>CM050208.1:10192500-10207500 GCA_027475355.1 Coilia nasus
GTGTGTGTGTGTGTGTGTGTGTGTGTGTGTGTGTGTGAGAGAGAAATGCTGTGTGTGTGTGTGTGTGTGTGTGTGTGTGTGTGTGTGTGTGAGAGAGATGGTGTGTGTGTGCGTGTGTACGTACGTGTGTGTGTGTGTGTGTGTGTGTGTGTGTGTGTGTGTGTGTGTGTGTGTGTGTGTGTGTGTGTCTCACCTGCTGCCTCCCCTCTCAGACTCCCATCTGTCGCTGCTGCGTCTCATTGATATTCTTTTATTTCCTCCGACCTTTCAGTTGACTGGCCGCGCTATTCACAACACACGGCCAAGCGCGCAGAGCATCGCGCCAAGCATCGCCCCATCGCCCGAGTATTCACCCAGACAAATTGCAACAAAATAGAGCATCAGCCTGATACTGTGCAGCATTTTCCCTCTGACTGCGGCACACACACACACACACACAATCACACAATCACACACACACAATCACACAATCACACAGACACAAAATCACACACACACAATCACACGCGCACTCACACACTTACAGACACACACACACACACACACACACACACACACACACACACACACACACACACACACACACACACATCCATACACTGTTATACACACAACCACACACACACACACACATGCATACACATCCATACACTCTTACACATACAACCACACACACACACACACAATACTCAACACACAATACACAACAGACACACACCACCCAGGCTGTGTAGGCAGTGGAGTAGCTTGGGGACTGCCTAGCTGAGGAGATGAGGGGACCAGGACAGGAGTGGTGGAAGGGGAGGCCAGTTGGGCCAGCAGCTAATTAGCATTGCTAAAGCTATGCCACGCTACGTGACCTCAGCTCTCTTCTAACTGGGTTTACAGTCAGGGAACTAAGGACAGTTTGTTGGCTTGGACTTTCCACTGCTGCCACTCATTGATCTTAAGGGAGTAGCGCTGTTAATTGGGTTTAGTGGCTTAATGACACTGAATACATTATCATAATGCAACAGTGTCACTTTAACTACGTCAAAAATGCAGTGGGGTCTGTTTTTTTTTCATAATTAAAGTTGCTAAAAAAACATTGAAAGCTGAACAGGAAGTTGCTAAAGTAACACAACTACAGGGATTCAGTATTCCTCTAATTTTGCCGTGATATACTGATCATAGATCAATGTTCATGATGTGCACCTTTAGCTAATCCAAACGCTAGTCGATATAATATGGATCAGTGCTCATTAGCTGCGCAGAGAGCCCAATTTAAATGCAGCAGAGCGTTTCCAAAATGCTGCGGGGACAGCGACTGTGGGACTGGCAGAACTTGGGAAGCCACCAGCTAATGCCTGCTAGGCAAACCCACTGCAGCTCATGCTAATGTTAAAGTGTCACATTTAAACAACACATTACATACACACACACACACATAGACACACTTAAAACACACACACACACTGTAAAACACACTCTCGTGAATCTGAATATCTAAACTGTTCACATGTTTTTAACTGCGTGAACCCCTTAGTTAATCATGTATTACATGGCCTTATTATGCTCACACACACACACACACACACACGCTGTAAATTCGCAGAGACAGATACATGCTTATTAGCAAATGATGTATCAGTGGCCATTTGTATGATAACACAAGTGTCACATTAAGGGCGGGGCGGGGTCCGTGGCAGGGAGGGCTGGCAGTGCCGCTTCAGTCCCAGCGCTGTCCCTTCGTCTTACAGCGCCATCATGAGCATAAATCACCCCCTAATTAAGCAGTGTTATTTAATTAAGGCTGCCCGCTGCACTGAGCTCTCATTAATCACGCCCAATTTGGAAGGAAATCTTTGGATGAGAATGTGTGTGTGTGTGTGTGTGCGTGTGTGTGTGTGTGTGGCTGGTGGTTGTGAGGATCTGTGTGTTGGCTTGTGAGAAAAAGAGAAAATGTGTGTGTGTGTGAAAATGTGTGTGTGTGCGTGTGTGTGTGTGTGTGTGTGTGTGTGTGTGTGTGTGTGTGTGTGTGTGTGTGCGTAAAAATGTGTGTGTTTGTGTGTGTGTGTGCGTGTGTGCGCTTGTGTGTATCTGTGTCTGGTGTGTGTAAGTTTAGAACGAGCATGTATCTGTGTGTGTGTGTTTGGGGCAAACGAGAGAGAGGGGGGATGTGTGGTGGTGGTAGTGGTGGTGGTGGTGGTGGTGGCCGTCTGGGAGCCCCTGTCACAGCTGCGGGGAGACAGAGGGGGCTGCTGGGACCAACTGGGCAGAGCTGCTTTTGTGTCCTCTGCTCCAGCCAGACATCTGAAGGGCGGGCGGGTGGGTGGATGGGTGGGTGGAAGGGAAGGAGGGAGGGAGGGAGGGAGAAAGAGCAGGAGAAGGGGTGGGGGGGGTGGGGATGGGGGGGGGGGGGGGGGGTAGGCAGGCAGAGGCGTAGGCAGTGCAGTGCAGTCTTTAGCTCTCTCATACTCTCACACTATTTCTTTTTCTCTCTCTCTCTCTCTCTTGCTCTCTTTTTATTTCTCTCTATCTCTCTCTGTCTCTCTGAGCTGAGCTGAGCTGAGTTGGTCTGCGGCCCAGTGGTGCATTGTCTGTGCTGGATGGAGGCTGATTCCTCCTCTGTCCACCTGCAGCCTTGCTCCTCACTCACACACATATCTGAGCTGGACTAATGTGCTGCGTCGGCAGATTTCACATTTGTGTGTGTGTGTAAATGTATGTGAGTGTGTGTGTCTGTGTGTGTCTGTGTCTGTGTGTGTGTGTGTAAATGTATGTGAGTGTGTGTGTGTGTGTGGGTGTATGTGTGTGTGTGTAAATGTATGTGAGTGTGTGTGTGTGTGTGTGTGTGTGTGTGTGTGTGTGTGTGTGTGTGTGTGTGTGTGTGTGTGTGTGTGTGTGTGTGTGTGTCTATGAAGCAGGGGGAGGTGGTTTGTGCTTGCAGGCTGACACTGGGACACTGGGGAGAGGTGCATGGTGCTCATGGTCATGGGGTGAAGTAGTTTGACGCTCTGCACAAGAATGACAGAAAACAGACCAGCAGGTGAAGCAGTGAATACACACACACACACACACACACACACACACACACACACACACACACACACACACACAGGTTCAGCGTCTTTCAAAATTACTTTTATTATTGTAACTTTCTTACACAGACGGGTACACACACACACACACACATACACACGCGCGCACACACACACGCGCGCGCGCACACAGACACACACAGACACACACAGACACACACACACACACACACACACACACACCTGGGGAAACTAGGTCTGTGTCTTTATAAATTGATATTGTTCTGTCTCTTCCTTCAGTCTTGACCTATCTGTGTCAAGCTCTCTCTGTCTCTCACACACACATACACCCCCACCACACTCACACACACACACACACACACACACACACACACACACACAGTCAGGGGCGCTGTAGCTAAACAGAAGATCTGTGTCCTATCCTGTCAGAGCGGGTGTTGGAGCAGCGATGGCAGTGGTGCGGGGCAGATGGCTCTCAGCTGGCGGGGCTGAGCCTGAGAATAACAATGTGAGTGTGAGTGTGTCCAGTGCAGCAGCAGCGGCGGATCAATACGGGACGTGTGAGAGGGCAAACGCTACTGCTCCACCGCCCATCGCTTCTCCCTGCCCGTCACCAAGCTGATGGCGCGCCACAGGTCAGGGGTCAGTGATAATATCTTTGAAGAGGCTTTGAAGCCGCGCCTCTGTCCCGACAAGATAGGGGTGGGGGTGGGGGTGGAGGTGGAGGGGTGGGGTGGGGGTGGGGTGGGGGTGGGGTGGGCTGGGCGTGGGGTCCCTGAAATGGACAGGACAATATAAAGGGGTGGCGGGCAACCTCACGGGGTCACTGGGTACCTGGTGGACAAGTGATGTCTGAAGGATGACAACTGTGAAAACCCAGTAGAGAATGAGGAATGTACATGGCAAGGAATGCCACTGCATGCTCACACACACACACACACACACAAGCACACACACACACACACACAAACACACACACACACACACACATACACACACACACATACACACGTACACAGACATACACACACACACACACACACATGCAGACACACACACACACACATCACATACACACGCAAACACACGCACACACACACGCAAACACACGCACACATAGGGACTCTCTAGGGCCGAGTCAGTATGTTGTTGTATTGTACGAGCATTCTGTTGCACTTGCACTTGCCTCTTTACAATGTTTTGGTCAACTGTGTGTTAGGTTTTCTTGGAAATCTTTTTTGGAAAAAACAGTATAGCCAATTTCACAGGAATTGGACTCGGTGCTTGGAGTCCATCAGCAAACATCTAAAGGTGTGTCTCTGCTAGTTCAATAAAACACTCAATAGATTTGATGCTATAGCGGTGGAAATATGGCCAGGTACAATGTTATTCCTCAAGCTGTGATAAAAGAATGTAATGGATTGATAAGGGCAGGAGACATAACCTTTTCCAGTTACTGACCATTGATACTGGGTTGTCTAGTGTTCTGAAAGTAACATAGAAGCATTTTTACCCCAGATAGGCCTACATGCTTAAAGGTGTACTTCCATCGTGTTTTCATTCATTTTGCGGTGGTCTCTAGTATTCATGAATGCCCTGTGAGCCGGTTTTGGTGAAAAAAATGCTTTAGTGCTCCTGTTTCAGGCTGTTCTAGTTTGGTGGAGGAGATGGAGCAGGGAGAATGACAGATTCTCGGCTATGCTAGTCACAGGCTACAATCATTCGGTCATAGCGAACCAAATAGAAGATCTAAACGTTCTACACAAACACATATACTTACATATTCTTCGCTAAGTGAATGTGTGCTGCAACAAAACGTCTCCAGTAATCACAACTGTGGCATAGCTTTTTCTAATTTACAAACCTATGTCACTTTGTTGGCCTTTTTCTTATTCGCTCGTTTTTCCGCCTACTTTTTTTTTCACTGGCTATTGGAGGCAATCGGGTTAGAAGAACATTTTCACGTGCAGCATGCATATGCAACTCGGGGTGAGCTGTCGTATTTCAAAAGACCCATTACTAAATGGTTTCTCGTGGAAGTACTCCTTTAATAGATAAAGGAAGATGTATTCATCTGTGGTAAACTGCTGTGCTTCAGGGAGGAGAAGCAGCTAACATGAGTACCTGGTGAAACAGGACAAAGAGGGCTGTGTGGAGAGAGGCGGGTGACCCCCTCTGGAGGGAGTTGGTCTTTCAGCATACATATTCATGGAAACCACTGCGACCTTTGGAGCTTCCGGAGTCCCAACGCTCACACTTAGTTTTCAGTCAGCCTCGGACATGTGCTCCGACAAACACTACAGGAATTATTAGGCACGAGGATTTGTATTCCCGGCCTTCTCTCCCTCACACACACACACACACACTGCCTGGGCTTACGAGACTGAATTACTGTTGAGGTGGATAATCGGTAGACTAAATGGGGTTGTAAAACGCACGAGTTCCTTGATTTTCTCACATCCCTGGTGAGGTATTTGTGTCATGCGTGCAAGTGTTCGACCTGGTTTTCTGGAGCAGCTTGTCGAAGCCGGCACCAGTTTTTCAAGAACGAGACTATGATGAATTAACAAACAGGCAGCAGGGGCCAGTTCTGTGCTCGCATGGAACAGAAGCAGAACACTGGGTCCTGCTGGGTCGAGGCAAACGCTTGCTTTTCTTTCTTGTTGTGTTGTTTTTTGTTTTGTTTTTTTGTTTTTGTTTTTTGTTTTTTTTCTCGACTCACAAACACAAATGTCATCCCAGAGGCCTGTGTCTGATCAGGGACGTTTCAGCGCGCCAGATAATTGCCAGGCTGTGATGCCGCCTCATTGTGTGTGCTCAGTGATGTATGCGGATAGCGAGACTCCCTCCACCAGTCTTAATTTGTGATGGGTCACAGAGGTCTGATCCCATTCTGTCGAAGGAATTGACAAAATATATCTCCGGTCCGAAACTGCCATCAGCTGCGTGTGTGTGTGTGTGTGTGTGTGTGTGTGCCTTTATGTGCTTGTGTGTGTGACTGTGCATGTGTGTGTGTGCATGCGTGTGCACGTGTGTGCCTCTGTGTGTGTGTGTTTATATGTGTGCTTACATGTGTGTGTGTGTGTGTTTGTAGATGTGCATGTGTGTAAGTATGAGTAAGTGGATGAATAAGAAAGGGAAGCAGAAAAACACTGGTTGTGCGTGTGTGTGTGTGTGTGTGTGTGTGTGTGTGTGTGTGTGTGTGTGTGTGTGTGTGTGTGTATGCATGTGTGTGTGTGTGAGAGAGGTGTGTGTCTGTTGTGTGTGTGTGTGTGTATATGTGTGTGTGCATGTGCATGTGTGTGTGAGGTGTGTGTGTGTGTATGTGTGTGTGGGTGTCTGTGGTTGTGCACATACATATCTGTGCTTGTCCATATCTACGTATCTTAGGGGGCACTCTGTGAGTGGTGTGTCTCCTGAGTCTTGAGAATGACTCCACCCACCAACAACATTTTGCACACAGGTTAGCTACAAAGTGTCTGGGAGGAGAGAAAGTGCTGCAAATTGAGGAAGAAGGGCAAAAGATCCTCAGTTCACACACTTTTTTCCCCTCTTCTCTAAAAAAGCTCATTATACCGCCCAGAAACAGGGGCAGACTTCCATCTGAGTTTTACGAGTCCATTCGGCCCTGGTTATGCATGGATCTGCTAAACTAATGTTCCAGCACGCTGAACTCTCTCATTAGGTCACCCGCCATGTAGGCCATTAAATTTTTAGCTATCATGAATAAGTCAAAACGCGCTCTCTTTAATCACTAAGAACGAGCAGTCCCCGAATTCCTTCTCTTTCTCTCTCTCTTCTCTCTCTCTCTCTCTCTCTCTCTCTCTCTCTCTCTCTCTCTCTCTCTCTCTCTCTCTCTCTCTGTACCAGTGCAGGGCACAGAAAAAGTAACAAATCCTACTTTCCGTTGTGAACAACATTTATCCAATTAGGTGACTGAAAGGAGAAGTGTTTTCTGTGGTACGCGCGGTAAGAGTGATTTAGTCCCTTTGCCAGTGCTACAACGGCTCCGCCCCATCCTCGATTTATTGATTACGTTTCACCCCAAGGAAA
Source organism: Coilia nasus (assembly GCA_027475355.1). NCBI lineage: Eukaryota > Metazoa > Chordata > Actinopteri > Clupeiformes > Engraulidae > Coilia > Coilia nasus. The sequence continues at coordinate 10,199,595 of CM050208.1, forward strand.
CCACTCCCTCTGGGATCGCTTCAGAAACTGGACATCGTCCAAGCTGCTAAGTATCTAACTGACTTAATGCACATATAAATCCTCATTCTAATCAAGAGGGTGTGGGTGGTGTGTGTGTGTGTGTGTGTGTATGTGGTGGGGGGTATTTGCCCGGAGAGGCAAGATAAGTTACCATGCTCCGCACGTTTACATTAATGACGCCTGTCCCGGCAGTAGTAATAAATGGGCTATTGATGGAGTATGATTTACTGTTCTCACTAACCCCAGGCCCCCACCCTCTTCTGCTTCTCCCATGAAGCTGTTTGACAGGAGCTGTCATCCAGCAGTATTTTCACGGCTATATGCGCTCGCGCTTATAAAACAACCACTCACCGAGGACATCCGGGGGGGCGGCCCTGTCTTTACGTGAATTAATGGTCCAGACTCCGCCCTTTTTTTCTTTTAACTCAAAAGTCTTCGTTATGCAAAGTAATGTGAGCTAATGACTCCACAGACAGGAGGGGCAATTAGCACGAAACCTCAATGAAGGCTTGTTAAAGCTGTCTCAGTTCGCTAATGGGATAATGGGATTACCGCGCCATAAGTAGTGAGATTGGAGAGCGTTGGTGGCGGCGCTGTCGTGTTAGCCCTGGAGAGCCTAGCCTGTAGCTTAATGTTTTTAACACACTCAACTGATTTATCACGAGGCACTTTAAAAACTACATAGGTATTATTTTTCTGTAAACAACCTATATTTTTATTTCTTCTGTATCCGTTTTTACTCATGTAAAGCCTTTATTATCCATATGTTTTTAATATGCTTCTTTTCACAATACATCTTTTTCACACAGGTTGCAATTTTATTTGGCTTCTATTGCTACGTACAATTAGCATATGACAAAGCATCTTGTCTGTTGAGGTATGAAGCCAAGAGATACCTTGGAAAATGAATTTTTTTATTCAAAGTATATGGACCTAGGTTGGACATAAAGTCTAATGATGTACAGAACATGTAGCTATACTGCCCTACAAAGCCGAAAGGCAGTAACTACATATTCTGTGAAATTGAGTTTAGACTGGAAATTGACTTCATAACACCTTCTTTGTCTTGGGACTAAATATCTTGCTTCTTGCAAGATTAAGAAAGTAGATGAAAGCATCACCAATACTATACCTTCAACATGATTGACTGGCCAGTATGACAACATTAAAGGCATTTTTCTCAGTTTATGTGTTCACGTAGATACTGCACTTTGCCTTTGTAGGGCAGTACAGTGTATCTCACTCATGATACAGGTAGCTGTTTCCCTTTATTGTAGACATCCTCACACTGCACCCAGACAATGAAAAAAGACCGCAAAGAGCCGATTGACCTCTAAGTTGAATTACCCCACGGCGTTTCATCTTTTTTCCCTTCATCCGGTTCTCTGACATTCGTCTGGACCACATGAAAGAGACGCACAAGCACTCCACAGCCACTCACCGCTTTCTCTCTCTCCTCTTTCTTTCACTCTCTCCTCTCTCTTTCTCTCTCCCTTTCCTCTCCTTCACCCCACCTCCTCCTCCATCCTGCTGACACCAAGGCTGGAGTTGCTCACAATAGAAAGGCAGGGCTGACCCACTTTTTTAACCATGACACTACTGTACCTCGAGTGGAGAACGGCAGACCACGCGACCAGTCGACCAGTGAGCCCTGAGCTAATGCTTCAGCTTCTGCTTAACCCACACTGAGGGGGACCAGAGTAATAGCTATTAACAATGTATGGCAGGGCATCTCAACCAAGGCACACACATGCCTGTTTCTGTGTGTGTGTGTGTGTGTGTGTGTGTGTATGTCTGTGCGTACATATGTGTGTGTGTGTGTGTGTGTGTGTGTGTGTGTGTGTGTGTGTGTGTGTGTTTTTGTGTGTGTATATGTGCATACGTATGTGTGTGTGTGTGTGTATGTGTGTGTGTGCGTACGCACACAGGTGCCTATTCCTACCTCGCATGTTCATGCAACACACACAGTCTTTTTTTGTCTTTTGTGTTTGTAATGGAAAGTTTTGGGTGTCCCTGCTGGAAACCTTTCCTTTGTCTTCACAATGATTCAACCCCACACCTCCCAGTGCTCGACAGTGCTTCACCCCCCCCCCCCCCCCACACACACACACACACCACCCCATGCCACCCAGTGCTCTCCCCCCCCCCCACACACACACACACACACACCACCCCATGCCACCCAGTGCTCAACAGTGCCCCCCCCCCCACACACACACACCACCCCATGCCACCCAGTGCTCAACAGTGCCCCCCCCCCCCCCCACACACACACACACACCACCCCATGCCACCCAGTGCTTAACAGTGCTCCCCCCCCCCCCCACCACCACCACCCAGTCCCCCCAGTGGTTCCTGGCACCCAAACAAAGGTTCTGGCCTGCACCTGCTGCCTGACTTGAGTGAGGCGGGAGGTGTGAGGGGTTTCTTTGTTCTAACTGGCAGCAAAAGGATTCTGCAGATTCACCCGAAATAAATTGGAGAGGCACTCGAATCTGGTCTTGAGTCTCGCCCACATACACTTCCATAAGAAGAGTTATTGAAGCGAGGATCCTGTGCGTTGATGTGGTTTCAGCCGTATTTGATGTGACAGTTGTTTATCTGCACTTTACACCCCAGTCGTAGTGCCTTCTTTCCTTTCCTTTAATGTTGATGCTTGCTATGCTCTACATCGAGCACTCTTTTATTGACTTGACTTGTGAGAAACCTTCGTCAAATAAGGAAGTGATTGTTTTTTTTTTACAATTTCAAAGACTGTTCTGATTTGAATACAAAACTAGTTAACATATCTTGAAATTGAGAAAATAGGAAAGCTTAAGTTAATGCACTTCAATTTTGTCTTTTTTTTAAATTATACTACTGTAATTATGCAACAGTGAAGCCAGACTTGTAAAAAAAAAGTGCTTCACACAATAATGTTGCCACCTCATGATTAACTACTCTTTTCTGGCTGGGCTGACTTTTCTATTAGCAGGAAGTTTGCATAATCCACTATAAAATTGACATGGCCATGTTTCTGTTGAAAACTACTTACAATCGTGTCCAGTATACAATCCAGTAAAGTGCATTAGAGTCTAGCTACAGCTGTGGCTGATTCATTCTGTCTAGGTGAACCCCTCATCACTCTGTGTTTACCGCAGCGCATTGAAATTGATTGGATCTGACAGCTAGCATCATGGCACTTAGCAGCAGTGACCAATCGTTTGCTTGAACCTCTCCTTTCTCTTTCTTTTTCTTCTTTCTCTTTCTCCCTCCATCTCTCCCTGTGTCCCACTTTCTCTTCTTTTGTCTTTCTTGCCTCTTCCTTTTCCTCTGTCAATTGAATACAATTAAACTTTTCTCTCTCTCTCTATCTCTCTCTCTCTCTCTCTCTCTCACACACTCTCTCTCTCTCTCTCTCTCTCCTTCTCTCTCTTTATTCCCTCTCTCTCTCCCTCTGTCTTATGTCCTTAGTCCACACATGGTGACAGAGTACATGGGCATCAGGAATGAGAGCTTCATGAAGATGGCCGCCGTGGGCACATGGATGGGAGACTTTGTCACTGCCTGGATGGTGAGAGTGCTGTCTCTGTTTCCACCTACGGGCTCATTCACACCAAACACTCTCCGTATACAGCGCGTGCCCATCTTATGTCCGTATTTGTTTATAATGCATGTTAACAAATTAGACTATTCACACCGCACGCGTGATCTGAGCGTATTCTGTCACTATATAAACATATTGTACACGGTAACGTGCTGTATACGCTCAAGTCGGTGTGAATGAGCCCTTAGACACACATAAGGCTAACATGGTAAACATTGTATAAAGAAAGAGTTTATAGTCAGATGCAGGCTAAAGATAGATAGCACACTTAAAAGACTAGGTAACGCTATATTTTATGGTTACATTTAGATTATATACATGTAACAACATTTAGTATAATGTACTTACACTGTATAGACCTAACACTAACCCTAGCCTTAATCTTATGGTACACTGTAAGTACATAATGTTATATATTATATTATAGCTATATAATAGTTGTACATGTGTAGCTACATTATAGATACACACATTGTTACATTGTATCTAATTGTTGTAACAAGGACAGTAAAATAAAGTATAACCATAGCCACACACTTCACGTTAGTTTTTGTTATTGTTATGTATAAAACTATAAGTTATTATTGTATAAGTTATTACCAATGTTTCGGCCCCATGACCTTTGTCAAGGTTTCCCAAGATCATGGAGCTAACACGTTGGCAATAAGGAAACTAACAGGGAGAGTGTTGCTATAGTCTTTCAAGGGAAACATTATATTTCTGTATATGCCAGAAAGGTAAGGGACATGTTATTCTCTCAGAGCACACTAGTATCCATAATAAAATAAAGATTTTAAAATTCTGCAGTCCTTAATTTGGTGATTTACTCTTCAGATGGGGCATCTTCTGTGTGTGCTGGATGAGTTTCTTTTTATTTTTTATTTCACTTTAGCACTTCTCAGCAACATGCATTTATTGCTGATGCTGCCAGATGACCCACAGATACCGAAAACAGCCCTCAGCATTTCAGAAACATGTGTTGTATCAGAGACAGCAGCTTTTTGGGTGGCTTTCTGCTAGCCAAGAGGCTGTAGAAGGTCACAGGGTCAGGTTCAATCCCAAGGCAGATCAGGGTGGTCGAAGTGCCTTATCTTATCAATATCATCCATGTTGATTCAATGTGTGTGCGCACACAAACACACACAGAGACACACACAAACACCATCACTCACACACACACAGACACACACTGTCACACAAACGCACACAGACTGGCACACACACACAGACACACACACCGTCACGCACACACAAACACACACACACACACACAGACGTGTGGAGGGGTTGTCCACTGGGAGTGAGGGGCCTATGGAGGGACTGCAATCTTGACACCAGGCAGCGGGGGATGGACTTGACAAGCTCTCTGCATGCACATTAGCATTCCGGCCCACCCCGAAGCAGAGGGAGAGGAGGGGAGGGGAGGGCAGGCGGGCGAAGGGAAAGTGCTGAATCCAGACATTACCCCCACCCTGCACTTTTCATTAATTCAACAAGGCACTTTCAAGATGACCTCTGCCATTTTTTTTTTCAGCTGCGTCATCCTCAGACGGGCGGACAACGAGGGCCTGCCTTGCATCAGCACCCACACACCTCACACCATGTACCCGTACACACTTACATTTCACACACACCTACCTGGGCGCACACACACACACGCGCACACACACACACACACACACACACACACACACACACACACACAAATACAGACATATACCCACACGTACACACACACATAAACACCAACATATACATACACAAAAGCAGAACCATCTATACTTCTTGCACTGCACACACACACATACAAATGACCACACAAATGCACACACAACACACATACACACACACACACACACACAAAACATGGACCACAGAGGCATCCTGTGCTGGATGCTTCCGCCCCAAGGGTGGGGGTGATCTATCGGCAGAGTGACCTTGGCTCCAGTGTCCCAGCAGAAGTGTGGATTTGCATAGACAGGCATTAAAATCAGATACGCATGGGAGTGGAAGGACTTAGCTTAATTACCTTTAATGATTAGCTGGAAAGCCGCATTTTCCCCTAACAATGCCACGACTGTCAAACCGTGCTGCGACTGCTAAATTGATTCTGTACACTCACAAGGTGTCGTTTTTTTTTTTTTACCCCTTCGGCTTCACACACACACACACACACACACACATCAAAAAAAACACTACCACCTACACGTCCAAATAAAAATCAGAGTCATAAAAATGACTTTGAAGGGTATTTTTCAGCTCAGAGATGTCCATTTGTATCTTGATCATGATTGAGTGTTATTTAACCTGAGGGAAAACACATAATCCTTCACTGTGACTTCTGGCCCGTGATAGAGTAATCACAAAAGGAGGTGGATTGTGCTTCTTGAGTGCAGAGAGCTATTTCAGCTTTCTGATTTTAGCAGTGGAGTGGAAATGAATCTTACAACTATAAATACTTGTCTTTCTTTCTCACTGTAATGTGACATATTACAAACTAGTGTTTGGTTTTTCCGTTTCATCCCTTTTTATCCATAAAGACAATACATAAATACGATTTTGGCTATTTGTATAATAGCAACCTTTTTTTCAATATGCAGGTGACTGATATGATGCTTCAAGACGAGCTATATCCAGACTGGGGTAAAGCAGCCAGAAGGTTCTGGAAAAAAGGGAACAACAGAATCGTCCTCTTCTGGTATGTATGACATCTTATGCACTTGGTGGTGTTGTTAAAAACCTCAGACGTACATCTAGTGGGATGTGCATCTCACATGTCACTCTTACTCTGTGTTGTATTGACAACACAGCATATATACAGTACATGTCTTCTTTGTACAGTGAATAAAGCTACAACAAAAGCATTTTCCCTTACAGCACCACTCTGGGGAGCGTAAATACTGTATGAAGACGGGAACATCATGTATTTTCTGACTATACTGTATATTACATGTATGCGGAAAAAAAGCCATTGTGGTGTGTGTGTGTGTGTGTGTTTGTGTGTGTGTGTGTGTGTGTGTTGTATTTTTGTGTCTGTATTGGTGCCTGAGAGAGTTTTTCTGTGCGTGTATGCATTCACCTGCGTTGTTGTTTGCGTCATTGCAACTGCAGTGATATCTGTGTGTTTACAGACAGGGTTGTAGTAGGTTCTCAAGGGAGTGGTGTAGTGTGCTGTGGTGTAGTGTGCTGTGGTGTGGTGTGGTGTGGTGTGGTGTGGTGTTGTGCGGTGTTGTGTGGTGTGCTGTGGTGTAGTGTGCTGTGGTGTAGTGTGCTGTAGTGTGCTGTGGTGTAGTGTGCTGTGGTGTAGTGTGCTGTGGTGTGGTGTAGTGTGCTGTGGTGTAGTGTGCTGTGGTGTAGTGTGCTGTGGTGTAGTGTGCTGTAGTGTGCTGTGGTGTAGTGTGCTGTGGTGTGGTGTGGTGTGGTGTTGTGCGGTGTTGTGTGGTGTGGTGTTGTGCGGTGTTGTGTGGTGTGGTGTTGTGTGGTGTGCTGTGGTGTGGTGTGCTGTGGTGTAGTGTGCTGTGGTGTTGTGTGGTGTGGTGTAGTGTGCTGTGGTGTAGTGTGCTGTGGTGTAGTGTGCTGTGGTGTGGTGTGGTGTTGTGCGGTGTTGTGTGGTGTGGTGTAGTGTGCTGTGGTGTGGTGTGCTGTGGTGTGGTGTGGTGTTGTGCGGTGTTGTGTGGTGTGGTGTTGTGTGGTGTGGTGTGGTGTGGTGCGGCGTATAGTGTAAGCAGATCTTTGCACCACACCGATGGGGGTGCTCTGAGTCAATAGCGCTGTTAATCTCCCTCCACTCGGCGTCTGCACCTTTAATTAGCAGAACAGGCAGAGCGAAATCAATCAACATCACAAGGTCGCTATGCCAACTCGACCCCTGCGCTCCCCTTACAACGAGAGGTCTTTAACCTCTCGCAAGCGAAACATATCCGTGAAGCTGTCATTAAAATGCTGTGGCAAGCCCGCCGAGAGCCTGCATGCTGTTGTGTATTGTGGCTTATGGTAATCCGATGGCCTCTGTGAACTGTACTTCATCTGATGGGATCTCTGTATCGACAAACATTCAAAGCACTAAATTGATTAAGGAAAAGTTGTTAGTGGTCATAATATTATTGACAACCTCATGATTAGGTTTGAAGGTAAGATGGAGGCGGAGTAGTCACACTGTTACCACAACATCCAGCAAATAATTAGCAACACACTATGAACTGGTTTGTAATAAAGCAATACATCCCAATGAAGCTAACACAAATAAGAGGTAATTTTATCAAGGCTTCCGTGGGCTGTTCCTGTTCTTCTGATGTTAAT
>CM050208.1:10212500-10237500 GCA_027475355.1 Coilia nasus
TCTACCCTAAGCTCTGACGTTTCTAGCTGTTAAATTAATGAATAGCTCAGGCAATCAACCCAGCAGAGGTGTGCATGAAGCACACACATTTCTCTATGCTTGTTATTTAGCCTACGACAGTCTACCTTGAGAATGTGCAAGAAATCTACAAAAGTATAAAAGTCAGCTTTGATTTTGCCTCATGTCACAAGCAGAACTGAACTCAGTCCAGCCGCTGTATCCTTGTGATGCATCATTAACGTTGCAGCAAGGTTTTTTCCCCAAAAAGCCCTGAGAGATTGTGTGAAGACAGGCTGGTGGAAGCAGGGTTGTGTGACTGCTGATGCTTTGCAGGCTGATGTCTTGTGACATGAGAAGGGCCTGGCTCATAGAGCCCCGGGACCCCGGTGCTGTACGCTTGCCTGCCTTTGATCAGAGCGAATGTCAGACACAATGGCACACTGAGGTCCATCAGTAGCAGTTTACCCTGCGGAGAAAGTGCACTGCGTTCAGCCCTTTCTTGAATTGCCCATTGTGGTTTTGGTACTTTGAGCAAATGCTGTAGTTCTAGATTTTGTACCTGCCTTGCGTTCTTGTGTAATGTTTAAGTGATGTGCATTTTTGTGATCGAAACTGCTGCTGTCACGGTTTCACTTGGGGATTTATTTAGTGCGCCATCTCTCTCTCTTTCTCTCTCTCTCTCTCTCCTCTCTCTCTCAGTCTACCATTCTGTCTGTTCATGTGTCTGTATGTCTGTTGATCAATCAATCAACTTATTTTGATGTTCAGATTCCATTGAGGCTATTCTCATATAACACCCATGTACTGAAAAATCTTTCAGAAATGGCCCTCGCTGGGGGCTCAGATTGCCTAATTGAAAACCCACACTTTTGATTTGCTAAAAACAGATTTTAGCAAGGCATGGAGTTCAATTGTTCAACGCTATCATTCTTCTGTCATTGCTGCTCTTTGCTAGCCTGGCTGTCATACCAAAGTCATAGACGGAGCTTGGTCTGGCAAAGATTTCATAGACAGGAAGTTCTCAGAGGTGGGATAAACGGGCGTCTATCAAATGCCTCTGTATACTACCGGACAGAGCTACAACCAATCAGACCTCTGATTCCAATGATGTATGCATAGTGTTTGTTTTTCATTGGTGACCGATTTCTCGGGCAAAGGAACAGCCGAGAATAGGCAGGTCACCAGACTGACTTGAACACAAAATTCAATGCAGCATCACAGGCAGTATAGGGGGGCCCAGATTAGTTCTTTGTTCTATGTTTTTTTGTTCATTTTAAAACTACTGCAGTAACACTGTATTTAACTATGTATTCACGTCACAACATGTAGCTTTATGTACCTACTTAGTACGTATACTGTACCTAACAGTAACTCTAACCTTATCCTTTACCCTTTCCCTAAGAAACAGTGTAAGTATGTAATGTGACATACTGTTACACATTTCGTTTCTTTGGACTTCATGATGTAGATTCACTGTAACAGTGACCATAAAATAAAGGGTAACCACTACTGCTGTAGAAGTCTAGAGTTGCTGTAACAGGGACCGTAAAATAAAGAGTAACCACTTCTTCTGTCTTCTGAAGTCTAGATTTGCTGCTGAAAATAATTGTCTCGCCTGTGTTTTCAGGACTGGGAATTTCCACACTTTATGGGCGACCTGGACATGAACCTTCCAGGGATGCCCACCACTCATGTGCGAGTTCAGCTTCCTGTTTGCAAGAGGATCTTTAAGGATGAATATCACATTCACATAACAGGTACAACTAATAATAAATAATAATAATACATTTAATGTATAACATTACATTCTTTACATTCAAATACATATCACAGAGTGCTAATACAAATTTCAAAGTGCTAACTAGAATAACCTCAAGGCAGTGGCCCTGTCATGAACAACTGTATTGTTGCACTGTCTGTGATACAAAGACATTTTATGATGCAAGACCTATTATTTAAAGTAATAAAAAGAATATTTCAGTGAATGGGGTTTTTTAATGAAACCACATTCATTGCATCGTTATCAGGTGAATGCACAGCTATGGCCAGAGGGCCCTTTTCTTTGACTGTGTAGTTGAATAAGCAGTATCTTTTCGGGGATTATGTTTTCTAAAAATGCTGACATGTCTTTTTTTTACACTGAAGGTAAAAAGCCTGAATAGGAATATGCTCCCCTTACAGCATTCCTTAGTTGTCCTTATTTCACTCCTCTTGCATGTTCCGAGCCCCTGTAGGAATCTCAGTGTTCCCCATAGTAAAGTGTTAAACAGCTTACGGCTGTCCGGCTATTTGCACCGGGCTGTTAACCCCAGCACTTTGCACGGACACTGAGCATTATGGGAATAGAGATTCGTGAGTGCTTTGAATATGAAGTTCATTAAAAGATACCGGAAGAACTCATTTTCCATTTCTGCATCAACCACCACTGGTTTATTACTGAATAAATTGATTGCTGTTTTAGAGCGGTGTGTGATGGTTGTTATCCAGCAGTTTGGTGTGAGTAATATCTGCTCACATCCCTGTTTTTGCGCTTTTCAAAGTGACTGATTATACTCACAGAAACAGCGTATCATGGGAACTGTGTGTTGGCAAAATAATCTTCTTTTAATGACTACCCTTTCTATGTCAATCATGAACACCGGCATTGATACACTGCCTTTTAAGTGTGAAATGAATACTGTAGTTGGTTCATGTGTTAAATCATAACATATCCATCTTTCAAAAGCCAGCAAAGCCTTTTTTAAGACCTTATTGGTCTTTTGATGATTTTCTCCTCTATTCCTTCCTGTGTTGTGTTGTGTCAGGCAAATGGTTTAACTATGGCATCATCTTCCTGGTTCTGATTCTGGATCTAAACATGTGGAAGAACCAGATCTTCTACAAGCCCTACGAGTACGGCCAGTACGTGGGTCCTGGGGAGAAGATCTACACGGTGGAGGAGCCGGAGACCCTGAGCGAGTTCAACCGCAGCACGCTGACCTACGAGTGGCGCTCGAGCAACGTGGACCCCCGCACCAACCTCACCTACGTCCAGCGGGACATGTTCCTGCACAGCCGCTACGTGGGCTCCAGCCTGGACGTCAAGTGCCTGGCCTTCATCCCCAGCCTGGCCGCCTTCGTCCTCTTCGGCTTCTTCATCTGGCTGCTGGGCCGCTTCCAGGACAGCGAGACCTTCCCTGAGAGCCAGGACAAGACGTACGAGCGCATCAAGCGGAAGTCGCCCTCTGACCTGGGCGTGACGCCCGAGGAGGTGCACGTGTCCATGAGCAAGTCGCTGAAGCGGAGCGGCACCCCAATGCTGCTCTCCGTCGACACCTGTCACTCGGTCCACTTGGGCTTCACCAACAACTCAATCTCGCCAACCTCCACCGAGGGCCAGGAGACCCACCCAAGCATCGTGGTGGACCCTGCTCCCCCCGTGGAAGAGACACCTGCCACCACCCCCGATGTCAGCAAACACTCACCTTGACCACGCCGTGGACCTGCACGTCTAGGAAGACAGCAGCTGCCTAAATGCTTAAAAAAGCGCCTGAGTGGCATCTATCAGCAGCAGAGTCTACAGTTTCCCTCTGGGGCTTCCTGCGCTAGCCACTTTCCTTCCCGCCTTGGCACTGCCTGCTCACCAGGGCTGTCGCAGGAGAGCGTATCCCCCACTGAGTTGCCTCCGTCAGGGGAGCAGAGACCTGAGCTGAGTCTCTGGGGCAGGGGTGCTTTTTTTTTGTTTCCTCAGCGGAAGGCGTCTTCAAGCAGTCGCAAAACCCTGACTTGTTTGTGTTATTTTTATTTTCTATACTTTGGGAAGAAAAAGAAACTCTTTGTTTTGTACACCTTTGAAAGAACACATTGTACTAGGCACCAAGTATAAAAAAAACACCCTTGGTCTCTCTCTCTTGGTCTCAAAGATGCTTTGCATTTACATTTTGTAACTCAGTATATCTTTTTTACAAAAATATTTTGGTGCCTACAAGGAAAAAGAACATTTATACTCGAAGCGCATGGCAAAAAAAAAGGTCATGGTTATTTTATTCTACATGTGAACTACTTCAGAAAAAGGTGTGCCTTGAATTACAGTACAACATGCTAACCTGTGGGTTGTGTTGTCCAGTGTTGGGTGTAGGTTTCTCACAGTCTGTCTTATGACTGCTCGTTTTATTGGTTCGTCGATGTACTGCTCCTTGGGGATTTGTTTGACGTTTGCCTCTCACCTGCATGAATTGCCAGTGGCAAATGCTGATGTGATTGCATTTGGGCGTACTGAGGATTCATGGGTATGGGACATGGGTACGTGATCACTTGTCATTTGTGTTCTGAGAATGCTGCAGTATTGGTGTGTACATTATAACTAATACATGCAAGGTTGGGGAGTTACAGTAACAAGGCTATTTTATAAATAGAAGAACATGCAAAGATGGCAAAATTATTTAATGATCAAGTGCAGCATTTTCTAAAAAAGCAGCAATTTAATTGAAGCATAGAAGGTTGGCTTTACACAGATATTCTAAACAAGCTTTCTCAATGATAAAACTGATAAAGTCACTATAATCAGTTACCTACGAGTGTTGCAGTACAGGCTCCTACTGTGTAGTAGGATAAGATACTACATTTTCCACCACCAGGTCACATCCATCTACAAACTTCATTATTCTTAATGACCTGGAGATTCTTGAAGTTCAGTGGTCCGGTAGTGGTTAATGAGAGAAATGCTACCCCATATCTAGCGCTTACGCTACAGGCTCATTGCGTTTATTCATTAACAGCCTGGAAAGTGGAGCCATCCAAAGATTAATGTGCGTTGTATGCCTCTAAAATCTCTCCCACTGTATATTAAACATTAGTGTGTAAGAAGTACACTAATTTCAAGTCACAGTAAGAACACTATGCTAACGTTTCTTTTAAGCAGTCTCACTAATCTGTATCTGACATATTTATCTATGCCCATCTTCCTTGCAATATGTCTTGTTTGCTTGTTAAGTGTGTCAAAGACACCCCCATCCCACTATTAAGTTTGAAGTATTACATTGTCTGATGTTGTTTAACATAATTTGCTGTTTATTGCGAGAGCTATGAAAATCTTTAGTGTCATTACAATGGCCCTTAGGTTTCTGTTGTCATTACTCATGTCTATTTATTATAAAATCTGCATTATCTTATTCATGTCCTTCGTGTATCTGGTCATAGGTCTTGCTTTATTATGCAGGTCTTGAGAGATGAAGCTGTGTGTGTGTGTGTGTGTGTGTGTGTGTGTGTGTGTGTGTGTGTGTGTGTGTGTGTGTGTGTGTGTGTGTGTGTGTGTGTGTGTGTGTGTGTGTGTGTGTGTGTGTGTGTGTGTGTGTGAGAGAGAGAGGGAGAGAGAGAGAGACTGAGTCCAGGCAGTGGGTGCAAAATACACGAAAAATTGCTATTCATGTATCATCAAATTGATTGGCTTTGTATAAACATATATTCTTGAAATAATTATGAGAATGACTATATGTGAATTGTGCAAAACAACAAAAAGAAAGACATAATAGTTTACCTCATTGAAAGTAAGTTCATTTAAATAATATTTATCAAAATAATAGTTGCTCTCTGTGGGTGAAACATGGCGGATGCTGTGTTTTTTGTCTGCATGATGTTCGTTTTAGTCTTTCAACATTTTTCAACATTCACCTCTGTTGTCAGGTGTGTGTTGTTGTCTCTCTACAGATGGAGGCTTTTGCTCCAATACACTAAACCAATACATTACATCAATGTTTTCAACATTTTATCAGCCATTTAGTATATTTACTCTCTGCAACGTTGAATTACAGTTAGGTTACTTGTTTCAGATCTATTCTTGTCTATATGATTATTTGTTTCACAGAGGTGAATATGTACATTTGTTGGGTCCAGATTATCCAATCTATGGTGTCCCTTTCCTTGGGTCGATGGGTGTTTGTTGTTAATTGTTTAACATTTAGATTCTTACAACTAGATGATTAAAAAAAGAAAACCGGTCAGTGTATGTTTCTATGCTCTTAACTCTTCATGTGTCTGATGGCACTGACTGTGGCACTGTATTTAACAAAGAGGGCTCTTGCCTGCTCAAATCCTGTACTGTGCAGTGTCACTGTTGGTGTTTTCCATACGAAGAGGATGTTTTAGGAAGCACTGCATGCATATCAACAGGATATTTGTCCCATTTTTTGAGGTTTATCATTCGTCAGATGGTCCTACAGATCATTACCTCAGTTATGGCTCCATATTTTCCTGTGTGTTTCGACAGATGTTTGCCTGCTAGAAAGAGAGACGAATCATCAAGACTGATCATTGTAAAACACTCAGAATCTTAATGGTTCCAGAAACTGAAGTATGCCTATGTAATATTATGTTTACCTGTTTGCTTAGTTGGTCATCTATTTCTAAATATTTATTTATTTGGATTTGTGTGATTAATACTGTTACATATTCTGTATGTGAAGTATCATTGCTGGCTTTCTCTCAGCAGTTGGCAATTACAATGTTTATCTTAAGTGTCTTTATCAGTGTCTATGTTAAGTAATTTATTAGTTATTAGTGAATGTGAGTTGATGCAATTGCCAAATGATGACCTGTGCATGAGCTTTTCAATTATGTTGCACTTGGTTTGTGAACGGTATTATTGTGTTTGCCTTTTTTATTTAAAAATGTTCATTCTCACTTCAAAGCCATTATCACTATGCATAATATTACATAAAACACAGAGTATTTGATTGTTTTACCATGTGTTCATGTAATGTGCATAACTGTGCTGCAATTCAAAATGAATGTGACAGCTGTTTCAGCTGTGTTCATGTGGTTGTTGTACATATAACAGAAATGCCTGCTGTGACTGATCCTTAAGATTGTTTTATTTTGTTTTCTAAGGAGAGGTGACACTTTTTAAACACACGTGAGTTAACAGTCGTAAATGACATACCTGTCAAGTACTGCTACCAATAAATGACATTTTGCTACATGCCAACCTTTTCTGATGATCATGCATTAGTTGGGGGAGTTTGGTGTGTGTGTGTGTGTGTGTGTGTGTGTGTGTGTGTGTGTGTGTGTGTGTGTGTGTGTGTGTGTGTGTGTGTGTGTGTGTGTGTGTGTGTGTAGGAAAGAAAGAGATGAGGTGGTGTGTGGCTTAAATATCACGAACATTGCAACTTTGGTTTACTTTTTAAACGCAATCCTCAGAGACCTCGTTGCCAAGCAACTCTAAGGGCACACAACATCCAGCCGTCGACCCAGATAGACTTCTCAAGAAGAGAATGAACTTTGGATGGTAAACTTTCAAAGTTTTGAAAGGCATTCTGAATTCGATTTCAAGTTAGGTAGAATTGGGTGAGGAATTAGTTAACAGTTTACTTATAACATTTTAATTGTGAATAAATGTCTGCATTTATAACTACATTTTTCTAATCCAAAGTCCTGAGTGGCCCGCTAACTAAAAATACAAAGCACAGTGTGCAAAAGCATATTCCTCTGTTGTGCCACAAGGCGCTGTTGATAAACACGTCACTGAAAACTGTTTCACTGGCGGCCCTTTTATGTGGAGGAGATATACTGTCTGACATGTCAGAGGTTGCCTGCATTGATGAGTGTTTGTTGTAAAATGGGAAGGTTGGGGCTTGTTTTTATTTCCTGAGGTAATGCCGGGAGAGGGCCAAGTGACGAGGCCATTGTGAGCTGAGACACCGACTGGCCATGGGATGTAAAGTTCTTATTTGTTTGTTACATTATAAGGGGAAGGAAAAGCTGTTTGCTGTATTTTCTGTAAAATGTTTCAGTACAGAGTTAAGGGCTTGTGGAAAAGTCTTTGACTTACTTTTTTAGGAAAGAAAATCTTTAAAGCTTTAATACTAAATGAAACACCACTTCTTGCACCCTTGGATTCGGAATCCCTCTCAGGCTTTCAAACACCACATGTATCTCAAGTACAGAAATTGACAGAATTTTATAAAAATTGCTTTTTGATGTGCAGAAATATTAACTCTATCCAGCACAGAGGATATTTATACCAACAACCAGATTCCAACATTCTGGAGAATATAACTGATGGAGAAAGTCATTCGTTTCCAATTAGGTGCTAAATATGGCTTAATTACACCCTCAGTTCCACTAGCACGAGTATTTCAGCCCGCCGCTCAAAAGAAGATCATGTGATCACTCACTCCATCCTCAGCTGCTGTCAGTCAGCTCATCAGCACTGGCAGCACTGAACTATAAAGACCCTTCGCATTCAGAATCAGTCCCCGAGCTTTCCTCAGAGACTAAAGCACACTCGACTTGCACTGGTGTGAGAGATGCGAGGGAAGTGTCACACCCTGCGTCCCTCGTTCGTCTTTGGTACTGCGAGTGTGACAGAACACCTTGAACAAGTCTAAGTGGACAAGGGTAGCGAGTAGTCTGACTGAATGATCTGCTGACTGAGACATTTACAACAGATTCTCTGAGTTGCCCTGCTCCATCACTCTTTGTCCATACAATTACCAGGATGTCACTTCGTATTTTTTCAACCAGAGTGAGGAGAAAGATAGATGATGTCTGTGCACCCTAACACAACATGGTTGACAGGAGGTGACATTGCAGACACCTAAGTGGCTTGGTGGTTGACACACAGATAAAAATGGATGTCATTGTGTCCTGTCTAAAGGTACAGCCCAAAATAACTTGCACAGCAGTCAGTCTCCAGCCCTAAGACTGGGATGGTCTGGTTCAAACACCATAAAATAAACTTCTCAGACTCCCAAGACTATCTAATTTCAGTTTTAAAGAAGTGACTTGAGAATGAGGATGAGAATGCAGCAGTTTTGGTATTTAATTAGAACTGTAGCCACTGTGATGAATACTGTCAGAAAGTTGTATTAGTGTCAGATGGGTGATTTCTGTACTCAATGGGAATTGTTTTTCTCTATTTAACTCTCATCATTGTAAATTTATCCATGACTGCCTATGTTGTAGTCTAGTTTAAAGCTGAACTAATATGATTACATTTGAAATTGAATAATTGAATATAATCAGTTTGATGTAGAGAAATACAGGATTGCAGCATTTAGAAAAACATAAATATTGAAGTTCGTTATAAGGTAAAAATAGTCTTCGCTTATAGCAATATGAATTATTTGTGCTGAATACCCATCAGTTCGAAATACTGCATCACTGCTGTTGAGACTTATCAGAATCAGAATCAGAATCAGAATCAGCTTTATTGGCCAAGTATACTTACATATACAAGGAATTTGACTCCGGCAGATGTTAGCTCTCTATACACATAACACAGAACGTAATACAATACAATAAATACAATAGACTAAACAAGTATGTGTACTTGTATTGCACAGTAGGGACAACAATATACAATATACATACAGGCACCCAATATGGGCAATAATGTACAAGTAGGCACATGGTGTCACAGTGGGTTAAACAACCGGTATGACAATATACCAATAAGGCGAATGGGGGGGGGGCACAAAAAGAGTCTTGAGTTGCTGGGCAGGGGACACCTAGGCAAGTCTTTGCTTGTGTCATGTGCAAGAGAAGCGCTGGGGGGTGGGGGGTGGGGGGGGTGGATACAAGGGCATAACAGTAAGCATATACACATATGTGCATGTATGTATGTATGCATGTGTAGTTCAGCTGTTCAGTAGGGTGATGGCAGTGGGGAAGAAGCTGTTTTTGTGTCTGGTAGTTTTGGTGCGCAGGGATCTGTAGCGTCTACCAGATTATTATGCAAGAGTTGTGTTTATTATTTTATCAGTTGGGAAGGAGAGCCAGGTTTTTGGGGCTCCCTGTAGGTCGGGACATCTGTTACCTAAGGTCCATCTCCCCAACAGAAAATTGGACATTTAGGTGCCAGCTGGGCAGGCTGCCTCCCTGCCGCTACACTGCTTTTGTGCCACTGGCAGATAGCCACCACCGGCAGGGTGTCACTGGGCCAAGCAAAGCCACACGGCGCCCTTGCCAAAAATGTACTGGTTTTTAGGAGCACTTCTCCCATGCACAGTGAAGCCACATTGCTGAGCCATTTGTGGGAATTCGTTCATTCTGCCAGGAACTATTTTCAGAAGTTTAATTATATGAGGAAATAATGAAATGTGTTGTCAGAAAATACCAGAATAACAATTACAGTAGGCTAAAATATAGCTTGACCGAAAAGCACTATTAAAAGATTACATTTTGAGGAAATGCATACTTAAAGTAAATTCCATTTACCGTTGCTTTGTTTACATCAGCTTTGTTTACTGCCACCAGTGATTATAAACATGGGAATGTTGTGAAGATGTAAGCCCATCACTGAGTGAGTCTGGTTTGACTGTGAAGTGCTAATTCTTCAGGACCCAATAAATCCACCAGTGAATTCCTGATCAAACGCTGGTGGTGCCGGGGCTTACATGTTTTGGATCCTCTCCTTGGCAACCAGTAGTTAATCTTCAGTATCAGCCTCATCAGCACTTTTAGCCCATGGGAACTAAAAGGGTGAGGCATGCACCTTTTAACTTCTTCTGGATTTTTCTTTTGTTTTAAAAGAAAAGCACAAAACTGTATGTGAGTTGAGAAAGTACCTGAGGCCCTCACGCTTGATTTCTACAGCATGTGGTTTTGACCTTGCACGCAGTGCATCATGAAGGAGTAAACCATGTGAAACATGAGTGGCAGGTGAGGATGAGATTGTCACTTCCTGTTGTTACTGAGATGTCACCATGTAGAGAGAAGTGTGAGGAAGTCAGATAGTAGGACTGGGTACGCTGACAACAAATGACAACAGGAAGTGTTTTTGCAGACACTAGGCATCTTGGTAAAACAGGCACAACACACACTATCATACTCTCCTGTCCTAAAAAAAATCAGAAATGGAAAAATATACATGTACAATCTGAAAATACCTTCCACAGCAGTCTCCAAACTTTCTATAGGTTGTCATATTACATTTCCAAAAGAGAAGTTTGAAGTCTGTTATTGGCTGAGACTAAAAATAGCCTCTTGCTAAGTACAGGAATGAAAAGTATTATTTGAGAATTCAGTGTAGCCGTTAGAGAACATTTTGGTTCAGAAGAGTGCCCCGTAACACTGATATGGAATTGTCCTTAATAGTTATTCAAGATTCACGTGTATTACGGTAAAGCACTAGATACTGTAGTCGGACATAAAGGAGAACTTCGGTGTAAAATGAAAATTGCCATGTTAAAACATCATACCGAGTTGGTATGTGTACTGAGGAGCAAGGGCACCTACCACTTCCATTGTTAGCTTTCTGGGTCAAACTATAAAAAAATAGTTAAACTCTGAGTGCAACAGGCTAAATCAATTTTGCTCCTCAGTACACATACCAACTTGGTATGATGTTTTAACATGGCAATTTTCATTTTACACCGAAGTTCTCCTTAAAAGACATTCAGTGAGGAAAGAGATAAAGAAGCAAAGAAATGAGCGCAGAATTTTACACAGATTTTGAATGGTTAGTTCAGTCGGACAAGTGATGAGCTTCACCCTGGCAATTCTTGGTTGTACAACCAAAGTCAAATAATCAAACCTTTGAAAAAAAAAAAACTTGGTTAGGATCTTTATACACTTTAGTCTACAGTCTCCTGGATCTCCGGGGGGGATAGCAGAAGTGTTTGTCTCAGCCTGTAGAGTTGCAGCAATATGTTGTTTTATCTGAAAATGTGCCTTGTGTGACTGAAAGCTTACAAACCAAAACAGGTCAAATCAGGATCAACAAAACAAGAACAAAGCAGAGGAAAAAAAAACACCAACCCCAGCAGATAAGTGGCTTCTGCACTTTCGCCACAGGCCTCAGGTCTCTGGCCTGGGAAAGCATGGCCGTGCTGCATCGGTGGCAGACAGCGGAGGGCAGGTGTGAGGAGAGGGGGCGTGAGGCGGAGACCCGTGCTGGTAGAGGGGACTCAAAGCAGCCAGCCAAGCGCATGAATGAATAATGAATGGAAAGGTCATTCGGGAGAATGACTGGGCTCTTAATAGGCGCTGACTGCTCAGATGGAAATCGCACGCGCAGTCACGCACCTGTTTTGACAGCAACCTCTCACTCAGCCCTCTATTTTTTAAGCCGTAAAACCTGATGCAGTAGGTGTGGGAAGGATTAAAGCTCATGGGATTTGTTATGGCCGGCAAACTATTACATTTCAATGCACTGACCACTGGATCTCACAGGGAGTGTGGAGGAGGAAATGACATGAGTAACAGGTATATAAAAATTGAACGTTATGCTTTCTTTTCCTCTTTCTCATTCTTAGTGTGTTGTGTGGGTGTTGTGTATGTAACCTGTATGTTAGAAAAACCTGAAATACAAGGAGTAAGTGAGTTCCACAGGAACTACTTCTCTCTCATTGGCTGGAAATCCATCATTATAATTCCAGCCATTTTACCCCTTTTTTCCTACCAGTACTGGGTGACTTGTAGTACAGTGCAGGTGCAGTGTGGGATATAACAAACCTGTAACTCTTACCACCGATAAAACAACACAGAGCTTATTCTCCATCTTGTATCAGAAGGATGCTACCACTTTCACAGCCAGTCAGAGAAAAGAGGGCAACCTGACTCATGGCAATGCATTTCCAAAGGAGGCTGAGCAGAAATGAAGAATATGAAAAAGACTTTGTGCTACGGATCAATGACGCATGTTAATCTATTCTCCTAGACCACCAGAAAAAAATATTTTAAGCAGTAACAAATAAATGTGCTTTAAGACCTTGACAGTCGAGCATGGCGAGGTGAGAGTTTTGCCTACAGCGAAACACAGCAGTATTTAAATGGAACACAAATTAAATTAAAGACACCAGATAAATGGAAATGGAGAGACTTTATTTCACCATTACACAATAACAAGCCATATAATACATCCAACTGAAGTTCTGAAACAGAAAGTAACAAATTATTAGCAAAAAAGTGATATTAGATCATTTATTATAGAAGACTCCATCATGTGTTAAATGAGAACTACACTGAAGTTCACTATCTAGGATGTCTATAGCCTTTCATATTTTTTTAAGAATTAAAAACCAGAACAAACATTGTCAACACATAGTACAGTCATGCCTGTATATAATATTTTACAGAATGATGATTTCCAATGAGCTTGTGATCCTCAGTGCTCGGCTGCAGAGATGAGTACAGGTGGGGTCTTTAATTAGCCATTTGGTATAGTACACATTTGAATTTGGTATAACTTAAAGTTTCAGAGGGAGAGGGGGTGAAATGCAAATATTGTCTACGTAGACTAGACTGTACAAATGCCTTCAGTGCCCTCCGAGAGACTAAAGGCACATAGGATCCACTGAGCAACAGATGTGGCCATTCTGAAAAGAGGATGAAGAAAGAGACAGAAGATTAGGAGAGTGTCAGGAATCATCTACACCTTTCAATGATTTCACATTAAACAGCATGCTATTATTCTTTGGGTTTTTCAAAATTGATTGATTAACCCTCTGGAGTCGAAGTCCCTCAGGAGGGACTTTTTAAGTTTACAGAATTTTACAGAAAAAAAAAAATTCTTTACATTCACTGTACTTTTACATTATTGTTGCTAAGGTCTTCCAGAATACAGTATATCTGTATTTGTCACTTTTGGATAAATTTGTTTAGTTACCTGAAAAATGTAAGGCCACAGACCCCAGAGGGTTAAACATAAACTAGTATAACACAAACTCCTGGTCCAGGTCTCAGACCTTATACACGTTTATACACATTTCCACTGGCCTCCACTAATATTATCACTTGTGCCAAATTCCATCGCACCCACATTATTTGTGTTCTTGTGCACAATTCTGGCCGCAGAGGGAGTCCAAATTCATGGTACAGGGCGAATCTTTTGTGCAGGCCTTTGCCATTTGCTTCTTACCTTGCACTGGCAGAGTGTGCATTCGGTGCCATGCTTGACCCAGGAGGAGCCGCTGAAGCGCGTGATGCCATGCTCGTCCACGCACGTCTTGGTGATGTCGTTGCGGATGGTGTCGGCCTGGCAGGGGTCGGTGACGCAGCGCGGGCAGCACTCGCCCTCGGGAACCATAGTGAACTCGCAGTCCACCGAGGGGCAGGACAGAGGCCAGCAGTCCACCTCACCTTGCTGCGACAGACACATGAAAGAGCACCAACCCTCATTAGACACCTTCTCTATGACTTCTCCCTTTAGTGCTGCACAGTATTCCATATAAAACCTAAGTGCCTAGTAAAATTCAGAGATGAGGAATTTTAATTTCTGTGAGAAAATATTCCACTAGACTTGTCAGCCATGTATATACAATGTCAATTATTGTAGCTGCAACATTTTTAATGATTCAGTACTAATCCTACATGTACCCCAAATGAGTCTGAATGTAATTTACTGCCAATGCTAAAAAATGTAATTAAATAGCAGTTTCAAGCTGCAAGATATCACCAAAACCTTGTGAAAATCCTCTATATTATTCTGTAGCTATAACAAACTACTGCTATCTCTACCACAGCTTTTCTGCATTTTCTAGGAGTCTATCAGATGGTCTGCAGTATACCCACTCCATTAATCATTAACAGCTCTTGGCATAGAAAGCTTTATTGGATTTCCAAATACTATGCCAATATGCCAGTTTGATACAGGTCATTTATTTTGGTAAACTGGGTAGATCTTGGCTGTGATATGATTTAGTTCAGCATGACCTAATTCTGCTAACATTTTAATTCCTTAGGACCTCACATCTACACAACATACTCAAACTGTACGTTCACATAAACACGTTCAACCTCGTAGACACACTTTGATTATGTGAAGTTTTTTTTTTCTTCCTCTACTGCAATTTTCAGTTCCAGATTATAATGGCTCAGAGCAATTACACAAGACTGCCAGAGCCATATATTTTCTTTATAGCTGCAGTATATGTCGTACAGTAAGGGCTGTGCATTAATGCACACTGCATTTATTAATGTTGAGAGTGTAAACACTTGAGTGACGGCCCCCCTTGTGGGACTAGAGCAGGAGTGTTCACACAAAATGGAAGCTGTGTGCACATTATGCAGAAGGACCCTCATTACACGCAGCAGTAGTAGTCCACATTGAGATCCACTGATCTCCAGATACGCTCATCAAAAATGCCCTATAGCACTACCTAGATGTCAGCGTGGAGCCTGAATACACGAGTGGCCCACAGAGTTCAGCTGGGAGACAGCCATTATGTGATTAATTTGCATGCATACCACACTCCATGACCTGGTCTTGCTATACAAAGGAAAAGCTGTAAAGCTCAAAATGAATAGCCTAAAACCAATCATGGATTAGAGGAATAATACTTTGGTGTTTTATGATCACTGACTTTACAAGTAAAAGTCTTAGAAATGTACTCTTACTTTAACATAAGAATGTCTGCTACCAAATGGTAGAATATCATATGACAGTGAACTGAAAAAAGCAAGAACAATTACAAGCATAAACCTTACTTTGCCCATCACCATATATATTAAAAGCTATAACCTATGCACGTAGGGTTGGCTATAGGACCGCATGTCAAATGAAAGGAATGAAATGGAAAGAAGTATTATGTAATAAATTAGAAATTGTGGATGTGAAGAGCTCCATAGACACCATATAAATATAGATGCAGGAACGTGGCTCAGAGGACTGATATGCTGTACATGAAAAGCTTGTACCTTGATGGTTACATAATGCTAGCTGAAGGATATTCACAAGTGCTTTTGGTACACTATGGTTTGTAAAAGGTACACAGAGAAACCTGTATATCCTTCATGTGGTTATGAGTTACATTGGTTGCATTAGAAATTGCTGTAACATCTTAATAGAACATGCTGGTTTTGATTAGTATTAACTGCTGTACCCTACCTCAACATATTTATACACACATTCTATAATTGCACAGCACACTTGTGTGTCTGTGTGCTCCATGCATAAATCCCAAGCTACTCATCCAACTGACCTCAAATTTGGTAGTCAGGACATGACTGAGTAGCCTGATGCATCAGTCGCTTTCACATCATTTCACTTCGTGCAAAGCGTCTGAAACCTCTGCAATGGCATTTGTTCACTCCACAGTCGCTTCAAACAATCGCTACGGCTTGTTACATTAAGCTTTTACCAAACCCCGTAGGAAGTAGACCAATAACATCTTTCTCCTCAATAAAATTCCTTAAGCATTCTCCTTGTTCTGGCTTTAAATCAATTTGAAAGCTTGAGTTCAACGACATTGTTTTGAGCCCTACAGTACATCTGTTCCCGTGGCCCGTTTGCCCACCACTATAATATAACCATGAATTCTACCCTGTTCACCTGCCTTAACTGTGAAGCCTTGAATTCTACGTTGTTCATTTAGCATTGTGTGTGGTGGATGTGTGCCCTGCTGAGTTTGCCAGTCTTTTGATGACACAGGGATATTGGTAAAAATAGACAAAGAGCTGACACATTTCGAACGAGCTCTGCACTAGTGTAACAAATATGAAACGTGGTGCTTCTGAGTCAGGACTTTTCTTTTTATTTTGGGTGGGGGTGGGCTGGTAATTCTATTAGCATGGTATTAATGCTTTTTAGGAAGCTGCATTAAGTATGTCACCTCTGCAGTGGTATTAAGACGTGAAATGCCAGCCTGTGGACAGCATTAGTTGTCAAAGGCAAAGCAGAACTGGGCCATGTTTGCAGTACCCCTCTCTGAAGTTTGTTATGAGACCTAGAGCAGTACTTTATGACACTAGCATGGGGAAATTATATTACACAGGGCAACATCATCTGGCAGGCCAGACATCTGCTACGCTTTGTTTTCTTTTTGTATTTATTCTTTTTTTTTATTGCAGCATTGTCAGACTGGGTTGCTCAAGGACAAACACATTTATTTTGTGACATTTGGTTTATGAGCGCAACTGGCAAAGGAACACCCCAACCAATCATTCCAGTTGGGTCTCTTTCAGTATTCTGGACATCTCCCCTGCTGGTGACCTTGGCCTCCCATGTACCAGATTTCATGTCTCAGCACCAGCTGACGTCATGACAGACTTCAGGACTACATGTGTGGATCAGATCATATTTGGATTCCCATGGGAATGATCTGCACCATGTCAATCCTGGCTCCAGAAAGTAAAAGCAAAAAAAAAAAACCTGCCATGTATTTCTTCTGCTTGTGCAAATAATACAGGTAATATTACTAATAACGTCATCTACCTGTCTGATGATTTGTGATCTCTTCACAATCACCTGGTTAATGAAATAGTAAACCATATGTGGCAAGGTTTTTTTTACTTTCTGAACCTGAGATTGATGCTACTGATGACCTTTACAACCTTGAACTCTGAATATAAGGACATGGCCTACAATAGTAGACGATGATAGGGCTGAAAGAACAGACCGGCAGCAATTTCACTTTTGAGAATATTTCAGTGTGGTCTCATTCATAAATAGCTCTCCAGCAGTGTGTGACAGGATAGCAAATGATACCTCAGTCACTTTTACAACCCTGTCTGTAAGCAAGGACGTCTCGCTCTTCCGAATGATTCCAAATTTAGGCCTCCACAGTGAGGAGCACCTTGGGGACGGCACTTATCTCAGACGTAAGCTTCACAAACCCCTCTTAGAGGCTGTGCTGAGAGAGAGGCCTGTCAAAGAGGCTGTGCTTAGAGAGAAAGCTGTCTTAGAGGCTGTGCTTAGAGAGAAGCCTGTCTTACAGGCTGTGCTGAGAGAGAGGCCTGTCTTAGAGGCTGTGCTTAGAGATAAAGCTGTCTTAGAGGCTGTGCTGAGAGACAAGCCTGTCTTAGAGGCTGTGCTGAAAGACAAGCCTGTCTTAGAGCCTGTGCTGAGAGAGAAAGAAGCCTGTCTTAGAGGCTGTGCTGAGAGGCCTGTCTTAGAGGCTGTGCTTAGAGATAAGCCTGTCTTAGGGCCCGTCCACACAACAACGTTTTCAGGTCAAAACGGTAAAGTTTGTTTGCGTTTTGGCCTTTCGTCCACACGGCGCCAGCGTTTTGGGTGCCCAAAAACGATACTTTTTGAGAACGGGTTCCAAAGTGAGAAAGTCTGACAACACCGCCGTTTCGTTGTCATGTGGACAGGCAAAATGCAACCTTTTGAAAACGATGACGTCGTCGCCCCTTCACTTTGCACTGCACATCTCAACAACAACAACTTCAAACTTTTACAAACTGATTGCTGACGAATAAATTGTGATTTGATTAGCTTGCAATGTAGGCTGGCTGTTGTGCAATTGTTTCTACTGCCATGAAACTGACTGTATGGCTAGTAGGCTAGTAAGCTATAACAAAGACTTCTTGTTGGCTTTCATTACTCTTAATTAAATAAAGAGCAACTGTTGCTGCTTCCAACTGCCCTCAGTAACAACACGCATTGCTAAAATCAACATATGACATGTTTTAAACGAATAATTGCGCAGTTGTCTCTTTTATTTGCAGCTCCTTCTATTTTTTTCATTTTTTGCTCCGTATCGCTTAAGTGGGTCAATTTAACGATGTGACATCTCACAACAGTGGCAAACTTTTACAAACAGGTTGTTGTGGGATAATTTGGGGGTATAGCCTAAATGGTCTGCAGTGTAGGCTCTGTGTAATGCAACTGTTTCTACCTTCTGACATTGAACTACAAAATGTTTTTTGTATACATCGCTAGTTCAGTCCAACACACACTTCTCATATGTTATGTTTATTAAATAGGGCAACTGTTGCTGCATCCGACCCACCTAAACGAGAACACACATTGCTAAAATCAACATACATTACATGTGAATCACTGCGCTTCTGATCATGCCCCTCAAGCTGGGACAGCACACCTTCCGCAATGACAATGCAATGAAAACGTTCCCGTCTGGACGTAAATATTTACTGCTCCATTGTCGTGTGGACGCGACTTTTTTTTTAACCCGCAAAGAAAAAAATCCAGGAGCGTTGTCGTGTGGACGGGGCCTTAGAGGCTGTGCTGAGAGAGAAAGCTGGGGCCTGCTAAGCAGCTGGAGCCCTCTGGCACACTCCGAAATCACTTCACACACCCCAGCCTCAACCACTACAGAAACACCTAGACACACACACACATACATGCACGCACACACACACACACACCTAGACACACACACACATATTGATACACAAACACACGCACACATTGCTAGACACACACATGTACACACACACACACACACACAACACACACACGCCTACACACACACACGCACAAACACACACACACACACACACACACACACACACACACTCACACACGCACACACACACACACACACTTGGCTTTCATCTCCCCTACATCTGTCCCTTTCGTGTCCTTTGCTGTCCTCTCTCTCTTCCATCGTCTCTTATGGTCCTCCTTTGCTCTTTCGCGACTGGCTTTCCTTTTGACATTTGTGTCTCCTCTCTCCTCTCCTCTCCTCTCCTTCTGCACTCTTTCATGTTTGTTTGGCGATTAAATGCCGTTGCCCAGCATCTGGAGTGCCTCCATGGGCACACTGCGTTTCAACCCACACTTCTGCCTCTCCCATCTTTCTTCTCTTTCTCTCTCTTGCTCTCTCTCTCTCTCTCTGTCTCTCTCTCTCTCTCTCATGTCGTTCTCTTTCTGTCTGTCTCAGTATCCTCTCCAGGAGCACAATCCATACTCCTCCCAAAAGCCACTCACTTCCTGCTTCAGCCGATCTGGGCCTATCTGCATTGATATGGTAATGCAGGGTGTTGGGTGGCGGCAGGCTATTTGATCTGGTTAGTGGGGCAGAACAAAGGCCCACCTCACTCACACGCCATACGGCACAAACAGCGGTGCTGTCATGGGGAGGGGAGGAGGGGAGGGGGGCGTGTGGGAGGGGGTATGCTAAAGATGGTTGGTGCAAACCAGCCTGGACAGGGGGGTGGTTTTAGAGTAGGAAGGTGGTGGGGTACACACTTTGGGAACAAAGGTAAGTACTTGGACTGTTGCTTCCCACTGTGACAATGCCAAGTGTAACATTTGCATTTTACTGCATAGCGGCACATGGTATGACTGCTGCATGGTGTTGATTTTTGGAATATGTAATACTCACTGTGTGCACATGGACGAGTTGAATCCGATTGGAAATGGTTTGGGATCGTATCGAATTCATGTGCACAGGCTAAAGATCGTATAGGGATTGGTTTCGCGAATCCGATTGCAACCCCTGGCTTAAGCCGATGTTAATCCACTTGGTGCCGCCTTGTGCACGGTATTGGTTTGGATTCACGTACTGCGCATGTAAGACCACTCGATCCCAGAAGCTTCTGTCCCTGATTTTCATCCATACTGAACGTTGAAGCTTTCTAGCGCCTGCTCTCAACAACTCTCGTTGACCTCAATTGCTTGTAATATCAAACGCCGATGGCACATTTCATGTCGTATCAAGGAAACCAAAAACGCTGTTTGTTCTTTCATACGGACTTCCAAACAAAGGAGAATGCACAACATGCATGCAAATGCTGCTCTGTTAACCTCTTCGAGCGCTATCTTTGTTTTGTATGCCGCCAGATAGTTTGTTTATTTTCTTTTTAGCAGCCGTCAAATTTTGTGCAGTTCCCGCCTTCTTAGTTTGAGATATTAGCAATTCATAATTCCATTTTTTTTCCATGTACCAATTTCACTAAGTGGTGCTACGCTACAAACAAGTGTTTAAGGGCTGGGTTGATACACCCCTGTAACACCAGCATACTAAAGCAAATTGTTGTCTTGGGCAAAAAAATTGGTGAGTTATTTAGCAAAAACTCACTGCGTGCACATGGACGAGTTGAATCCGATTGGAAATGGTTTGGGATCGTATCGAATTCATGTGCACAGGCTAAAGATCGTATAGGGATTGGTTTCGCGAATCCGATTGCAACCCCTGGCTTAAGCCGATGTTAATCCGCTTGGGGCCGCCTTGTGCACGGGATTGGTTTGGATTCGGGTACTGCGCATGCAAGACCACTCGATCCTAGAAGCTTCTGCCCCTGATTTTTATCCATACTGAGCGTCCAGGCCTTCTTTGTTGTAGCAGAGTGCCTGCTCTCAAGTAATTTTCATTGTCCTTGATTGCTTGTAATATCAAACGCCGACGGCACAGTTCATGTCGTATCAAGGAAACCAAAAACGCTGTTTGTTCTTTCATACGGACTTCCAAACAAAGGAGAATGCACAACATGCATGCAAATGCTGCTCTGTTAACCTCTTCGAGCGCTATCTTTGTTTTGTATGCCGCCAGATAGTTTGTTTATTTTCTTTTTAGCAGCCGTCAAATTTTGTGCAGTTCCCGCCTTCTTAGTTTGAGATATTAGCAATTCATAATTCCATTTTTTTTCCATGTACCAATTTCACTAAGTGGTGCTACGCTACAAACAAGTGTTAAAGGGCTGGGTTGATACACCTCTGTAACACCAGCATACTAAAACAAATTGTTGTCTTGGGCAAAAAAATTGGTGAGTTATTTAGCAAAAACTCACTGCGTGCACATGGACGAGTTGAATCCGATTGGAAATGGTTTGGGATCGTATCGAATTCATGTGCACAGGCTAAAGATCGTATAGGGATTGGTTTCGCGAATCCGATTGCAACCCCTGGCTTAAGCCGAAGTTAATCCGCTTGGTGCCGCCTTGTGCACGGGATTGGTTTGGATTCGGGTACTGCGCATGCAAGACCACTCGATCCCAGAAGCGGCGAGAGGAAAAGCTCCGTAACCAGAGACGGCAGGCCAGCAACTCCTCCAGCCACATACCAATCAGCAGCAGCTTCAATACCAGTATCTGTCAGCCCATACCACAGCCCACCACACCAGGTAATTACTCCCAAGACACCAACAACGTAGCATAAAATAAAAGAATGTGTGAAGGAATGGCGTGCACTGATTAATCATGTAATCAGAGAGCAGTTTATTTATTTTGGCTTGCTCAGAAAATAAAAGCTGTGTCTGAAGGATGAATAAGGTGTTAATTCCAACCATGTCTCTTTTTCCACGCTTTTTATCTTAGTATCCTTCACGTCAGGGTCCATGCTGGGGAGATCAGACTCTGCTCTCACAAACACATACAGCGCCCTGCCGCCAATGCCAAGCTTCACTATGGCCAACAACCTGCCTATGCAAGTGAGTCTCTTCTCTTGTCTGAATGACGTTGCTTGGGGGACCTGATATTTTTGTAAAAGATGAAAGTCTTTGTTGTCATATGTTGCCTCAATTAAGATTTTTTTCTGTCTCTCTGTCTGCATTTCTCTCTCTCTCCCTCTGTCTCTGTCTGTTTGTCTGTCTGTCTGTCTGTCTGTCTGTCTGTCTGTCTGTCTGTCTGTCTGTCTCTCTCTCTCTCTCACTGTCCCTCTCTCTCTGTCTATTTCCCTTTGCTGTAGGCTCCTGTACCCAGCCAGACCCCGTCCTACTCCTGCATGTTGCCCACTAGTCCATCTGTAAACGGCCGCAGCTACGAGACGTATACGCCTCCTCATATGCAGGCACATATGAACAGCCAATCAATGGCCGCATCAGGCACCACCTCAACGGGTAAGCAGAAACGCGTCACAGTGCTAGGGTGACAATGCCTACTGAAACATGTGGTAAGCAAAACAAAGTCCTGGATAGGCCACCTGAACACATGTATGTATCAACCTCGTTCAAGAACATAAGTGACCGTCACTGTTATAAAAGCGTTCAATTTGGCATTCATTTGTTAAGTAATTGTTTATTGCACAAGTTAAACCATGGACCTCTTTAGAAGAACCCAAGGATGCATTTATACTACTTTGTTTATTAATCATACTCAAGTGTTTTGTAGATCATCCTAGCATTCTCTAAAACATACTGTGTAACTGTACGTTCAGACCAAATGTGGTAAAAGCGTTAAAATAGCTAAAGAAGCCCAAAACACCCCGCTGGGCATACAGCGTTAAAAGCAGCAAAGTAGGCTAAGAAACATTCAAATGTTCGATCAGGGGAAGTAACTCTAAGCTAAGAGTTTGAGGGTTGCAGATTGGTTGCCGCTGAACCGTGTCATGGCTCATTAGCATAACATTTACTGAAGTTTAACTTTCTCCTGACGCTCTAGACACCCAGAATGCTCCACCGACACCCAAAATGCTTTAATGGCCGATCACGCTATCTTTCAATAGAAAATGTATGATTTCTGGCGCTCTTGCTGCTTTTACCACAATTGGTCTGAACATACAGTAAGACTGCTTTGGACCACATTTAGCTATGACTAAGCACAGGTTTTAGAAAAGACTATTTCTGTATTCATTGACCGAGATGTAGTCAAGCCGTGTGTTGCCTTGCATTGTTTCATGACATGAAAGAAGGTAGTAAATTTCCTTGAAAATGAAGTACAGGAATAACAGCCGTAAGAATGTTTTTATGAAGATTTTGCCTTGCATTTCTTGTTGTTTCTTGGACTGATGATGATTATCTACTAATTATCTAATAATTGCACAACATGTATGCAAATGCTGCTCTGTCAACCTCCTCGAACGTCATCTTTGTTTGTATGCCACCAGATAGTTTGTTTATTTTCTTTTTAGCAGCCACCAGCCTGAAGTAGTTCTAACACCACTTGTTGAAAGGAATACAGCGCCATCTAGCGTAGCGGAAACGGCCAGATCTCTGACTATTATCCGCTTACACAAACTCTCATGTGCACAGGGATTTGGGACAGACCACCCGTTGGGTAGCAACACCCAATCCAATACCAATCCGATCCGATTCTACCATGTGCCCATAGTGACTGTTGTCAGACTTTTAGCTTCAATAGAAAACAGCGCCCCCTGCAATGAAATGTCATAAAATGTGGTGCACATTCAAAGAAAGCTGTGTAGAGTCTGTATGTCAAGTCTGACTAAATTTGGGCAACTTGGGAAGCCCAGATAGGAACTGTCAAAAGGTGTTAAGGTACATGTTTAATTTTCATTGTTGTGTAACTTTGAAATGGTTCACATCAAGACAAATCATTTGATAACTTTTTGGCAACATTGTCAGCAGATGGCATAAACCAAGTTTGTGAGATTCACACGAACGCCGTATGACAAGAAAAAAATGTCATTTTGTACAATTACAGCACCCCCTATTGGCCGAGTTTTACAGTACTTGCCGTGCTTTTAGAAGTTATTGTGCTGATCGTGCATGACATATTATGTACAGTTCTCACCTTCGCGGTCCAAAATGTTGACAATTTAAAACTCCAATTTTTGCATTTACCCATTTCAATAGGTGGCGCTATGCTACAAATGAGTGTGTATGGCTGGGTCAATAGTCCTCCATAACACTGACATATCAGAATTTTTTTATTTTGTTGGGTAAAACAGTCATTGAGTTATTCAGCAAAAATGTTTGGCGGTCTTCGGCTCTGGCACAGCAAGGGGATGGCCCCCAGCGACCAAAAGCTTCTATTCTCCATGAGCCTACTGGGGCTACATGCCCACAAAGTTTCATATCCCCCAGTGTTTCAGTGTCCCGCCAATTGTTCACAGAAAATCTGTAAGGGGAAAAGAAAGTGAAAAAAAAAAAAAAATCTGACAAAACCAATATGGCCGCTAACGCTAGCTTCGCTAGCGGCAGCCATAATA
The DNA here is from genome assembly GCA_027475355.1 of Coilia nasus. Lineage (NCBI taxonomy): Eukaryota > Metazoa > Chordata > Actinopteri > Clupeiformes > Engraulidae > Coilia > Coilia nasus. Next base: position 10,236,994 of record CM050208.1, read on the forward strand.
AACATATGCTTGATGGTGGGTGGGCATACATCCCTCAGGTCTCTGGTGAGCGCAGGAGGCACCTGGTCGTTTAGAGCGAGAGGCTTGTAAGGGGTTCGTTTGTGCTCAGGAACACACAGCAGGGGAGGAAAGGCATTCAAAAAGTGGATAGGAGGAGAAGATACAGAGAGAAAAGGAGAGAGAGAGAGTAAGAGAGAGAGAGAGAGAGAGGCCCTTAAGCTATGTCTTTTTTCCCTTTCATTTTCATAGCAGTTACACAGGCAATGCGACTAGACCAAATGGAAAGCTATTCCATAACTGCTCCCACTGTCAAACTAAAGAAAAATGTGTGAAAGTACCTGAGGCTACATACATTCTGTCGAAACATTTTCCATAATGTAATCACCACATCTTCCCAGCACACGCATGCTAGTAAGGACGGGACTTTACTGCAGATCGCTGTTTAAACGCTAGCCCTAAGGTATTTCTAAGCAACATAGTGGTAAAGAAAGCAGATAAATGATATTG
>CM050208.1:10242500-10250000 GCA_027475355.1 Coilia nasus
CCTCACTGAACAGTCATCATATCATTGTTGCAGTATATAGCAAGAAAGGCAGATGTTGAGAATGTGTAGATGTATTATAGACAGATAATAATCTTTGGATATAAAATATAGACACAGAGGAAACATCTTACCTTCACAGGATTCTCCACTCACAGAGAACATCCCATTGTCATGGTAGCCCTCGCGGCACTCACAGTGGTACCAGCCCGGCAGGTTGACACACAAGGCTCGGCTGTCGCACTCCACCAGTCCACTGGAGCACTCGTTGATGTCTGCAGGAAGACAGGAAATGGTCAGGTCAGAAGGGTTTATGAGGGGTGGGTGCTGGGGCTAACTGAGGCTGAATAGCTAGTCCACAGTGCTCTTTCCACTCATCACAGGGGAGCTGGAGGAAACCTGGCTTCAGACAGTTAAAAATCCTATCACCTTTTTGTTCCATCCATTACATTAAACAAGCTAATTCCAAGGCTGCATGTTCGCAGTTCCATAACAAGTTCACTGATGTCAAAGACCATTTAGAGCCCATCTCTGCTTACATATGCATTGCTTCTCTTCATTTTGCCGCTTATGAGCCTTTCCTTTCCATTTCAGTTCCCCACCATGTCATCTGATCTCAAGTTCATCAATTGATTATTGATACTGCATGAAGTCTTGGTAACACAGAATTCATGGAATCTGCTATTAAGCTCTATGACTAACAATTCATTGCAGCTGTTATCAAGAGGCTAAGAAACTCCTGTAAAGTACTGTGTGAAGTTCTAAAGGCTTATAACGTAGCATTGTAATGCTTTACGAGTGCAGTCATGAGCATGTATAAATAGTTATGAATACTTATGTCAATCGTTAAAAAGCTTTATTAATGTGTTATAACTCTTTATGAATGTGTTTATAGAGTCCTGGAGATAAGTTGTAGAGAAATAGTTATAGAGTTATAGGGAAAACAAACTTCATGGAAAGTGTTACCAAAGTCTTCTAATTTACATGAATCCAACCAACCTGTATGACTGCGGGGTAGAAGACCTGATTTATGTAATCATCTTGTAACCAGCACGACAAGGGTAAAGCTTGTGCTTGTGCAGGTATCTAGTTGTAAAACTCTGGGTTCTAAAAAGATTGGATATGGCTGGACCACAATTTATTACTCACCCCAGATGACACACAACACTTTCTAAATGCATGAAAAAAAAAGTGTGAACAGACCATCTCTTAGAAAATTCTTCAGACATTGGAACAGAAAGCCCTTTGACTCTAAACACGCCTTTGAAATACCTTTGATGTCCACTTCTGGGCCACTTGAGTATTGTTTGTTTCAAGCACCACAAAGGATTTGGAAAGGGTTTACCATTTTGGCCAACACTGACTGCTGTTTTTTACTTACCCTTGAGGCCGCTGTCTGCTATTGACTCCCTACTCTGCCTGATAAGTATCGCGGACAGATTGTGATGAGCTCTGCACGCCTTTATCGACTTAGCATAATGTTCTCTGAGGAGGGGAGGCTGTGCCCAACAAAAGACTATCCCTTTGCAAATCACAATGTTCGCAGTTCACACAACAACTGAAATAACGATTGAATCAAGTCAGAAAAGTGAATAAAAGCTCCCACCACAGTCCTAAAACACTACAGTGCCATTATAAGCGTTTCTCACGCTTCCCAAATTACACGGCTTTAATAAGGGATATTTTGTTCACTTCACACTCAATATTGGTAGGATTTAAGCTCTAAACCCTCGAATGAAATGTGCTAATTTGAAATGTGTAATTACTTTTTTTGTTGCAATCCTACTTAGCATAAAATACACATGCTCGGGAGTACCACAGATAAACGACACACATCATAAATTACACATCAGTACAAGCTCTTTTGGAATGCCAAAGATCTCATCTTACTCTTGAGTCCATGTGTTGACATCTCTGTATAATCTCTCTGTGTAGACCTGCAGAAATGCTCTCTGTTATTTATGCAGCATACAGACAAAAGTCAATAGCCCCTTTTTTAAAGTCAAGGTTGAACGTTTCACTGCAGTCTTGTTGTTTAGCTGACGTGGGAATATTCAATAGATTCGTGAGCGATGCGATCTTAGAGGTCTAAATAAGAATTTTTAATTTTAAGGCCGTGGAATGACCTTGGCACGCTCGGCTAGCAAACACTGAGCACAACAACATCTCTTTCCGACACTCAGTCTGGCAGTCAGCTACACTGTACTTTCCGAAAGCAGTAGATGCTGAATTCATCTATTTTCAAAACTTCTTCTCTGATTTGCAATTCTCCAGTGCAACTGCTTTGCAACAGATACCCTCACATTTCCCCTTCACTGAATTTCTTCTTCCCCATAATTGGCAAGAAAACATTACAAGAGAGTCGTCTGGATTCAAAGGACATTTAGAGTTTAGGTACAGTAACACATAAAACTGATTAAAAAATAAAGGATAACTATTTCCAGTCTAAGGTATCCTAATATGCAGTAATTGACGGTAAATTATTTTAGTAGAAATAAACATTCAGCGTTATTTAAGCATTGCTATTTCGGTTATAGTTAATTACACTGTGAGGAGCAGATGAGAGGGTAAACTTGCAGTTACTCAGGAAAAATAAATGGAGGGGCCTCTGTTTTGCAATGACTAAATTGTGTCCGTAAAGGCAGTGATGGCTTCTTTATGATTTCTGCATGATGCGTCATCAAGGCCAGTCATTAGGGGACAATGTCACTTCTCACTCGCCATCCTCCCATTTGCCCAGACCAGCCTGGATCCCATTCTATTCCGGCATTGGAGTAATAGGATTATGCAGCAGGGGCTAATGAGGCTTTGCATGTTTGCAAGATTACACACTGATCACACATTCACCGTGTAAGCGGACAGCTACTCTTGACCTAACGTTTACTCATGGGCTTAAAAATAAATAAATAAACAAATAAACAGATAGATAGATAGATAGATAGATAGATAGATAGATAGATAGATAGATAGATAGATAGATAGATAGATAGATAGATAGATAGATAGATAGATAGATAGATAGATAGATAGATAGATAGATAGATAGATAAAATAAACAGAAATAAAAATATTACCTTCTGTTGATTCATTTGTCTAGTCTAGTACTCATTACCACATGGGTGGCATTTGATATGAGATTTTTTCAATGCAGTTTTTTAATGCACTGATTAATTAAGTAATCTTCGTGGTTATGACTTTCTCTTTAATTAATTATGTTGTTCCGCTATGACTGAACGACTTTGTTCAGTGCCACACTAATCACAAGATTTTCTTAAAAAATGACTCTTTTAAATGTCTTTTCTGACTTCTTTTAACATTGATTAGAGAATCTCTGTATGAATAGTTCATCACATGAGGAAGGGGAAGCCGTAATGGATGGTAATTTGACAAAGAGATAATTCTGCTGGCCTCGGGGTGATTTGATGAATGCACTATTAGCCTTAACTGTGTCCGCACAGAGATGATCTACAAGGTTCCAGGAAGGCAATGATCTCACCACAAATCATACTCACCCGCCAAGTCATTCCCCTTCAGCAGAAATATATGCGCATACCAGTGGTAGCCTGTGTTTCTAAGTGCAGTCGTCTAAGTGAAGTTATCAGCATCGTAGAAATTTCAAAGGGACCACCATGCCACCATCTCAAGCACACCCTTGCATCCCATATATATATATATATATATATATATATATATATATATATATATATATATATATATATATATATATATATATATATATATATATATATATATATATATACACACATATACACCCACTACACACACACAAACACACACAGACACACACACACACACACACAGACACACACACACACACTTATATATAGCATATATATATATATATATCCATCCCATATATATATTTCAAGCTCAGAGAAGGCAGAAATGCTATTCAAGAAAGCTTATCCCATCTTTAGTAAGGTGAAATATATCAAGGTCTTTCTGGGGAAGTTAGGCAGACAGAATACAGTCTTTCAAATTGAAAGTCTGCCTGCACAGTGCGCTTTCATGCAAGAATAAAGGAGCCTGAAAGCATTTGAATTCTTTTGACGGCTGTCAGATGACTAAAATGGAAAAATAAGGTGTATCACACTCCTATTTTTAACCCAACAGTCAAACTGATATCCTAAATACCAACAGTATCATGTTACATTTCTCTGCATAATAGTGAATATCTATAAATGCCAAGCCTACATTACACTTAGCTGACACTCTTATCCAGAGCGACATACAGATATTTACAGGGAGTTAGTTACAGTCCCTGGAGCAGTGTGGGGTTAGATGCCTTACTCAAGGGCATTTCAACCATGGGTAAGGTGGGATTTGAACCGGCAACCTTCTGATAGCAGGATCAAGTCCCTAACCACTAGGCCACAGTTGCCGTCACATGTAAACATATAAAGGTAGGAAAGTGTGACTCCTGTAAGTCAATTGTAGTGAGTTACTGTACCCTCACGCTTTTGGACAGTGAGAGTATCCTACAAAACAAAACCACAGAAAAAGGTCTGGTCTTCTGGGCATACTAGAGATTTTAAGGCACTTGGAAAAAAAACTCACACACATACAATCCCACCCTTCCCCAGCTGTCAGTAAAGCAAAAATGTGAAAATGTTAGCGAGGTAGGGAATTTAAAAAATAGTTAACGGTTTCTAGTAAGCATAGCATAGTGTATCTGCCCATGGTTAGCCAGAGGACACCAACACTGAGGTTAACAGCCCATTCAGAGCACTACAAAGTCCTCCAAGGGAGCGTTCATGTGAATACCTATGAATGTCGAGCCTACATTAAAAGGTAAGGAAGTGTGAGTCCTGTAAAGTCAATTGTAATGAGTTATTCATGTCATGCTTTTGGACAGTGAAAGTATCAAAACCACAGAAAAAAACTAAACCACAGGAAAATGTCTGGTCTTTTAGAAAAATATACTAGAGATTTTTTGGCACTTGGAAAAAAAAAACTCACACACATACAATCCCACCCTTCTCCAATTGTCAATAAAACAAAAATTTGAAAATGTCAGCAAATGTGGGAGAGGTAGACAATTTAAAAAATAGTTAAGGACCATTCTACTAAGCACAGCATAGTGCCTCTGCCCGTGGTTAACCAGAGGACACCAACACTGAGGTTAACAACCCATTCAGAGCAATAAAAGGTCCTCCAAGGGATCTTTCATGTTAAGAAAATAAATGGCAAACAGCAGAGCATTTAACTGAGGCAGGTTGGCAGAGACTGTTAAAAATCACAAATGCCTCCCACATGGGCCCTCTTGCTTCTCCTCTGGATCTTTTACCCACAGCTAACAGGGACAGCAATCCTCCGCCATTTAATGTGCGATTATGCAATTTGTGTTTTGTCCAAGTGTACAGTGTTCTTGAGTATGTTACCCATTGGAGTGCTATCCTGACAGCAGACAGACACAATACTGCCTCTTACTGTGGATAAAAGCATTCGGTTATATATATGCAGAACAATGAAGGTTTCCATTTGTGGGGAAACACTAGAATATCAACTCCCTGCTCAATAACAGATGGGCGGATACAGAGAAAGAGAGAGAGGGAGAGAAAGGTAGAGAGCGGTAGAAGGGATGGATACAGGGGGAAAGAGAGGGACAGACAGAGACAGAGAGAAAGATAGTGAGAGAGACAGAGAGAGAGACAAAGAGAGGGAGACAGGTAGAAGGCAATGGGTACAGAGGGAAAGATAGCGAGAGAGAGACAGAGAAACAGAGGGAGAGGAAGAAAGAGAGAGAGAGGAGAGAGAGGTAGTCGGGAGTGGGGGAGGTAAGCACTCAGCTCTTCCTCTCATTATCTTGAGCGACAAGCTGGAAACAAAGACTCTATTAAAGGCGGTTCTCCAAGGACACGGAACAAGTGTGTCTGTCCCCCTTATGCTTGTTACTGAAATATTCCTCCCGCTCAGGAGGGGCTCCTCCTCCGCCTCCCCCTGCATGACTGACTGACAGAAAGCACCCCGGGGTCCTGGAGCTCCGCTCAGCACACAGAGATGACTGTTCCCATGACACTGCCCGCTCTCGTGCAAAAATGACCTCATGTTGAAACCGTCCTTTGGAACCAGCATTGTTTAATATACGGGTTTATTTTTTTGCAAAATATTCTATACTTTATAAATCTATACATTACTATACAGCATATAAAGTTGATTATATATTATTAATACATGCTGTGTGTGTGTGTGTGTGTGTGATTGTGTGTGTGTGTGTGTGAATCTATAACTGGTGGGATGATGAATTAACAGCCCATTTTCCTTGTTTACAAACCTTAGGTTAGAAACATGCTGATTCTATTGTGAATGTGCATGCTGGTTGCAGAAAGACACTGCATCTAACCCACTCCTAAAACCGGCCTTTTTAAAATAGGTAAAATTGGCCTTTTTAACCAATGTAAAAAGATGAGTCCTTTAAAAGTAAACAGATGAAGTCTCTTAAGTTTTATAATTTTGGCACAATCTTTTATGTGTACATGAAATAATATCTGCCCAAGGTAACAAAAAAAATACACTGTGAATTTATTCAATACGTTAAAAAACAACGTGCCAGTGTCACTGAGGACCTGTAATCTCTATGGGAATAGGTCAGTAATGTTAGCTAGCATTATCAGCTAGCTGAGGAACCAGCTGAGCCTCACAACAACAGGGAAGTAATATTAATAAGGAGCTGTGATGTCAGGTGCAAAACCAGAAAGGAACAAAAAAGACAAATTGGAGAAATGATTCCTGTTGATTGCCATTTGAAGTCAACCCACAGGAATCCATTTTGGCAGATCAACACTAGCCTGAAGGCTACTCCCATGGGGAGACTGTTGGTTTTCTTAGAAAAACAAAAACAGCAAAAAAACTCCCGACAGGATGTAGACACAGCAAAGCCAGCAGTAATGGCAGAACAGAAAGGGAGTAGAACAGAAACACACAAGAACCGTAAAGCTCCACTAAAATTCATTATTTGGCACTGCAGAATCTCCTACCCTGTAGCTGTTTTTTCACAACAGCAAGTGAAAAAAAAAAAAAAAAAAAAAAAACCTCAACTTCCCTACTGTCATGGCTTTTTTTGCAGCATAAAGAGAAATCTCTCCACACGGCCCCTGGAGAAGTGCCATTTACACCTAACGAGGCGCTCCTGAGCAGCTAAAAAGCCGGCTCCCGCCATCAGGAGCCCTAATTAGGGGACGCTAATGAGCCATGATGGATGGGCGCTCTGCACAATCTTAAATAAATAATGAAAGCATAATCACCTCGCTTTAAAAAACAACTAGCGCCCTTTCGGGAGGTGTGAAGCCACCCCACCACCCCACCCCCAACCCTTTGGTCGTGCCTCTCGCAGCAAACAAGGGCACACACCTTTGTGTATCACAGTTGCCGTTAGCCATGTTAGCTCCCCACACACCTCCATGCAGCAGCTACGCTAAGGTCCCCTGGAGCTGAAGTTAGACACGGCGCCAGTCTCATAACCCAGTCCCAACTCACAGGTTT
>CM050208.1:10255000-10330000 GCA_027475355.1 Coilia nasus
GTCATCTGTGATTGTGTGTGTGTGCACACGCGCGGGTGTGTATATGTGTGTGTGGTGTGTTGATGTTGATGTATGTGTGTGCGTGTGTGTGCATGTGTGTATGTGTTTTTGTGTGCCTGAGTGTGTGTGTGTGTATGTGTGTGTGTTTGTATGCATGCCCATATGCATGCACCACGCACGTCTTGTGCGGCTCTCTGTGTGAGTGTTTGGGTCACCCCAGAGCAACGCTCGTTGGATTCAAATCAATCCTGATCATTAGCTGCTCGCATACAGATGGAAAATGGCTTGCGCCTGGGGCTCGTATCAAAGTACTTTTCTTGAACACTGTGATTACTTACAAGCACACAGGTCCTCTCTTGCTACACTCAGCTTATTTATGAGTCCACAGTCAACCGCACAGAATAAACACCACCGAACTAACCTCATTAAACTTGACCTGAACCAAATCCTGCACAACAAATCATCCAGCAAAAAACAGGTCCTCACATTTTAATAATAAAAAAGTGCGCCCCATAGTTTGTAGGATAAGAGGGATGGATGGGTGAACACAGTGTTGTGGGTCCTGTTGTGAAGGAAAAGCAATTGGATTTCAATCAGGCAGCATACAAGGCTGCCTCTTAGAGGTCCATTGTATTTAATCAATAGGTGCAGAGATGGGTAGGATGTTTCAGCTAGGCGGGAGAGGCAGGTAGGCTGATTTCCATTCGCCCTCTCTGGCGAGTGGTCTAGCTCGCACAATATCTGCACAGAGTGGGCTAATTTGAGGAGGGAAAAAGAATCAGCCAGGCAAGTAGCATTAAATCCCCCCCCCCAGACACACACACACACACACACACACACACACACACACACACACACACACATACACACAAGTGTGCTCTATCTTGAAGAGATCTGATGAAACACCCACTGTGATTATATTCGTTTTTGATTAAAATGCCACTGTGACTCACTCTCTCAAGTTCTAATTCAAAACCCAATACAGCACCGAAAAAAAAAAAAAAAAAACTTAATTATGTGCATTCGATGAAAAATGAGAACTGCATCGGACTCTAAATGTGGTGGCTTCACCAACAAAAGTCAAGACCTTGTGAATGTGAGAATGAATGTCCTCCTGTGTTAGCGCACATTTTGCTTTAAAACTTAAAAAAAAGGAGTAGAAGAGTCTATTGTGTTAACGAATATGACTAAAACCCACCAAGGCATGTGAACATCTAGCCTGCAGCTGTTCAATTTGATTAGCAAAGATTTACACGCAGCATGTCAATGCTAAATTAATTAGACTCAGAGATAGTCAATTATGTTGTTTTTGCAAGAACACACAAAAAAAGGACAACCTTTAGTGACAGTCTTTTTGGAGATCTACACCTACAGGGGTTTTCACCCAATACTACAAAGTCTACATTAACCTGGGACTGGCTGTGGAGGGGAACATGCTGCAGTTGAAGATGGTAACACACAATGGCCATTTAGCATTTAATTTGCACATTAAAGGCAACCTCTAATCATTTACAGTAACTACTACTGTTGCAGTGATATGTGAAATTATATATGCAATAATATAATACTAACACTATAATAAGACTCAAAGTTACAAGGGAAGCAATCTTGCACATTTATGATCCTTCAAAGTCATTGGTGGTCTCCGTGCTCTTTTTTTGTACATAACTCACTGTGTGTGCTTTTTTCTAGGTTATGCTTTTGTAGGAATTGCTGCTGAACTTTTTTCTTTGTGTGTTAAGTAGTCTGCCAGTGTCTCCGTTTATTGAACGCACACAACCGTTTGACTCCCTGAATTTCAGAGGTGGCAAGTTCTTATGAAACATTTAAAGAGGCAAACATAAGACGGGAGGGTTAAGTAAGAATAAAAAGTGTCCTGGGCTGTCCTACCTGTCTCACATCTCTTGCCAGTAAAGCCTTGCTCGCAGACGCAGGAGTTGGGAGAGACGCACGTTCCTCCATTCTGACACATGCCGTCACAAAGTGCTGCGGGTCAAACAGAGAGGCAAGTGGTTGCTCACTCAGCGAGTCAGGACGCATTGTTTACTTGATGGAAAGCCCCGTGCACTCATTATTCAAATGTTCCTTATTTTAATTAACGCTATAAATCATTATAGCTTATGGCCCTGGCATTGTGCTTTTAGAGAAAGTCGATATTTCAGCACACTGGAGGGGCGGCGGAGAGGTAAATGGCTGTATTAAGCCACGTTCCCTTTCCTTCCTGTGCATTAAGCATCTGGAGCACAGCACCACTGAAAATCTATTGCTGTGTCATGCACCTAAACAGCATGCAAAGTATAAACAGCAGACATATATTTATTCGGCAGCAGCATAAATCTACTAAGTGCTACAGGCAGGGAGTCGGCCAAAACACACTTGTATTTTATAAAACTTAAACAGTTTGCACAAAATGTCAATAGTAATACATCAACAAAATGTTACACTATTTCATCATCTATATTTATGCAGAATGCAGCAGAATAACCAATATGCACAAAAAAATGTTAAATGTTTGAAATAAAGTACCAACATTTTTCTCATTTGCAGGGTCCAGACATTTTCAGGAGATTTCACTATAGGGTTTATCAGCTATTGAAATATATAGTGCTGATTTATGGTTGTCGTTAGAAATTGAAGTATTCCCAGCTCAAACCATTATTTTGTGTCTGGAAAAACCCTAAAGGCTTTAACTTTGGCTATACGAGTTACCGCACAACTAATTTGTCTTTGATGGACAACCATAACTTCTTGGCCAACTTCTTGTTTTTTTTCAATAAATGACTCGCTGTGATTTTGAATCCAAACTCTGCAGAGGGCTATATATATATATATATATCATAACCAAAGTTTAAATTGGGCTGGAGCCCTCCAGAGTTCAGCTCGGTCTCCTCACCTTCGCAATACAGCCAGCTGGAGCTGAGCTCCCTTTGCTACAGTATTTATAGTAATACAATAAAGTGAGATATTGGCCACTGTGAGTAAAGAAGAGCTGCCCCTCCTTACAAAAGCCAATTTCACCACTGATCTTAACATGTTCTAAATATGTATCCATATTTTAGAGAGTAAAAATTTCTTACAGCTTGCATCATGCATACATTTTGGCCTTCATTTTGACCCCATAAACAGACAACCTATGAGCTACTGGACCAAACTGTACAGATAGGTGATGACAGCTCTTTCGTTTAACTTCTTACACAACGCGTCTGATGGCATGTGCAGGACCCCATGATGTCTAGCTCCAGATGGTGAGTGTCTGCAGTGCTATGTAAACTGTGCATACGGCTCTATGCTTTAAGCACACCAGAGGGGCTACCGCATGGACACATATGGCAGCCCATTACGAGGTGACAGACGCCATCCCTAGATGACTGTACATAGATATGTGGGATAAATACACACCTTCATGTTGGGGTGGATGTGAGAATCTGTGCGGTCCTGGGAAGGTTGCTGAGGTGGCACCTACCTTTGCAGATGGTGCCATTGCCAGTGTAGCCCGGCCTGCAGGAGCAGCTATGCCCGCCCACAGTGTTGAAGCACAGTGCGTTGTCATCGCAGTTGTGCAGACCAGTTGCACATTCATCATGCTCTGAAACAGGCGGGGGAATAAGAGATATGCTGATACAGGCAACACAACATCTCCCCAACTCCCTGCAATCCTTTTAAGGCAATGATTAGGCAAGGGTGTCTCTGAACAGGTACCCACGGTAAATAAATTAATTAATCTGAGCATGACAAATGTCTTCAACTCAAGCAAGTGTTCATCTACATAGCCCCTTAAAAATGTGCTGGGACTAAATAAAATCTCATATGGAGGTGTGGGTTGTTTCCAATATTCACCATTGTAAAACCTGCAAATAAAACTTATAATCAGATATTACATCAACTACAACATACATTATATCAGCTACATTATTGCACTGCAGTGACATCACTCCATCACAACATCACAACGTTTTTTGTAATGAAATCAGTTTTCATTTTGGCTTCCTGTCTTTTGCCATAGAGCTCAAATGCTGTTTTCCGTAGAAGGTGGTGAGCAGAACCAATAAGCACCTTGGTCCTGAACCTCAGCAGGCAGGATGCTGTTAGAAATGTTTCTCTTGCTGTGTGTGGATCTCCGGGTGACTCTCTGTGTTCCGCACCTCTGCCAGAGTTATTTTGGTGCAAACATGTTGTGAAGAGGAGTGAGCCAGACAACGAGGAGGGTGACACATAGCTAAACCCACCCAGGCTGAATCATCCCCCTCTCCTACAGAGCCGAGTTCATCTGAATGTCCTCAGGTGTACAGGTTTACAAAAAAAGAAATGGAAAAGTAACCCAGGAGGTTTACTTCCTCTCTGTCGGCATACAACCCAAACACTGGAGAAACGGCAGTACCCCCCTCTGATGTGTCTGGCTATACACCACAAAACAGGGCAACCATGGTTATTTATCTCTATTCATTTATCAGATATCTAATAACTTGTTAAAAGATTATTAAAAATAAAGGATTAGTTTATACGTTTTAAGCAATTTAAGCGCTTATTACACACTGTACCAAACTGTGGTACACATACTGTATTATATGTGGTTGGCACCTGATATTAGGATCGCATCTTCAATGTGTAACTAAAAATAGGCCATTGAAACGTAGGGGCCTGGCTGCCACAGTTAAACAGTAGCAACAGTTTCTACATTACCACATTATCTCACTTGTCACAAACCAAACCAACTGGGAAAGTGAGGGTGTTAGTGAACGTGTGCACAGCACAGATGTGTACATCCACATCTATCTACCCATCCATATGAGACGTCCAGAACAGGTCCATTTCCATTTCATAAAACCACGGCATGAAGTATTTGCAGATTACAGCGACTCATCTAAATTGTGAGCGACACTTGGTTGATCGCCTTGGCACATGTGGTGCATCTGACGGGACAGGAAGACATTTACAATTACTTTATGGCGACCTCGTCACACCAGTGGCTGGTTTGCATTAAAACAGGCTTCAAAACCCCTTCGATCACCCTGTCTGGAAATGGAAGAGAAAATGAAATGTCACCCAAAGGAAAAGAAAAAAAAGATATTAGCCCAAGGTCACGTCTGCTCACGCCGGCGGGACCTGAACTTAGCGTGCCGTCAGTCTGAAAAATCGACAGGATGGCAGAATGGTCTCTGCATAACAAGGACTTCTCCCGCCAATCAAATCTGAGCACAGTGCTCCAACTCCCCTCACTGCTGTCGCTCATGCTCCACACAGATAAACAATCAATTATGTACAGACGGCCACTAGGGACAAACCTAGTTTGTGTGCGCTTCTCTCCAACAGTTGGAGGCAGCTGCAGGCTGCGATGCATTGTGCCCCGTGTTTGCACACCGACAAGAATGGAAGTGAAGCGTCAATACATCCAAGGGGCCTGACATGAAGAGCACAATTCAAAACCCAGCTTGTGGGTGGGGGTGGCGAATGTGGACAGACACGGGCGCTGGATCAATGGCAAACCTCGGCGCATCTTTTTCTCCCCTGGGAGAGAGAAATGGGGACATGCACAACTGTACATCTGAAATCTTCTGCAAGATGCGTTGTGTATTTGGACCCTCCGAATACTTAAGAAAATAAATCATCTTCCTTCTTCTTTTTATGTCATTTCCTGTCCTTTCCTTTCATTTTCTTACATCTCTACTTCTGTACACCCAATCTCATGTAGCGGCCACTGAAATCCAGCAAAACTAAAATGTCAATTTCACACTGTGTGGCGAAAATAAAGTAGGAGCTTAACAGTGCCTTGCCCTTTATGTTTTCTCCTCGATCAGCCACTAACTCGTACCATAACCCACGCTTGTGATTCTTCTTCGCATAAAAGCGTCTGTCAAATGAATAAGCCACATTGTAACCCTGTGCTCTGAAGATGCAGCGCTTTCTGCGAGAGATGAGTCTTTAATCCCGGCAGTCTCGGCGCCTGCTAGTCTCCCTTCTCCCCTCGGCAAGAGGCTGGGTGGGTCTGCTATCACCAGATTAAAAGCATCGGCGCACACCTCAGGACTGGCCTTTTAATAACATTCAAAGGGCCCACGCACCCAGCGCGCTACCTTTCAAGGATTAGACGTTAATCTCTATGAGCAGAGGGCACCCTAGGCTCTTCTTTAAAGCAGAGGACGGGATCTTGACCTTCATGTTCAAGGAGAAACTTGTGCTTTGGTGTGCAAGGCTTTTATGACAGACAACAATGGACTATAGCACTCTATTCATCCGCCACCATTAAAAGCAATGGATCACGCTAACAGAACTAAGACCTATGAAATGCGGTTGCCATGCACAACAAACATGATGTGGCATCATACTGTTTATTTTTTATCTCTGGAAAAAAATGGCTCGGCAAGAATCATGAAACTTTAATTAAAGGCATAAAGCACTTTACATCTGAAGTAAACATGAAGATGCTTTAGATTTACTGTAAGAAGAGCAATTAACTACAGAGGCCAACGCAGCAGCAAAGTAGCCATGCTGTGAAAAGAAACCCTCTTGTCAACGTCATCGTTGGGAATTGCATGTGAAGAGCCTGACCTTTACACCTCAATTTATTAGGGCCATATTAGCCTGCTCTGGTCACTAATGTCAGGTAAATCAAAGCATTATCTATATAACTATATTATGTCTGTCACCTGGGAGAACAAACTGCTACAGTCTGCAATCTACTGCTAATTGCTTTGATCCCTGAAGATGTGAAGACTGCTGCAATTCATCAGAAGTTGGTGTCTCAATGCAAACTTGAGGAATATATCACCGGTTTTATCCTGCATAGGAGCGTTTGTGCACTTTATCTGAAAGTACTGTGGGAAATGGCTGATTCCTTCGGGTTGGCATCCAAACTAAACAGATGTCCACACTCCACATTAATTACTGTACCTGAGGCCACAAAGCCTGATGCACCCATGTGAATGCGGGGCCTTTCTGAATGGGAGCAAGCTTCCGAAGATGAAGCAGGTACTGTTTAGCGGCTTCCTTTCACATGGCACGAAAGCCTGGGACTGTTAGAAACAGCTTCTGAACAAACTGAGTAGTCCCAAGAGTATGGGCTCTATCTAATTAAAAGTTGGCAAGGGCCTTAAATGCTTCTTCCATACAGAGGAAAATCTTTCGATTTAGCTATCCTGCTGGCAAGCTGCAAGTGCAGGCACTGTTTTGTCTTCATCTTCCAATTGAACGGCTAAGACAAAGTGTTGTCCCAACTGCTGCATCCTCACTTCCAGAACGTGGCTTTTTGTGCAAAAATCGGATTGGCGTTAAAAAAGAAGACTGTAAGCACATATTTTCATTTGTAATCTGGCAGAGAGTTTTTAAAAACAAAGCTCTCCTTTACTGCATTGCTATCAATGAGCAGCGATGGCAGAGAAATACAAAAATAAGCTTGAATGGAATGGTGCTGTTTCTCAAGCACTTCAATCTGAGAAAATGCCAAGTATTAAGCTAATTCAACCACGTTTCGCATTCTTCAAAAAAAGATTCATTGCAGCATAACAGTGAATGATGACAAAGTTCTTGTCGCAACACATCAGCAGTGACTGGATCTAATGTAGGGCACATTTTGAGGGGAAACTGCATAATCGCAGAACATACTGTGACAAATGAGTCTGGAATAGACATCAATGTTCAGAAATGGCTAAGTGCCAGTGAGCTAGAGAACATTAGTTATAACTGCCGCTCATATTCAATGGACAGGTTTAATGATTGTTTTGATAGACTGTACATGCATGTACTGAAAACAGCCCTGAAAACCTGTAATCCATCGGAGACATAATATGACACGAAATATAATTTCCTTCCTACTGTTGGGCTGCAAGCGATGTCAACCATTCTTGCCCTGCTGTATTCAGCATGCCAAATGGGCCTCAATATCTGGCATCTCCATGAGTGCGATTGACCCAGCGCTGGGTACGCCAAAAGAAAGCGGAGTGCTCGCTGCTTTTACACTAAACCCCTAATGCGGTTTGTGCTTTCAGATGTTTCAAAGACACCGAGATGGTGAAGAGAGGCAGAATCCATCCATTTAGTCAAACCTTTGTCCCTGTGTCAGCATTGCACCCCCAGTGAGGTTAACAACTCAGAAAAGTTTCCTTTTGAAAGTGATTCTCCATTCTCCATTTTCACTCTCAATGTTAGACCGCACCATTTAAAAGTTTTACTGTAACATTACAGTGAGTCTTACTAGCTTGTGCTCGCCACACACCTATAATCCATTATGGCATTAGGCCTTCAGAGCAGATATTCAGGGTCGCTCTTATTGCTTTGACTTGCGTCAGCCTTCGGCAGATTCACCCTTTTACAACACACTCAACTTTTTTTTCTACCCCGCTCCAATACTAATTCAACTGGACAAGCCAGTAATAAATGGTCAATTTCAAATATCGGTCTTGATGCAATCCAAACAGCTTATTCATCTGAGGCCATTTAAAGTGTAATAAATCACACTTCTTTGCATTAGACCCCCACAGGCCTGCAGGCTATATTTCATAGCATATGCAGGAACAATTATTGTGTGCCTATAGTAGCGTCCCAGTAACTTATGCTGAAGATGACAGCCATTTTACTGAAGCGTCTCCTACAGAAGTCATTATATCAGCCCCACAGAAAGCCCACTTTAATCATGTAAATTGACTTTTATAGGGAGATATATAACCAGAGTCCAGAACTCCTGCAGCTCCAAGGCACTTCAATCGTGATCTGTGCAAAATTACTGCAGCTAGATTACATCTTTTCCCTTTTATTATTAATCTCTCTGGCATATCAGAAAAATCACAAGATGAAATTATTTATCTTTCCAAAGGCATACCAAAAGTGAATAAATAATACTTGAGTTTCATTTATCAAACATCTTAGCAGAAAAAAAGAAGAAAAGTTTGTCTTGGGCTGTTATGAAATAGCTTTATATTGAGAATATTGAGAAACGATTTCTTCCTGGAGTTGTGGATTTTGCTTAAGTTTAAAACAAGTGTCACTGCCTTTACCCAATCGCTAACGTCTGGTCGTCACGTATGCAATTAGCCTACCTAAGCACTACAACTCAAATGTAGCAAACAAAGTCAACATCATCGCTCACGAACACACTCTCTGTTCACTGATTGGCTAGGGTAATATTCTACCTAATACAGCAATGTCAATAAAAGTACTGCCAGACCCTCTGTACAAAATGAAATAAAGTACGAGGGGCTGGTTTACCAGGCGACCACCACAGGCCACTGCGGGATTTAAATCCTGTGGCTCAGTCCTGAAAGCTGGAACTGAGTCTATCTCTATGCAGCATCTGCTGAGAGCCTGCATCAGAGACAATTGTTGTTTTAATTACAGCACTGCAGGAAGTGCAGTGTGCAGTCTCCTCCTCTGGGACATTGTGTACAGGCTTTTAATTCACATCTCATTGTGTAATCATCAGCAAAGGGCTGCATGTTGAATTCCCGAAACAACGCTATGCGTGCAGTAAATATCTGTACCAACATTGCCAATTTGTAAGAATACAAGGACCCTTCTGTTTACTGGAAAAGTATTAACTCCATGTATCCAGTGTAACTGAAAAGTAACTGAATTGAATCAAACAGACCTTGTAACAGAATTCGATGGTAATCATCACATCTATCTTGGACAAACAGTAAAGGATGTATAGACCATTATTTCAGTGTTTCTACCCTGCTGAGGGTTGACCTGCTTGGCGCTACAAGGCCAAAACAGTAGTTTTCTAATTTTCAATCTAAAATCCATCTCCATTAAAACAACATCACATCAGGCTTTGGCTCTGTTAGCAGAGCGGGGGTCTAGCCCACCTTCCCTGCCCAGTTTCATTAAAAGTTCTCCAGCAGGAAGCCAGGAGGAGGAGAGAGCACTTTTAAAGCCCCAACCACCTTTTGTCTGAGTCAAAGCTACCAAAAAAGTCAGACAGAGCAAACTCTGCCTCATGTGGGGCAATCACAGTGTCAGTCTGTTCCAACTCGGCAGTGAATGACTATAGACTATAGACTGATAGAAAGGAGGCTGAAATAAAAAAAGAGAGCTCAGACCCAAAGCCAAACTGGTTCAGTGTGTAAAGAGTAGCAGAGGATGTGTGGGTGGAAAAAACTAAATGTCTTTACAGTATTGTATTCGATTAAATTGTCACTATCTGTGGAAGCTCTGATTGTTGCAGCCCTGGGCCACCCACCTTAATACCCTCACAAATCTGTAAAAGTTAAACTGTAAAAGGCTTTTTCTGGATGCTCAGTGCATAGAAAATGTACACCTACAAAGTTCACCTTCAGTAAAAAAAAAAAAAAAGATATTCACTATAGAAATAGCTGAAAGCTATGAATGTGGTTGTCCTAGCCAGAATCTTTGAATATTTCCTGGATAAACAGTTCTAATATAACACTGCAATATATGATGCTTCACTGCATTCACGCTTGTGGTCAAACAAAACAGTATGAAGATCGTTTCTTTCAACTGTAAGGTTGCTACATACAACAGAAGCTACATACAAGTGTAATTAACTGAGTAATTAATTCAATCACATCACCAAGTAGTTCCATACACACAGTTCAGTTTTAGCATAAACCACCTAGAGACATAACTTCCTTTGCCCGCAAAGCAGACTTAAAGTAGTACACTAGTGTTCAGCTGAGATATTTTTTTCTAAGGCACAGCCTCTTACCTGTGCAGGAGTAATCGTCGATCCTGATGAAGCCGGTGTGGCAGATGCACATGAAGGAGCCGGGGGTGTTGACACACATGGTGTTCTCACGACAGTAGTGTTTGCCCTCTGCACACTCGTTAATATCTGTAGGAGAGAGCACAACCTCACGTCAACTTAGCCGATGATGTGGAAAGTTCAAACAATACAGCAATTGGATAGGTTAGGGTTAGGGTAGGTTTATTTGGTGAATTTGGTGAACAATATTCTTCACTGGAGTTTGAGAGGTACAGAAGTGTGAGTGTGAAGGTCACCCCAGACTCTTTGGCACAGAACTAAAGGACAAGACACAGTAGGGTTATTTGTTTCAGCTAAATAGCATCTCTAAATGATCTTTCTGTTTTTAATTAAATTAGGCAAAAACACCCGTAACCATCACCCAATGGGCCTTCCCCAGTGTATTGAAATCCTCAAGGCTGCCCTCCTAAAAAAAATGTTGGATAAAGGAAAAGTCCTCCTAACAAAGACAGGCCAGTGCCCTCACTCACTTGAGAAATATTCAATTAATGCACATTATTGTCCTCCTCTGCTGTGGTACGGGTAACCTTGCGTGGGATTCTTAACGAGACCCTTGCGAATGCAGATGTGAGATTGTTGGATTGTGCCAGCCTGTTTCTGCATACATTTAGTGCAGGAAGCCAATGCCATCACCCCCCACTGCCACTGGGCCTGTATTCTGTTATTGTGTGCTATGTTATTAAGCCAAGGCCTGCTGTTTTCAATGGCAAACACACCCAGACACACACAAACACATATAGACACAGAAGCACACACACACACACACACAAATACACACAGATACACACAAGCGCACACACAAACACACATAGACACAGAAGCACACACACACACACAAATACACACAGATACACACAAGCGCACACACAAACACACATAGACACAGAAGCACACACACACACACAAACACACATAAACACACACAAGCGCACACACAAACACACATAGACACAGAAGCACACACACACACACAAACACACATAAACACACACAAGCGCACACACAAACACACATAGACACACAGATACACGCACACACAAACACACACAGATACACACAAGTGCACACCCACACAGACATACACACACAGACCCATAAGCACACACACACAGACACAAGAAGCCCCCTTATCCATGCACATACACACATTTAACACGTTGAACACAGACAGGGCCATAACCACGAGCTCCACTCCTCTAGCCCTCCTGCTGTGAGGCAGTGTCCAATTGAGCCCAGCTCAATATATAAATAAGTAATAAACAACAGGGTCCAGAGCCCAGCTAAATATATAAATAAGTAATAAACAAATTAAAAAGAGGCCATGAGAAGTCTGTGGCCGCTTTTATCTCTGGATAAAATTATCTGGGTCAAGCTGCTCTCGCAGAAAAAGAAGAATGAATAGAAAGCGCCTGCCTTTCTCCCCTCTCCTCTTTCTCTTCCTCGCGCCCTACGAAAAGAGGAATCAATCAACGTCACACCTATGTGAATCATCTGAGCCTTTGTTCGAGGGTGAAGCGGGCTGCAGATTCCAATTAAACTCCACCAAGCTTCGTGTGTGGAGGGAAACAAACACAAACCAGGCCTCCGCAGCTGCTGCCTTGCACACAACTGAATAAACAATGAACCAAAAGGCACAGCACCCCACACCTCCCTGTTCAGGCAATCAAAATTATCAACAAAAAGTCGTGACTCGTCGATATCTTGCACCTGAGCTGTGGAGGCAGCATGTCTCATCCCCCCCCCCCTCACAGCAGCAGCACAGCTACCCAGCTATCCGTATCATTTTTTGGCTATCCGCGTTATCTCCAGGGAACAGTGCAGCAGAGGTAATGACAGGACAGGAGCCTTCTACAATGTAGCCTGTCAGGCTGTGCTGCTGTGGTGAATCTCCTCCTGCTCCTACCTGGGAGCTCCACAGCTGTCTGAGAAGCGGGAGATAACACCGCTGTCTATCGGCTCTGAACCACAAAACACATGCTAGCAGCGCTGGAGCTCATTCCCTGGGTTATCTGGGCCACTGAAACACGCGGGGGAAAGCCTTGTTTTAATGACAGCGGGTTATTCTGGAATATACAGCCTAGCCCTAAACATGTTGTTGTCCAACAGAGACGGATACGCTCAGATTGCACTGACACTGATACTGAATTTTTAAACCACACTAAAATTTTTATCTACCCTAAAACTAACTGTCAAATGTCTCTGAAACTAAATGGCCCTCAAATTTAACAAACAAATAAAAACAATGAACCTCTAAAAAGACAGGTGCCTTGGACCGCTGGGCAACATTATCAAAAAACGTAATATAGACTTTCATAGTTATGCCGATGATACACAACTTTATATCTCAGTTGAGCCAAACAAAACCACAGCTCTACAGTCTTTAACCTCCTGTTTGTCAGCTGTCACGCATTGGATGAGCAATAACTTTCTAAAATTAAACGAAAGCAAAACTGAACTACTACTTATTGGCCCTAAAGACAAACGTGAAGCTCTCCTCCCCAGTCTAGGTAACCTAAACCAATATGTCAGAGAACCGGTAACTAGCCTAGGTGTCATCCTTGACTCTGACCTAAGCCTTAAACCACACATCAACATAGTTACTAAAACAGCATACTTCCATCTAAGAAATATTGCAAAAGTTCGTCCCTTCTTGACACAGCCAGACGCTGAAAAACGTGTTCACGCATTTATTACAAGTAGATTAGACTACTGCAATGCCTTGTTCACAGGCCTCCCAAAAAAATCAACTGAAAAACTACAGCTTATTCAAAACTCGGCTGCAAGATCACTAACAAAAACAAGAAAGATGGAGCACATTACTCCTGTACTGGTTGAACTACACTGGCTACCTGTATCTTATAGAATTGACTTCAAAGTACTACTACTGGTATTTAAAGCTGTAAATGGGCCTTGCCCCATGCTATATTACTGACGCATTATCCTCTTATACCCCTGCACAAGCCCTTAGATCCGCTGATGCCGGTCTCCTGAGGATTCCAGACGCACCATCCAAAAGGATCGGGGAATCGGCCTTCTCATACTACGCCCCAAAGAGATGGAATGCCCTACCACAGCACATCAGAGAAGCAGAATCCATCGACATCTTCAAGCGACAACTAAAGACCTACCTATTCAACCATGCCTATACCTAACTACTCAGACCAAAGTCCCTTCAGCCAGACTCCCCCACCCAGACCAAAGGCCCTTCAAACAGTCACAGACTTCCCGTTACCAGCCCCGGCAGGTGGGCTTCCCTGGGAGACGTGGTTCTGCCTGAGGTTTCTTCCTAGTTTTACTCACTGATTCCTGAGGTTTCTTCCTGAATTCACGCAAATCAAACAAACAGGGAGTTTTTCCTCACCCCTGTTGCTCCCTGGGGACACTAACAACCGACTGCGCCTAAATTAACTTTCCTCGTCTAGTGCCTCTGGTCTGCAAAGACTGCTGACCTATGTTCACATAAGAGCCCACATTAACAGGGCATTGTATAGTTCTAGCGCCACTGGACTACAAAGATTGCTAACTAGGGCCTACAAGGACTGCCTACCTGTGTTCATGCAAGAGCCAGTTTGCTATTGTATTCATCTGCTCCGGCACCACTGAACCGCAAGAAACGTTGTCCTGTAACAATGCTGCTAAACTGTAAAGCACTTTGAGCTGCATCTTGCATGTATGAACTGTGCTATACAAGTAAAGTTTATTATTATTATTATTATTATTATTATTATTATTATTATTATTATTATTATTATTATTATTATTATTGGAGGTGGCCCACAGTCTACAACTCTGTCAAAAATGTGAACACCCGCACACTGCCAGAGCAAGATTTTATTCAGTCATAACGTTTTGGTGACCTGTGATGCAACCTGACAAAGGTCCATGACCAAAACGTTGTGAGTGAATAAAATCTTACTCACTCACGGAATGGGCAGTGTGCTGGAGTTTACTTTTTTTTAACATTTTTTTTCTAAATAGAAGTACATTTACAAGTCTGTTTATTCAATAAAAATACATTCACAAGTGCATCATTAAAAGCATGTGCTAGTGAGCAAATACGATAACCTTACATTTGAGACCCTAGCACACACCAGATGGCAAAAATCTCATCCGCAGTAAAATACCTGTGGGTGGGTCTTAAATGGAGCAGAATAGCTTGAAATCACACTACATAATAAATTGAAAACTGGCAGAGCATTAACAAAAGGCATAACAAAGCACACTGCCTTCGGCGAAAAGCCCTGTCATTCCCTTATTACATGCTATTTGCAGGTGATAAATCATTTCATGTTGTGAGGATGTCACATGCATGCTTGCTGTAGAGATGAAGTGAATTCAGCAGGCACTCAGCAGCACAATTGGCTATGAAAAGCCTGATTAATGGTAATGAATGTCATTGTAGTGGGTAAACTGCATGTCCCCTGAAAACCAGAAAGCAAGAGAGCAAGAGAGCAGTTCAAATGTAGTCGCCTCTTGGCTACAGGAAGGCAGCTTAATGTTTGCCTTTCATATTTCAGACCTATTCTGTCATCAATGGCTGATGATCATCAATCATCATTTAATCCTGCTTCTGCCTTAGAATACCACAAAGATTATCCTCCGAAGTAAATTACTGACAAAAGTGCAGTGCTTTGGGGCAGCACTGGGAACATTAAGCTGAACAAGAGAACAGGCTAAATTTGATTCAAGAAAAAGGGAGAGCCATTTTTAAATCCCTGGTGCACTTCAGCTTAAGTATTGTAAGGTCACGGAGACCGGTCCACATTCAGGTCAAACCTTTCGTCAAGGCCTCTGCCAGTTGTCGGGTTCATCTCGGTGGTAATTGCGTTGGTGATTCTGTCCCACCCATCAGTTGCTGCCAATTAGCCCCCATCTGCCTCGTGTAATTATCCAGCAAAGTAAAATAAAAGCAGCCAAAGTGCCCCGAGATGGCAGAACATCCTGGAGTATAAACCTCTCATGCAAGCCGAATAAGGTACTTGGAATACTCAGCCTGCCCATATTAGTACTCAGGCTTCAGAGTCCAACCTGAGCTATATCTTTTTTATAACTATACTTTATTGCTTTCCACAGGCTAAAACCATTTTAAAGTCTAATGTGGGCTAGCTAATAAGCACAGATGAACGGTTTTAAGATGTTATGGACTGAAGTTTGGGAAAGAAAAAAAAAACATTATGTTTGAATGCTTTAACTTTGCTTTGGTCCATTGATTTATTTCCCCTATTGTACATTTTACCTCTTGGCTAATGCTGCAACTGAGATAACTATTGGCAGATTTAGTCTGATGTAGAACCAAGCAGATTCTGTGCTGCTGCCAATTATCAGAAAGCTGACTATACATTCTTTGCATTCTGTGTCAGCAGAATTTTAGTTAGCTTAAAATTGAACACTGCCAGACAGTCAGTATGTTGAAACATTATGCAAGAATAAATAATAGCACAACTTCATGTGAATGTGGACACTTCTAAAAAAGTTTTAAATCTGACCTGGTTCACTTCAAACCACCACATCTTGTTCATATCATTAAAATGGTACTTCTCTTCCCTCACTAAAATGTTTTGAAGCCTTTCTGCTTTTTTTATTCCAATTTCATCCGACAGAATCACCAGCAAATGGACCTTGATTGCTATAGGACAGCTCTTTCAGTCTAATCAGCACCTACATAACTTCCACCTGACAACCTGGCAGACAAGTGAACAAAGACACTCATCGATTTTCTGCAGGCAGCGGACAAGGCTTATCATTAAAACAAACATGTATGACATTATGCTAATTTTAACACTTTGATGGACGGCCTACCCTTCAAGTACGGATGGACTATTCTCCTATTTGCCCAATTTTTGTTATTGAGCAGTCCATTTTCTACCTGGGTTTGTTAGAGCAGGGAAAACGGGGTTCAGTGCTTTCTATCAGTCACAGCAGCACTCGAGCAGACGCAAGCACAGCATCCCCCAGAGTCTCTCATACCACAGTGTGGATAAAAAATTTACAGAGGCGTGATCTCATAGTCTATTTTTAGCTCAGAAATGACCTAGGACTACTTTAAAGTACTACCGTTGGCTTCTTTGCCTTAAGTAAAAAAGCAACGTGGAATCTTGTTATTGTCTCTTAATGTTGTTATCAGGCAGGTGTAACTATGCATTTTAATGCATGGAGTAATTTTACTTTAAAAGGATACAGTTTGCAAAAGACTGACAATTCTGCTTTATGTCTAGGTTAAATCATTGACATAACTTCTGATGATGACTCAGTTTATGTAAAGAATGTTAGGTGATTTAGCTTTACCACTGAAACATTTTGACCAAAATAAAATATCCAGCTGCTCCAGAGGAACATGCTGTCAGATACGTAAGCTGACACCTGAACTGCTCTGTAACAGAAGATAATAGTTCACCTTCATGTAAATGCATACTCCTTAAAATGCTTCAAATGAATCAATTCCACAACAGCCCTTCCACAACATCTTGTTCACACCATTTAAGTGATCTTAGTCTTGACTAACTGTAAAACAATGTTAAACCTGCGTTTTTCTCATACAAAAACCACATAGCAACCATGTTTTCTGACAGCTTGACAGACTTGACAGCTAAAGTACCTAATGCATGTTCATTTTTAATGTGAGAATCTAGGTTTACCAGAAGTCAGTGTCTGTGGTGACTCAACTGGCATGCTTCTGAAAAAGGAACATGGGGTCAGAGTCGACTGATGTGGAGGGAGGCAGCACTGCACTAACTCAACCCAAAGCAGCTGTGCGCAGAATCCAATCATTTCCGTCGGGAGACCGATAGCATCTCTCATCATGCAGAAATGGCCAGGACCGGCCAATCACCATGCCAACTGTTGGCATTACAGGCATGTTGAGAGCAGGTAAGGTGAGGCCAGGGAGCGGGGTTCACACTTGTCTCCGGCCATTAGCCTTCCTGCCAAGCAGATGAGCAAGTTTCAATAAAAATCCCTCAGATCCCCTGCAAGACGACATGGAAGCCAAGGCTATCCTCGGAGCACGGATGGAATCCATTTGTGGTCTGGGGAAAGTAGGCCATGGGAGGGGGCGGCGGTGGAGGTGGAAAATGAGGGGGAGGAGGGAGACGTTGATGACTTACTCCCAGCGCAAGGGGAACTTGAGAAAAAAAAAAAAACTCAGGCAAATCCGCTACGAAGCTGCATCGCTGCACAAACATTCCAGGTGACCCAGAAAGGACTTGGGGAAGTGACGTATCGGCTCATGTTGTGGACCAATCAGTCGGGGGGTGAACTGATCGAGCGGCAGTTTCAAAGGGAATTGAGAATTAGGTTTATCAACAGTGGCGAATAAGGGCAGGGTGTTTCAGAATCTCTGATGAGAGGACAATATTGTGATGCAAAAACACTGACTTCGAGTAAAGAGCAGAGTGACTGAAGAGCAACTTAGGGAAATGTCACATAACACGTACCCTGTGTTCATTATGTTCATCTAAACAGCAGCGAGGATAGCCACTGCACACACACGCTTGCTGATGTGACAACACATGCCTTCCAATTACTGCCAGCTTAGAGGAAAACGCTCAACTGTATGAAACTGC
Source organism: Coilia nasus (assembly GCA_027475355.1). NCBI lineage: Eukaryota > Metazoa > Chordata > Actinopteri > Clupeiformes > Engraulidae > Coilia > Coilia nasus. Next base: position 10,273,277 of record CM050208.1, read on the forward strand.
CTCGAAAAGGGTACGGACAGGATGATCAATCAACGTCTGTTTAGATGAGAGCCCTGCGTGAAAACTACGGCGCAGCACCTGTGGAGAAGTCGCTAACGAATGGCCTTCACGATGATTGATGCCTGCGCTGATGGTCCGCCTCTCGCGAAATGTCACTGATTGATAAACGGCTGTCAACGGGCCATGTGCCAAGAATCAAACTCCCCCAATTCTCTGCCTGACAAACATCTCCTCCAGTCTTCCTCCCCCATGAGAATAGTGTGGATCAATCATCAGGTGGCTTGAAAAAGGAGGAAGATTTTATCCAGTCAATGATAAGCACAGTGTGCTGACTGTGAAAGCACTCGCCTTCCACTGTTGTGCATAGGCACTTCTCTTCACACAAATCGCCTTTACATCCCTAAGGTGTGGTAGGGCTGCATTTTCCACGTCACAGGTACTACAGATGTTTTAAGGACACAGTGAGGACTATAGGATTCCATATACAAACGGTATTATAAACAAAGAATTTTACTGAGCATTACCTGAAAAAAATAGACCCAAATCGGAATTGACAAACCATTGGCAACTGAGTTTTACACTGGTGTGAGGGGGCTGTGTTAAAAACAATGGAATGCGTTTGGCCGGTACCTTCGCAGTAGGCGTTGTCGTCGCGGAGCGGCCGGAAGCCGTCCTTACAGCTGCAGCGGGCAGCCGCCTCCAGGTTGACGCAGTCGGAGTTCTCCACACACGGGTTGTCCTCTGCACAGAAGTCATAGCCTGCAGGACAGAGGTCATGAGCCCAGTCAACACCTGAGCACCACCAGGGACCCCTGGCCCACTCGGGACTACAGTGGCCTCAAACTACACATTTTAACAGAAATCTTTTCTGGTTTGAAAATAGTCATAGGGACACAGTCAAATAGGCTAGGCCCACATAACACTGCTATCTGTGACATTCTTACAGTTTTCTGTAAATGCAATTGTTAACTGCAATGGACGGATAGATAGATAGATAGATAGACAGACAGACAGACAGACAGACAGACAGACAGACAGACAGACAGACAGACAGACAGATAGATAGATAGATAGATAGACAGATAGACAGATAGACAGATAGATAGATAGACAGACAGACAGACAGACAGACAGACAGACAGATAGATAGATAGATAGATAGATAGATAGATAGATAGATAGATAGATAGATAGATGTGAATAAGCTGTGTGTGTGTGTGTGTGTGTGTGTGTGTGTGTGTATGTGTGTGTGTGTTGAATGGTGTTGTTCCAGCAGATGAGCGAGGCCGGGGCATAGCGCACCTCTGCAGAGTTTGCAGCATCTGTCTGTGAGGGTGATCTGCTCCACCTCGGGGCAGTTGAGCTCTGGGCAGCTGGGGGTCACAACTCTGTGCACGGTTTCATCCTGTTTGGGGGCAAAATCCAATAGTTTTTGGCCGACAAAACAACACAATCGCTAACAGTGTTACCCAGTAAAACACTGTTACATAACTCAATTGGCATTCTTTAACCATAACCACAACAATGTACGTAGAGTTTTACACAAACCTTCAAATCTTCAATAATACTACACAAAGCAATACAAAAAAAAAACAATACTCTGGATTCATGTATTTCCCCACAACTCAAACAAGTGCAATCAGAGATGGCAACCTGGCCCCCCATATGGGCGGACAGACACACACACACACACACACACACAGACACACAGATGGACAGGGTCATTGCAATACCTGGTCAATCCCTCCGGGGATCAGGTAATAAGGCCCTGTGTAATACAGATGGCTATTACATATTATTTTCACAGATGACTGGCATTTGTAGTGGCTTAATTGAAATACAGAGAGCTGACAAGTGGTGAGAGTTAAGAGTTGAGGATAAGAGTTGCATATGTATGCTGCACGGCAAAAAGTTCTTCTACCCCGATTGCCTCCATTAGTCAATGGAAGAAAATTGGCGGAAAGATGAGCGAATAAGAAAAAGGCAAACTAAGTGACGTAGGTTTGTTAATTAGGAAAATCCATGCCACAGTTGTGATTAATGGAGGAGTCTCATTATAGCACACATTCTCTTAGCAAGATATAGGTAAGTATGTGTATGTGTATTTTAATCTTCTACTTGGTGTGCTATGACCGAATGGCCTTTGAATGATTGTAGCCTGTGACTAACATAGCTGAGAACCTGTCATTCTCCCCACTACATCTTCTCCACCAAACTAGAACAGGCTGTAAGAGCAGCACTAAAGCATTTTTTGCATTGCTAGAGCATTACTAGAGATCACCGTAGAATTAATGAAAAAACGATGCAGTGACACCTTTAAAGAAGTCACAAAGCTTCCTTTCATTACTCTCTGCAGAATAATAGAGTCCCTGACTCAGCACCTGCTAGACCACAACAGGCCTTAAGTGGGCTGTCATCCAAGCTGCAGTGTTTGTGAACGAGTGTGCGGGTTCGCCTTTTTTATTTTAAAAAATAAAATAAAAAATAAGGCTCTTGTGTAAAAATAAGAGCAATGAAAGTCCATTAAAGGCTACTTACTCTGCACTGCAGCAGCATACACATTCCGTTCTCACGAATGGTTCGGCTCTCACCCTCCAACAGCTGCCTCCCGTTGAACAAGCACACCGCTGCAAACAGACACACACAAGCAGCGCTGTCAACACAGGAATGCGCTCCGCTGTGATATTGACAAGCGCAGGCAATTTATAACATCCTTCCATCCTAAGAAACATGGCAAGCTGGTGGGTGGATTTATAACTATCCCTTCACATAGTATGATGAAAGCGATTACGGCTTGACATAGTACATCAGGTGTGTTTGGCTTCAATGTCACGGCATCGTTTGAGAGGGCAAAGCAGCAAGGGAATGCATACGTGAGGACTTTTCAAACACACGTCTTTCTAAGCACCCCAAGTCTCATTATGAAACACAATGCTGCAGACAGCACACACACGCACAAACACACACACACACACGCACACACGCACACACACGCACACACGCACACATGCACACACACCCTGTGATCCTGTGATCAAACCAGGGAAAAGACACGACCCAGCACGTGCATTATCGCGACCTTCTGCAAAGTTACTGCAGATGTGATGGCAAATGCGATGGCAAACGATTCTGGCAGAGCATTGGCGCAGCGTACTCCTCACGTGGACGCAAACTCGCACAGGCAGCCAAAACTCTGGGGGGACGCTGTGTGCAGCGATAAGAGACAGATAGAGAGAGGCGAGGGCTCGCTGCTTCTCTGCTTCTTAGCCTCTCCACTCAAGCCCGCCAAGACCAGCTAATTAGCGTCCTGCTTGTCAATGATGGTGAGTCACAGACAAGAGGAATGCGCTGATGAGCTGTGCATTTATTAGTGCATGTGTGTGTTTGTGTGTGTGTGTGTGTGTGTGTGTGTGTGTGTGTGTGTGTGTGTGTGTGTGTGTGTGTGTGTGTGTGTGTGTGTGAGTGAGTGTGTGTGTGTGTTTGTGTGTGTGAGTGAGTGTGTGTGTGTGTGTGTGTGTGTGTGTGTGTGTGTGTGTGTGTGTGAGTGAGTGCGTTTGTGTATGTGTGTGTGAGTGAGTGCGTTTGTGTGTGTGTGTGTGTGTGAGTGCGATTGTGTGTGTGTGTGTGAGTGTGTTTGTGTGTGTGTGTGTGTGTGTGTGTGTGTGTGTGTGTGTGTGTGTGTGTGTGTGTGAAAAAAAACAGAAATCAAAACAACACAGCTATTTATTTTCTCAGCGCTGTCAGAACACAGGCACTTCTGCTGCCCATTTGGAGAGCTGATCTGGCATAACACTGTGCATGCTGTGGAATGTAAAATCAAAGTTTTCAGCCTTCTACAGATCGTTTCAAGAGAGTCTAATTATTTGCGCCATAGCTTTTTTTGCAGGATTTACGTTTTTACATTCCCAGCAATGTGAAATGTAATGAAAGTGGTTTGGAAACAAAATAAAACATTTCTACATTGTATTTGGCAGGGGCGTTGTTAGACCTAGTCATTTGAGGCTATAGCCCCGCATCTTCTGGGAACAGCCCCGGATCTCTGTGCCGTCAAAAAATAATAATAATAGTTCACTTCCTTACAGGCTACCCCATCCTGTCTTTAATGTAAACATCAAACTACTCTGCATGTGCCAATGTGAGTCATGATATTTGGCCTTTCCTTTGATTCTCAAACTACATTAAAATTGCCTGTTTATCAGGCAATTTTTTTTTTTTATTTGTGAGGGAAAAACTCCCAAACCCCCGCATAAGAAAGACTCTAACTTCTGGGTTGTAGCTAGCAATGCCCCTGGTATTTAGTTTTACCATTGGAAGAGTTTGTATGTTTCATATTGTGATGTGTAGCAGGGAGATGAACAGTGTGCACTTGTCAGTATTAACTAGCTTTGGGGAAAAAACTTTCTCTGCGCAGTTTGTGAATTCCTTTCATTACAGCAGCTTTTGCTTGTCACCAGTCCATTCCCGGGGATCAACCCAGTATCTCCACAGAGACGCTGAAAATGAAAAATCTGGTCACATTAAATGGAAGCCTGCGGGCTAATAAAACGAAAGGAAAATCCAGGCTTAAACAACTGCTGGATGTTGATTCAGTGCACGTGTTATGAAAAGAAAAGCAGCCTTTGCTGCATTTGTAATGGGAAAAGGATCAAGTAAATGGGTTGCGACTGTACAGATATTGGTTGAGAGCAATCTGAAGCTCACATCATTTTAAATGTGAGGATTTACATGGCAAAGCTCAATATTGTTTCTCAACGAAACTCAGAGGTATGAGGCAGACTTTCAGCTACAAAAACTGATGCAAAGACACTTTGCCACTCCTGCGGTTCACGTCTTGTTTCTGTACCTTTCTCCGTGCATATGAAAATAAGAGTGTTTCGTAACCTGCCACCCGTTCCTGAGATGCAGTTTATGTAGGAGGCGCAGAGGTCCTCACAGTGTGGCCTTGCCTCTGAATAATGTATTCGTCTATGCTAATGCAACGGCCGACACCTCAGGAGACATGTTGGGATGTAGCTTAGCAACATGCCGATGCGGTCAGTTGTCAGGCAACTCTTGTGGAGGCGTGCTGAGAAGGACTGTGCTGTCTTCAGGAGCGAGCATCTGCCTGTGTAGGGATACACTACAAATACAGAACTCTATATGGGAGTATCTACGACATAACTTATGTATGGGTACATGTGTGTGTCTGTCTCTCTGTCTCTATGTATTTGTATTGTCTGTGTGTGTGTGTGTGTGCGTGCGTGTGTGTGTGTGTGTGTGTGTGTGTGTGTGTGTGTGTGTGTGTGTGTGTGTGTGTGTGTGTGTGTGTGTGTGTTTGTGTGCGTGTGTGTGCGTGTGTGTTGATCTAAATATAATGTTTGAATGTGTGTATTCATTTGTGTTATACTGTGGATGTGTGTAGACATGCATTTTATTTTATGATTACAAGTGAATGTGTGTGTGTGTGTGTGTGGGTGTGTGTGTGTGTGGGCACATGTCAAGAGAAAATTTTAACTATAATCCTACATCTTTTTTGCTCAAGAACTGAACTGAAATTCAAGGACCAATCTCTATTCATTTATGAACTTGAACACAATTGTGCGTGTGTGTGTGTGTGTGTGTGTGTGTGTGCGCGCACGCGTGTGTGTGTGTTAAGGCACATACTCACGTTGGCACTCTTTGCAGCAGGCTCCCTTCACGTAGGTTGGAGCAGTGCCTGTGGGGCAGTTTGGCGGTGGGCAGGAGATGGTGTCACACTGGACTGTGCCATTCTGTAACAGGATCACAGAACAGGTCAGTCAGAACAGCATCACCATCGCCACGGATACAGCTTGCACACACTCTGCCTGTCCTCAGGTGTGTGTTTTTTTTATATCCAGGGGGGTTCAGGGCAGTTCTCCGTGGCACCTTTGGATTGAGTGGTGTGACCTTTTTGGCTAATATGCTGAGAGGTGTAATGCATGTCAGTTACTGAAATGGTCTCACCCACTGCCTAAACCGTCATTCATTTGATTAAATAGTCCTGCTATGTGGCATGTGTTATATATCACAGTGTGAAAGTGAGCAACAAGCAGTCATTTATCATACTTAACATACAGAAAGGTAATTTCTAACACTGGCATTTGAAGTGCATTTCCAAATCTGCTGATTGACTTGGCAGGTGGTGCATTAAAATGCACAGAAATCTGTCTGACGAAAAACGCCCTCTGTGGCATTGGCGGAGTGACCGCGATCACTCTCCACACATGCATTTCATCACAGTGGCAGACGCAGGTACGTAGACCACTAGACGACTGACCATAATTGCGATGCTTTTAATTGCAACCACTTGAGCGGCGACATGGCCGAGATTTGCTGGACAGCCTCACAAAGGCAATAAGCAGGGGTGTAATTATCGCCGGTACTAACTCATTAGGAGCAGTCTACCAAGAGATATGTAATTTTCCTCAATTAACCATTAGGCTCTGGTTGCACAAATACACTTCATCTGATTGCACACATGTGTTAATGGGGAGAATAAATATGCGGCACTGCCAAGGAACGGTGTGGCACAGGGGGACACGTGTTGACTGATGCCAGCCAGGCCAGCCTGCAGCCTTAGGGCCCGTCCACACGACAACGTTTTCGGGTGAAAACGGTAAAGTTTGTTTGCGTTTTGGCCTTCCGTCCACACGGCGCCGGCGTTTTGGGTGACCGAAAACGATAACTTTTGAGAACGGGTTCCAAAGTGAGAAAGTCTGACAACGCCGCCGTTTCGTTTTCGTGTAGACAGGCAAAACGCAACCTTTTGAAAACGATGACGTCGTCGCCCATTCACCTTGCGCTGCACATATAACAACAACTTCAAACTTTTCCAAACTGGTTGCTGTCGAATAAATTGTGATTTGATTAGCTTGTACTGTAGGCTGGCTGTTGTGCAATTGTTCTATCCTTTGCCATTAAACTGTCTGTATGGCTAGTAGGCTACTTCTTGTAGGCTTTCATTATTCTTAATTAATTAAAGAGCAACTGTCGCTGCTTTCAGCTCCCCTCAGTAACAACACACATTGCTAAAATCAACATATGGCATGTTTTAAGCGAATAATTGCGCAGTTGTCTCAAGTTTATTTGCAGCTCCTTCTATTTTTTCATGTTCTGCTCCGTATCGCTTAAATGGGTCAATTTAACGACGTGACATCTCACAACAGCGTCAAACTTTTACAAACAGGTTGTTGTGGGATACTTTGGGGTAAAAATCGTCTGCAGTGTAGGCTATGTGTAATGCAACTGTTTCTACCTTCTGACATTGAACTACAGGATGTTTTTGTATACATCGCTAGTTCAGCCCAACAAACGCTTTTCACGTTATTCTTTTTAAATAGGGCAACTGTCGCTGCATCCGACCCATCTAAACTAGAAGCCACATTGCTAAAATCAACATACATTACATGTTTAAAGTGAATCATTGGCTTCTGATCATGCCCCTCAAGCTGGGACAGCGCACCTTCTGCAATGAAAACGCAATGAAAACGTTCCCGTGTGGACGTAAATATTTACTGCTCCGTTGTCGTGTGGACGCGACTTTTTTTTAACCCGGCAAGAAAAAAATCCAGGAACGTTGTCGTGTGGACGGGGCCTTAGAGGGGCCGAGCTGCACAGCCTTTCTAGGCCTCCTGCTGTGTGCAACAGGCACCCTAAAAAGACCTTAAACATTTCCTTCAGAACCGCGAACAGCCCCAGGCCCAGACAACCCTCCCCACAGTCCTCACACACACACACAGACACAGACAGACAAACACACAGACACACACACACACACACAGACAGACACACAGACACACCGATAGACACACACACACAGACGGACACACAGACACAAAGGCAGATAGAGGGTAGGACATAGAGAAAGTGTGTGCCAAGACAAAAGGCGTGAAAAGAAAAAGCCCCAGAATGAACCCCCCGCTGGCCGAACCCACACTTATACACTTAAGCACACACACACTCACACACACACTCACACACACACACACACGCACACACATACAGGCACACACACACACACACACACACACTCACACACACACACACACACAGGTGCACCCACTCACACACACACACACACACATACAGGCACACACACACACACACACACACACACACTCACACACACACACACACACACAGGTGCACCCCCTCACACACCCACACGTACACACATACTCACACATACACTCACACACGTACACACACACACACACGCGGGAGGGCCCCCCACCGAGCACGAGCAGTTCCTGCAGCCATCTGTCCAGGTCTCGTCCTGCCGGTAGATCACCCCCTTGACGCTGCAGGTCCGCTCACAATAGCAGCTATCCAGCCCATTCATCTTCTCCTCGGCCATGGACAGCTGCTCACAAGCCCCGCAGCACCCACCAGGAACAAAAGCAGAGAAGAGCACAGAGCAAGTGGGTGGGGATGGGGGTGGGGGTGGGGGTGGGGGGGGTTGGTGGGGTTAGGGTTGGGTGGGGGTGGAGGGTGGGGGGTGGGGTAGGTGTTTGGAGTGAGAGAAGGGAGAGCAAGAACCATGGGGGGAACATTACTCCTTTATTGTCAATAGGAATCGCATTATCAACAAGCTCTCTCGCGAGCCGCTAGCAGGCATGTTGGGAGCGCTGTGCGGGGGTGTCCAGGGAGGGGGGAGGGGAGGGTGGGGTGGGCAAATGAAATATGCGTGTAATTATTAGTTAAGTGGTGATTACTCAGGGTCGGCACAGCACGGACGCATCTGCATCGGGCTTGCTGATCGTGCACTTCCATGCCTGAGAAACGCACACGGAATGATGATCCTAATAAGTTTTTCAAAATGCTGATTGTTTTCTAAAGCTGAGAAATAGTTTGACCTAACAGAACTGAAAGCACATGTTTTTCTTAGAATGCAGAAGGGCTTGAAGATATGTTTAGACTGAGAAAGCACAACAGGGTAGTTGAAATCTATGTTTTTTATATAAGTATAGTTTTGTGCCTTTACTGAGACAGCACAGTGAAGAGTGGGAAAAAGATTTGGTGTAAGGTTGGGAAATGACCCAGGCCAGACACCTCGAAACCTGGGTCCCCATGGGCATTTCGCCCATACATGGTACAGGTGCTCACAGTGGCACAGCACCCCCCCCCCAATGTCACCATCATCTTTGTGTCGCAGAGGCAATAAAAGCTGTCTAGTACCTTGCTTGACGTTTTGGCCAAAATGTCTTGCAGCTCCATGATTTTCTGCACCAGTCCATGAAAGTCATTGCATGTTGGACAGGCTAGAAACAAATAAGACAACAGTTGAATATTTAACAGATTAGAGGTGGTAATTAATAAATAGATAGATAGACAGACAGACAGGCAGACAGACAGACAGACAGACAGACAGACAGACAGACAGACAGACAGACAGACAGATAGATAGATAGATAGATAGATAGATAGATAGATAGATAGATAGATAGATAGATAGATAGATAGATAGATAGATAGATAGATAGATAGATAGATAGATAGATAGATAGATAGATAGATAGATAGATAGATAGATAGATTAGCACTACATCATTAGACCTATACCTATTTTGTCTCTGACATCTACCAGCCACTTTTATACTTTACCAGCATTTGGCTGGTGGCTGGCAAAAGTATCCACCCCAGCTGCAGGTGTGGGGTCACGTAAGCTGCATGAATAAGTGGCCTATGCCAGCATAAGCATCGGCGCACTTACTGCGGTTCAGGTCGGGGCACTGGGAGATGTAGCCTTGAGGCATGACAAGGATGTGGACATCCTGCATGGTGCCCTGTAAGGAAGATGCAAGACATATAAAGACAGAGAATTGGATCTGGCACCTCAAAACAACACTGTTCAAATTCCAATTCTTACAAGCTCTTATCCAGAGATACCCACAATTCACTGGAAGGGTTTTCACACACAGAGCGTGTGACTGTAGAGCCATGTTTTCAAATAAAAAGAAATGAATGTTCAGAAGGCCAGAGAGGAAATGATGAAATATAACACACCATCTCATCACAGCTCTCCATTTTTTAAAATGGTTTTTCAATAGCCTTGGGATGGTCAAAGTCATGGTTCTCGCAGAGTTCTGAGGAAAATGAGGCTTCTCTACACTAAACTAAACCTAATTTTGTTTTATAAAAAAAATGGCAAAATGGAGTTTATGTTTTTCAATTCATTCCATAAGTGAAACAACATATACAAATTGGTCCGCCGATTTTGATTTGATCAAGACAATTTGTTTTTTCCATCACAGTTTGATGAGAGAAAAGCAGGAGACGCAGAGTAAATTTGTCTCAGGGGCCGTTAATTTGATAGTGTCCTCCTGACACATTGAGAGCCATAGCCCTACATATACTCTCCTTGTAACCATGGAAACCTGGCCCTGTTCATCCTTGGAGTGTATTTATTTCCCTTGCAGAGGGAAATGGCACAACTTGTGAGAAATTGTTTCTCAAATTGTTGTGCCACTTCAATTTCAAAAGCATAAGTTCACCATCATGATTCAGTACAAATGTGGCAGGCCTCCTGATTCTTAAATCGCAATTCGGGACCACAAATTTGAGCAGAAACACTCGTCCTCTACCAGTATTTTTTTCAGGCTCAACAGAGTGCACCAATCAGCGCAATAAGTGCTGTATACCTACTAAGTGTTTTTCAGTAGCCAATTTAGCCACATATAAGTCATAAAAAAAACTTCAGAATACAAACAACAAATACATTAGAGGAATCAAGACGATAGCAGCACTCTTTAAAGAGGACTAAATCGTATATCAATGTAACATCAAGATAATTGTGTGCACTGAAGACAAAGAGGAGAGGACAGTGGCAGATGTGCTTTCTTTGTGATGTGCTCAGATGAAGCACTAATCACGTTCTCAGAGGAGGGGGTTGGTGGTGGGAGTTCTGACGAAAGCTCGGCAACATCACTGACTGACCCTAAAGTCCTCCCTCATTCATCTGCCAATTAACACTAGGAAATTTAACAACCTGAGGCACACAATCTGTCAGCTTGTATATATATATATATATATATATATATATATACAATGGACACACTATTCACACAGTACACACACACACACACACACACACACATGCAACCACACAAATACAACCACACACAAATAAACATTAGAGAGCAATTCCTGTTAAACCCACACAAACATAATGCTGTTAACACAATAACAGACACACACAGTAAGAGAGAGACAGACAGACAGACAGAGAGAAAGAGAGATAGTGAGAGAGAGAGAGAGAGAGACGTGTTATTTTGTAAATGGACGAGATTTTCTATTGTTCTTTATGCTTTGTATTTCTCTGTATTTCACCATTCATGCCAATAAAGCAACTATAAATATTGAATTGAATTGAGAGAGAGGAAGGGGGGGGCATGCACCCACCCCCACACATAAATAACGCAGCCCACACAGCCTTTGCGAGACGATTACAGGAAAATTTACCATCTAATTTCTGTGCTAGCAGACACAGGCTAGCGGGATTGGTTACTGCGGAGGGAGAGATAAACAAGTGCTGATTTAATGAGCTATTCAAAGTGATCAGTTCCCTTTGTGCCCTCTCTCTGTGCTACAGGGCTGTTTGGTCTAAATGTCATGATCAGGAGCTGCACAAAACTCAGAGAGAACAAAGGAACAAAATATGAAAAAATACTACATCATTAAACTGTCTCGAAGGACACAAATTAAAGAAAAATACAATTGGAAAATTACGGGAACTGAAAAAAAAAAGGGGGGGGAAATGAAGTACCGTCATCGGCCACCACAGCCAGCCCTCCCTCCAACCCCAACTGCACTTTATCCCAACCCCAATCACCTGTTATACCTCTGCCCTTCATTTGGTAGCCATCCCCCAACTGCATCCTACGCACTTTACTCCCCCCTCCCAATGCACAGTCTAGATGAACAATCAGCAGTTTCACTGCATGGCCTACTCTACCCAATATGTCTATGCATGTGACAAATAAATATCATTGTATCCTTGTATCCTTGTTCTAACGCAATAGTGTACCTTAAAGAATCCATGTGCCCCATTTCTTTGTCCCAACCAGAAGGATGTCCCATCAGGCATGTCCATTGATGGGACATTCACCACTCTCTCGTAAATTCTACAGCAAAGGAAACAGCAGAGAAAACATATTATGCTTCAAATCCTCTACTAACCACATTGTTTTGTTGACATTCTCTACAACTACAGTTGTTCTAAGTTCCTCTTTTTATTATTTTATTATTTTATTGTAATTATGTTATACTGAAGTTGTTTGACACATTATATACATTATACGTTATAATTTACTTATCCTTAACCCTAATGTGCTTTATGCGCCTCTTCAGATGTCCAGACATGATTAAAAACTCCTTGCTCATGATCCTATTACCACTGTATGTGTCCAGTATGTCCTCCATTTTGCCTACCTGTTGCAGTCGACATGTAAGATGATGTGGGAGGCACTGACAGCCAGAGATACTTTGTGCCACTGGTCGTCGGCCAGGGTGTAGGGGAAGGTCTCTGTGTGGGCCTGCTGGCCCTGGGTGCGAAAGTGTAGCCGCACCTCGTTCCTCTGGCCACTGCTCTCCAGCTCCAAGAACCTAAGGGAGCAGGGAACAGACAACACGCGTGACGCCTGGCTCAGCTAGATGCGGAAAAACCACACTGAACACTTGCCAAGGTGCGGACAAGGTCACGGGAGCGGGCGTAAACAGCCCGAGCCAGGACTCCCTGCAGGAGCACAGACACACACACACACACACACACACTCACACACTCACACACACACACGCACATGCACGCACGCACATGCACGCACAGGATATTTTATGTTCTTCCCCCGAAACAGAGAAGAGAAACAAGGTCCCGCTGGTACCATACATCCAGGAGAAACATAGGCACTGTTCTAATGATGACAGATCTGTACATCTCCTGGAAAGATGTACCATATGTACCCCCATCTCCCGAGACTTAAAAAGATGTCCCACATCACCCACTGCAGTGCAGAGCTCCACACTATATTTGTATGCTGCACATGTACAAAGACAAAAGGCCATGTATATTCGCTGTGAAGCGAAAGAATAAAACAGGGAGGAAAAAAGAGATCACCCAGGCATTGTTATTCACAGGGGCCATTCGCAACACCAATTGAGATTCACTCTGTGGAGTGACACTAATGGAGAAAAGCTGCCAACATAGTCATCAACTGGCTCTTTACAACTAGAACATTTTTTGAAATTTAGACTTAGCTTGAAAGCGCTATTTGAAAGAACCTAATTACAGATATGTGACTGTTGATTTATCTAAAATGGGGGTCTAACTATTTTCTCTTTTTGTAAGGCATGTTTTTCTTTTTCTTTTTCCTTTTTTTGGTCAGGGTGGCTAAGGACCCAGCAATGGCAAGGAGTATAAATCCAAACCTTGTCATTACATTACGCTACAGCAGAGCATAGAGTAGCACATTCTCTGACTGCTAATCAGCATAGGATGTGAAGTCATTAACAGCTAAAAAGGTCTTTACTCTGCTTTGATTAAAATGTGCACAGCTCTATCAAGACCTACTGCAGCTTCGTGATATTAGGTCTAACTCCCGGTCTAATGCTGCACAGCACCAAACAATAGCCCCTTCTCTGTAAACATGTCCCTTATTTCTGATTGCGATTCAGCTTTTGTAATACAATGCCATTCAGCAATGCTGTCATGAGCCACCCCGGTAGCATCATTTTACAACAGAAGGAAAAAGGATGAAAGAAACGGAGGTCATTTCCCACTTGCTCTGCACTCTGTCACTTCAAAGAGCTGCCTAACAAAGGCTAGCCCTTAGAGGAGAGTGAGCCAATGCTGAGCGGAAAGGCATTAGTGGAGAAAGGATACTAATGAAAATAACATGCAGGTGAGTGACACAATGCCCTTTATAGATATATCTAGTGATTCTGTTGTCATGGCTTTTGTGAGACAATATACACTTGTTCTTTGTGAAACATGAACACGAGAACTAGCCGTTCAATCGGAGCTTTTGCCACTGATGGCACCACATAACAACCTGCGAACTGACTTTCATGATAAAATTCTGTATCAGCCATACTACTCAAAGTTGCTTGTAGCTTACAGGCCGATTTCCAGAGACTGAAATCCCCAGCAAAGACATCTGGAAACTTGTGACAATAAACAGACATGTATCATGGAAGAATAACGCCACAAGTGGCTGCAATTTACCTTTGGTCAGCATGGTGGATGGATAAGATGACTCCGGAGTTGAGACGCTCCTGTTTGATGGTGGCCACAACAGTGAACTCGGTCTTGTTCTTCAGCTTCAGGAGCATGCGCTCTGCAACATCCTCTGTGGCTTTCACATTTCGGGATGCACCTGACGGACAGAACAGTGGTCACACAATGTTCTTCTCTTAATCACATTGTTGACTGCATGACACTGCAAAACTTACTTCAGTACGTGAATCCATAGTCATACAAAACAAGACAAAAGTAAATTTGCAGAGTTTTCTTTGACACAACCAGAAAGCTGATATTTTTCATAAAATAAATGTCCAAGCTTGGTGGCACACTTCAACCAAAGTATCAGTGTAAATCTGCCTATCAAAATTTAGTGTATACAAAAATTAAGTTGCGTGAAAACTGTGTCCCACTGTTTCCAGCTTCGTCATTTAGTGGATTCTGATGGTAAAGTGACAACTGTCTTGTATGTGAAGGTCACTAGAACCAGGAGCCAACATCAGAAACGATGTAAATAGCTTGAAATAAAACAAAAATCCGACCTCACTACACATCTGTATTTTTAAGGGTTTCCCAGGCAATAACCACTGAATGGCCTGTTAGCACAACACAATATCAGTTAACTAGACCATTACAGTTTAAATGAAAATGTAATATTTAAATGTTAAGATGTGACTCTGAGATCTGAAAAAAGGCTTTAGGGGCGAAATGTTATTGTGGTTCAAAATTAAATCTTAAATGGAGCAATTTATTTTATTTATTTTTTTGTATTATTGAAGATATAAATCCATTCGTGTCTCCTGATATCACTTTCCAGTTCATTAAACAACTGGTTTAGGCGAGGCTTTGTTTTTTTTTTTTGTTTGTTTCTTTTTTTAAGCAATATGACTATGCATTTTCAGTATCTATAATGTGACCTCTTGTACTGTGGTCTAATTATTATCACAAATACTTTCCACACACTATGAACCCACCTTTCTCCCAACCATCGCTAACCCATTTAATCTATTTAAACCTATATTTGATATGACAAAAGATAATTATGGTATAATTACAATAACATTACAATGAAGAGAAGGGTATGACAATTTGAGAAAAAAACGAATCTGACATTAACGTTTCAATATATTTTGCATTACTTTTTTATGACAGAAAATTCCCTAATATGTCAACATCTTATATGGGTCAACTGGAGCTTTTGGGAATGGATTCATTTTATATCTATCTTATCCATATTACAACAGAGTGGTCAAACACCTTTTTTTCTGACATTTTCAGGAGCTCAAAACCTTTACATCGACCTATATGTATCTGTTTTGAGAGCTTTCTCCTACTCTCTCTAAGGATTCCTTGTGGTGCCAGACCGGAGATCTAAAAGAGTTTTATTTCTGTCCATCATCAGCATATATGAAGAATTGCTTGGACTTTAAGTACATATTACATTACATAGAAAGCTGAATTGAGAAACTAAAGCACAACAGGTAAAAATCCCTCTCTGTGTTAACTCGCAGATGGTTGTCAGGCTTGCGACAGCAAGCAGCTCGACCAGTGACGACAGAGAGAGGAGGCAACCACTGTCTCCTCATTTCCAGACACAATGGGATGGGACGGCCATGCTGTGTCTGCCTGCGCTAAGAGCCCCATCTCCAGGCTCTCTGGCAGAGGAGGGCCCCTTTGATCTCCCACTAAAACCACCGGCTCAACCACAGGGTGCAGGCCAGGCTTTACTGAGGAGGACGTCTGTCCACAGGGACATCCACATCAAAATCCATGTTGAGCCCACAGAGACTGCTGCTCTTACAGGGTTCACACACACACATGCACACACAGACAGACACACACACACACGCACACACACACAGATACACACACACACACACACACACACACACACACACACACACAGACACACACACACACACAGACACAGACACAGACACACACACACACACACACACACACACACACACACACAGACACAGACACACACACACAGACAGACACACACACACACACACACACAGAGACACACACACACAGACACACACACACACACACACACACACACACACACACACACACACACACACACACCACATTACCAACAAAAGCCTGAGAGGATGGTCAATTACCCTTGCAAAGAAAGAGGAAGGCAGAAACCTTCAGAATAAATTAATTTCACTTCCCCTGCTATGAGGGTCAGCCTCACCGCAGCTAAATCAATGTGATCCGTGAGAAAGGCGCCCGTCAATTATTTATTGGCAGGTCTTGGCAGGGGGTGACCACCTGCTCTGAGTGGCTACTTCAACACTTAAAAGAGAGAGACTGAAAATAGTGGCTAGGCTTGGTTATTTAGTCAAACTATCACTGGCAAATGCAGCACATGCAAAACTGTAGGGTCATATCTGTCATGCCAGAAATCAAAAGTCAGACCGCTTTTCATATTTCAGCGAAGGAGGCTGTGATTAAAAATACAACAGTGAACAATGGAGTGTAGGAAAAAGCACAACCGAGAAAGCACAGGCTTTGTTACCTTGTCCTGGGAACAGCGCTCCAGGCAACAGACTGTCTGACTAATCTTATCCTCAGGACATGCAGTTTTAACGGTTCAACACAAGGCAGGCGATTTCGACCACTTGGGCCGATACTAATCTTAAAACAAAAAAAAAGTGGAGCAATATCTTTTTATGTTCTCTGCTGTCTTCTCCAGCTGATCTTTGCAGAAAGATGAGCACAATCCCCTGTGAAACACCGCCAGCCTGGTGCTCTTATGTGTGGGCTTTCTTTGTCTACTGCTGGCTTTCCATCCTCCCAGCAATAGTGAGGGGAAATAAGAGAGAGAGGGAAGCGGAGGAATGGAAAAGTAGGTAGGGTAAATTTACTTCACTGGAGAGCCAAGGTAGTGGCTCACAAACTTGTATCAGTATATCAATCAAATGATGTTTGGCTAGTCACCAAGGACATTAAACTTGCAATCAATTTAACACTGCTATCATGGCCAGATGATCAGAGCTGGGAATGAATATGAATTCTGTATTTTTTATTTATTACAACTGTTTATTATAGTTAAAAAAAAACATCTTACATAACACCACACCCTCTCTGGACAGCAGAACTATTTTCTACTAGTACCATGCAGAAGGAACAAAAAAAAAACCTCTACAAGCACCAAGGTACACATCTGTTATTGTGTAATTCTGAATCTTCCACTAAAATATTCATGAAAAACATACACTGCCACAAAACTATGAAGCTCAAGCCTCTATTTAAAAACTTGGCTGCTTGGCAGGTTTGGTGCTCCGCGTTGAGGCAATCAGCTAGCCTGTGTCCGCTGCACTCCTCCGGAACAAACACCAAGGGCGGCACCTTCCAAAACTGCTGCAGCAGCACTTTGCCCTTAAGTCTTCAAATGGCTCTTCAGTGGCTGTCAGTTACAGCATGGCACTGGCACTTTATGCACTATCACATTATGCACACACACACAAACACACACACACACAAACCAAAATATACACTCTCACACATAGACACAGCACACAAACACACACCACACACACAGACACACAGACACATGCATACATACACAGACACACACACAAACCAATGAATACACACATAAACACCTACACACACACACAAAAACCAACGCATACCCACACACACACACAAACAAATGTATACACACACACACATTCACTCACCCTGCCACTCACACACCCACACACACACAAACACACACACACACACACACACACACACACACACACACACACACACACACACACACACACACACACACATTCACTCACCCTGCCACTTACATACACACACACACACACTCACCCTGCCACTCACACACAAACACACACACACACACACACACACACACACACACACACACACACACACACACACACACATACACACACTCACCCTGCCACTCACACACCCACGCTTTTCCTCTGTGCACAAATAATGGCACAGAAGGGAGCGCCATATCGCCCTCTCATCAGCAGCAGGGCACAAAAGGATCGGATTGACCTGAGACTGCTGAAAAACAAATACCTCATTCACCTTCCAAAAAGCTGTCACCGGCGCGGCTGCACCAAATCCGTCAGAGGCTTCAGGCTCGTGTTTTTTGTTAACCCGAGGAGCCATGCGGTGCCTGTTGTTAGCGACTGCTGGGGTTTATTTTTGGGAACTTGACAGCGAGCCCTCCTGTTTGCCTGGACAGTCCTGACGGAAAAAAGTCTGGGTGTCTTCCATTATCCCACCAACCCAGCCCCACACACACACCGATATGCCATCAGCATTCCCTTAGCACCCCCCCCCCCCTCCCTCGCTCAAAAAGGTGCCTAATGTCCTTCCAATGCACTCTCCAATGCCTGTCGACTAGACCTCGCCAGGCACATGGCAGATGCCAGAGGGGCTGGGCTGGGCTGGGCTGGGCTGGGCTGGGCTGGGCCAAACCCTCTAGGCTGCCAACAATGCAGCGCGCTGCGCACCCATGCTGGGCCAACAATTAAAAGTGAAGCAGAACTGAGGTCACTCTGTGGTGTCACCTGCACACACACACACACACACAGACACACACACACACACACACACACACTTGGCATCGAAGGAGAATTGCTGGCATTTCAGTCTAAGCACTCAAGGAGCCACACAGGCCACACTGGTACCACAACAAACAAACAAGTAATCGAAAATCTGGGCATTGTGATGCCCTTGTGTGAGAATGACACTGGCCATTGTCTGCCAAAGTATTGCACTGTCTTGTGTAACATGGGAACCGAAACACACACTTGCATACACACACACTACTTTCTTACTTGTGTCCCCACAACATTATGCCTATAGCGCACCATTATAGCACACACATACACACACACACACACACACCACCCTCCAACGGTTCCACACTCCTCACAAGCTATGTCTATACACAGCATCTCTGCCACCTTCCCCAATTACTGTAGCTGTAGCTTATCTAGCCAACGGCTGTTCATTTTTCATTTCAGCATCAGTCCCACAAGTATTCTCTTGTAATGTCAGTCTTCAGCCTTCACACAAGCCAGCAACAACAAGAAAAAAAACTCTATTTTCTGTATGTTTTTGTGCAGCTGTGTGTGTGTGTCTGTGTGTGGGTGGGTGGGTGTGTTTGTGTTTGTGTGTGTGTAGGTGTGTGCGCGTGCCATCATGTGCACACATTTGGATTTGTAATAAACATTCTTGTATGTGTATATGTATGTGTGTGTGTGTGTGTGTGTGTGGTGTGTGTGTGTGTGTGTGTGTGTGTGTGTGTGTGTGTGTGTCCATGCATGCATTTATTTCTTCACTCTCTCCCACTCACCATTTGGCACATCCCACATGCCTGCCATCTAATGAGTGTGGCAATGTCACGCTGTTACCGCCAGCTACCCAGTTCATTACACCCCATCAAATGCCACATGTGGCAGATAGGGCTCCCAAAAGCCTATTTAAGAGAGACATCCGACTTGACCGCAGAGAGGGGACACCAAATCAAAACTCATACCTGCCTACTCAACATGCACTCCTGGCCAGATGCAGCCGCTGCCACAGAGCCAGAGACGGGTCACTCGCTTGCTGTGTGCTTCTGCGGCTAATTAAGTCAAGGACAATCTTTCACAGACCCATCACGGCTTTATTCACTGACCTTTGATTAAAAGGATTAGAATTTGTTTAATACTATGAGGTCATGTATGCTCCACTTCCTGTTTATTTCAAGGAGAAACAAAGGTAATAGTTTAGCTGAGATAGAAAGCTAGCCGTATTAGGACAACGTCCTGCTGTGAGATCATTGCCAAGAAGATGTGTTCCTTTCCAAACTGTGGTATCATGGCATGACAAAGCATGGCTGAGACTGACAACGCAGACTAACTGTAAGTACATACAAGTACGGATAGTGGGGTTGTGAAGATTATGAAGCAAGTTATTTTCTGCCTGCTGACGAGTGTCTGATGTCCACTGTCAGGACACCATCACAGGTTATCTAACGGATAACATCAGAGCTGTGTGTAAATATCTGGAGTCGGGCTTATAAACAAGCAGCATTGTGGATCCCCAAGGAAATCAGTCTGGCATCAGAGATGTGGCGAGCAAGGAGATGAGACTGTGACATCTCCTGCATGGAATAATAATAGTATGACGAGACAACGAGAATCGGTTGACAACTGATCATAATTCCCTTGCTCGTTGGTGGTAAACAGTAATTTGTGGACGACAACAGATAGAATGGCTCTGCCACTCTCCTTTGTGTTTGAGAATGTTATTTTTTCATTTTTATTGCTAAAAATCAGCTAGACAATTGCCCTGTTACTTACTGGGCCTATAGACATGATATCTGTATCTAGTCCGTCCATAGACTTCCTTTAACGAAGCAAATATCCTCCCATTTTATGCCTTAAGCATGTGTGAAAATGCATTTAAGCCACTATGATACAAATTCTTAACAGTAGGCTAGAAACTGGAACAACACAGGGACCAAACATGTATCACACAACACACAACTCCTTTGTCCCCTCATTGCATTCAAATTTGATAAATAACATTTGGCAACCAGGCTCTCTCCTCACTGAGGGGTCCTGCTGTCATCCCTGACAGTTATACTGTGTGCAATTCTATAGGCTCATTAGTAGGCTCCCACTACTTGGACCCATGGCATGATTCATGCGCTTCTTTCTAGGACACCATCTATTGTCTGACAAATAATCCAATTAGGGCAAGAGCTTTGCTCTGTGGTCTCTCTGTGTTTGGGTGTATCTCCTTGTTGTGAGTGTGCTTTGTTTTCACAACTGATAACTGCTCTCTTTGGACAGAGACCCCTTTTGGCTCCACACTCCATTTAGGAGCGCAGATTTAAACGGCCCATGTTAGGCAATGAACTTAAACTGGTACCAGTTGCTGTGGTACCGTTATATCGGTAACACCTGTGTGTGTGTGTGTGTGTGTGTGTGTATGTATGTGTGTGTGTGTGTGTGTGTGTGTCTGTGTGTCTGTGTCTGTGTGTGTGTGTCTGTGTTTGCGTGCATGCCTCTGTGTGTGTGTGTGTGTGGTTCAAGTACTGTGTGCTTATTGAATTCATAACTGAGAGGTTGGTCCATGACAATTACATTGTGATGCTACATGTATGTTCCCCAAACCACGAGACATAGCTTAAATACTAAAACATGTACCTACCCTAATTTCTAAAATAGCAATAATACAAATATATAACAATATTTTAAGTAAATCTCACTTAGATAGATAGTTCAAACTAGGGGGAAACTGTTTCCACCCCGAGAAACAGTGCTCTCGTAAGTTTTCTAGAAATTCCATCTCTGTGTCATAAATGATTGCAAAGGGATGGGTTTACCTTGAAAAAGAAAAGCTCTGGACTCGTCGTGGAAGCCTTGGACCTGCGAGACTCCCTCAAAAGCAGTCTCACCAAGCAACAGCTCATTGAATACGTTGATGCGTAAGGCTGGGTCAACCCCAAATCCCCAAACTGAAAGGCACGGGCAGACATATAATTACATTTTCAGAATTACTCACTGATCGTGCACAAATATCCCGATTAGATTACAATGTAATAGCAATAGTAATAGCAATAGTTTCGAGAACGTCATACAGTTCAAATCACCGTGGTCATTTTCCCTTGCGCAACACTGTAGCAATTCATATAATTATCTTACCTGAAGAAATACAAAATAGCCCGAGCACAAGAGAAAGTGTAGAAAATCCCATTATGCAATCGAGATTAGTCCATGTTTTGTCCCTAGTCAGTATGCTATCTTGTAGAATCACATGCGAACGATGTTATCACGCCAGTGCTTCACACATCCTGAGATACTGTCTGCCGCATCACCAGAACTTTGGAAAAAATCATAGGACAATGCCGACCCTTCAATATTAATCCGTAAAGATATGTTCGTGTACACTCCGTTACGCCCTCAGAACAGGAGGTGGATGTGGAAGGTGTGATACTATTCCGCTACACCAGTCCGCAGATCACTCGTCTTTCAGCATAACCCGCCGCTGCCACCAGTCCAAGCGAACTGCGCGCTCATATTGAGACTAAAGAAAAGTGAAGAGTATCTCGCAAGGCGACTGAAGCCCCCTGGTGGATACTTATTGCCTTGTTTCGCAGATGGACATTTCTGTGCCTAAATGTAAAAATGTAAATAAATGACATTGGGCTGTGCCTTTGGAGCCTGGAGAACATGAGAGCTGTTCTGACCAATCTGTAGCAGGACATTTATGGATCCAAACACACGCAATTAGAATTAGTATTCTGTCTTTTCTCAGTAGTTGAAAACACGGGCTAATAACTCAATCAAATTGAATTACACTGTGGTCTAGAAATCAATATTGTGTGAAAAATAAATCTTCTCTTTCTCAGTCCATATGGGAGGCTGAATTTATTTGTCAGGACTGATTACCGTAAAGTCCATCGATTCTTGATCTTCCAATGGCCCATGTTTGCATGGGGGGAGAAGTTCTGCAAGTAGCCTACTTCTATGTCCAAGTACAATAATAATAATAATAATAATAATAATAATAATAATAATAATAATAATAATAATACATTTTATTTGTTACACGGCGCCTTTCAAAGCACTCAAGGTCACCTTACAGAAAATAAAATAAAAAAGAAATAAATAAAGGAATCAACATTAAAAAACAATATCAGGAGCATAAAAACAGTGAATCAAGATGGCTTAGAGCTCATATGCTAATTTAAAAAGGTGCGGTTTCAGTGCACTTTTAAATTGCAACACAGAGTCCTGTGTGCAGATGAATGAGGGAAGCGAGTTCCATAATTTCGGAGCAGCATATGAGAAGGCCCTTGCACCCATTGTGTTGAGTAGGATGTCTGGTTCGACCAGTAATCCTGCATTAGATGACCGCAGTGAACGTGAGGGTGAATAGATCTGCAACAGGTCCTTAAAATATGATGGGGAAAGATTGTGGATGGCATTAAATGTAATTAATAGGATTTTAAAGGTAATCCGCTGGGGTATCGGAAGCCAATGTAGCTGGAGCAGCAGGGGTGTAACATGGTCAGATCACAATACTGTCTTAGTACACTGTGGAGCTCAAACCAGGTACAGATAACAGGTACAGATGGTTAGTGTAGTCTGTGTAGTAGTCTTTCTCAGTGGATGGAGAATTCAGGATAGGATCACCATGTTATAAAATATTATATTAGACATTTTGCAGACTCAAGCCATATACAGTACTTATTAAAACTGAAATGTTTGCTGGTTTGTTTTTAAAAGATCAACATTTCCAACATTTGTAATGCAGCCAAAAGTGAGATCATCTCTCTAGCATTAGCATGCATATGAAAGGCACATAGTCTGAGGTTCTTTCATCCGTTTTGCATGAGCTGTGGAGAGTTTGGCCGCTGATGCCACTTTGTGATGGGAGTTTCACGATACAAGAACGCCTGTTGCCCATGACCACTGGATATCCAAACCAATTGCTCTGCATTCTGCATAATTTTCAGTTAATGCCTCGTAACCAAGCCCCTCAACTAAACAAACAAAAAAAATAGCCAGGGGTATTGTATCTTGGACATTGCAGTGCTCCACAACAGTGACACTGCCAGCAGGATAGTAAGCAGCTTGTTCTGTGTAGCTGCCTGTTTCCCATCAAGCCTGGGGGCCAGTGTGGCCTGGCTAAGCTGTGGCTGTTAGATAGGGGACCACCATGGTTGACAGACTGGATGGTCTGGCAGTTGAGCAATAGGAAAGGGTGTTATCACACAGTTGGCTGCATTTTCCTGAGACAGTACGGACAAGCGGGCAGCAACTAAGATCATTGTCATTCTGCTTTGTTAAATCCTTTGAATGGCTCTGTAAAGGGCCGGGTGTGTGTTGAGCTTAGGGCGCTTTCAGACCTAAAGTTCGAATGTTTTGGTCCGCACTAGTGAAAAAAATGTTACAATGTAGCAAACAGACGTGGGTACGGTTTGCCTTCACATATGCATAGTTCTAAACTAACCAAAATAGTCCGCGAAGGCCATCGCCACCGGAACTAGACTAAAACGTGCCACGTTCAATAGTAATAATAATGCACTTAACTCTACTGTTCCATCCAATTTGGTTTGGTTGCTTTCACACCCGAGGAACCGTACCAAAGTAGTAAAGTAGTAAAGCGGTCTGAGACCACCCCTTTTTAGCGGTCTCGGACCGGTTGATTTGGTGCGCACCAAAGTACCGAGATGGCATTTACACCAACGAAAACGAACCGAACTAAGAACTTTTGGTTCGAGTGGGACGTTTGGTGCGCACCAAATGCTGTCAGTGTGAAAGCACCCTTAAAGTCACTCTTTGTGACCAATTCACAGTAAACATTGACAGCCCATCTGGTTTTTAGTGACATAAAGACAAAAAGAGAAGGAAACGGGGTTACACTTTATTTTACTGTCCTTGTTACATCAAGTCCAGTATTGTGTAACAAAGTGTGTAACAATATGTAACATAGGGGTTACACAAGGGGTTACACTTTATTTTACTGTCCTTGTTACAACAAGTCCAGTACTGTGTAACAAAGTGTGTAACAATATGTAACATACTTACACAGTACCACAGGGTTATGGTTACTGTTAGGTATGTACAGTGTAAGTACACAATAGTACATGTTGTTACATGCAGATACACCAAAAAAGTAAAATAAAGTGTTACTGGAAAGGGTAACAAATTTCTGTTACCTACTATTAATACAATAAATAGTCATGCATTTAACTAACGAACCATCTGTAGCTTGTTTTAAATTGCTTGATATAAAAGAGACTGCTAACTGTTATGTGCTGTAATGATGCATTTACAACATTACACACAATATACAGATTCCTACAATCTACAGTCTGGCATAAACATTTCACTTACATGGTGAATACTTATTTTTCCTGACCAAGTAAAGGCCTAAATTGCTGTCCATGTTTGTGACTAAATGAATGTACAGTCTTTAAAGACATAAAGTACTTATATGCTGTTCCATGTTCTTAGTATGTTCTCTCTAGAGTGAATGTAATATGACACCAGTAGCAGAAGGATCCTGCATTCGTTTTTCTACCATAATGTTTTGAAGTACATATGGCAAAACCACACAGTCCATGCAATCTGTGTTGCTGTTTTATGTTGTTTACTCGTATGTGCATATGTGTGTGTGTATTTGTGTATGACAATTTGCTTGTAAGTGTGTGTTTGTGTGTGTGTGTGTGTGTGTGTGTGTGTGTGTGTGTGTGTGTGTGTGTGTGTGTGTGCTTGTGTGCGTGTGTGCGTGTGTGTGTGTGTGTGTGCTTGTGTGTGTGTGTGTGTGTGTGTGTGTGTGTGTGTGTGTGCTTGTGTGCGTGCATGCAGGTTTTAGTGCGGCACATCTGCTGCCACAGACCGCCTCCAACTCTCAATTCATTATTAATACAGTGTTTCATCTGGGCCGGGGTTTTTGTGCAAATGGAATCACACTGCATTTCCCACAAGTTGTCATTTCCTAAAGTGCCATGGGGAAAATACAATCATTTAAACACACGCTCGGCCAAGAAGGAGAGCAATGTAATTTGGACAGCGGCTCCCCTCCAGAGGGATCCCCAGAGGGGGGAAGGAAGAAGACAGCAGTCTGCTATGTGACACGCTCACACTGGCAGCAGTCTGCTATGTGACACGCTCACACTGGCAGTGGACTGGAGAGGAGGGATAGAGGAGAGGAGTAGAGGAGAGGAGGAGTAGAGGAGGAGTAGAGGAGAGGAGGAGAGGAGAGGAGGGGTAGAGGAGAGGAGGAGAGGAGAGGAGAGGAGTAGAGGAGAGGAGGAGAGGAGGAGAGGAGGGGTAGAGGAGAGGAGTAGAGGACAGCAGGGGTAGAGGAGAGGAGTAGAGGAGAGGAGGAGTAGAGGAGGAGGAGAGGAGTAGAGGAGAGGAGTAGAGGACAGCAGGGGTAGAGGAGAGGAGTAGAGGAGAGGAGGAGTAGAGGAGGAGGAGAGGAGTAGAGGAGAGGAGGGGTAGAGGAGAGGAGTAGAGGACAGCAGGGGTAGAGGAGAGGAGGAGAGGAGAGGAGAGGAGTAGAGGAGAGGAGGAGAGGAGGAGAGGAGGGGTAGAGGAGAGGAGTAGAGGACAGCAGGGGTAGAGGAGAGGAGTACAGGAGAGGAGGAGTAGAGGAGGTTTAGAGGAGAGGAGGGGTAGAGGAGAGTAGAGGAGAGGAGGAGTAGAGGAGAGGAGTAAAGGAGAGGAGTAGAGGAGAAGAAGAGCGGCCCACTCAGGAGTGGAGATGCAGTCTGGCCAAAGCCCAGAACGTAATGTGTTCAGTGTCTGCGCTGGGGAATGCTAAGCACATATAAAGATGTTTATGTCTCCTATGCACATGGGGGCCTAGAAAAGAAATGAGTAAATAGGTGAGTGTGTGTGTGTGTTTGTGTGTGTGTGTGTGTGTGTTTGTGTGTGTGTGTGTGTGTGTGTGTGTGTGTGTGTGTGTGTGTGTGTGTGTGTGTGTGTGTGTATTGAAAGAATCAAGAAAAATCAGTGCCCACCTCACTCAATTGAATTTCATGGGACTTAGTGATAGGTTAGTTGGTTTGAGGCTAATATTTCTTTTTGTTTTCTTGTGGCCACTTACTGCCATTTACATCAAAATGAAACAAGCATCATTTTAGGTCAGTTTTTTACTACATTTTCTAATATACATTATAATGTTTTTAATCCATTACACATCTGTATGCCTGCTGAGGACGCAGTGAGAGAGTGAAAAAAGGGGAATAACACACAGAGACAATGATGCTCAAGTGATACTATTACATAAGCTAACGTAAATTTAAAACGTTACGTAACGTAATTTAAAAGGCCTTAGACAAATTGAAATTTGGACAAACATTTTGGTTAGGTTCACTTAGCAAATCTTTTGTGTTCACTGTTTGTCTTCTTGTGTCTTGTACATTGTTATTACTATGTACTGCAAGTCTTAAGAAAAAAATATCACATAGATAAAACACCTGATCCAGAATCCAAAACCATATCATGCATTAATGTGCTGTAACTATGCATTGGTATATCTGTTCTGTTTAATCATTGTCAACTCAATGTCAATCAATCAATCAATGTCATTTATGGTCATTTACATCAATGTGAAACATGCACCATGTAAGTTTAGTTTTGCTGCTAATGAGCATACTCATCAGGCCTGCTAAGGACACAGAGAAACGAACAAAAGAGATAAATAAAGACATACACCACTTACATTTTTGGGGAAAACAGGTGCGGTGGACAGGTGTTAATATGACACAAGCTGTCAGCATCTCATTAGGCTCTGTGTGGTTTCAGAAGAGCAGAGCTGTCACCTATCCAAGAAAGCCGAGTGAACGTCACTCAACATATTCCGACGTGTGTCTTGTCTTCCTGCTGTTTGATCTTTGCTCTGTGTGTAGAGTGCAGATGGTGGGTGGCACATTCATTTCTTTGCTGTATTTCATGCTAGGACACCAGAAACATTGTTTCTTTTTTCTTTCTTTCTAACTATCTTTCTCTTTCTTTTTATCTCCATCTTATTTCCTTTCTCTACATCATTCATTCTTTCTGGCCTTCTGTCTTTTTCACTTTATTTCATTTTCTCTCTCTTTTAAGCTCTCTCTTTCTTTCCTTGCCTCTCTCTTTGTTTTTTTTTTTACTTTCTTTCTCATATCTCTCACACAGGAACCAAGGGCATTTACTGATCTAATGCTCTTCCTGTGATGTAAGAACATTGTGACAGATGCTTTGTAGCCAACTCACTGTAAGAACAACATGTTTACCCTTACTCGCTTTACTTCCTTCTTCACCGCGTTCACCCAAGCCTCAAATGCTTTTGATATGCATGCTGTTTTCTTTCCCTATCAGCTTATTGTACTCTTACACAAACCTTTGCCTAAACTGCTTACCTTACTAATCCTAAATTGAAAATGGTGTCAGTGATTGATGGTTCCTAATCTAGAATACATGCATTTGAGCTCAGTTCTCCTCCTTTGTGTTCAACAGGATGCTTAGCTGTAAATATAACTCATACGGTGCATAAGGTACTGTTGTCTATAACCTCGAGGAGCATGCATATACTGTACATACACCAACAGCCTTTACGTAGTAAATTAACTTAAAGTTAACCTTTAAGTAGTAAATCAAAGAGAAATACACTTGAAGTTGGTAACCCACCAAACCAGCTAAATGAAGAGCAGGGTGATTGCAGCAGTCAAGTCAAAAACATTTCAGCAGAATGCTGGACTTCAAAGAAAAGACAGACTTGCAGTGCAACTTGTGACAGACTTGCTAACTGGTGTGTGAATATGAGTGAGTCAGTGTAATGTGGAGCCTGCTAAGCCTGGAGCATGTAGGGGAAAAGAAAAATCCAAATGTCACTCTGAGGCATTATCATGATCCTTTCATGCCATAAAATATGGTACTGATCTACCTACTTGACATTGAGCAGATAGAACACTGGTCTTTCGAGGTTCACATTTCTTTCCACACAAAACAATGCTGACCTCTAGAGGACAATGAGTGCACTGCCAGTAATGAAACACCAATAATATGCAAGGAATCTCTTATTTGGGTGATTTAGCACAGAATGGTTTTACAGTTTTTCTCAATTGGTTTGGTACATTTCTCACATCAGAATTGAAATTCTCAAAAGTTCTTGTTCAATTATCACATCATCATGGCATTTGTGCAAATGAAAAAGGCAGTTTCTCATTGCATTAAACAAATTGCAAATGCTTTTGTCCATCCATGCAAATGATTGTGTACAATTCTCAGTTTTTTCGTACATTATCAATTGCTTTTGTCATGCTAATCAAAATGCATTGTTATGGGAATCTATCAAATAGTCTCACTCCCCAAAACATTTAGGCTATAGTTCGGCTAGGCTATTTAGCATATAAGTCTTCACATGCAAAATTACTTACCAAGCTATCATAACTTGTCAAGCACATTTCTATACATTTCCATAAAACATTTGTAAATATGATCTAAATTGGTAAATTGCTTGAATCTAGACTTTCTCTAATGAAGAGAGCTGATCAACCAATGATGAACAGTTTTCTGAATGAGCTCAAGGGAGCATCTCATGAACAATCTAATGTAAAGTATATAACCAGAGCACAATACAAAGTTACAATGTCTGACAATGGAAGGACAAGAAATTGGACAACAGCGTGACATGGATGAAAATTTGCGGCCTGACAGACGGGAACCTGAAGAAGCTGAAGATTAGGATTAGGATTTAGAATTTGGAGAGATGTTCATATTTTATGTTTACTTACTGTTTGACCTATGTTTATATTTTTGATCTATGTTCACTTACTGTATTTTACCTTTGTTCTGTGCAGTGCTGTCTTTTTTTCTTTACGCACTGCAATGTCAATGTCTGCCAATAAAGAAGCCATTCTGTAAATGTGAATCTTGTTTTTTGCAATCAATCTGTCACATATACATTATATGAGGTCAAATGTACAACGCTTGTCATCACACCTAAACCACATTTTACATCAAAATGTCCCTTCAAAGTGAACTATTCAACTGCCAACATGACTAATGAATTTGACTGTCTTATCCGTACACAGTGACACAATGACTAAACATTCTGATGGCACTGACACTTATATTGACACAAAAACTTGCATTTGAGGGATGAACTTAGGATTTTGAGCAAGAGACTGGCTTTTGCAGGTGATCCACGGTGTTTTGCTATTTGTCCAAACTGTTTTGAGAAATGCACTCAATCTTCTGCAAATTGCAAGAAAGATTCGAAAAATGTACCAAAGCGATAGAGGAAAACTGTAATGTATAAAGCCCACACAAAAATAAATAAATGTTAAAACGTTGAATTTTCTGGCAGATAATGTTTTTAAACAGGAAGGTGATTTAAATATTATTGTTTGGTATGTATGCATAATGTGTTGACAAATGATTTAACCATTATACACCTCTTAAAGCACAGCACATGTCATAACATTTGGCCCTTAGGGGGTACTGTAATTTCATTTTCAAAATCTCATTTTGCCTATCCCTTTCACAAATCACTCCTACACAAACGCACACACTGTCATTCATTCAAAACAACACAAATTCTCACCTCACAACACTGCTCTACCCCACACTCATCATACCAACATTACCCACATTTCAATACACTGTGGCGGTCATACCAAGTACCGCTATGCGGTACATCTAGTTCAATGTTATTTTTTAAAATATGTTTTTATCATACCTTGGTGCGCTTGGGGGGCGCCTGCTGGCGTGGGGGCCCTAAGCAGCCATCCACAGGAAACTGCACATAATTTGTCATGTACAATCAGCAGAACAACCTCTCGAACTACTTTAAAATTTCATGCATAGAAGGCGCTGTAATATTACAAGATTTTGGCTGTTATCTGTAGAATGCTATGGTTTAAAACCAAAATTCTTTTTCCTTATATTCCATGGAATGTCTTGCATGAAAATCACCTGTCCTTGCCCACTTCCAATGATAAAAAAATATATATATCAAAATAGAAAAAAAGAACTCTTCACTATGAATTGTGACACTAGCAAGATCTTTTTCTTTGAAGAACATCACTGAGTCCAATTGTTATTTCACGAATAAGCGGTTTATTGTAATACATAAAATCACTAGGTGGATAAAACATTACAGAGCTCCGGGTCCAATTATCATTCCCTAACCGATATCGTCTCAGTCGGGCACAAAGTCAAACTCTCGCTATTCCCTGACCCAGTACTATTTATAATCTAACATTTCCAAAACTTCTATCTTCTAGTTCTTTCTCTCAGCTGTTTGCATGTCACCTGCAAAAGATAAATTTCTGCAAAACACATTCCTTCCCTATTTCCCATGCTCTACAGTCAAGTAGCATTCTGTTATTGTGTAACACAGTGGTGTCCTTCTGGTGTTAAGCTTATGCGTATGCCTCTAACCAGTTAATAAGCGTATTTTACCATCAGGTATTTACACATTGTACACATTTCAGCAGATAGTCAAAAATGTAAGTCTAAAATGTAATGTGGGGGCAGAATTTATGAATATATTAATGAAAATATCTAGCATGTTTACTTGACTGATTAAAACATTAAGGACAAAGTTTTTTGGCACACAAAAGTAGACAACGGCTGACTATGTCTCACAATACAAAGACAATCACAGCACACAAATTTCCAAATATTCCACAATTAAGTGTTTTTTTCCAAAGGCAAAATGGAGATTTTTCTGTCTAAATGACACCATAATGACAGATGGTATTAATTTATGGCAGCAAACCTGACTTATGTAAGGCTCGATTAATGTTGCGAACCAATGTCTCCTCAAACTCCCATAGTCTCTTGTCCATGATCAGCTGGTCTTTAGATGCATCTCCTTTCTTTGGCCGCCTCGTATGGATTAAGCGGCATACGTCAGATGGAACATGGACAACACGTCCGAAGTGCTTTTGCGTGTTGTGTACCAAAGTCTGCTCAACCCCCCGAGGGTCGACGATTAGTTTGGCAGAGATGAACGAGTCCTCGTTGTCTGGCTCCCGATAAATATGCTCAAGGAGGCTAACACCAGGCACCTTCTTCCACTCCGGAAGAGGAAATCGGCCACTGTCATCAGACTGTGTGTTCGGGAAGACGTAGTTCCTGACTCTGAAGACAGATGCGTCACTGTGCTTCTTCTGTAGAGAGCTCATTAAGTCTCCGAGGTTAGCATGTTTGTAAGGCATAATAATCTCATCTAAGTCATTTAGGAGGAGGTACTTTGACTGATACATGTAATGGTATATGCAGTCATTTAGAGTAGCTACCTGTCCATAGTAATGAATGTCACCAGGAGAATAATCAGGTCTCCAGGAGCCAGAAGGTTTTAGGAACTTGTCTATTGGCCAAGGTACAACCTCCAGGATACCCTCTTTCTGGTAATACCTGAGAGCTTTCTCCATATGTGGTCCACAAGTGGTCTTGTACACGACTACCCGCTGAACCCCAATAATCTTGTACAACTCCACTGTCTGTACAAACTGCATAGCATTATTTGAAGACCCAAACATGTTAGATATGCACCAGGTGAAGTTATACTTAAGTGACTTTTTGACCTCCTGGTTTTGGATTGGTAAGAAACTTGTCAAATTATGGATGTTGTTTGGATCAGTTGTTATGCTGACGTGTGTGACTTCCTGCAAAGATGGAGGTGGGCACAACACACTAGCAGTGGCATAAGGAAATGTATTTTTGTGGATGTCAAACTTTGCCTCTGAGAACACGCACTGATCCAGACCTCCGTCAGTCTTGGCTACAGAATTACTCTTGTCACAGAGAACACAGTAGACCTTCTTCAGTCCCTTCTTGCAGAGGATGCTGATGACCCGGATGACTCCACCCAGTCTGTGGTCTTTAAAGGCTGACACCATGAAGTGTTTAGAGGAAGGGACTGGTGCGATGTTTGCTTGTATGACCCCACCCAGTCTGTGGTCTTTAAAGGCTGACACCATGAAGTGTTTAGAGGAAGGGACTGGTGCGATGTTTGCTTGTATGTCGGGTGCTGTGGTGGACTCCACAGAGTCTTGCACTGGAAATGACCACCACGACCACAGGATCAGCAGGATAATCAGAGCGCTGATGCAAACCAGCCGCAAAAACGTTTTTCGCTTCATGTCTTCACACTGCACAAAGAAAGACAAATGAGTACTCTAAGCATCTAAACACATGCTTGTATGTTCTTTGATTAATGAGCTCATTAACATACTAAACACTTTGCTTTTGATGTACATAAACCAACCCAAGGAAATTACAACCATGGAATCTCAGCTTGAGATTCGAGGGAGGCAGAGGGTTGTTTTCCCACACACCCATGCTAAGCAGCTCTCTCACACAAAGATAAAGTAGGCCTACCTGCATTATTTCAGCTAGATTGACAAAAACTCAATAATGCATGATTCTTAATAGACAACACCCATTCCATATTAAATATTTTCTCCTTTGAGCCAAACACAAATCACTGTGTTACCTTGCGCAAACAGTTTTCATGAAACTTGGCACATATGATCTTAAGACCATGCCTGACAGAAGCTACTTTACTGGCATTTTAATTTTCGCAATTGTTTGCCCATGACAGCCAACGTGGCACATGCAAGCACACTTTTAGCATTTTTTTTTTGCGGGAATGCAGTGTAGTTTCCACCAAAGTGGGTTTGTTACTTTGCTGTTTCTGACAATATCTAGGGAGTGATGACATACAATTATATCATATGACATAACATAAGGTAATGCCATGTTATATGACTCCAGTTTTTTCTCTGAATTAAAATAAATATATATATCTGAATGTCACCCTATTTCGCTTCAGTATTATTCAGACTCAAGCTGAGCTTACTTCAAAAGTCAGTCTATTAAACATTACTTACGGTGAATTATTAAGCTTAGCTAACTTAAATAGCATCATTAAACTTATTATTATTATTATTATTATTATTATTATTATTACAAAAGTAGAGAAGCTAGAAAGGGTGGTTAATTCATACGTTAAAAAGTGGTTAGGGGTTCCACGGTGCCTAAGCAGTGTAGCTCTGTATGGGAAGGGCATACTGCAGCTGCCAATAAATAGTCTGGTAGAGGAATTTAAGTGTGCTAAGGTTAGGACAGAGCTGTTGTTAACAGGGAGCAAGGACAGGATAGTCAGTGGTCTGGCTCCTAACCCGAGCAAAGGGAGAAAGTGGAAACCAAAGGTAGCAGTGCAGGAGGCAGAGGCAGCCCTTAGGCATGGAGAGATAGTGGGGAATGTCCAGATTGGGCAGGGAGGCTTGGGGCGTACATCAGGGAAGCCAATGTGGAGAAAGGCAGATCAGAAGGAGAAAAGGAGATTGGTTGTAGAGCAGATACGCAGGCAAGAAGAAGCTAGTAGACAGGTAAAAGCTGTGTCACTAGCAAAGCAGGGCCAGTGGTTGAATTGGGAGGGAGTAGAGAGAAAACAGGTTACTTGGAGGGATTTGTGGAGTATGGAGTCTAATAGGCTAAAGTTTTTATTGGGAGCGATGTACGACGTGCTCCCATCGCCAGATAACCTGAGAATATGGACAGATGGGGATCCGTCATGCACACTCTGTTCAGGTGTAGCCACATTGAGACATATACTATCTGGCTGTAAAGTTAGCTTGGCACAGGGTCGCTATACGTGGTGTCACAACCAAGTATTAAAATGCTTAGCAGCAGGAATTGAGAGTAGGAGGCAGCAGGTAAATGCAGAAGGTAGTCATAAAAAAGGTATCCAGTTTGTGCGGGAGGGTGAGAAAAGTAAGAGAGCCGCAAAGTCAAGGAGTACTACACAGGAAGCAAAGGATTGGCAGATGCTTGTAGATGTGGGTGGAAAGTTGGTGGTCCCGCAAG
This sequence comes from Coilia nasus, assembly GCA_027475355.1. NCBI lineage: Eukaryota > Metazoa > Chordata > Actinopteri > Clupeiformes > Engraulidae > Coilia > Coilia nasus. Next base: position 10,307,882 of record CM050208.1, read on the forward strand.
AAATAGTTACCACTAACTTGAGGCCAGACATAGTCTATTGGTCGACCAGCCAACAGGTAGTGTATTTTATTGAACTCACTGTCCCATGGGAAAGCTCCCTAGAGGAAGCATATGAAAGGAAAAAGCTTAAGTATGAAGAGTTGAGATTGGAAGCAGAGCAGAAAGGATGGAGGGCAAGAGTATTTCCAGTAGAAGTGGGTTGTAGAGGGTCTGTAGGGAGGTCAGTCATTTCATTGCTAGGGGAGCTTGGGGTTGGTGGTAAGAATCTACGTAAAACTGCTAGGGAGATGTCAGAGGAAGCAGCTAGGACTAGTAATTGGATCTGGATGAGAAGGGCGGTCTCTGCCTGGGGTAAGCAGTAGGGTTGCCATGTTTGAATGGGGCGGTGAAGGGATTCAAACCCGGGCCCTCCAGGTGTGGGTCAAGTGCCTTAGCCAGTGTGCTACCGAAGGGCATTGGGGCAGTGCATTGCTGTGACAGTGCATTTTTACGCCACGCAAGAGCCCGCATAAACGGGGCATTGCGTCGCTGTGACACTACATTATTGCATCACGCAAGAGCCCGCATGACGGGGCATTGCGTCATTACGTCATTATACTGTATAGTGACACTACAGTATTGCATCACGCAAGAGCCCGCATGACGGGGCATTGCGTCATTACGTCATTATTATTATTATTATTATTAAATATTATTATTATTATTATTATTATTTTATGTTATTAATGTAGCAGTGGAGGCTGGGAGTGGTTAGCGTGGGTACTTGTTCAGCACAGGACATTAGTAAGGTGGTGGAGATTAGTGCAACCTAGGGCTGTTTGTGCAGATAAGGATGGGCACCCCAGACCAGCAGATGGCAGTAGTGTGTTTAGTGGGTCAATAGAAACACAGAAGAAGAGGCTTATAAATGGCAGCCATTACACACATGGGCAGCTTAGAATCAGGCTCTCTGGGATCGTGCGGTGTATTGGGATACAGAGTGGCCAAGTTTCCCGGGGTTTTGCGGTGTATGGAACACGGGATAGCCGAGCATTAGACACCATTAGATTCAAGAGGTGTATACATTTAATGTTAAGTCAGTGGGTAGAATCGTGAGCTCTCGCCACTTTAAGCCAGAGATACGGGTCAGTTCTCTGAGGTTCTCTCCTACTGGTAAGTGGCAACAGCCAGTTTATTATTATTATATAACAGTCACCCATAAAAGGATCAATATGTGATTATTACTGTATTACTATAACTGAGCATTAGTCACCATTAGATTCAAGAGGTGTATACATTTAATGTTAAATCAGTGGGTAGAATCGTCTTTAGAACTAACATTGGCAGGGTCGTTTGTGTAATGACATATGCGTTAGTGACTGCAAAGTGATAGTAATTGTGGTAAAATGGTGGTAAAGTGCAAATATTCGATAACAAGTCCTAATTAGTAAGTAAGCAGGTCATTTTGGAAGTAAATTGTGGTTGTAGGTAATTTTGTAAGTAAAACTTTGGAAGTCGTGCAAACAGTTGGTAATGAACAGTAGGTAGTAAATTTTGGAAGTAAACTGTGGTTGTAAGTGAATTGTGGAAGTACATTTTGGAAATTTGGGTAGCAGGTAGCTAAACTGTGGACACACACTAAAGGATTGATCACCTTTAGTGGGGCCGCCTCAGGGGAGGGTGTACAGTGAGTAAAGGCCCGAAACACCCGTTGATCCTGAGGTACACTGCTGAGGATGTGTCCCACATAGTGTATGGATAATTGTAATGGCTGTAGTTAGGAAAGCCTGAAGTGTGGTACAAGGGGTGCTCTCCCCACATGTGCAAGTGTCTTGTATTTATTTATTTATTTATTTATTTATTTATTTATTTATTTATTTATTTATTTATTTATTTATTTATTTATTTTAATTGTTAAGGAAATGTTGGAGGAAACTGCAAAGGCTTGCCAGTGGTCCTGGATGAGATGCATGTTGTTGGCATGGTGAAAGCCATGGGGGAAAGTGATAGGTAGGTGCTGCTGAGTGGATCATGTAAACGGCCCCAGCAGCCCCAGTCACTGTAACGGTAGCCGGCTGGTTCAGGTTAACCCTTGTTGAGCATCTGTCTGTACGACTCCAGTTGGCCATCCCCTCAGCTGCTCTGTCCTGTACAGCTCACATGAGGTTGCGTGAATAGCTGTAGTCAGCGGCCAGTTGTGCGTGTTACACCTGGGAGTAGGGACTAACAGCCTGAACTATTTACTTGATTATAGATAGTGTAGGGGTAGGTGTAATAGCTACAGTTTCTCCCTAAGGTGCTCTTCCTACATGCACAAGTACTTTGTGTTCTTTGTAAACTTATTATTATTATTATTAAAGCAATGAGTTTACATATAAAGTCAGCATTCCATTTCACAGTGCACAGACTATTATCAAGTTACAATATCAGTTCATGCAGGCATATCTGAAAACATAGGGTGATATCAGGTAAAATAGGGCATTTAAGGTTTGGGGGTCCCAGACCCAGTGACTACAAAGAATTTCAAACTGTTGCCATAAGTGTGCTTCACAAGTAACAGATGATTTGATAGGTTTATGGTTGCTATGGTGGGTGGGGCAATACTTCAAATCTAGACTGCACCAGAAAGTTGCATGGTAAGTAGCCTGGTATACCAAATCTAACTAAACTATTATGTAGATGATAGATTTATTTAAACAAAAACATGCACATAAAAAAACTATGCATGATATGTCTTGATGGCATCCATCAGAAATAATGTTGTTAGTTTGGTATATTAACATTTTTTTTGGAAAAGTGATGTTTATCTTGGTGACCCAATTTACCTTAACCCAGAAACATAAAATGGGCCACATGGTTTCAATTAAAATGGGCCACCCTCTGTGTCATATGTACAAAGGAAAAAGTCCGCTCAACCAGATTTATGCTCCCAAGTTTATTTTATTAAATACCGTGTGACGTTTTGGGCTTCCTCACCCTTCCTCAGACGTGACAACAATGATTAAAAGACACCCATATATACAATTCTCAGGTGGTCACATGACCACACCTGACTGGAGGTGTTAACTTCTGATTGACATTGATGCACCCAATAGACATCACAGGCCAACAATTAAAATGAAATCACTAGAAAATCAAATGAATAGATGTAAATAACCCCCCCCCTGGGCAATATTACCAAAGTGACAGTGCAAATACCGTGTAGGAAAAGTCATCATGTATCAAAGTCCCAAGACCGCAAACACACCCACTCAGTCCAGCAATGTGGCAATGGGGAATATTCAAAACGCAGTCATATATCTGCAGTATAAATGTCCAGTGCAGTGCATATCAAAGTCCAAAGACAGCATACAACCTCACACAGTCCAACAATGTGACAATCTAACATAGTCCAGCAATATGGCAATCAAAAAACGCAGTCCAGAATTGTAGTAATCAAACTGTTCCGTTTAGTGTACACAGAGCCTCATCCAAGCAGTACCCGAGCAGAGAATATAAAGTAAAACTCAAAAGTCAGACAGCAGATCCCATAACATCCTACATGGTAGTCACAAAAAAAGGCCTGGCTGTCTCTTATCATTGTTGTCACGTCTGAGGAAGGGTGAGGAAGCCTGAAACGTCACACAGTATTTAATAAACTAAACTTGGGAGCATAAATCTGGTTGAGCGCACTTTCTACTTATGTCGACTGCCCTTTGGTCCTGCACCCAGTGTTCATTGGGGATGTGCGTGCTTTGACGGAACTCCCACCCTCCCTGTCACTCACAAACACACAAACACACAGGTGTATGACATTTGGTTTGACTAAAACATGTATGTTGATTGTCATGTGAAATTACTGCAACTCAAAGTAGTGAACTACTTTTGCTGTGTTTGTGTAACTTAGTTTGTTACATAGCCTATGACTGGGTGGTAGCTTTTGTGTAATGATAGCTTACTGTAGCTCATTTTTGTACGTGTGTGTGTGTGTGTGTGTGTGTGAGGGTGTGTGTGAAGGTGTGGGTTTGTCTGTGTGTGTGTGTGTGTGTGTGTGTGTGTGTGTGTGTGTGTGTGCGTACATACATACGTGCATACACACGAACCCACGCACATACACACGCACCCACACCCTAGCACACCGACTAACACATGCACCCACACACGCATGCACACAAACACATTACATTACACTTAGCAGACGCTTTTATCCAAAGCGACTTACAAAAGGAGGACATAATAGCAAACAGATGTGTAGAGAGCATCGAAGTACCTATGTAAAGAGATGGTTAGTAGAATTTAGTTTTGTTAAGCAGTCTCGGAAAAGAAGGGTCTTCACGAGCTTTTTGAAGGTCGAGAGGGAAGTTGCTGCTCTTGTAGGGACTGGTATGTTGTTCCACAACTGTGCGACAACAACCGAGAAAAGTTTGGAGTGACCTCGCTTTGTCTTGGGAGAGGGTACGGCCAGGCGGTTCGTATTGGAGGATCGCAGCGTTCTGGACGGGATGTAAGCATTCAGTATGACGTTGAGATAGGTGTAGGCTAGAGTCAAAGCTTTGTGTTGAATTCTGGCAGCCACCGGGAGCCAATGCAGGTTGATGAAGAGAGGAGTAACATGTGACCTTTTGGGTTGATTGAAAACCAGTCGTGCTGCCATATATGCATTTTCCATGTATCGTCCATGTATCGTGCTGCCATATATGCATTTTCCATGTATTTTATGGTTAATAATGACTGTTTTTGATCAAACACACACACACACACACACACACACACACACACACACACACAATCACCATGACCCCAGAACAGGAAAAGAAAAAAAGAATAGCACGTCACCTTGCAAAGTCTGCAAAGGCCATTATGGTGACCCAAATGACCCTAAGGCTATCCTAAGGAATGGGTAAAATGTGACCTGTGTTCTACATGGTTTCATGAGAGCTGTGGTGAAGAGAATGGTCTCTGTGATGACAATGGTTTCATTTGCAAAGACTTGAAAAACGTTTTTTTTCATAACAGATACCATTCTCTTTACTTTCTCTTTCTTTGTGTGTTCTTAGAATTCACTGCTTTCATCCTCAAGTGCATTCATTTGCACACACACACACACACACACACAACTGACATCAGTTCCATATGGTGTTCTTGCTGTTGTTGTTTTAATTAATATCTTTTGCCCTGTTGTGTAATTAACACAGGAATGAACGAATGAATGAATGAATGAATGAATGAATGAATGAATGAATGAATGAATGAATGAATGAATGAATGAATTTGTCTGTCACACACACACAAACACACACACACACACACACACACACACACACACACACATATCACAACACATACCTGATCTGTTCTTGTTTTAATAGCACTATGAGCTTGTTTAATGCATTTTAAAAGTTATGTGGCTGTAAGCAATTGTGTTTGAATATTTAAAGTGATGATAAATTACTATTTACCTTTGCCATTTGACTGGCCCATTTTACCTGATGAGCAGACCATCCTACCTGATAAGCTGGCCCATCCTACCTGATAAGCTGGCCCATCCTACCTGATAAGCTGGCCCATTTTACCTGATTAACAGCCCATCCTACCTGATGAGCAGCCCATCCTACCTGATAAGCTGGCCCATTTTACCTGGAAGTGCTCATGCAAAAAAAAGCTGGCACAGTGGATGTTTCAAGAATTGTAGGGCCTAAATAATTCATCATATAAATTTCATCATATAATTCCAACACAAAATGATCAAAAACAGTCATTATTAACCATAAAATACATGGAAAATGCATATATGGCATTGTGTTACTGTCCCAGGCGATTTACCAAAAAGTGGCCCAATTTAGCTAATATCACCCCTAGGTCTTGTATAAGGAAGGATTTCATACTAATGAGGACATGTAAGAACATTCAACGCTAATAAACGAGTTTAACAATCAACTAGTTTTCCTTCACCTGGAGAAGGTCTTTATTTTCTCAGGCTGTGTCATCAACGCACCAGACGTTTCCGCGGAACTCCAAATGGAGCGAATGAAATTGCAGTGCAGGGCACCGTTAAATTATACGTTTCCCCTTGTTGGTGTAAAATCCTGTTGTCAATGCCTAGCAGAAAGATGAGTACCTTTGCATGAAAGATACTTTCTAAGCTTGGGTCAACAGTTGCAGACGGGTTTTCTCTGTGATATATGTAGCAAGGTTAATTGTGATTCTCTGAATTTCCCGAGTTTCGTCTTGCATTTGCCCATGTATCTGGTGCATATAGCGGTATTGTCTTTCACCGCTGTTAGCGTGGCTACAGGTGGAGTAGCCTTCTACGTACGTTTGTCAGATCTTGTGCGCAAAAGTTGAAATGTGGCTTACCTGCTTGGCAGGAGCTGTGATGCGCCTGGCTCGCTCCGTACCTGCAGGTAATTTCCTTTCTCTTTTTTCGCCGTCAGGTACAGTATGCCACGTTTTTGTATTCATAAAATGATATTTGTGTGGAATATGCACTTGCTGGCGCTCTTTTGCAAATGTCCGTATGCAGAAGGAGCTGTGATGCGCCTGGCGCTCCGTGTCATTTAGTTTTTTTTTTTTTTTTTTTACCGTCAGTTCACGTTTGCAATAAAAGTGTGAAAACCAGGTGGGTGATAGGCCTAGTATCATCACATGACCAGATAACTTCTTGGAAATGATTTCACGCAAGGTAGTTCCGTGAACCGTGGGTCTAGATCTAATAGGTCAAAATAGGTGAAGTAAATTATTACTTTAACCCTCCTGTCGTGTTCTGGTCAAATCTGACCGATTTACAACTTAAAACACATAAATATTGTGTTTTACATCTGATTGCCTCAAGGCCTTATGATATCCTCCACACTGTACACTTGAACATAAAAAAGTGATGGCCACCACCTTCTGTGAATTTTGAGTGTTTTATTGAACCTTGTTACACCTATGGTGTTCCTGGTCAAAAGTAACCGCCATAGGAAATGAATGGTTGTCTAGATTATATTCATCCATCAGATAAGAAAACATCCCCACCACCCCAACACACACACACACACACACACACACACATATCACACATTTCAGACTGAACAATGTCTCTTGCGGGTGTCTTTTTCCCTGTGCTTATGTGTGATTCTCCCATGGAGCCAGCTTCCTGATGAAACAATTGATTACATCTTCACACAGACTAGACAGGAGTCTGTCTTTTTCCCGTGCTTTTGGGCCCACCCTTGTGAACTGCACCTTCCAGACTAATCAATAGCCGGATTTTCATCCAGGTTGTAATGAGAATAACAAATCCTCTGTTGGAAACCCTTGTAGATGCACTTCAGTCTCCTAATGAGACTACATTCGATTAGCCTGATAAAAGTGGATTAACTCTTAATGCACATAGACCATAATGTGAACAAAGTTGAGGGAAACAGTTTATTCGCCTATATTCGCATTAAGTATCTGCTCGGTGGCCAGAGGCGGATTTAGCCACATGGGGGCCCTAGGCAAAATATAGATGTGGGGCCCTCATATTTGAAACACACACCTAAGTCAAATAACCATCCCTATACCTCTTGGCTTATTGCAATGAACCAAGACTGCAGTACCACCAACAATGGTCTTATTACAATGATCTTAACTCTCCACAGCAAATCAGTTTCAGATTACTCCAGCATTTGCTAAAATGATTTGTTTATTGCTTAGATCAAATGAGAGAGAGAGAGAGAGCACTGTTATGCTCCATGTTTGAAATCATGTTTGAAAACTGCCAGAGACAAAACCTGATCTTGTGCTTATAAGAACTAGAATACAAAATGGAGATGGAGCCAATGGAAACTGCTATTTACATTTCAACAGGACTGATGAAAATATTTTTTGTGTGTATGTGGACAGGAATAACAATGTGTGTGTGTGAGGAGAGAGAGAGAGAGAGAGAGAGAGAGAGAGAGAGAGGGAGAGGGAGAGAGAGACACAGAGATACAGAGAGTGTGTGTGTGTGTTTAGGGTAGCAGTTAGTAAAGTTCTCAAAAAAGATTGATTAGTAAAGATTGAGTGGTGTGTGTGTGTGTGTGTGTGTGGCAGCAGGTGTAAAAAATGAAGTTAGTTTTGGCAGTGTGTCTGTATTCCTTTTGTTTTCTGCCCATTTTTTTTTCTTTTAGCATAGCCACTCATAATTCCGCTTCATGTTTACAGTTCCCGCTTTGGTTTGAGTCACGTTGTGTCACGCATTGCTACATATGGACTAGTCCAATGCACAACAGTGAAGGGGGGTATGTGTCCTGGGACAAATATTGTTTAAACATTAATTCAGTATTATTCTGATATTTACTGGAATAATATATTTTTTTAATTTATTTACCGCGGCTTGGCTGCTCATATTTGGGGCCCCATAAAGAAGGCAAATTTGGTGGGGCCCTAGGCAAATGCCTAGGTTTGCCTATACCAAAAACCGCCTCTGTCGGTGGCACAGCTTGCAGGTTTATGTGAAGTGAAGCAGTGAAGCTCGTCTTCACAATGGCAAAAACTCCCTTGAGCGTGGGAGTTTCCATGTGTATGGAGGTCAGTGGGGTATCGAAGTGGCTGTAAACTCTGCTGTAAAATGCTGTGACGGCATTCTTTGTCATCCCCTTCTGGCAGTAATTATTAAAAAAAATTCCAAAACTGTGGCATGGACAATTCCTATTGGGGCAAGGAGGACGTCTATTTTCTCAAGTAGCCTATATCTACTTAGTTTAACAGGTGATGGAAACGGTTGCTGATGTGCATTTGATTAAGCTGAATTAGTATATAAATTCACATTAATGACTAATGTATCATACCTTCGCACAGACCCCCCAAAAGTGTGCATGTTTGCATGTGTGTGTGTGTGTGTGTGTGTGTGTGTGTGTGTGTATTACTCAGGACACACTGGGCCTTGCGAACATAGGCATCACATTTGCAGCATCTCAGGTCTTTACCTGCTCATTGTGCACAGACATTACATTACAATGCATTACACTTATCCACTTATCCACTATCCACTTACCCACTATCCAAAGCCACTTATAAATGGAGGATGTAATACGCTAACAGAGGTGTAACACAGAGTAAACAGATTACACATACACACACGGAGATACATGTGCCTTAGCTAAGTTTCCCAGGACAGGGACACTTCAGACACACACACACCCTACACACTCATACAACCACAAGGCACTTAGCTAAAGAGATGGTTAGCAAAGATTAGTTTTGTTAGGAAGAGAAGCAGTATTGGAAACGAAGGGTTTTCATGAGATTTTTGAAGGTCGAGAGGGATGTTTCTGCTCTTGTAGTGACTGGTAGGTTGTTCCACCATTGACGGACAACAACAAACAAAAGTTTAGAGTGACCTTGCTTTGTGTAAGGAGAGGGTACGGTCACACGGTTCGTATTAGAGGATTGCAACACTCTGGACAGGATGTAAGCCTTTAGTATGATGTTGAGATAGACAGGGGCAGATCCTGAAGTGACTTTGTAGGCTATAGTCAAAGCCTTGTCAATACAGGTTGATGAAGAGCGGAGTGACGTGCCCTTTTGGGTTGATTGAAAACCAGTCATGCTGCTGCATTCTGGACCATTTGCAATGGTTTGATTGCACAAGCACGTAGGCCAACCAGGAGGGAGTTGCAGTATTTGAGGCGAGAGATTACCATAGCCTGTACCAGGAGCTGAGGAGCATACTGGGTCAGGTATGGTCTGATTTTTCTAATGTTGTGCAGTACATAACGGCAGGATCGCGCTGCGGAGGCAATGTCGTCAGAGAATGATAGCCGGCCATCAATCATGACGCCCAGGTTTTTAGCAACTTTGTTTGGAGCAACATTGACAGCGCCCATATTCAGGTTGTGGTGTCATGGTGGATTGAATCCTGGGCTGGGATCACCAGGAGTTCAGTCTTAGACAGACTAAGCTGGAGGTGGTGTTCCCTCATCCATGCGGACAGTTTAGGGGGTAGTTGTTCTTGTGAAAGTGATGGCTAGTGCAATAAAAATATAAATATAACAGCAGCATGTGTGTGCAAAGTGATGGCTAGTGCAATAAAAATATAAATATAACAGCAGCATGTGTGTGCAATTTTGCATATGCAGAGTCTCAGTTTGGGTAAGGTGGGGGGGGGGGGTCCCTAGACTTCTCCTGCCAGCCTGGTGTTTCTTCTGGCTGGGGCTAAGGGTGAGGGTGAGGGTGAGGAGGGGAGAGAGTTCAGCAGTCTGGGGCTGAGGGTGAGGGTAAGGGTGAGGAGGGGAGAGAGTTCAGCAGTCTCACGGGTGAGGAGGGGAGAGAGTTCAGCAGTCTCACAGCCTGGTGGATGAAGCTGTTCGTGAGTCTGGTGGTGCGGGAGCGGAAACTCCTGTACCTCTTTCTGGAGGGCAGGAGGCTGAACAGACTGTGTGCAGGGTGACTTGTATCGTTGACGATTGTGATGGCTTTGCGGGTGAGGCGGGTGGTGTAAAGGTCTTGCAGGGATGGGAGTGGTACACCAATTATCCTCTCAGCTGTTCTCACGATGCGTTGTAGAGCCTTCCTGTTGTAGTCAGTGCAGTGCAGGAGTGCAGGTGAGGATGCTTTCAATGGTTCCTCTGTAAAACGTGGTCATGATGGGTGGTTGAGCACTTGCCCGCTTCAGTTTGCGCAGGAAGTAGAGACGCTGCTGTGCTTTCTTGGCCAGTGATGCAGTGTTGGTGGTCCAGGAGAGGTCATCACTGATGTGCACACCCCAGGAACTTCGTGCTGCTCACCCTCTCCACTGCAGCACCGTCGATGGTCAGTGGAGGGTGTTGGGTGTGGCCTCTCTGGAAGCTGACAACAATCTCTTTGGTCTTGCTGACGTTTAGCAGGAGGTTGTTGTCTCTGCACCATCTGGTCAGAAGCTCCACCTCTTTCCTGTAGTGGGTCTCGTTGCCATTGGAGATGAGGCCCACCAGTGTCGTGTCATCTGCAAACTTCACGAGGTGGTTGGAGCTGTAGGTTGGTGTGCAGTCATGTGTCAGCAGGGTGAAGAGGAGGGGACTGAGCACACAGCCTTGTGGGGCCCCAGCAGCCAGTTGCAGAGGGAGGTGCTGAGGCCCAGTTTGTCCAGTTTGCAGATTAGTTGTTGTGGTATTATGGTGTTGAACGCTGAGCTGAAGTCTATGAACAGCATTCTCACATATGAGTCTTTCTTGTCCAGGTGGGTGAGCGCTGGGTGGAGGGCAGAGCAAATTGCATCGTCTGTGGATCGTTTGGCCTGTATGTGAACTGGTACGGGTCCAGGCTGGGGGGCAGGGTGGATTTTATGTGTGACAGGACTAGTTGTTCAAAGCACTTCATGATAATGGGTGTCAGTGCCACAGGACGGTAGTCGTTGAAGCACGATGGGGATGATTTCTTTGGCACAGGTATGATGGTGGCAGCTTTGAAGCCTGATGGCACAATGGCTTGCCTCAGGGAGGTATTAAAGATGTCTGTAAAAACATCTTTCAGCTCCTTTGCACAGTCTTTCAACACCCTACCAGGGATGTTGTCTGGACCCGCTGCTTTCCGGGTGTTGATGGCGGAGAGTGTCCTCTTCACGCTGGCAGCAGACAGGCACAGAGGCTGGTCGTGCGAAGGTGGTGGTGTTTTCTGTGGGCGAGTGGTGTTCTGTTCCTCTGTTCCTCTGTTCTGTTCATCTGTTTAGGTTGTTGAGCAGAGTGATGTCGCTCTCACAGCTTCGTGATGCAGGTTTGTAGTCTGTGATGGCCTGAATGCCCTGCCATAGGCTCTGTGCATTCTTGCTGTCCTTGAAATGGGAGGTTATCTTGTTTGTGTACTCTCGTTTTGCTTTCCTGATGCCACGGGACAGGTTGGCTCTTGCTGTTCTCAGGGCTGATTTATCCCCAGCTTTGAAGGCCTTGTCTCTGGCCTTCAGCAGCCTATGGACGTCTCCTGTTAGCCATGGCTTCCGGTTGGCTCGAGTGGTGGTGCTCTTGACGTGGGTCACGTCGTCGATGCATTTTGTGATGTAGGAGGTCACAGTGTCTGTGTATTCTTCTACATCTATGAGGCTGTTGTAGGTGGCTGCTTCCTTGAACAGGCAGAGATGTGTGCGGAGAACGTGGTGTCATCTGGTCGGAACGACAGGTACAGCTGTGTGTCATCAGCATAGCAATGATAGGAGAAGCCGTGTGAGTGGATGACATGGCCCAGCGAGGTGGTGTAGATGGCAAAAAGGGGCCCAGCACCGACCCTTGGGGCACCCCTGTGGAGAGGGTGTGAGTTAATGACAGTTGTCCTTGCCATGACATCAGGGATAGAGGACAGTAGTGTGTTCAGCTCAGTCACGAAGTCACCCTGGTAAATGGTAGATGACAACCACTGAGATTTTAAGTGGAGATGTTACCCTGATGGCGTGGTGTTCGAATGAGCAGTGTATATTGTCAGGTAAGGACTAAATTTAGTGTAAGGCAAACATCAAGCATGTTTATTTTGGAATACATATTCAGTGTCTATTTGTATTTTCACTACAGATATTTTATTTTTCCTGAAGGAAAGGAAAGATACTATTTATTTAATTAATTAATAAATATATAAATAATTAACCACTACTCTGAGGCACAGTTTACAGCTAAAGAGTGTTACATAAAACGTTGGTGGTGATAAAAGGTGTTTGTGTTCATTTAAAAGCAGTTGAAACTGACGGGTCAAATTTGTCCGAGAACACTAAAGTAAGGGGCGGGAGATGAGCACGACAGGAGAGTTAATACATAGTAGTATAAAATAGTTTAGCGCCGAGGCTCTTGGCTCCCTTGTTGGACTGCCCCATGCATCTCCTGTTTTCACAGCGCAAAAGAGTGTTTGTCTCCCTCTCCCTCTTGTGTCATGGAATCGGACGGAAAAAACAATAAGCACGATAGTTTGATTCTGCATCGCCAAACCAGATACTCGTTACATTTACAATAAATACATAAATGTCATAATGATTTTATGCGAAACTGCCTTGTCGCCGACAATAGTCTGCTTTATTTATTTATTTATTTATTTATTTTATTTATTTAGTTTACAATCCAGTGTAATTCATGTAGTTCATTCATAGTCTATCATTTAGGCATGTCATATTCTTGTTTAAACACCCTGTTTCCCCGACAGGAAAACACCCCGCTCGACAGTGACAGTAGGTGCAGTGTCACTTAGCCTGTGTAGAATACATTGGAATTAGAAAAAGAAATTTAGAAATTAAAAGAAACTCTTTATTTATCATCTCTTTATAACATCTAGGCCTATACTGCATTTTGTATGTATACTTGGGTTTGGATGCTACATGCCATACACCTACACATGCAATCTGTCTATCTGATTTCAGGTGCTGTGAGGGAAAATGTTATCGCCAAGGCAGCCACGGACACCAGGACAACAAACATGCAGGTGGTTCAACTTGTCCACAAGGAGACGTGGTCCAAATCCATGCCCACAAGTTCAAAGTCTTGTTTTATTGCACTTGTCATTCATTTTATGGTATATTATAATGTTCCATAAATGTAATCGCCTAATTTTATAATGGTGTTATAAGAGTAGTAATTATTTTATATGGTGGATCCAGTTGCCACTGCTAACTTCAGAAAGGCAGCATACCCCCGACCCCAAGAATACACCCAAAATATCCAGGCCTAAAGCATACCAAAGCATGCATAGATGTGGATAAAAAGATCAAAATGTGGGCAAGGCAGCCACAAGGCAACATGAAATAGGCCTAGAAGGTAAGATTATTAAAAAATATTCTGTGTGTCTGTCCACTATGCCCTCTTTCATTAACTATTCACATATTTCAGTTAATGAATCCACAAGTATCCTAAATGTGTTGAGTTAAAGTGATTTTTAGCAATATAACCTGGCTAGCCTCATCAGGTTTTACAGTTATCAGTTACAGTTAAGTTTACCGTTATCAACGCAGTTAAAAAGATGAGAAAAAATCAAGGTTAGGATAAATAAAGCTACAAACCTTTAGAGGAGCTGAGATGAAGCCACGTGTGACTACAGGCCACTGGGAGTGTGGAGCATCACACTGGATATCGAGTTAAAACGAGCCTTCACTTGTTTTAAATGAGGAAGAAGGATGAACACAGACATAATAACAAAACAAACAGCACCCAGTGTGATAACGTGGCACAACACAGCGCATACAATGGAACTGACTTTGCATTTAACCCATCACACACGTGACCAGGGGGCAACCATGACAACGGTGTCCAGGGAGCAGTGTGTGGGAACAGTGCTATGCTCAGGTACTGGCAGTTCGTGGATTTGAACCTGGAGCCTTAACCACCAGGCCACCACAGTCCCCTGGCAGGCCACCACTGCCCCATATAGCTTCATACAATTGTTCAATATGTCGTTTGTCTACTGTCTGTTAAGCTACTTTTGTTACCTGGTCCCCTGGAGGGGATTGACAAGGTATTGCAATGATCCTGTCGGTCTGTGTGTCTGTCTGTCTGTGTATGTGTCTGTGTGTCTGTCTGTCTGTGTGTCTGTCTGTCTATGTGTCTGTCCACCCAGTAGTGGGGGCAGGTTGTCATCTCTGATTGCACTTGTTTGTTTAGTGTTTTGTATACTGTTTAATGAGTAGTCCATGAATTCCATACACTTTTTGTTTTGTACAGGTTACAGGAAAAAAACAACAATATTACCAAAAACATAACCAATTGGTAACAAAACTGAATTGTGGAATTGTGGAATGCATCTTTAAATTAACTTCTTACATGCAAAGGAAAGTTGGACAGCCAGATGAGGTCAACTTTGTGTACTGTTGGTGATCTGGGGAGGAAAATGGGACGACATAGCATGACTTTTCCTCTACTGTCTCTCAACATCCATCCAGGCATCCAGGTGAGGGCGCCATTTTCATTACAGTGCTGGTAGGAGGAATCGTTTTTTGTTTTACCTGTGTCTGTGTCTTTCCCTCTCTCTCTCTCTCTCTCTCTCTCTCTCTCTCTCTCTCTCTTGCACACACAAATACATACATGCATGTTTATTGCATATACACAACGGCTCACTGTAACATTGCTATTTGTAGTTGTTTTGAAAGTAAAGCTAATTAATTAATGATGAAACACACCAACGGGCTAAAAATAAAGCAGAGTTTCTGTTTTGCTTTGACTGCTGTTGGTATAGTTATAAAAGTATTTGTCATGCTATTGCCATGAATTTGAATACATTTTGGATATTTGATGTCACAATTTATTCTTAACTGTTGTTTATGGTCTATTTATTCTAAGAATATTTTCCTTAAGTTTGTAAACATACACTTTATTTCAGCATGACACCATGCATGTCATTCCTGGATTACACCCATACTGTAGTCCCAGGAATTAGTCTGGTTTTGCTTTAAACATATTAGCATCTAACACAGATGAGTACATAAAAGAGGAACTGTATGCCCTGAATGAGAGTATTTAGGCTGAATGTACACTTTTACATAATAGTAAAATAGAGGCATTTTACATTTGCACTGTGACATTACTGGGAGTACTGGAACGGCAGGGATGGAGCCTACTTCTGGGCAGGAAATTAATAAATGGTGGGGGTTGCTGTGGTGCAGCTGGCTACAGCGCCCATGCCATGAACGGGCAAGTGCCAATGGGGGCCCAGGGTCGAGTCCAACTTGTGGTCTCTTCCCAATCTCACCCCATCTCCCTTTCCCACTCGCTCCCTGTATTCATATTTACTGTCCTATCTATCAATAAAGGCCAAAAAATATACTTTAAAAATGCATGACCTGGTAATGGTGAGGAGCAAAGGCCCAGCTTTAGAAAGTAAAAATTCTGCCACATATTTCATATACCTGCGTGCTTTACACAGGTGATTGTACTAATTACGTTTGAGTGGTTATACTAGTTTTTCAGTAAAAGTGTCTTGCTGGTAGGTACTGCCACTGGTTTCCATGGTATCACACTATGGACGACGATATACTGCGAGACAGACAGATAGATAATGACTGAGTAATCTACTCTGAGAGATAACGACACTGAATAATCCACCTGGCTGGGGAGTTGTGCTAAGTAGGATTGGCTGGTTGCTTCAGCAAATGGTTGGAACCAATACATGCTTATTTTCCGGGAGCCGGAATGCCCATATCTGTTGAAGAGGAAGAGAGGGACATTAAATGGTGGCAATTTAAAGCTGAAGAACAAAGGGGTAAGGGTATTTCAAAGACAGGTATAAACAACTGATTGGTCAGAAGCAGGGGAGTAGCCAGAGATGTAAAAATGGGTGGGTCTGGAAAAAAATTGAGGTGGGCCTAGGCCAAAACACATAGGTTATTTGTAATACTAAAACAGTCAATCAAACTTATAGAGCTTTCTGATTGGGTGGGCCTGACTGACAACTGGCCATTTCTACACTGAATTGTATTATTCCTTTTAGGGGACAGCATTAGATATTCTGTTTCTGTAAACACTCTAAACATGCCTGTATCATTTAAAACAAAACTTTAAAAATAATCAGTTTCATAAATAAAATTGCAAATCAGACAGTTTTTTCCTAAAAACCAGAATTCTCTACTGTATAAATGGATGCTGTGTATTCTAAATCAGATTCAGAAAGTGCAGAAGGTGCTTGTATTCTGTTATGCATTAGTGCAGTTGGTGCAATGGTATTCAATGGATTACTTTAAAGTTTCGCACAGAACACAAAAAGACACACTGTACTGCGCATTCCCACACTGACAACATTGAAATAAAGCTGAGTTTCAGTTGCAGTCAACAGCATTGCAACTCATTTTCCATGCTCTAATAAGCATTGTCCACAGTTCAGGCAGTTTTTGTGGGTTTGGCAGTGACAAACGCACAAGACATACGTGAGACCCAAAAGATGAGGCTTAAACCCAGACTGTGACATCACAGACTCCCAGAAACACGTCATGTTCTGAAATTAGGCCAGAACTTCCAGGAAATTATGTTGTATGCCTGACCAATATTGTCACATTAGGACTTGTCTTTCTGTTAGTGTCAACTCGGATTATGTCAGGGAATAAGTCAGAGAAAGGAATATTTGCCATCATTAAAGCATTGCGTGCTGTTCTTGGGGGTGATTGTGTGCTGTGAAAATCAGGACGTGCAAATCTAGTTTGCTTTCCATTGATTGTACTCTTCAGCTAAAAATGGCTCGCTGTCTACAGATGGCTGTACTAAACCTAACTGACTTGTTCCACAAAAAAAGATATATTTAGATCAAAACTTCTTGTTTACATGTTGGATGCCATCTTTCATCAATCTATGGTCTAAGAACTCTTCTGCAATAGCTTATGCAGTAAATCTTCTGGACCTTCTCTGTGGTATCCAGGCATGATAAGCATTGCAACACATAAAAACAGTCCACGTTAACATACTGTATACCAGTGGTCATGAAGGAGCCATTCCACAGGTGTCAACAACACATTATGTGTTATTATAGGCATTGACACTAATCTTGAGTTTTTGTCATGATGAAAGCATAGCCAGTTTATCTGATATCTTTCACTACCACTGAGCTTTATAATGTATAGTAACCTTTTTTTGTCCTGATTTGTCTTTGTGATGTGTTCGTGTTAGGTACAAGGGAGGAATCTGAAATGTAGGCAAGGCATTGGTACAATCCTATCCTAAGTCTCCTCATGAGTGATAAAGTGGCATCCCAAAAGGCGTGTTAGTTGTTAATTGCTTGCATCCAAGCAAGCCTCATACATCCAAGATGTGCTTCCTCCCTCTCCCTCTGTCCCTGTGTCCTGCCTTGACCAAGTGTAATCTTCTTCTACTCGAGCTGCTAATGTCTGCCCTGGGCTGTGATAGGGCAATTTCTGAGGGACGGAGAGTAATGACGAATGCAGACCCACACACATTGTGCAGTGCTCCCATACTTATTCAATGGTGCCAGTCATTCCAGTGTCATTGAGAGAACTCTCTGACTGCAGATTGATCTCAGCACAGCTAAGACTTACAAGATCCACCAGACAACAAAGATGATACAAGGTATGCCCCCTTTCTTGCCACTGGAAGGTTAATTTTGAATTCACCTGGGATTCTTGTGATTCTCTTACAAGACCTGAGGAAAAAGAATGGAACTTCATAATGTAAAAAAACACTTTTTTCTGACGTGTTTTTCCTTTAGGATCAGCGCTGTACATTGTCTTCCTCTCCCTCGGAGTGAAGGTGGAGGTGATGGCTGCACCCCTCTGTGCCACTGGACCAGCCGGCTGCCACCGCCTCCCCTGCTGGAGCTGTTTGACAGAGTGATCCAGCACTCGGCCAGGATCCACGGACTCTCCAGTGACCTGCACACAGTATATGTGAGTTCTCCATCTTCCTACCCCCCCCCCCCTCTCTACCCTCTCTATCTCTCTCTTTGTCTTTCTCTGTCTCTCTCTTTGCCTGTCTGTGCGTCTCTGTCTCTCTCTCTCTCTCTCTCTCTCTCTCTCTCTCTCTCTCTCTCTCTCTCTCTCTCTCTCTCTCTCTCTCTCTCTCTCTCTCTCTCTCTCTCTCTCTCTCTCTCTCTGTGTTGCTCACTGTCTCTTCTCTGCTCAAAAGTTCTGGAGAACTGAAGAAGCCTTTTGGATGAAAGGGAAGGTGTCCTCAAGCTCCAGAAAGAAGTCCAGTTGCTTACAACTTAGCTCCTTTTGACTACCAGGACCTGGACGAATGAGAATCTAAATAGATGTCTGTTCTCTACCTCCTCCTTTCTCACTGTTTGTTTCTTTCCTTCTCTTCCAATCGCAATAGCAGGTCACAATGGTAAAACAATGTTTTCCTCTTACAAAAAGATGTTGAAAGCTCCACAGGAAAAAAAAGATGCTGATATAATTACGATTGCTTATCATGACAGTTTTAAATGTAATAGATTTTGTAAACATGTGCCGACATCTGAATGTGTATTGCTTGAACAGGAGCAGTTCTTCCCCTCAAGTGAAAATCTAATTGGAGGACGGAAATGCCCCACCTCCAGCATCCCAACACCCAATAGCAAGGACATTGCACAGAGCCTCACAGTACGTATGTGCCATTGGCCATTGTGTTTCACCATGCCGTGATGTGTGTGTGTGTGTGAGAGAGAGAGAGAGAGAGAGAGAGAGACAGAGAGAGAGAGAGAGTAGAGTAGAGTAGAGTAGAGTAGAGTAGAGTAGAGTAACTTTATTGATCCCGAAGGAAATTAAGATGTCCAGTAGCATACACATAATATATATTGCAAAAAACAGATCAAACCTATTGCACACGTCTGTATAATACAACATTCACTAAACTGAGGGAAGAAAAACATTGTAATGATAATAAGTAAGGTAATAAGAATTCCACGAGCTAAACAAGTGTCGTGATAAGGTGCTTTGTGGTAGATAGATTACAGTGTCCCAGTAAAATTGTCCAGTGTTATAGAAGGGTCCTTTAATACAGTAGTTATAGAAGGGTCCTTTAGAGAGAGAGAGAGAGAGACTCTTGTTTGCCTGTGTCTTTATCTTTCTAACCTACACCCACTTTGCACTTCTTTACCTGTCTTCCATGCACTTGTCTTCCATGCTAAAACTACTTATCTCCCTTAAAGATGGAATTATCTTTCCTGATGTGGGAGTCGACTTTGTATAACTGGCTACCTTTGACGTAGATCTCAAACATTTGAATCACCGTTCCATATCAATGCACATATGAATGGTAGCCATGACAACTCTCGTAGCCAAATAAAAGGTTAAATTACTTTTCTATGCTCTACTTTTTCTTAACGATAATGGCCTTCGAGGTGTCTTGTTCTGTGAAAATAATGACTTGGCAGAGGCAACTCCACTCCGCGAGTTCTTTGCCTCCACCTTGCTATTATTTCCACAGAACTGGTCACCTCATCGGCCGTTGTCCCTTACTTATTTCCCTTTTCATCTCCTGTGATGTGACTGTACTTCAACAGTTTTTCATCAGTCACACATTTCTTTGCACAAAAAGTCATGTTGTGTGATGTTTACTTTAAATATGTATAATCATTATATTCACCTGATTGCATTTTACCTTTATTTCCTTCGGGATCAATAAAGTTACTCTACTCTACTCTACTCTGCTTTTGCATACTTTGCCAGTTATTTGTGGTGCCCTTATTTGTTTCATGAGGGTTTGTTTAGAATTGTCTCTGTCCATGTGTAACACCTATGGCTCTTCATCATGTCCACTGTAAAATAATAACCTAATGTGGCACACATGCAGAGAGGAGCTGACAGAGGTGATCCTGAGGCTCCTAACGGCCTGGGAAGGCCACCTGTCTTACCTCCACGACATCATGGCCCATCAGCAGGACTTCAACACATACAGTGGCAGCAAAGCCCTGGAGATGAGTGACCTGGTCCACCAGCTCAAGAACGGTGTACAGATCATGACCCAGAGGGTAAGAGTGAGTTCTGTTCACGTTCCCAGAGATGTTTTGCACCATGTGTGTTTACGTGCTTTTTAAACCTCTTTAGGCCAACTGAAACTATGAAATATAAATTACTGCACCATGTTTTGGCTGTTGTTTGTCTCTGAGTGTGTGTGTGTGTGTGTGTGTGTGTGTGTGTGTGTGTGTGTGTGTGTGTGTGTGTGTGTGTGTGTGTGTGTGTGTGTGAGAGAGAGAGTCAGTGAATGTGGTATACTGTGAGAGACAGAAACTGTAATCCTCTCTCTCTCTGTCTCTCTGTCTCTCTCTCTCTCTCTCTCTCTCTCTCTCTCTCTCTCTCTCTCTCTCTCTCTCTCTGTCTCTCTGTCTCTCTCTCTCTCTCTCTCTCTCTCTCTCTCTCTCTCTCTCTCTCTCTCTCTCTCTCTCTCTCTCTCTCTCTCTCTCTCTCTCTCTCTGTCTCTGTCTCTTCCGTAGATGCAGCTCTTGGGTATGATAAGTAACTCTTTGAGCAGTATGTCCTCAGCAGAGGTGCTGGACACCTCCTTTTTAGAGAGATCTATGAGCAGTGACCATGACCTGCTCTACTGCCTCCGCAGAGACACAGACAAGGTCCAGAGCTACCTCAGGGTCCTCAAGTGCACCATCCTTCCTGAGCACGAATGCTGATTCTCCAGCGTAGCAGTCAGACATTTTCTCCTTTAAAGTTACAGATATCAGTTTATTTATTCAGTGTGATGCTGCTGTTGATGATGATGATGATGATGATGATGATGATGATGATGATGATGATGATGATGATGATGATGATGATGATGATGATGGATTTACAAAATGTATATAGTGCTATTACTGTTTTTATGTGCAATGTTACCATTTCTATGTAGAACTTACCAGAAGAAAAGAGAATGTCATGCATGTGTATTTTTTAAGGAGTCACACTTGGACTTTACTATATATATATAACTTTTATTATTTTCAAAAACATACTGAGAGGATTTTAATGGACAGCCATTTCACAAAGATCTTAAAAAGATCTTGTTTTCATTAACAATGCAAAACTGTGATGTCTATGTACTCTTTTCTTTTAAAATAAAATCCCTTATGGTTCGGTGCTCAGTCATTCCATGCTCTGTTTTTTGTTTTTTTTTGTTTGTTTGTTTGTTAAGTGTGTATCGTCTGTTTCATAGACTTTCTGCAAATGTTTGCATTTGCTTACTTTTCACAACATCTGTTGATGCTGTCCTAACTTCCATTCACGTTAGGAATGTGTTATATGCAAAAAAAAAATGCAGCTTCAGTTATTGAGGAGTATATTAACATCGAGATATTGCTGGAACAAAATACCGCATTGTAACTCAAATAACACACAAACATACAAAGTGTACATTTGAAGTGAAGCCCTGGCAAGTTTACAAAACTGCAGTTTCAACAGTGCAATTTGTACAACACAGTTTTTCCCTCTTCAAAGCTATGTTGATTGACAGGACACAGGATGCTAATGAGGGGTTGAGATGGTGAGTCAGAGATCCAGAGAAAACACATCTCCATTCAGTTCCTGCTATTTTTTCCACTTGTGAAAAGGCCCTTAGTGATCTGACAGGGTCTCTGTGTGTATGCACATGTGTGTATGTTTGTGTGTGTGTGTGTGTGTGTGTGTGTGTGTGTGTGTGTGTGTGTGTGTGTGTGAAAGAGAGAGAGAGAAGAGAGAGAGAGAGACGATAGACAGAAGAGAGAGACAGAGAGAAAGACAGAGAGAGAGATGATGATGCATGCTAGTGGACGGGGAAAACCAGGTTAGGACCACAGTTCCTTTTCTCCCTCTCATGTGCTCTTCCG
>CM050208.1:10335000-10407500 GCA_027475355.1 Coilia nasus
CTGTTACAATATTTACATTTTTGTAAATACAGTTTTAGAGTTGTTGCAATATACATTTTGTTTGTAACTTTAAAATGTTATTTGGCAATGCCGAGCTGACTACATATACATCGAGTTTCAGTAAACAGCATCATTGTTCTTTTAATGTTGGTTTAACTTAACAATGGCATATACATTCTGAACACACATGGCATTCTTAAGTTAAACCAAAATAAAAAATCCATGCAGCCACTTGCTTAATATTTTACAAAGTTGGTTCAAAGCATCAGAGTACTGTACTTTTTCCATGTAAATTAGATACATAAATACTACCTACCTGTGTGTGTTTGGGAGACCCCTATGTGTTTTGCCTGGGCAAAGCTCTGTGTATCCAGGGCCACATGCCTGACGCTCCAAGGCCCCGTCGGGACTTCTGTGGCGGCCCTCTGGTGCTGCTCGGACAGGCGGCGTTCCTTGGGAACCAGGCGCTCCGCTGCGCACGAGGACGAGGGCGGAGAACCACGGCCGGACCGCAGGAGGTTGTCAATAAGGAAACTTTTCCCTGTCGTTCCAAACCCAGGGTGACTTGGTGGAGATCCAGCCATTTCCCACTTCTTCTTCTCCTTCTCCTTTTCCTTCTTCTTCTTCGCACAGTGCAATGTGATCATGCCATCCATTCAGAACAAGCCTCCCCAGCCTTCTCCACCTTCCCTGTCACACCAGCACACATCAACAGTTAAGATGAAATGGGTAGACTTCATTAAAAAGCCAAGAGGGAGGAAAATAACAACAGAAAAGCTCTCCCTCTCTCTCTTTCTTTGCCTGTGTGTCTGTGGGCACTCTGTGATTGGTCCAGGGGCTCCAATGTGATCCTCAATTCAGATAAGAACAGGCCCTTTCTGATGGGCAGAAGGTGGGCCCAGACCATTCATTATGTCACTTTGCCCATTAAATGATAGACACCAGAGACAAAAGGCTGTGGGCCAAAGTTTATCCTTCACACTAAACAGACTTCTTTAGCAGTAAATTCAGGACCGCTTCTATTGAAAAGCTATAGAGAAGCAAGGCCATAAAAAAGTTCATCCAGTTAACTATCACAGTCGCCAACATAATCATACTGCCATTGCTACTTTCTAAAAGCAAACATTTTTTTTCTGTTTCTCTGCATGACTATTTCTCAATGCCTGAGTCTGTCGAATGAAAAAATACGAATGAAATAAGGTATTAATGCAGTTACATAAACATTAGTAATGTTGCAGTGATTATTTTTTTATCTTTTCTGATAGTGGAAGTTCTCATGCTTGAAATATCGATTTAATGAATAAAATGGAAATCATGTAACCATATATACAAATACAAATTGCAACAAATAGTTATGAAAATACCCCAACGTTATAATCTTTAAAGCCTATTGGTAAAGTTTAATTACTAATGTCAGTATTTTTAAAAGGCCGTGAAGAGAGGCAGATAATGAGGCTTGACAATGCAATCCCCACAATCACTGGATCATGGCTCATTTTGCATGGCTAATTCAACTGTGGTGTGCCATGCATATTGCAACTCGTTTAAAAATCATGGCCTGCTGAAATGATCATAAATTACAAAGAAGATGTTTTGGCTAGGAAACATGGCATTGTCTAGCTGCCTAAAGTGATAAAATGCAGTTGACTTGTTTTGGACAGAGAGAAGAGGAACTCTGATGAACTTCCAGAGTTCCTCAGACATAATGAATGAGTCATGATTCCTGCCCTTCCACAATGCCAGCATAGCATCAGCATCACTGGTTTTAGACGCCACTCTCGCTTCCCTCACTAAGGCTCACACTGCTTATTCTCATTACTCAGATTGCCCTCAAGCCCTTCACCCAAAAACACGGAGTCTCCTCCTTGCATGTTAGTAGAGATGTGGAAAAGAGTTTTTGTAGCAATTTTAGTAGCAGCACTAGTGTGTTGTCCAAACACATATTAAAGAGTTGAGAAAAATACAAAGTCGAAGATTCATCTGTATTGTGAAGACAACATGGCTTGTACATGTACAAGTTGCATGTACAAGTCTATTGGAATTGGGTTTTATATTGTCCTGACATCAGTTATAAAACTGGACATCTGTTAATGTGCAATTTTAAGCAATTTATTCAAGAAAATTTCAGATGAAATTTATATTTGCATTTCACGATTTTATGTAGAAGGGCTGCTTCAAACTTTTTAAGCAGAATACAAATTTACTTTACATACCCACTCTCTCTCTCTCTCTCTCTCTCTCTCTCTCTCTCTCTCTCTCTCTCTCTCTCTCTCTCTCTCTCTCTCTCTCTCTCTCTCTCTCTCTCTCTCTCTCTCTCTCTCTCTCTCTCTCTCTCTCTCTCTCTCTCTCTCTCTCTCTCTCTCTCTCTCTCTCTCTCTCTCTCTCTCTCTCTCTCTCTCTCTCTCTCTCTCTCTCTCTCTCTCTCTCTCTCTCTCTCTCTCTCTCTCTCTCTCTCTCTCTCTCTCTCTCTCTCTCTCTCTCTCTCTCTCTCTCTCTCTCTCTCTCTCTCTCTCTCTCTCTCCTGTCTCTCCTGCTCTCGCTCCCACATATGTATTATTTAAACCCCAAATTAGAATGAATGTCTGAACAGGCTTGCGTGTAAAATTGCATCACATGACTGTTAGTGGCCAAAGACATTTGAGATTCAGCTCTATGGGAGTTGGGGGGGGGGGGGGGGCTCATCTGGGAGACCGAGAAGAAACAGCGTACACGAAAAAAAAAAAAAAAAAGTAAACAAGCATGTCCAGGCAAAAGGGGGTGCAGGTTTGTGGAGGAATACCACATGCTGGGCATGGAAATCGCCCCGGACAGCTCGGCCCATTGTCTGGGCGCCAGGGAGGCAAAGGTTGCTTGTAATCAAATTTGTGTTTTTTTATGTCTGCTGCTGGTGGAAAGGTTGCCATGCTCATCGTGTGTCTGGGTGAACAGGTCCTGTCCTCTCACACGGCTTAGGTTGAACTTGAGCGCATTTGACAGTTCCACTGGAGTCGGATAACAGGGGCTTTTTTCTTTCGGTGCTAATATGTTGTGCTGAAGCGACATGGGTCTTAATGAGTTGTTCCTATTCGAATGTGTGTACACAACACTTGTTTTTTGCTAATGTAAATATTAAGAGTGATGTCTAAATTCAAGAATAACTTTTTTTTCAAGTGTGAATGTATTAAGTGAAGGCATTTGATATTGTACACATTATCAACATTTGTGCAAAAGGTCCACTCTATTTAGCCTCTCCATGGCAATATCAGTACACCATACACACACATTCAGACACAGTTTGATTTGCTGTCTCAGATAAAAACAGAGATTTACAGCATTGACTGACGCTCAAAAAGAAAATAATTCAGCCATGGCACACAAATGACTTATCTGCCAAGTGAATGGAAGCAGATCCAGTTCATGTACTGTTCCCATAGCATTTCAGAGCCTGGTGTTCAAAGCCCAGAGTGTCACAGGCATGACCTAATGGCTCTTAATCACTGCCAATTCCAATGGACATTGCGCAAAAAGAGGGGCTGGGATAATTAGGCTATTATGATCTTAGGCCTGGGGAGACTCCTCAGCGCAAGTTCATGTGAACTGGTTGGATGTTCCTTCATGCTCTTCAGTGCAGAGAGAACAAGCAGGCTCGTCCATTGATGGCTCACAATCGCAAGCGCTGAAATCCACCACTCAGCACAGACCCCTCTGAATGAGCTCTCCGTCCTTTCTCTCTCCTCCCAAGAAGAAGAAAAAGAAAAAAACACATAGAGCACCACCGCAACTCAATTGATATTCCCCCACTCACACTTAATATTGTGAATGGTAGGCCAGACTCCATGAATTAGGGGACAATGCGGCCCACTCGGGGGGCGAGCGGGCATTTAGTGGGCCTGTCTGTGCCGCAGCGCGGAAGTTTCTAATGTGCACCTCACAATTGTGCGTCTATTGAGTTCTCATGAGGGCCTGTGAGGAGAATGAATTGCCCCCTCTCTATTCACGCCTGGTGCCAGGGATTGAGCCCTCACTCCCACTCACACAAAGCCAGAGGGGCAGAATGGGGGACGGGCTGAGGGCCACTGCAATTAGCATAACAGTACACAATGAAGAGGAGCAATTTAATAAGTAGCCAGAAGTAGCCGAGACTAATGACTGACCAGAGATGGGACTACATATCTCAACCATACAAAAACTTTCCAACAACTTTAACTCAGTTGCTCTTTTTTTGTCAATTTGTGTTATTTTGTTAACAGATTGATTGAAAGCCTCTACAGACTTTCTTTTAAAGTGCCTTTCAAAAGTATTTCCCTCTCTGGAAAGCCATCACAATTTTAAAAATGACAAAGAATAGTTGTTTTTAAGTTACAATATTCATTGCATAGGTATACAAAATCCTGTGCATTAGTGGCAGAAGGCAGATGACAATATATTACAAAATAATAGAGGACTTCTTTGAACATAACTGATCATAATTGTTACTGCCTATGCATGGCTTAACATCCATCTATTCATCAGCCAGGCTGTTAAGTAACAGAAGACATAAGACTAAAGCACGAGGTGAATCAGATATAAGTGAATATCAATGTGTTTTGATGTCTAATTGGGCCCAACTGCATCCATAAAACAGTGGTCATTGCACCATTCTGTTAACATGCTTGTTTTGTTGTAAGGCAAATAATATGAATTGCTGTGATAAATTACCACATGGCCATATTGCACTCAGTAGTCTGCTAAATTCCACCTTCAGGGGTTGGAATAGAGGTGCAGGTGTAGCAACCTATCTTAAGAGCCACCCATAACACTGGTGTCTACTGAGAGGTGGACACACAGCAGGGGATCTAAATAAAATAGCTTTTTTAGGATAAACAACAAGCTTTTTATGGCCTCATGGGATCCAAATCAAGTTTTTCCCCCACACCTCTAAGGTTCATTAGTCATTATATAAAATTTAAGGACAAAAAAAATCTAAATCTTGTTAAATGTTCAATTCCATTTATTAAGTTGAAAAGGACTTAGGCCATAGACTAAACTTATATTTAGGCTTGTCAGACTGAATAGAATAGGCCTTTCACTACCAATAACGTACTATACCTTGTATCAATTTGTTTGCCTAAAATATAATACCAGATTTTCCCTAGTATTGTCATATCCAAGATATCAAATGTTTCATTAGATAATTTACTTACCTAAATTATCACAATGTCTTCTCATGTAGTAGTGGTAATGTGATTAGGATTCTAAACCATAATGAACTCATTAAGCAGGAACCCATGGCCTCTCATGGCTTATTGCTTAGGCACCCTGATGTCTAGTCAGGTTTCTACTGAATCCTTAAAAGAATATATGTTTGATGAATGGCATCAGGAGTAACATGAGTACATGTCTGTGTAGTAAGGTATAGCACAGAGCCTCAGTTACAGGCACAGTTTTTATCATATAGGATACAGTACCACAAATCATGAAAGGGGATGTTTAAACGAAAACAAGTTATACATTTTGATTCACAACAATAAAAGACTAGACCAGTACAGTATTTCTGAATTAATTATATTTTATTAATTTCAAAAAGACACGATAAAGATAAATATACACACATTTGAATACAAATATTAGTTTTTACATTTTTTGTGTGTTCCTATGTACAATATACAGAGTGCTTTCGTTCCTCTCCTCGAAGAGCTGCATTGATTCACTGAATTAGAGGGGGCAATAGCGAGCCTGTTGGAGAAACCTGCTCCTGCTTCAAAGACTGACACCCTCACAATAGTAAGTTCCACAAATGGAGAGACACCGTCCTGACCTAGGATTTTTACCTTCAGTCCTTTCAACATTTGTGGTGCTTCCACTTACGTGTCGCTACCGCAATGTTGACGTCTTTCTTGTGCCAAGGGAAGAGATGTTTGAGCGCTACGGTTCCCTTGGATTGTACCGTTCCGGCGATGAGGTAGAGTTGAGCGCGGCCGGTACGCACCAGCGTTTGGGCACAGCGCAGGTTGATAAGTAGCCACTGCTGCAGGAGGCTGTTGGTGTCGTAAGGCAGTAGGGGTCCCTGAAGGATGAATTCAACCCGGTCTTCCACTTCAAACTCCGGCTCGCCAGACAGCACACGGCGACGGGACAGCTTAGCTCTGATAACTAGCATTAAATTAAAAAAGTCAGTCAGTTTGACAATGACGAGTACACAACAATAACATGACACTAAAAATGACATGCACGTTCAATCCGTTATCTGTGTAAGGTAAGTAGAATACTCACCAAAATCACTCAGGCAAAATGAATCCAGCAGCACTTTCAGAGAGGGGAATTCGTTCACAGCAGGACAGTCTTGACAGGCAGGCTGAGGCAAATCTGCAAAGGAAAAGACACCAGTCAATTGCAAGTCCACACACATCCGAATGTGTATATTAGAAATCTATTGAATATTGACGTTGAGCTAAAAAAAACACACGGATTGTTTGCTTCTTGCTAATAGATGGGCATACAAGCACCAGAAAGAAGCCTGTAGAGGGGTGTTTTGTGGAGCAGAAAAGGTGACACGTACCTTTCAGCAGGTAGCTCCTCATGGGTTTGGGCAGGGAGTTCAAACACATGTCGTCGTGAGCAGGGAAGCGGTCGCAGTCCAGAGCCTCTGGCCAGGCATGGCCCTGACAGGCCAGCACGGGGGCGCAGCTGGTCCGCACAGCCACACACAAGCTACGGCAGGGCTGGATAAACCTGCACAACACAAAGCAACAAAAACATGTCAGATCATACAGTGCTCATGGGGCTTACAGGTTTATGTGGAGTTATGCTGCTAAAAACACATATGTGTGTGACATACTACTCGTTTTTTTTTTTTTTTAATTTATTCTTTATTCATTGATTGACAGCAATGCCATAAGGTTTAAATGGAATATTCTTTTCAAATAATGACCACAGGACATAAATTAAAACAAATAAAAAACAAACAAACAAAAAAACAAAAGAAAAATTAAATGTCAGTGCTAATGTAAGAATGTTAGTACTCTTATCAAAATTGGTTTTGTTATTTTCCTTTCCTAAGTTGTGTTTAAAGTTTGTTTATAATATAACTTCTAGCGCTGTAAGTCACTTAGGAGAGAAGTGTCTGCCAAACACTGTAACTGTACTGTAACTGTAACTGTACTTACGTATCCAAGCACACGGGAGCGATGAGAGAGCAGAGGAAGGCCTTGGCCTGGGGGTGGCACCCGGTCTGCAGCAGCGGACGCCAGTCCTCCGAGCGGGGCACCACCTCGCCCTCCAGGCTGCTGTGCCCCAGGAAGTTGGGCAGCCGCATCTCCGAGTAGCCCACGTCCTGGCACACGCTCATCTGGTGCGGAATGGCCACACAGCGAGTAGACTGGCCCAGGTCGAAGGCCCAGCACTGGGCAAGCAGAGACAGCAGGGCGGCCAGGCTGCGGAGGATCACAAAGAGAGCCATGGCTCCAACAGAGGATGTCGGTTGACAGGGTCTAGGACTAGTCTGGTGAAGAATGGAAATCCTGGATGTGGTTGAAACCTGCTGAAGTGAATGAGTGAGTGCTTGTCTATTTATACCGGCGGGCCACCCCAGGCTTGCCCAGTTATCAATAGCCTATCAAAGAGGAGCAGACGATGTGTGAAGCAGGAGATAACGCACTGCAGACGACGGGGGGGAGGGGGAACATTAGACAAACAATCAAAGCCTCAGACACGCGGCCTACGATACCTGGCCATCTGAGTCTCCCTATCTGCAATCATTCAGGGTAGCATGAACTGTTCAGTTGAACTACAAATGTACAACAAATGCATGGGCATTGCCACTTCACATTTAACTTGCATAACAGGTTAAAATCTAAAGGTGGACAGGTTTATTTACAGTTGGGAGGTGGTTGCAATTTGCAGTGGTGAACATATTCAGGAACAGTAGATAGCTGATACTTAAGTTGATGTGGTGATTATCATTGTACATTCACATTCATGTGATACTTCTATGTTTATATTGGAATCAGTTACGTTTTGCTTCTTATTGGTCCAGTAGCACTGTTCTCGTCTCTTTTTCTGTAGATTTGCAGACAAATATACACACGGCCCATGGTCTCAGTGACATGGACTGTGGTGATGTCTGTGTGTCAGCTGACACAAGGAGAGTCTATGGTCTATGGTCTATGTCACAAGAGTCTATGGTCAGACTGGCAGACTCCTGCGTGCCGACTGACAGCTCCTCTGCTGTCTCCTCTATGTTAATTTGGGCCCCTCCGCAGTCAGACTCCTCCGCCTGGCTCTCCTCTCATTAGGGCCAGCCTGTCTGCAAGCCTCAGCCACCCTTCAAATCAAATGCCTTTGATGTGCCTCTCTACTGTTTTCATATTGAAATGTTAAACGCTACCATTAGGCCACTGTCCTAATGGCCGTCTGCCTTACAGACTAAACAGGGCCTAATTGAGGCCACTCTTGCAGCTGTATGATAGCATCACATGTTACAATCAATTGGCAATTAACCATGCTTTGTATGAACAAACTATCCAACTTGTCTTCTAACAATGTTACAGCTGGTCTGACATAGCTTGGGACAGATTCTGAACATGATACATTTGGAAGGAAGTTAATACATATTAATTTTACATAATATAGTTTCATGTTATGGAAAAAAAAAACATTTCATAGATAAACATTGGGTGTCCAGCTAAAGAGACATTGCTAATATAACAGTGAAAACCACAGTTGATGTAACATCAGTCTGTCTGTCTAAGATGACCTAACTGTTGTTGATATCATTGATGGTTAAAAAAGGACAAAAGGATGAGAAGATTTGTATTTGTTAAAGGAATTTGTTTTTGAAGCATCACATAAATGGCGTGAATGTCAACAACCTATTCCTATTAACAGTGGTGGTAAGGCTGGATGATATGGCCAAAAATCCATATTGCAGTATGATTTGAACCATAGATGGTAGTATATATTGTGATATTAACTTTGATGTTTAAATTTCAATATTACAGTTTTCGATTGGGTAACACATGCCCATAGAGCAGTAAGCAGGAACATGTCTTTAGAGCAGGAAGTTTTGCACATTTGACACAACTTGACACCATAACCTACCGCTTTAGGCCGATATAATGGAAATCTCTACCACTGGCCAAATCTATATTGCACGCCGTCTATACCGCACAACCCGTAAGTTGCGGACACGTGCCGGAGCAATCCTTGCATGGCCAGCAGTCTGCCGGTGGCCCAGTGGCCCAGCGAGCCCTGTGATGGCTGACAGGTCTGCACAGCCCCGCTCCTCCGCAGCCTTGTCTGCAAGCCTGCCGTCCCGTCCCCAGCCCAGCCCAGCCCCGGTGGCTCCCTCCTGAAACAGCCGCCGCCGCTGCACCAGGGCAAAGACGGGAGTTTGCGAGGGGGCCTAACTGGGCAATTAGAGCCACAGACCAATTTGGGGGAACAATGGGGGGCCATTCGTTTGACTAACCTGCCTTTGTCTCGCCTGTAGTCATGCCCCCCGGGAGCTTGTTTTGCTTTCTAATGGCCCTCCTGCCCCTCAGCGGACCGTTGTTTGTGTTGTTAATGTGGACCTGGTGTCACCTAATGGGACCAGGGCATCTGGCCATACACAGCATACCTGATACATAAACAACATCAGTGAATCTGTCTGGACAGAAGCCTTGCTTGAATGAAACACCATGTCATAGTGTAGCAGATGTTTTAGCGAAGATGTCAAGCATTGGTAACAGCACTTCCAGTATTAAATGTCTGTTAGTCAGGAGGAAAGGACCGACCATGAAGATTTAATGAAGTCTGTCAAAGTCAAAGTGGAGTATGAAGATAACTTACAAAACTTTCAACAAGGTGCTTCAGAATACTGCACAAGGACTTGGTCAGCTTTATCCAAGGCTGGCGGAGTTTAGACGAGTACTTGTCAAACTCAAAGCGAAACCCCAGCAGGCTTGAGAGTTAGAGTTAGAGTTAGAGTAGGATCCTGACACCTGAGGGCTACATCAAAGACCTCCACCCCATCCCGCTCCACTCATATAAAAAGCCACCTCCTCCTGGCTCATTAGAGCTGTCATGTCAGCTCCCTGGTCTAGCACAACTCCTCCTCCCCCGCTCCCCAGCTCTCTTACCCAACTCTCCCAGTCATTACCCCTTTAGCTGGGGCTCCACTGGGGCTGTCACTGCAGACAGACTCACACTCAATTGTCACCTGAATGTGGTCTGGTCTCGAGCAGGCTCACTGGAGACGCTTCCATGGCACATAGACAGGAGACCTGTCGGCAGCACTCCTTTCTCTCAGACACACACTCAAACACACACACACACACTCAAACACACACACACACACACCATGGCACATAGACAGGAAACCTGTCGGCAGCCCTCCTTGCTCTCAGACACACACTCAAACACACACACACACAGTCAAACACACACACACACACACACACGGCACATAGACAGGAGACCTGTCGGCAGCACTCCTTTCTCTAAGAGACAAGCGTGTGTGCAGACACACACTCAAATACACACACACACACACACAAACACACACCATGGCACATAGACAGGAGACCTGTCGGCAGCACTCCTTTCTCTCAGAGAGACGAGCGTGTGTGCAGACACACACTCAAACACACACACGCGCACACACACACTCAGACACACACACACACAGCCACATCAGTGCTCCTGTTTGTTTCTCTTTAATCCTTGTTTGGCTTTGAGGGAGTACATTTCAGTTGTAACCAAGTTGTGACGGCATTGTTTAGGGAAAGGCGGAAAATCAAATGTGTGATTCTGTGCAAAGGCTAATTACAGCACTAAATGAAAAGTCAAGCATGCATCTGAGTCACAGCTGAGTCATAGCACACAGGCCTTCCTAGAATAGGCAGCCATGCAGAAAGGGGTTTGTGAATGAACCCCAGGCCTGCAGAGATGTTCCTCTCGTGAGGTCGCTGCACACACACTCTCATCTCAGAAGTGAAGCCGAGTTGACACATGCGTGCAGTGGAGAACTCGCTTTGCAAGTGTAATTCCACGACACATCTGCAAGGCATGAGTAATGGCTTGTTGGACCACGGATGTGTGCGGCCATTCACGGCGTTAATATGGGCCATTCACACATTTTATGGCTGGCTGCTTGGCTAATGAGCAGAAAATCACACCACGAGATTCTCTTTTAACACAGCACAGCTCAACTCATTAGCCTAATACATTACCTCATTAACCTTGCTGAACACTCGGCTTTGTGATGTCACATTCCAAATCTCACAAACCTTTCTGTGGGGTTACAGATGGGTTATGCGTAGCCTGTTTGGTATGCTTCAACAAACATGACTTGTTTGGTACATTCAGCACATGGCCTCCTCCAGAAATGGCGTGTTTGGTATATTGAGTACAGACACTGAAATCGCATTCCTCAGTAGGCCAAGTTTAGTATGTGGGCAGTTTATATGTGCCCATATTCACTGTACTGTTACGGTGATGGCATTTAGCAGATGCTTTTCTTCAAAGCAATGTACAATACTGAAAGCACCAAATTCTAAACAAAAAGCACTTGGGTATATTAAAGATGAGAGCGAGAGAGCTGATGGATTGCTTTAAGCAGAGGTACTGGACTCCAAAGTCAAAAACACTTAGAGTGCATCGATCCGTAACTACACACACATCACATATTACAAGAATATTTTTATATCCAATAAGAAAACCTTTGGATTTGTATGGCATCTTATTTCTTCCAAGAGCAGGAATAACAATGAAGAGATTATTGCACTTGATTTACTGTACAATACCTTCTCTTAGTCCAGTGCTTCTCAATTATTTTCTGTTACGCCCCCCCTTGGAAGAAGAAAACATTTCGCGCCCCGGCCTGCTAATCTCCACCGTAACTGTAAAAGTATCATTTGTCTATGCACATCTGCAATATGCACATCTGCATAACACTGTATCCTTACTGACATTAAAGAAAACAAAAAAGAAATACAGATCAACTTAAGAACAAAGAATAACTTTATTAACATTGTTTTTAGTCTGTACTGTGGTCAATGTGCACCTTTATGGTACAGCAAAAAAAGTCACACGCGCCCCCCCTGGCATTGCACCATGCCCCCCCAGGTGGGCCCGCCCCACTATTTGAGAAGCACTGTCTTAGTCACTTAGAGAATGCCTTTTGTGTACATACTGTACACAGTGACCATCTAGTGATGCAGTTATGCCAGTGCGATGCGGTCAGTCATTTTTTTTTTTACATTTACTCAATTAAGCAGATACTTTAATTAATTCAGTGCATTAGTTTACAACTCAACTTAAGCAAACACGTGAAACATATTACTGGTCTTTAAAATCCAACATTTTGGTGAAGGTAGCATGAAGTGTATAGTTTAAGGGCTTAAAAACTTTTATTTTACACCACTGCAAGCACAGGAAATAACTGTATACTCAATTTCCTTAACAAAAGTAAAGATAACAAAAGGCCAAGCATCAGCAAAAGAATTATTTATTTTCTAAACAGACACGAGCAGCACTTTCTGAAACAGTGATAAAGAGTTTTAGGATACGGCTCTCCTGTCAAGGTATGGTCAGCTTTCATCCTCTGCGTTAGGCCTGAGGACAGAGACAGAAACAAATATTTATAAGAAGTAGAAGTCTTTATTGTCACTACACAAAGTATAGTGAGATGTCAACTGGAGCAGCCAACAACAGATGCACAGAGGCACAGTATATAAGAATAGAATCGAAATAGATAATGTCTGGGTAGAGTTTAAAATATAGGTTCAATTTACAGCAATACAGTGGTCCCTCGCTATATCGCGGTTTACCTTTCGCGGCCTCACTGTTTCGTGGATTTTTTTAGTGCATGCAATCTCCTGTACAGTACAGAATGCATTCAGCTTGTAAAATTAACATAAATCTTCCACCGCTAGCTGTGTGACTGAAGTGCTGTATGTTTGCAAGTGTGAACTTTGCCTGTCTGAGAAAAGTGTATAACTGTAGTGAGGGGTTTTACAGCCTTAAAACATCTCTAAAAATTGTAAAAAATAAAGCTGACTACTTCTCGGATTTCGCCTATCGCGGGTTATTTTTAGAATGTAACTCCCACGAATAACGAGGGACCACTGTATATACAAGACTATAAAACAATATAAAAACAATATGTACATTTAACACTATCAAGCTATGGATAAATAAATAAGGTGCAGGATATGCTAGCAGCAAAAGTGGAGTGCGTGACAGAGTACACAATATGAAGCTGACAAACAAAAGTAGTCGTTTATACTCCATTTGTAGGCAGAGACAACAACAACAAACCTGGTGGATGCAAGGAGAGAGACAGGAGGGTCAGAGCCAATGAGGGCTCCATTGTCATACGCGAACTGTAGTAGGGCATTGAAACAAGGGTCCTACAAAACACAACAGAGGGAAAAATAAAAAGACAATATCAAATAAAAATAACAATCTACATCCAATCCAGAACAGTTAGACTGAGGAAGTTGGGCGGAATTACAGCCAATAAGAATTCTTTCTGGTTAGTTCTTATAATTAATATTTAATAGTGATTAACAAACTAAAGAAAATAATCAACAGTGAATTTCTGCAAAATCCTGACAATAACTGTACATAGAGATCAGAAGCGACCAAAGCAAGCAGGTCGCCGAGGACACTGAAGAAGCTTCGCTGTTGAATTTGGAATGTTGGATTTAGCCAAAGAACTTTGGATTTAGCTCAGTAATTAACATACGTTGGTAAATCTATGTATTCTGGTTGGTTTTCACCGAACCGCATCATGGCTCATTACCATAAAGTGAACTGACTTTTAACTTCTCTTTTTCAGTGTTTTCCCCAGAAATAAAAAGAAGGGTTTAAATTTTGATGTAAATACGATGACGCGGTGGCACGGTAGCTAGGAGGATTGGTGGGCATGCACCCTGGGGAAAAAAAAATTCTAGAGCTAAAATGGTGCATTCTAGGAAGATCTGAAGCTAAATTTTTTTGGTCCCAGAAGGCTGGTGGAAACATAACACTTTTAATAAAATGTTGCATTTTTTGGCACAAATAGAACAAAAAACTCCTTGCACTTGGTGAGTTGA
The DNA here is from genome assembly GCA_027475355.1 of Coilia nasus. Taxonomy (NCBI): domain Eukaryota; kingdom Metazoa; phylum Chordata; class Actinopteri; order Clupeiformes; family Engraulidae; genus Coilia; species Coilia nasus. The sequence goes on from CM050208.1 coordinate 10,349,040, forward strand.
AAGAGCCAAAACTCCCAGGTGGGAAGGCTAATTTATTGTCACACAAGAAATACTGCAAGCACTATATAATGTCACATGAATTTGACTAGGCTGTCACTAAAATGTCTAAACTAAATGTTGATCTTCCTGTTTTTCTGGGCCGCCCACTTGGATTATCACCAATGTCATGGCCACTCTTACCTACAACGTCACAGTACGTTCCTACTATCAGCTAAATATCTCCCTGTATGGCCACATGAAAGCTGAATTGGTACCACAGATCTTAGCTAGATTCTGCAGATAAATATAATTCAGTGTAGTGTAGTATTATCTAGAATGATGTCTGATGACAACAAATTCTTATTTCAGTGTTCCTGTAACAAGCTAACGAACTAGCTCATTGAAATGATTGGTAATGTGGTAATGCTAACAGTCATCAACTCACCTTGAATTTAACACGCTGCAATAACCTTACAACTTTATATTACTTTCTCCACTTCAGCTAATATCAGTATTAGTATCTAGGTGGGTGTTGGTGAGTAAAGTGGCAGCTTTCAATTTAAAACATTATGTTAGCGTAGTTCGCTAGCGTTAGCGCGCTAACAACCCCATACAGGCTGCAGCCTGGTCTGAAATGAAGCTAATTTTCTGGAAATCCAAACAGTAACAACGTACACTATTAGGCTTGAAATAATCACAAATTATTGCGGATTGTGACACTTTGTTAAAAAGAACCATCAACAAATCCAGAAAGACGTAAGGACCAATTTATTAGTTAAATTCCACGAGTGTCTCATTCAATGAAATAGTCTTGACTCTGCTCTACATAAAGGAGGATTTGCCTTTCACGCTCTCTCTCACTCTACTCTCTTTCAGCAGCTAGATGATCCGATCGCATTCTGTACACTGTGGAGAAAGTTTTCTTGCTACATGAGCATGTCCCAAGGAGAGCGTTCTCCTTCCTTCTTGTGTAGCATTTACGGTCAAAGTCAGGCAGTTTTAGTAGCCCCGAGGTTTGCGTTAAAGATCTTACCCTGCATCCGAAACCTTAGTAGGCACTGCGTTCTATGCAGTGCTTACCACTCGACCGTTACAGTAGTAGCTTCTACGTAGAAAACTAGCCAGTAGCAGGTACAATTCGGACGTACTACGACATCGCCATCTTGCCCGTCCTCTGACCCGGATGTTTACATTAACGTCATGATTTTGCCAGCTTATAGTAAACGGTTAGCTGCATTTTATCAGATAACCTCAACATTTATGTGCATGTGTGACGTGAACAACTATTTACATGGCTGTTATTTACTGAAGTGCACATTTGTACACTGTCAGACAAGCGACCGGAGTCTCCGCCATCTTGGTTACTTTTAACGAGCGGGAAGTTTTTGGTTCTTCTTCTACGGTTTTCAACCTCCCGGTGACTTTTGGGATAGCGTAGTGTAGTTCGCTTGCACACTGCAAAATACTACCAGAAATAGCAAGCCATCCGGGTACTTTTGGCCCAGCTTCGCCTACTACTGAAAGCGTACTAAGGTATTCGGATGTTCTAGGTCGTGGCTTCCTCATTTTTGGCTACTATGCAGGCGGCTAGTAAGGGTATTCGGATGCAGGGTCAGATTCTACAATACTCTTTGATACAGCTGACTGGCGGAAAAAAACAAAGGAGCACTGTAATCGGCATGTGATTGGCCAGTTTCGCCAGTATAGTAGTTTACACACCCACCACGGAAGTTTCCTAAAAATGCAGCCTACATTTGACTACATTGGGGCTTCTTGTTCGGGGAAAATCCCGGGGGGAATGTTTTTGTGCATGATTTTTAAGCGTATCGGTATTTTACGAAAGCGTCTCGGCAAAACTTGATGCGTATCGGCGAAAAAAGAAGCGTATCGGTGCCGATACGCTTAGACGCTTTGGGGAAAACACTGCTTTTTTGCTCTGGTCACCCAATTCACTTCACTGCCGGCGCATTTGCTGTGGTTGCCCAATTCTCCGTAGAGAAATAATGACTTCCGTCGCTCTGGTCGCTTCTGATGTGAACACCCAGTAAGCCTTCTGGCGTACAGCAGGCAGTTGCTTAGCTACCTTGATGAGAATGTGGGGATTGCCCACGACTATGAGCAGGGCTTTAGCTCGGGTGATGGCCACATTGAAGCGCTTTGGGTTGGACAGGAAGCCCAGGGCACTCTGGAGGTCTTCCTGTAGCACTGCCTCATTAGACCGCACCTGTGCAAATGACATCACTTTACATTACACTTAGCAGATGCTTTTACTCAAAGTGATTTACAATAAAAGGGAAATAAAGAGGAATTTAAAAATGGCAAATCAAAGTCTGGGAACCAAGGCTGACAAAAATAAAATGGATGGCAAATACAATTACTCTAATACAAACATAAAATATAAAAAATATCAAGATACAATAAATTATCAAGATATAATACAACACAAAAAACAATTATGTACACAATGTCCAAAGCAGTGTTCCCACACTTTCATCAATTTGTAATGCTGCAACAAAACTGATGAGCTGGCCTGAAGTGCTAGCTGTTATAATGACTTTAACAGACACAGGTCTGCTTGAGGTGTAGCTGTGCAGTGGTGTGTGGACAGACACTGGGTGGTACCCACCGTGGACATGATGATGACCAGAAACTCTTGCCCCTGAAACTCCTCCACTGAGCCCACTTTGATGTCGGACAGACCCACCCTGTGCAGCAGCACTCGGATCTTCTCCACCTGGAATCACATACAGTAGGCACATACAAATACACGAATGCCCACATATAACCCCCCCACACTCACATAGAAATATAAACACATATAAATATAAACACACACCCATACACACAAACACCCGTACCACCTACACCATACACACAAACAACCGTACCACCTACACCATACACACAAACACCGTACCACCTACACCATACACACAAACACCCGTACCACCTACACCATACACACAAACACCCGTACCACCTACACCATACACACAAACACCGTGCCACCTACAGTACACACATACAAATACACGAATGCCCACATAAAAACCCCCCCACACTCACATAGAAATATAAACACATATAAATATAAACACATCCATACACACAAACACCCGTACCACCGCCCTCCCCCCCACACACACGCACAAACCCACCCACACACACACACCCGTCACCAACACACCACTGGAGAAGGAGCCAGTGAACAGTCGGGGGCCGAGGAGGCGAGCTGCTGACCGTGGGGCCTACAGCTTTTCTGCCCAGGGCCCCGTGACTGTAGCCTGTGTACAAAAGCAGCCTTTTAAGCCCCCTTTTACTAGATGTGCTTGGCCTGCGTCTCACTAGTCTCACAAAGATACACATGGAAACGCACTAGACCACCATGTATGGAAGGCATTTCGAAATGCAAGGCACGTAGTCCGTTGTACAGAGGCAGGCTGTAATCTGGTGCCGCTCATGCGAGGCACGTCTCGGTGCTGGCTACCTGTTTCCTGTAGGGGGCGATGATGCCGATGTCAGCGGGCGAAACAGGGTTGTAGTGCCTCTTGGCCAGCTGGCAGCAGTACAGCATGACCTGCACGGCCTCCGCAGGGTTAAACCAGGAGGGGTTGTTGCCCTCCCGCATCTCAGCGGCCTGGCGGAGCAGTTGGGGTGGGGGGACACGAGGTTAAGTGGTCTCATTACCTTGATGGGACAAAGTCCCTAGTGCCTTCAGTGTCATAACTGTCCTAAGCAGTATGTCTGATAGAGAATAGGTTGGCAAATCAAATTGATTAACTTACAATAGAAATGTTAATAGGGATAAAAAGACTTAAAGCCAAAATTTGAAGGAACCTGGCAACCTATATTAATTTCTATTCTTCCCCTTACCTGAGGTGCCGTCTGACAAACTAGCAAATTGGCATCAGAAAATTGTCAAGGGTTTTAGAGAAATTGTCAAGGGAGTGCGTTGAAAGGTGGAGTAATATAACGTAAAAAGGCAATTTCAGGTCTTCCATGAACTCATCTCTCCCAAAACAAATTCTGTCTGTGTTGCACAAAAGTGAACGTCAAATCCGTTTTTAGGAACAAAGTCCAGACCTACATTTTAATTTTTTTTATGAGTCAAAGTTTAAAAGCAATCTCCCTTCTCTGCCCCAAGAGGTGGCCAATCTCACCCGCAGCCCGTGGAAGATGAGGGGGAAGCCCTTGGTGGGCAGCCGGCCCCAGTGGCACAGGGCGTCCACCACGGATCTCTGGGCACGCATGCACAGGTCGCCAGCGTAGAAGAGTCGTGAGGGCAGCGACAGCAAAGCCTCATGGGAACGGTAGTTGTACAGGAGCTTGGTCACCTGAGGAAGAGCAGTGATAGTGTTGTTTATTAAGAGCAGTAATAGTGTTGTTTATGAAGAGTAGTGGTGGTGTTGCTTATGAAGAGCAGTGATAGTGTTGATTATGAAGAGCAGTGATAGTGTTGTTTATGAAGAGCAGTGATAGTGTTGTTTATGAAAAGTAGCAGTGGTGTTGATTATGAAGAGCAGTGATAGTGTTGTTTATGTAGAGTAGTGCTGGTGTTGTTTATGAAGAGTAGTGGTGGTGGTGTTTGTAACAGAAAAGTGAGAAAAACTACATCAGCGCTGGGAGAATGTCAACTATTGTTAGGAGTAAAAGAAAAAGTTTTCGTAATGGTTCAAAAATAGCGATGTCTTTGGCGACAAGGAAATTAGGATCCCTGAAGGTACAAGCAGTACCTTCCTTAAATCTTTTTAATAAATCATCTGTACACTTACAAAGTTCTCAATGCCTTGTTTTAAATGTCTGGGCCCTTGTTACACTACCAAGGAATTCTGGAGCTACTTTGAGCTTTTTTAATGGTTAAAAAATAAATAAATAAATAAATAAACAATCTGTACACTTACAAAGTTTTTAATGCCTCGTTTTGAATGTCAGGGCCCTTGTTACACTACCAAAGAAGTGTGGAGCTACTTTGAGCATTTTTAATAGTTAAAAAAATGTCTTCTAATAAATCTGATAAAAATACCTCGTTATCATGTTTATGTTCATTTTACACTAGATTTCCCCTTTAAATGCTCCATCACACAACAGTGAAAATGACATTATGTATAACAGTATTAAAAGGTTATCTGATATAGGTATTTTATAGGGGAAGTTCAGTATTAATGTATAATAAAATAACATAGTACATAAAAAATTATGATAATGAGGCTAAAATAGAGAAGAAATGGAACAATCACAGGAATACACTACAAATCAATAACAGAATTATAAATCCTGTGGTGACATGAATAAAATAAAAAATAAAAACATTACCAGGGCAGGGTTGTAGCCATCCTCTCTGCAGGCGTACAGGGGCGTGGCCATTAGCCTCTCCAGCAGAGACACACCCAACCCAAACACAGAGGCCAGCTTGGACTTGACCACCGGACCCAGCTGGCATGGGTCTCCAGCCAACACTATCTGGAAAACACGTGTATAGATATCCATATCATACGAGTGTCAATAAAATTCTCATTTGACAATTAGATGTAATTCTTGTGATTACATAAAACAAAGAGCTTAGTATAATGCCCATGTCTTCACTCAGTTCTATTAAACTTAATTATGTTTGTTGCTTTAATAACAGTAGCGAACCTTATAGCATTTTCCAATACCACATTGACAAACAAAATAATCCTAATGCAATCTGTCTGTTGCCACTAAAAAAAACATTCAACAGCCAATCGTTAAACCAGGCGATGGCCGTAATCAGCCTGTTCAGCGAAGCCAAGCCTGACCTGGCCATCCTTCTCTGACAGTAGGCCAATAGGAATCAGGCACTCTGGCTCTGTGGCTTGTCCAGCCTCATCCAGGAACACATGGGTGAAATGGCCAACACTGAGGAGAGAAATGCACACAACTCTTAGCTCACAGAATCATGTGCAAGTAAAAGCTACCAGCCAAGGCATCTAAGTTTACTCAATTACTGGGTAGCACAAATTACTGCTTTTTATACATGAGCTATATATATTTGCACTTCTTTGTGTACCCCTGAGTTCATAAAGAAAAACAACATGTTCATGAGGAATTTTCAGAAACACACCAGAACCACATAGTGGTTTATTGGTTTTGTATCCTGTTACAATTGCTGGGCAGAGACAAGAGGAACTGGATGGATATGCCCTCTGGTCTCCAGTACATCTCTAACTCCAGCAGGCACAGCTCGTCAATATGGGCAGGTGGGGCAGCGCCCTCCCAAAAAACATCCACCCCAAAACATAGTTCCTCCTAATAATAATGTTACCTACTTAACTGTTCCGCTTGCTACCTATTTAACTACTCTGTTGTATATGGTTTGTGTATGTGTTTTTTATAACTATACCACCACTGTGGAATTGAATCTCAAATACTTTTGTTGCTTGCAGTTATGGGGCAGGACCGGTCACTGCCCACATTCATCTGTTGATTTATCGTATTCGCCTGGCGTCAGTAGTCGGAATTTCAAGCAGCGCTAATAGAGTCCAATAGGGGCAGGAGCAAGCCTGCCCCAACCTGCTTTTTTTTTACCTTCTAGCAGCTCACAGATCAGTACTCCTCTAGTAACGCTAGACCGAACCCAATTGTGTCAAATGCAGCGATGGCCTGCAGCACAGAACCTGCCTTGTCCAACAGCGTGGACTTTCTGTTAAAAAATGCATTTAATGGACTGAAATTAGAAGATAAGTTAGTGATCAAGCAGCTTGGCCCAGATAGACCAGACGTCAGTATAACACAGAAAACTAAGGACAAATGGAAGATATATACAACCAAACATTTTCAAGAACATGGAATGATGAAAATGAAATGGCTGTGTGGTTGCTCCGTAAGGAATACAGTATTTTGCTTTCCATGTCTACAGTTTAGATCATGCTAGGACAAGGGGACATGGGGATTACAGGAGTTAGCGACGTGAAGCACTTTTCCGAAGTAGCAAAAAAGCACACTCTCAAGCAAAGAACATTTACAGTGTGCTATAAAACTACCCATGCTAGGTCAAGTTAATATCGCAGCACACCTTGATGAGGGCTATCATGTAAGCATTCGAAATCAATTAGAGAGGCAAAATGTGTTGTTGTGCTTACTATATTATATGAGGCTGTTGCATTGTTTGCTTTTAGTGCACTGGGTATTCGTTAATCATAGCGCTACATTAATGTTCATATTTAAAAAAAAAAGAAATCTGAAACGCATGCGGTGCTGCTTGCAGACAGATTTATTATAGACCTGCTGAGCCGAATTACTACATTAATTAGGTTTTTAACAGGCCTATCACTATACATTATTCTATAACATTTGGTCATGGTAGTGATTCAGGCATTGGAGTCAGTGTCTGCCCCACCAATATTTATGCTCAGGAGCCGCTACTGAGCTGTAGTCTCTGGTCTTAGAACTCTCACCCACCGCAAGCCAATCTGATAGAACATTCCGGCACTGGAGCAGGTGCTGACCACGATCCTGTGGAAGGAGGCGTGACGTATGTCCTCTCCTGCGCGTGAGTATTGCTGCAGCACCTCAGGAATGGACTGACAGAGAGAGAGAGAGAGAGAGAGAGAGAGAGAGAGAGAGAGAGAGATACTCCTCTATCCATACAAACTAAAGCTGAACTTACATACAAGCCATCCATACAAGCTAACTGCTGAAATTGAAAAACAACTTTAGATACTTAGATACTGATGTTTCTGAGAGAGCCAACTTCACAAATCCTGAAAAGACATGCTAATCACTACATTCACAAAAAAAAATTCTGTCATTGAGAGTGCTGTACCTCTTCTTGCCTGCAGGAGGCATTGACGCGCACCAGGCTGGCGGACTGGAGGTAGCCGCTCTCATGAAGGCGGACGCAGATGAGGTCGGCCGCGCTGTTGGAGGGTGTGCAGACCAGCAGGCGGCTCGACGGGATGCGGTGATAGATCTGCAGCAGGACAGACGCCACAAGTCAATGACATGGCTTGATGATGACAAAGTATAAGCACAAGAACAGCCACACAATGGCAGTTACAAGCTCTGGGGAAAGGAAATCAGACAGTGCTCTTGCTATATGTCAGGAAGTTAAATATTTAGGTCATGTGAGGTGACTGAACAGATGACGAAGTCCTTTATCGACAGTGCTGTAAAAATTGCTCTCAAGCTAACGTGGCTTATTGGGAAGTTTTCTGTGTGTTCTGACTCTGAAGTGTTCCCTGTTCAGGGAGGGGATGCAGTGATAGGCCTGCACCAGGACAGACGCCAAAACTCAACGACCGTTCCCCATGGCAACACATGCTCACGCCACTGTTAAAGCGTGATACACACACAGTCAACAGATTACTTTGTTTACACTGGGGGACTGTGCTGCGATTAATCACATTTTTAATCATGTGGGGCTCAAACAATTGGTCATGATCCATTTTGTAAGTAGGCCTAGACTAGCCCGGAGTTGTTTACTGAACACACAGACCGCACCAAATGGAGGAAAATTCATGGAGACGAGGTGAGAAATACTCAAGGATATTCGTAATTAAAACATTTCTTTTTTAATTACTTTTTTATAAAAGCACAGTCATGTAGTAGTCACTAATTGTGATATTAACACTGATTAAAATTGCAATTATTATCATTCCCGTAACTGAGTAGCCCCAATTTTCACTTACAAAAATAATTTTGTTATCATTCAACAGCACTTCATCAGCACCTGTAGAATAGCCTCGATGAGAGTGATGGTCTTGCCGGTGCCGGGTGGGCCAAACAGGATGTAAGGGGTGGGTCTGCCCTCTCCCTCCAGGATGCGCTTCACCACCTCTCTCTGGGCCGGATTCAGACAGCGGTTGAAGAACTGTCCTGGACGAGGGATTTCCTTCTTCGGTAGTCTATCTGTAAAACACAGGGGGGATTTACCTTAGCGATGTTGCCTGTAAAAAGTCAACTAACCTAAGGGAAGTATCTATGACCATACCCATTTCCTTTCTACTCGTCATCCAAAACTCAGTGGAACTGCAGATACATGCATAATCATGGTTTCATGTCTTGTTTTCTGAATCTTATTCACTGGGTTCCTTACCTGTTTTGGTTTGAGTGGCGACCGACACCATATCTGCATTCACGCTTGAACTCCCGACCTCATCTTTCTCTTCCACTTCCTGGCTCTGTAATTTGTTTTTGTTTTTTTAAAAAGCACCCCTGATTAGTGATCGGCACACTAGCCAAATATTATTCTCCAACACCCCTCTCTCCTCACCTCTTCCTCCACCACGCCCTCCTCCTACGAGAGGCAGAATACAGTCTGCGTTGAGGGGAAACGGTACAGAATAAAACATATGTACATTTTAAGTGGGGATTAGGGACAGGACTCACCGGCCTCTCCAAAGTGCTTTGTCTGACTAATCGCCAGGTGGCACCGTCGCATTGGTAACCTGAGATGATAAACATCATCATAGCACAAGGGGCAGGGAGGGACGGAGGGGAGAAAAGAGAGGAGAACAGAGAGAGACACAAACAGACAGACAGAAATGAAGAATGAGAGAGATGGGGGTGGGGGTCAGCACTACTGATTTACTACCAATTTATCGATCCCTAATTTCACCACAAGCCCAAAGGCAGGTAACCGCAGTGAAAATGTGAGTCCCTCTCATTTGGTGTCAACACATTGTTTTGATTGCTGTTAGTTGTCAGTGATGGTGATACCTGTTGAAGGTGAATTCCACGTCTAGAGGCTCTCCGAGGTAGGCTTTATGGAAATCACAATTGACTCTCAAACTCACATCTTCGTCGTTGATCTGCAGATGTCAGATACAGACAGCAAACTGTTACAAATGTCACTCATTCCACGCTGTTTCGGACCATCCATAATTCTTGTGCTGATTAAGATTCACATAAGTACAAACTACACGAACGTGGAGAGAATCTTCACTGGGACTGCCAGATTTCAAGACATTTGACTGATCTAAAATCAAGTGGACTAAACATTTGCTACAGCCTCTGCTAGATTGTTCTTAATGTTGGGTCCATGTGGCGGAGGGGTCTGTTGTGATTTTTTTTACATTCTATGCATGTTGCAATAGCATCTTAAAAAATAAAAAATACTTAAAAAATACTGAAAAAAAAGTCACGTAAGTCAAGTATCCCAACAGACTGAGATATATGTGATGTATGTGTACCTCTGCTACATATCCAATGTACTCCACCACAAAACCCCGCTCAAAAGGCTTCTTCAGCAGCACCTTGTCACCTGCAGACATTAGATAAGACAAGCCATGTAATATGGTGCACTGCCAACAGCTATTTCCTCTGCAAGAGACATTACGTTACACTTACATTACAGTACACTGCCTATTTTAGACACTTTTATCCAAAGTGACTTACATTAGAGGATATAAGAAGACATAAGGAGAGACCAGGGATATCTGCTTTGCATGGGAGTGCCCACTGCAAGCAAGTCACAGTTTAAAGACAGCACCCCCTGAGCTGGAGGTTAGCCTGCTGTTTTCAGAGCACAAAAAAGGAGCAACATTTTCTTCCTCTGCTACTGAGTCCTTCCATGGCAGGAATCGACCGGTTGTTTCACTATACATCTAGCCTGAGCTACTCTGGCTCCTCTATACATCTAAGCCTGAGTTACTTTGAGAGCTTGCAGTGAGGCAGTTTCATTTTCCATTTCATACAGATGACAAATTCTAGAGATATAGAGACCTACATCCAGAGCAGAGGGCATTAACTACTTTTAGTAAGCAGGTTTCCATGCGATGCTTTAATGCACATTTTGACCATCCCAATAGGAAATCCCTAAGAAAATAAAACCCCTGCAAACCTCTTAAGAATTGGTGATCTTCAACACACCCAAGGTCTCAGAACGCAAGATGAATAACCTCCAGCATGCTGTCCATTTCATAAGCAACTACTTAACAACATTTCAGTCCTCAAAATAATTTGGAAATAACCTGAAGAAAGTGAAACATCTGCCTGCAAAATGGTCAATATGCAGGAATTTACTCTACATTCTGCATAAGAATTCCTAGCAAGGAACACGTCTCCCAGTGCTTCTACAAATGCCGCCACGCAGATAGCCATTTTCTTTAGCCAGATTACCAGACGCTCCCTCCAAACGCTTTCACAGATGTGAAAAGGCTATCGAAATCTATGATCACAAGCCCCCCCTAGTGGTAGCGTGGGGGGTCGTCCTGACCGATGAAGAGGCTGGGCCGCCCCTCGGCCAGGCCGGGCACCTCCAGGTGCAGGTGGATGGCCCCCTTGCGCAGCAGCGCGCCGCTGATGCTGAACTCCCGCAGCTCGCACTCCGCGTGCAGCTCCTCCAACCACAGCAGCGTGGAGAAGCGCTGCTGCGCGTTGGCCACCGACAGCGGCTGGGGACAGAGGGACAGAGGACAGGACAGGCTCCGTCAATTAAACAGTCACTTCATTAACCAATCAATTAATCAATCAATCATTATTAGTATAACAACTTCTCTGCAGATAGCGATTCATTGTGCTTGACAAACTGAATTAAATAAATAAAAACTAGGAAAAGCACCCAGAGAGCGCAGACCTCCGCCAGGGCAGCTCAGATCACCACCAAAATCTAGTCACTTGTAAGTTAGCCCATTTTTGACCTACCCTATAACTTTCATCAAAACACGTCCATAACTTTGAGTTATCTTGCTAAACAATCAACCAACATACAAACAAACGCGAAGGTAACAAACAAAACCAGCAAAAGACAACACGAAACATGTGAATAGAAGACCACAAAGCAGTAATATTCAGAGATCTGTCAGAAACATACGAGGACAGGAAAGATGAGAGCTGAGAAGGGAAGAAGACACAGCAGCTAAGGACAGAGGACAGGATCCAGGGGCTAGTTACAGATGAGCAGCAGCATCAAGATGATGAACAGGAAGATGCTTCCCCATGTCCACTTCTGCCTTTCCATTCTAGTATACACATCTTTACCTCCGCCAGCAGAGGTTATGTAATCATTAGCGTTTGTTTGTTTTTGTTTGTTTGTTAGTTAGCAAGACAACTCAAAAAGTTATGGATGGATTTTAATGAAACTTTCAGGGTAGGTCAAAAATGGGCTAACTTAAAAGTGGTTAGATTTTGGTGGTGATCTGAGCTGCCCTGGGGTGCGTTTCCCAAAAGCGTCGTTGCTAACTTCCTTAGCAACTTCGTAGGTTTGAACGATGGTCTTACCACACTGCTGTTTCCCAACACCATCGTCCAGACTTAGCAACCAAGGTTGTTTACAACTACAGTAGTCCGATGGATCGTTCAACGACGCAAGTGTTTCCCAACAACAAAGTCTGGACGAACCATCGGAAGTTCCATCGTGAAGCTGTGCAGTTGGAACGATTAGCATGGACCTGTCGTGAGACCGTCGTGTTTGTTCACGTGACGTCTTGCTCGTCACCTTTGGCCCTTTTGTGGCGGATTACGCGGCTGTCTGTGCGTTGCTGCCACCATCTGCATAAATTATGTTACTCCCAATTCACTTAATTATCGGTATTGCATTGCCAGATCATGTAAAAAGAAGGTAGAAAACACACCCGATAACACACAAAAAGCTGTTGCAAAATGTGGTTGGATAAAAGTTAATGTGCGTCAGTGATGTTAATGAGCACTTTTGTAAAATTGTGATGTATGTGCACTGATTACTGACCCACAAGCACGGTTATTCCATTGCTCCGTAGATCATTTACACCTGTTACAAATTGATTACTCTTCGGCAGGATTCGAACCCATATCTCACCGAAAAAGACAACATTTCCTTTGACAGACCGACGAGCTAACCACTCATCCACCTCACCACTTAGGCTACCTACAGGGAGGGAGTGGTTATATTTATAGCTGTTGCTCCATGCAGTATAAATGAAATATACAGATATATGATACAAACAGTCCGTCGGTTGTTACTTTTAATGGGTAGGGCACATGGTTGTGTTTACGGAGATATCCCAGAGTTTCTACAGCTGTCATACCGGCTTAAATGAGACTACTTGAGACTACGTTTATGTGCTTATGTAGATCAATCGTTTCTGTCGTTATCCGCAACGAATGCATCCGAATACTCTCCGAGCACTTCCGAAACATCTGGGTACTTTGCAGTTTGAACCACCTAAGTCCAAACTAACAACAGTTCAGACTTCCATCGTACTTTGGTGGTTGGAAATTTTCGGGAAACAGTCGGTTGTGGGGTGCTGAGTAGTTTGAACCTACGTTGCACAACGGTGGTTTAATGCTAACCTCCGTCGTTGTTTGGGAAACGCACCCCTGGTCTGCGCTCTCTGAGTGCTTTTCTAGTTTATAAATAAAATCTTCAAATGGCAATCTACTGCATTTTCTGTGTTCGTGGTGAGTACAAGTGACATAATGGGGTTTATGGAACTGGTCCCACACATTAAAACACCTCGCAAGCTTACCTGCCCCAACTCAGGCTGAACTACCAGCACGTCATTCTTGGACTCCACACAGTCACGCAGGGCCTGTGGCACTGGGTAGTTCCCCAAGAAGTTGGGCAAATGCCTCTTAGACGTCCTGACAAACAAGAACCAAGTGTTTACAGTTATAATATGCGAAACTATATGCTATAGTGTGTGATGTTGGTATACAAGCAGTGACTGACCTACAGTGTGTGGTGATGGTAGAACAAATAACTGATCCACAGTGTATGTTGTATGTTGTTAGAGAAAACATAAACGACCTAACACTGTGTGAAATAGGTGGTGGAAGGTTACTGATGTACAGTGTGTGAAGTCGGTGGAGCCGGAGTAACTGACCTGATAGGCGCCGGCGCCATGACAGTGCGGAGGACTGTGGGCTGCTGCTGCTGCTGCTGCTGCTGCTGCCGCTGGGTTGGCTGTTGGGTTGCTGGGTTATACGGGGCACTGGGCAGCAACAGGCTCTCTTCCCTGCTGCTCACCGCAACCTCTAGGCGCCGCCCGATGGTGAAGGAGGGGAACTGCAGCAACAGGAGCTCAGCACAGCGACCCAGACTCCTATCACAAAGTGATCGACAAGTAATCTATGAACTTGCACACCAAACTGAAAATAACTAAGTTATGACTCTGAACAGTAGCTTACAGGTTGTCTTACATCATTTTCAATCTGTTTTCATTTTCTTCAAAAAGCAATTTATTTCTAAGCATATATTATTTTAAGGAAAACGTCAGTGTAAAATTAAAACTGGCATGTTTAAACATCACACCGAGTTGGTATGTTTGCTGAGGATCCAAATTACGCTAGCCTGAAATCCACCATCTTTACCATTTTGGTGGAGAAAACTAATAATGCTAATGGTAAGGCCATAAAGAAAACTTGAACATAACGCTATTTTTAAACCATTAAAAAGCCTGAAGAAACTCCATACTTCACTGGTAGTATAACAAAGGCCCTGGCATTCAAAACAAGGCACTGAGAACTTTGTAAGTGTACACATCGTTTATTAAAAAGAGTGTTCTTACAGGTAGTACCGTGCCATAGTTTCTAGTCATTGCCATGACGAAAGCCCATTTAAGTTATTGGTGAAGTTATTTACTAAGGACTAGTTTGTAGTGCATTAGTCCATTTAAAGCAACACTAAGCAATACTTGTAACCTTAAATTAATGTTTCCAAAATTGTTTCAGTGGTTTGTCAACTTGTAACTGGGTAAAAAGCACTTCTGAGTTTACTTTGCTGCCCTCCATGGGCTATAACTACACTATGTAACTTTGGAGGAGCAGGCTGTGTCTCTGTAGTTCGAAAGAGAGACAATTTCGCTTCCAACCCGTAGGGCGACTGAAGACCAAAACTACTTAGTGTTGCTTTAAATCTATTCTAATCCTCATACAGTACGTGTCAATATTTCCCACCACCAATCACTCACTTTCCACGACAGCCAACTGTGACTGGGACCCTCTGTCCTGGCGCGATCTCCATCTCTCTCTCCAGGCTGCGGGTGGCGCTCTTCTGCCCGGCCGCCTGCAGCAGCTCCTTGTACACGGCGTCTGCGCCGCCCTCGGCGTCTTCGTCCACCTCGTCTCTCTGCAGCTGCTCCTCGTCAAACACCTCCACGGGCTCGGTGAGCACGGGCAGCGGGTACAACCCGTACCCGCCGATGCTGCCCCGTAACGAGGAGCGGCGCGGGCGCGTGTAGGCCGCGTAAGGGTTGGCCGGCACCTGCGGCCCTCCGTTGATCAGCCATGTCTTGCCAGGCTGCAGGAGGGGCAACTTGCCGTTGATGGAGGAGGAGACGGCAGCAACGGAGCCCAGGTCCAGGATGAAGGTGAACTGCTCCTGGGAGTCCCAGCCCGCAAAATCACAGCACTTCAGCTGATGAGGTTCGGAGCCCTTGTTTCTGAAACAAGGCCCAGATTGAGGTGAGAAGCATCCATCATCAGAACAAGGTCCTTGCTTTTCAAACTTCCAAAGTCACCAAGTCACAAACATTTCAAGGTGAACTTTTTTTAATCAACAACATACAATCAATAAACTATTGCATAATTCAGAACTTGGTAATGAAAAGAGTAGATGTGTGCACATCCTTCCTTGGTGAAGCCAGATGCAAGACAAAAAAAATGCAAAGAATGAAAGAGAAAACTGTGTCCACACACCAGTTTAGCTCCCAAGAGGCTGATTAAACCACAATGGCAATGTTTCACCTGACCAATGGGTTAATTAACCTTTTGAAAGCCTTTTTGCAACCAATGTGCAGACTCCCTTTTCCCCATCATAATTCCTGACTTACTCTATCCATATCAGAAGCTCTTTGCTCTCTCCCAGCAGCAGAGCCCCAAAGTCAGTGTCTGTGCTGACCTCCAGGCCCTCTTTATTCTTCAGCAGAGCCTCCAGCTCCACTTCTGGCATGGGTACCGCAGGGCCACAACTACCACACCCAAAAAAGAGGAACAACAAAAAGGTTTAAAGCCATTTATGACAGAAAGATATATGACAAACACACATCAGAACTTTTACTTCTATTTCAACAAGCCAATTTTACTTTCATTTTATTTGACTGACCAGATTTCACATTCATTTATGAAAGGAAAAACAAACCTGCATTTCTACTAATTTTAGCCAGCTCAGCCAAATTTACTTCCATTACCACTGATCAGATTTCACATTCCCCCCTTAATGTGCATAATACTTCATGAGAGGATTTGGCATACATCTTTATAGGTGATTTGGGCAGATATCATGTGTCCTTGTCAAGTACTGCACCCAATCTGGAGCAAGGTGGTTAGAACACATGGGTGCTAGTGTCTGTCACTAAGTGTCTGTCATTAGTACTTGTCCTACAGGTATAGGATAGGCCACGCTAAGCACTAATGTTACACTAAAAAATTACACAACACTTGCATCAATGGTGAAACAACCCACATGTTTCTACAAGACCTGTGGCATCTCTATTTTTTCCAAGGTGCTCTTGAAAACCCACCTTTTCAGAACGCACTAACTATGTCATCAACTATAGCATCCCAACCTGCACCAATTTGGCACTTTTCCTCCAATCCTACTTGCAGGGCTGGCACTTGGCCTTTTCCATTCTCAGATGTCTCACACAAGTGTAATGGATGGTACTATGACCTGGCTGCTGTTTCTCACTTGTAAGCTGCTTTCGATGAAAGCGTCTGCTGAATGCAGTGTAGTGTAATGTACCCACTAACTCACTACACAGCTACTGTTACACCGTATCAGTCCACAGCTGCCATTACAATAATAATTCACTCCACAGTGACTGGCTTCTACAAATACATGAGATGGACTTTTACTCTCTGAAGCCGGGTCTTCCAGCTCTACTGCCGGGTCTTCCAGCTCTACTGCCAGGGTTCCCACTCTTTCATTGACAAAATTTCAAAACCTTTCCATGACTTTTTCATGACCTAAAGTGAATTTTCCATGACTTCACGGCACCTTGTATGTGTAGAATGTAGCATACTTTTAGGGCTAAATATAAAATGTTTAACATTCAAAATACTATCAATGCATTTATTGTCGACTCTAAAGGCCTAATGATAATAGAACGCTGTAGTTGTGTTGTAGTTGTGAAACTAAAATTCCATGAGTTTTCCAAAACTTTCAGTGAATTTACAAAATTCCATGACTTTTCCAGGATTTCCATGACAGTGGGATCCCTGTACTGCACAGCAACCGCTGTGCTGTACTGTCCGGTCCGTAACCCAGTCATACCTATGACAGGGCCCCATGCACAGAGCTCTCCAGCAGTAGAAGGACTGACTGCTCTCCACCACCACCACGTTGACCAGGTCACCGGGTGTGGGCCGATACTGGGCCGGCAGCAGCAGGGAGTCCAGGCTAAAGAAGACACTGTCCTCCACCACGCCACTGCTCCCAAACATGCTGGACACACGCACCTGAGAGAGAGAGAGAGAGAGAGAGAGAAAGAGAAAGAAAGAGAAAAGAGAGAGAGAGAGAGAGAGAGAGAGAGAGAGAGAGAGAGAGAGAGAGAGAGAGAGAGAGAGAGAGAGAGAGAGAGAGAGAGAGAGAGAGAGAGAGAGAGAGAGAGAGAGAGAGAGAGAGAGAGAGAGAGAGAGAGAGAGAGAGAGAGAGAGACACACACAGAAAAAGAAAAACTGTGATACAAGTTCCATGGAACATAGATTACAGGAAATGCCCTCTATACTTAATTGAACAATGTGGCGCTAGATAACAACCCAGTCTCAAGATGCACCATGCTGCAAACCAGCAAAACATACTGTATGTACATGTAATAAATAAATAAAATGCATTAATTTAATGTTCAACTTAAGTCACATTGGCAAAACCACAGTCAAGTCCCTATATTGCATGTACAGAAACCAGCAGGGTCATGTTAATCTGCTCAAGGTCAGAGCTGCATGTCTACAGCGTGGTCTGAAAGAAGAGGGGCAGAGGATGACCTGGTCAAGGCGGCGATACCGCAGCGGGGACACCGAACGAGCCTGACTGGACCAGTGGGTGGGACTGATGACGTACTGCGCCTGCACCCAGTCTCCCTTCATTGGTTCATAACCTGCAAATGAACCACAAACACCTTACTGTGACAAAGATCATCAGTGTGGAACCTATTCAAAAAACACTTTTGTTTTGGAGAGAAAGATATGGTTATGGTATTTAGTGAATGCTTTTATCCAAAGCAACGTACAACACTAAATATATTTTTTATAAAATACTTGCCTACATCTTTAAATATGAACATTTAAGGAAGAAGTATAAACATAAGTTAACCATTAACCTATAGTTAATGATAGTCAGAACCAATTTATCTAGTACACTGCAAAAGAAAAAGTCAGTAATTTAGAATAAAGGCAAAAGTCAGCAACCTTCACATAAAGCAGAGCGTGGGAAGAAGGTGGTCTGGTTGATGGTCCCTCCATCAAGGTCACAGGAGGTCACGGTGCCCACTAGGGGTCTGAGCTTTTCCAGGTCTGACTCCAGCGATGTGTCCCCCATGTCCTCCCACGCATCAGTGTGTCGCTCCACCTGCAGTTAACGGATAACATAGAAGATCAGCGAGTATTAAAAAAAAGTATACATGTAGTATAAATGTATACAAAAAGTATACATGCTGACAAACAAATGATCATAAGTAAACATTCAGTGTTGACCAGAAGCTCATCAGTAACACAACCTCTCTGCAAATCTAAATCCTGATACATGGTAAGGCCTCGGGTCCTGGCTGATATCACTTGAACCTGGAGGGAATCAAAAAACTAAAATGCACCTTCTATTTCAGTGCATCTCACCTAGCATTGGAGTGGTTTGTCACTGGTCTCCCTGCACTTACCCTGTAGTCTCCTATGTTACCTGAACTAGACTGTCCACCTCCACTGTAAGTCGCTTTGGATGAGAAGTGTCTGCTAAGTGCAATGTAAAGTGATGGTCAAAAGGCAACCACAAGGGCAACCATTTCTGTCTGTCCATCAGTTAGTTAGCCCACCACCCCTACTCCACTCCCCTCCACTCCACTAGGGGTGTTAATCATATAATCGAGGCATCGCGATGCGGACATGAACAATTAATAATCGTTTCAATAGCAGATCATAATTGATTATAATGTATTTTCTTGTCAATTGTACTGTTCTGTTACTTTTTTTCCATTTGCCATGAATATTAGTGGCTGTTGAGTTTTATTAAATAAAAGAGGAAGGTAATATCTGACTGCTTGTGTTTGTTGATAAAATCAAAGCCATGTGAAGTACTATAGAAAATTGATGTGAAGGATCGTGATGCATCGAGATATCGAATCGAAAGCTTAATAATCGTAATCGAATCGTGAGTTGAGTGAAGTTTAACACCTCTACACCCCACTCACCCTTATGGCTCTCCATCCCCCCTGAGCTCCATCACGAATGGCTATGGCGTTGACGGCGTCTCCATCTCGCAGTGGCACCCCGCCCAAGACCTCTCTCGAGGTGAAGTAGATGGTGTCATTAATGAGGCCATAGTCCTGGCACAGGCGTGTCACCACACCTCCATGCACTTGTTGGATCTCTTCGGTAGCTACAGAATTAAATATGTTTTTATAGGAATAATCAACACAATATAAGACGACAGCCTAAGACAAGTGTAACTCTTGTAGTTGCCAATCTACCAACAGATTGACACCAACAAATTGCTCATGCTCATGAAATCTGAGTAAAATTAGGCAACTTAAAACTGTATTGCTATGAGCCAGCAGAGAGCTAGGCCTACGTGTAAGGTTAATGTATCTACACAGCAATGTGTTGACAGGATAGTGCATCACTCTGCTCTGTTTATGGGTAAAACGATTTAAATGCGCCATGAATTACGGAAAACTTGTGCTGTCGCACGGCTAAGAAGTCAAACCTGCGCCAAACGTTTCCTGCTCGTCCTCAGCTCTCCTCCATAAGGGCCACAGCAATTTAGATACCACAAAATGCACTGCTGTTGCCATACTTCATGCCTATGAACACAAAGGTAAGTTGACCATCAAAAATCACTGGTGAAACCCCTTAGTCAACCTAGGTCTGTCTGGAGTGGACACCGGTCATTTCCCTTAATAACTAACCTCAAGACTGAATTTAAGATATTTCGGATATCTAGATATCTACCAGAGATGCACAAAACAATTTCTACATGTGCATAGATGTGTGTAGCAAGTGGGTTGATGAGCTAGCCATGAGCTAATATGCGTGCAAAGTAAAAGATTTTTTCACTGAAAAATGTGAAGACTTCTTAAGACTTCAACTAAATGTTAAAACTGTATCTAATCCAATTGACCACACCCTTAATATTAGCTAAACATCTGAAGGCTGCAAACATTTACTTCAGCGGAATACACAACCATTACACTACTTACGTGCAGGTGTCCAACGCTTCTCACGTGGTGGCCTAGTGCGCCTTCTTTCTCTATTAAGATTTGGGGGAACGTTCAGGCGAAAATAAGAACTCAAAAATGAAGTCTAATATAAAGCAAATAATCACAGACAAACAGACATAAGATGAAATTGGAATCAACTGACGGGCAAACGTCTGAGTGGACAGTTACCAAACTCAATAATCTACTGGGCATTCCATTTGATGTACTAGGATTCAACACCGTCAGTTTTCTCCCTCGACCTTGGCGTCTGCTGACTGATGACGCCAGTTCAATGATGAGGCAATTACTTTCTAACTAAGCCTTGATGAGGATGCAAAATGTAATGTCAAAATTATTACCAACAGAGGGCGCAAGTGTACAATACTTGATACTAGTATATCAACGACATAGACTGTATGGACAAAAAACATTAGCCATCAAGGTGATACTGAAATGATCCATACGGCTGTAGTAGACTACTATACAGTTTGTGTGTGGCGGGGTCTACATGAGGAGAGTGGAAAAATGGCTTTTATGCTTCACATTTTAATCAGAATATGAAAACCTACATATTTGTTACAACGGGCCTTGTTTCCTACATTTTCTGCAACCAAATATTTCTGTATCATCCTTATCAATTCAGAGGTGCATAAATATAGGCTACTCTTATGTGCTCTCCCTCCTGCAAACTGTTTCTGTTTGTTTTTAATGGCTGTCATTATTATTAAATAGCCACATCTTCATCACAAAATGACAGTATTAGGGGAAAATGTGTTTATGATACAGTCTGAAATACAAATGATAGCACCTCACAACAATGAGAGAGAGAGAGACAGAGATGGAGAGAGAGAGAAAGAGATAGAGAGAGAAAGAGATAGAGAGAGAGAGAGATGGAGAGAGAGAGAGAGAGAGAGAGAGAGAGAGAGAGAGAGAGAGAGAGAGAGAGAGAGACTCACCTTCCACATTTAACGTGTCTAGGCCTGCAGCTGGCACTGCATGCTGTTTTCCATGTCATTGGTTCAGCAGCATTGTTTGTAATTTAAGATGATGCCCTCTGACACAGCATACGATATTTTTATGATGAGACTCAGCCTTTAAAGGCCACGTAAACACAAAGTATCACAATCTATCAATCCATCTTGAAGTAGAGAGACACTGGTTGTTGTTGTTGTTGTTTTGTTGTTGTCTTGGTGTTTTCCATTTTGCATTTTCACCCTAAAGAGGCAAGTTTAATTTTAAAGGGTTCTTTTAAGCAAAAGAGCTGCTGCCTGCTCACCTGTGTTTGATGCTATCTACCCTTTAGTTTTATTTAGAAAATATTTTCTTCATCTCTGGAGCCTATCTGTATTAGAGTTTGATACGTGCACGAATCTTCAAAAGCTTGTGGTTAATGCTGCCAGATGTCTCTAGGCAATTGAATACCTGTGTTTTCCTGGAAATAATAGTCCACAGCTAAGGAGTTTTATTTCTCTAACAACTGCTTGGCACAGCTATGCACAAAGAAAAGTATTCTTGTTTTTGGACTATTTTAAGAACCAATAAAAGTCTGCAATAATTTATGGAAATGAATTTACATAGGCAAAAGATCAGTGTTTCAGGCAGAACATTTCTTGATGCGTCAGACTTTTATTCCACCTTGATGCTGAGAATTTAGATCAAATTCATAGAGGATGAATATTATTTATTTGTCTTGACCTTTGGCTCTCATAAATACAACTACAGCTGTTTGGCAACCGTCAAAGTGATATTGAGCAAAACAGGCCTACCATGCAACCAGCGAGGCAGATCTTCTGGGGACAAATCAGTCCTGGCACAGTTACATCACTGAGTCTACATCATGTCTCCTTCCAGGTGCTTCCTAAATTCACCCCTGTTACAACCTTTTGGCCTCTAATGCCGTTGGACAGCCCAGGGTCCAACCTGCCAGGAATAGGAATGGGGACCAGACTCACAGACACAGACACAGGAGCCTGGTGGAAAAGAGTGCTAATCATCGAGGTATTAGGCGCTGGACTATACACAGGGCCGCCGAGCGGGCCAAATTTAGTGTCCCGCAGTCATTAAATCATAGGATGGAGGAGGGTTGCATCAAAAGATGCAAGCTCATGAAACACAAATAGAACGCTGATTCGTTAGACTGTTTGTACTCTTCTGCACAGTAGCTGAATGACAATAAATATCTTGACCTAAATGTTTATTAACGGTAGACAGGCACAGAATGTATTACCCACGGCAACCAGCATTGCCACAGTATTCTCATCAGGGCTTGAACTTTGTCCAGCTTGCTTAAGCTCATGTTATATGCTTCATGCTCTATTTATGGACGGAGTGTGTGGCTATCCTTATACAGCATGTTTACCACTCTATTGCGGGTACACATACAGTAGGCTGTTACATGCCATATCACTGACAGACTTCAAAACAAGTCACATAGCTTACCGTGGTAAAATGAAAAGGTGAGAGATTATGGCTGTTGAACAGTTGTGTTGTCTGTTACAGTGCTATCACGAAGACCATTACTTACAAATATTATGTATGAATAGAATATATACAATGTATTTACAACAATTGTATTAAAGTGTGATAATCAGTTTTATCCACTACATTATATTCTATTCTATTCTATTCTACTGTCTGAACAACACAAGACACTTCAGCCAAACAGAATCTAGAATGATTAGACTGCATGCACTGTGCACCACATTTACTTCAACTTGGGGGAAAAATACATTGCAAAAGTCCTTGGATGATCTTGCCGTCTGCTAAAACGAGTTTGGCAAAGAACTACTCCAGGCACTGTACATGCCACTAGGAGTGTACATGCCACTAGGAGGCAGTAGATCACATATGATTTTTGTTTTCTTGCCAGGGTGCAAATAAGGCCAAGTATTGTCTCAGATGCAGATCTCTAGGATACTCTGTTACTATTTCAGTGCGCATGATTCTACCTTCGACCTACTGGATACAATAACGCAAAATGCACTACATTCCTATAGCTATCGAGATCAAAAAGTCTGGTTTGCTCTAATCAGATTCTGTTTGACATAAAATCCCCTCTCCAATCAGAGAGGATGAATTACTCTACCGAACCAAAACAGGGGCAAACAAAACAAAAATGACTCTCTTAGACTAACGTCTCCAGGTCATGTTTTTCATAATGTCTGGAAGCACTTGAGAATCGCCATGGGATCTTTTTTTCCTTGAGCCCAGCATACTGAGTTATTAAATCCAGTGGTCAGGGAAACAAAGTGGTCTGCTTTGCCTGGTGTTGGTCTAAGTTGCGCAGTACAACTTTTTGATCTTGGCATGCACTGCCTATACCCTAGTGGTGTTGCTTTGCTGCTTTATTGTAGCCTAAAACACTCCGGACAAAACATATACCAACAATATACAGTACATCACATCATTTCGGTTACTACATGTTGAGTAGAGCAGGAGATACTGTGAACTGAAGAAAAGTAAAAAAAAAAAAAAAAAAAAAGAGGTTAGCCCACGTTTGCAGAACTGTAAAAGTGGTGTAAAATTACAGTATGCCCAGTAATAAGACAAGTTTGCCTATACATGCTATGACACAGCCAAACTAAATGAATGCACAACGAAATCTTGCTGTACTACAGGAGTGACTTTGTGATTTTCACATCCTTCTTTCACATGGACTCTGTTTTTGACATGCCTTTGTTACCTCTGCCCTGTTATCTCGAGTCGCAGTCCAAAAATCAGCGAGCAAGACAGTGAGTAGTACAAAGGGAAAGAGAGAGGGATTTAACTCCGCCTCCGACTCGACCATCTCGCATTCTTCATACTCTCCTTTTCACATTACAGAAGGCTGAAGAAAAAGAGAGACGAACAGGGCACACGAGAAGGGGAGTAGGATGAACATGGCAATACCCAGAACGTCTGAGCGCTTTCAATCCGATCACAACACGCGTCTGACATCGATTTGGGCATGGATCACTCGCAGCAGAGACAGAGTCCAGATGACTGACGTTACACCTGGGCTTTGGACAAAATGAGGGTCATCTACATCCAGAACGCCGGCTTCGTCGCTGCTTTCTCGGGAGGCAATGACGGTTGAGGTTTTTAGCTGTGACTTTGAGATATTGGCTGTATTTCACGGTACATTATTATAGGCTATGCAACGCCCTTATTAACAAAGGAAAACTGGAAGATCATGCCAGTTTACGCAAAACGAAAGAGAAAGATAGCTCGATATGATATGTATTGAGAATTAGTGTATTGTTTCGAATGACGATAGTGAGAGGTGCAGTTAAGTAGCATAGGCTACCTACCTGCGAGGGATTTATTTAACACCGAACGTAGGCTAGATGGTGCCACTGGCAACATCAAGTCGCATTCTTGATTTTTGTCATTGCTAGCTATTTACAATTAGACACTTATAATATGCCATGTAAAGTAGCCTATATTTGACCCGTCAGTTTATAGCCAACTCATAAAATCCGTTCATTCTATAATGTTATAGTACGTCATTCATTAATTAGTCAAGTCATTTTAATGTAATAGCCGGCTATGCAGATTAGACTCCTTGTCTAATAGATATAACAAATGCGAGTGATCCATAGACAATCTTAGATTTTAGATGTTAATTATAATTAATCATTTCCTTGGTTATTTATTTATTTATTAAGACTATTACTAGGCCTCTTAGTATTATATGATCGATATTTTCCTATTAGAAACATAACGTTGGAAAGAATTATTATTAGCTTTCCTGAAAATGGAGTCAGGTTGTGCATCACCTCGAAGCGTCTCCCGTGTTGAGGCTGAATCAGTTCGGGCCTCAATGGGGAAGACCGGATGGGGCGAGTCGCCTGCAACATCACCTGCCGACCACCCTGTGCCAGAAACACCAACGACGGGGGACGGCAGGAGAAGTTCGGGCGTTAAGAAACATCATCACAAACACAACCTGAAACATCGATATGAGTTGCTGGAGACTCTGGGAAGAGGGACCTACGGCAAAGTGAAAAAAGCCATTGAGAGACACTCCGGTCGAGAGGTAAGATCGCAAAGACCTACAGGGTTGCTGGTAATCAGATACTCCTAACTGCTCTCTTTTAGGGCATTTAATGTTCAGTAATCAGTACTGCCTTATCAGATGTCTGATGGATAGTGCGCTACAAAAGCTGTTCCTCTTTTTGGGATTCCCTCCTCCCCATGTCCAAACCTCCCGGGGCCGCTGGAATGTAGACAACACGCGCGCTCTATCCCAAGTGGCCTCGCGCGTAAAAGAGGGCAAATATCTCAGTCCAAAATTCATGGGGCTATTGATACCGCTTTATGACACGAAAGACATGGAAGGCTGAAAAAGGGCAGTGAGTTTCCAAGGTGAACTACAAATAGAACCATGAATTTGCAAATGCCAATACCACATGTCCGTTACCTTTTGAGCTGGTGATGATTTGCAGCTGTGTGTAACCTTATAAAGGGACACACTATGTACAGCACTATACCGGTCCGGTGTGTCATGCTCTAGAAATATGGCTTTAGGGTATGCCCTCAGTGGCCAGTCATGGATCTGTCCACGACAGGATTGAGATATCTGTACCATGGTAGGACCCGGACCTCACACACCACCTGTTGAGGCATTCAATCACCAATGTGTTCCAAAGAAAACGTGCCTGGGTCCAACTTTGTTATTTTTTTGACCTTCCCCTGCAGCTGTGTAATTGGTCCAGACAGCCGACCACTCTACCTTTTAGCTGCAGTGAAAGTATTCCCACGTGTGGGAGAATCTGACCCCCTGCACCCAGTCTGGCAGCGTAAGGAGAACTTTCCATGTGTGACACATGCCAGGGGAAGGCTCGGTTGACTGTTGACATCCTCCGAGGTGTTCAAAAACATTTGTTGGGTGAACACTCCCCTGACCTCCTTCACTGGCCTGATTCATTTTTGGCACACTACAGAACGCATTTACACCTGGTGCTGTTGCAACACTCGAAGCAAACAAACACACAATGATTCTGACTCTTCAAAGGCCCAGTTTTTATTCTGCCATTCAATTTACAGTATTGCATTGCCATAAGAACACAATATTCCTAAGAGTTAAATTCATGCCATATAATTGTCTTACCCACCACATCCTGTCTAATATATTTATGTCCCTTAAACACAAACAGATCAACAAACACTTATGTACCTGAGCAAACCTGATGACGCACAGAGGCGAAACGCATTGTTCGCTCTAAATAAATGTAACAAAGTCAAGAAGTGTGCGGTGAACTTTTGTTCCTCTTTAAAAAAAAATAAAAAAAAAAAAATATATATATATATATATATATATATATATATATATATATATATATATATATATCCACCAAGATGTGCAGTGCATCAATCATCCAATCCAGCACTCTTAAAATTTGTAGACCCCACCACCACCACCCCACTATAAATAAACATTCTCTCTGACACACATACAATATTAATGGTACAAGTCTCACCCTCTGGTGATGTTGTGGTTATGAGGCCATGTAGTATAAGTGATGTGTCGCTATGCCAACATGAATGTTTTATGGGCCATGTCATGATCCTATCACAAGTGAACATCCACATAGGGCTCCTGAGGGCTGCGCTTTGTTTGGGTGGCGAGTTAATGTTGGGGGTTTAAATGACCAGCTTTTTACCATGAACAGACACCACTGCTGGTGGCGCAGCGCACACTAAGTGCTTTCTCCCCTCTGCTCTCTTCTCTTGCTTATGTGTACGACGTCAGACTGTTTTGTGTTTCTGGGCGCGGGGCCAGAGCTACGCTCGTATCCATCTTTTTAGCAGCTGGCTGACGAGGAGTGTGGCCATTGGATAAGCCATCTAAAAATACCCACCGTTGATTTAGCTAGAGGAGGTGTGCACAAATGGAACCTTTTTCTTTTTTCCCCTCTTGGCAATTTTTTTCGTTCTGCTTTTCGGATTGGCACAGGGTGAAACGTGAGCCTCCGAGACTTTTTAAAAAGAGCTTTGTGTCGTCCAAAGTCGACCTCTGACCAGTTGTTTTTTTTTTTCCTCCTTCTGCCGTGGGTTACGTGCCCCAGAGGTCGATTGGATGTGGTGTTGTTGTTGGCTCTTGTAGCTCTGTGATAAGTGTTTGAAAAAACGTTCCATGGTCTCTCCTGCCAGGGTTTGTTAGTTCAGCAGAAATGACTCACTAATCCCGCCGCATTCCTCCGCTATCTTGGAGACAGAGCTTTCCTTGAAGTGTCCTACCATGGCAGCAGAGGTAGCCAGCAATATACTACTACCAGGGAAAGGAGGGGAGGCAGCTTGGAAGGAAGGGGGGGTGGGGCTGGTGGAGTTTTTATATCTGACCACTGGTCTAAAACAGGGCCGTCTTTCCATAACACATTTTAAGAGTCATCACAACAGATAAACAAAATTCCCACCCTCCTGCTTGTAAACATCTCACATTTAGCATTGCACTTTGAGTGCTGCCAGACAGCATGCTTAGGTAGAGGAACTTAAGCAGAGGCACATTCGCAGAAGACGTCCAGAGATGAGGCAGTGAGGCTTAGGCAGATGATAGACGTTGCGTGTGGCAATCCATGAAGTGAACAGGGTGCACCTAATGGCCCTCCATCTCTGTCAACACAGAAGCCCTGACAGCAAAACAGGCCTAAGCAACAGGACTCCTATTCCCCACCCAACTACCCACCCACCTCTTCCAGATGGTGCTGTGGTGTGTCTGTGTCTGTGTGTGCATGTGCCAGGTCCTCTGTGGTACAAGATGTCCATGATCTTTGACCCAGTGGGACCAGCAGAGACGTAGTGATGGGAGTGATGGCAGACAGAGTGAGACTGTTATGTAATGTACCTACCTGGATGGCTTTCCCTGGCCGGCCGGCCGGCCGGCTTCCTGTCAGACAGCAGATGAGATGTGCAGACGGAAGGTGGCTGGCTGGCGGTTTGTGCTCAGGGAGACTTTGGAGAGGATCCCTGTGTGTGAGTGTGTGTGTGTGCGCGTGCTTCTGTGTGCGTGTATGTGCTTGTGTGTGTGTGCATGTGTGCGTGTGTGTGTGTGTGTGTGTGCG
Organism: Coilia nasus; assembly: GCA_027475355.1. NCBI lineage: Eukaryota > Metazoa > Chordata > Actinopteri > Clupeiformes > Engraulidae > Coilia > Coilia nasus. Next base: position 10,377,346 of record CM050208.1, read on the forward strand.
TGTTTGTGTGTGTGTGTGTGTGTGTGACTGTGTTTCTGCATGTGTCTGTTTGCAGGTTGCGTACGTGCACGTTCCAAAAACACAACACAAAGTTCAGAATGCATCCATCAGGAGAACTAGAGAGGGCCTTTTCCACAGAGTGCTATTTACGTCTGTGAAAACTGTCTCAGCCCTCTCCTTGTGTGTACTTAGCTGTAGCCTTCAGTGTGTAAGCGCGACTGGTGGATGCAGCATGCTTACGTGCTGGCTGGCCCATGCACGCGAGTGCTCAGTCTGCTAATACTGTAGGTGCAGAGAAGAGAAGCTTCGGGGAGATAGATGCAGGCGGGGTAGGGGCTGAGTGACAGGACTCCAGCCTAGAAGAAGGTTATGGTGACAAGCAAGGGCTAAAAAAAGGGGGATAGCATGCGAAAGGAGCATCTTCAGCAGGAAATTAACGCCACACACAGAAAGCCAATATCCTGGGGAGTGAGGGGTCCGTGTTTAAGAGCGAAAGAGTGGGAACTGATTTGACGCTCACCAAAGCTTAGACCAATTAAGGTATGTTGTCTGTGTAAACTGGAAAATAAATTACCTGAAGGTCACATGCAGACATGAGTGATATGTGTGCTGTCAGGTCTGGTGTTTCAGCCTGAGCATGCCTGTCATTGTAACTGAATGGTGTCATTGTGTGGTGAGGGTTCAACCTGCTGGTGTTCTTCAAAGATTTAATGCTGTTGACCCCCTAGGCTATGATGGGGAAATAAATAATGCATCCAATAGCACACACACACAGACACACATCATCACAGATATTCATTCATTCATGTCCAGCCCCAAAGAATAAGCATGCCCTAAACGTATGCGTACACACACATTCATTTTTCATGCAGTTATGAATAAGGCATGGGAAGATGCAGCCCTCTCTGGCCCTTAACTCACCCCCTCCTTTACTCACTCTTAATGAGCTGGAAAAAATGCCCGCTGTTGTTAGCCTTCGATAAAGCGAGGAGAAGATGTTCACTTCAAAACAACCCGTATGCATACCTGGAATGATGGGACGGTGTGTGGGCTGGGTGCTTGAGAGTGTGTGTGTGTATGTGTGTGTGTGTGTGTGAGAGAGAGAGAGAGAGAGAAGGGGGGTGTTGGTTGCAATATGCAATATGGCTGTACAAAATGCCCCCCAGCTGGGGCTGTGGGTGAAGTGAGGCAGCTAGCCAGAGCAGCTGGGGAGCGCACCGTACTGTCATGCTCAGTGAGCCCCCCCCCCCCCCGCAGACAAGGCGAACAAAGGGGCAGGGCAAGGATGGGTGTCTTTGTCCGCTTCGGCTCTGAGTGAGTTCTTGCTTTTATCATGAACAGAGCACGCACACACACACACACACACACACAATTACACACACGCACACACATACACACACGCATCAAAAGCAATCTTAAACTAAGCACCCATGTCCACATAGGTGATAGGGTATTTCGTGGTAATATTAGTTCTTTGAAGTTATGAAAACATGAAGTTGGAACACAAAGGCTACACTCTCCAAGTTGGTTTCCCTCAGTGGAGTGGGGGGCTGTGGATTTCTCCTGCAGCCTGGTGCTTTTGGCAGGGGGTGAATACCTTTGCTGTGTGTAACTTCATGAGGTAATGGAAAAATAGCACAGGTCAGCACACCAATAACGACTTAGCTTAGCAGGACCTCGGACTCGGTGTGGAAAAACAAGGTCCCATTTCGGCTCGTATTTATATCCTGGTATTTTTTTTAACTTATTTATTTCAGGTCATGGTGGTTTGGGTGATTGTGGTTTGGCGTTTTAGTGTAGGTGTGCAGCATAATTGAATTGGCATTGTTGCAAGTTGTTGGTGTTTGCTTGTTTTGGATACAAGGACTCTTTCACCATGGCAGAAGGAGAGGGCCGTTGCCAACCGGAGAGTGAAGGCAGACCCGCACTTTGCAGTGGGGTTGATGGGTTGCGGCATAGGGGAGATGTGGCGTTATAGGGGTTAGGAGAGGTACTGATGCCTGCAGCACATTTGCTAGCGTGTCGTCTCTATGCAATAAACCCCTTTACCTCCTGATGTGCCAAGTTTATTAAGGCACTATGTCAAGTTGCACACAGGCACAGAGGAAAAACTATTTTACAGTCTATTTGTCTTTTGTGTGAGTGTGTGGTATGTGTCTGTGTGTGTGTGTGTGTGTGTCTCTGTGTGTGTGTGTGTGTGTGTCTGTGTGTGTGCGTGTCTGTGTGACTGTGAGTGAGTCAAAGACCTCACTGTGACCAAAATCGCATGGGCTTCCCCCTAACCCCACCCAACTCCCAGCCCTGACTGCAGAAGTATTTCAGCCCACCTCGCCATGTCAGAGAAGCAGAGCTCTACTTTATCCTTATGCAGCCAGCCTGCACGTGACATGATGAGTGTCCTCTGAGACAACAGGAGGTAGTCGCCTCTGAAACAACCCCCCACACACACACACACACACACAGACACACACATCACTTCCTCTTCCCCAGTCTCATTTAACAAATCAGTCAGTAGGCCTCCCTCCCTCCTTCCTCTTTACCCCCGTCCCCCCAACCACCACACACACACACACACACACACACACCACCACCACGTCTCCCAGGCCTAAAGCAGATATAATGTGTCACAGACCAATTACACCGGCGATTTTCATTGGTCCTGTCTGTCACCGGGGGGTTCTGAGTCAAGGTAGAGCTGTGTTAGCTGTGTTATGTAATTATGATGCATTTGGGGGAACATATGGAACCACTGTACCACAGTCTGATATCATTTACACGCCACTCTCTGAGTTCCATTAAGATGTATGTCATGGTGGTCACAATTATTTAAGGGGTCTGAACTTTTTGGCGGCCCAGTCAGTCGACAGGAAAAGAGCTGGTCTGGCATCTCAGAAATGTGTTTTCTTTATGCCCCCACACACAGGCTGCAGTGTACCAGTGTCTTTTGTGAGTGTGTGCGTTTTTTTTAAATGTACTCAGGTAATGACCTGAGCTGAGCTATTGGTTTTAGTGCCAGCATTGGTCTTGGTGCCAGGCTGCTATTAAGATGATGAATGGCAGAGCCTTAAAACAGCACATGCCCCTCTACACATATTACTTTAAAAAAAAAAAACTGAAAAAAAAACTTTGTGACTCTTTCATTATTGATGATGATGAGGACTCACTTTCCAGATATGGAAAACTTTTTTTATTTTCCTGTTTTTTTTTTTCCTCAGAGCTGCCTTTCTTGGCGAGGGCTCTGGAGAGAGGGGCTTATGTTTTTAAACCACTTTAGTGCAACACTTGCCATTGCTAGGGAGCCACAGTGGCACTCAGGGATGAATAATACACCATGTGACTCCAAACTATGAAATGGGAGTCACGCCACCAAGCCATGAAATCCCGGTGACAAAGAAGAGAGCAATCCTCGCCACCCCGAAGAGGTCCCGAGGAGCACAAAGAGGCCTGCCATTAAGACACCACGTGCTGCCTTGTTTTCCAAGCTAGCACCTTCATTTTCTCCCAAAAGAGTCTCTGCAAATTACACCCTCGTGCAGGGCAAATGATTCCTTTTGCGAAAGGCTTTTGGCTCGCAGACCTCCTAATGTCTGTGTTTAAGCGGAGAGCAGCAGCGGTCCAAAGTACAGTCCTGTGTGGCTGAGAACCTGGAGCAGGGTTAGCTGAGGTGGCAGCACGTAGAGAGCCGCTGGGGTGGGGACACTGAACAGAACACAGAACGAGGGCAAAGCGCAAGCGCTCGCAGGACTGGCGCTTGGAAATGATTTACCACTTTTATTAAAGTTTGATTGAACACACACTGCTGTTTTAGAGTGTGTTTATCCACCACGGCACAAAAATAACTACAGTAATTTCACAGTCTACAGTGATGTTAATTTACCAAGCATAAAAGTCTTTTGATGCTGACTGTAATGACCTCATTCCTTTGTTTTGCCTAAAGGTTATTGAAGTAATAAAACGTTTTTTTTTTTGTGGTGTGCATACTACAGTTATTTTGTTGAAGGTTTGTTTTGACATTGTTGGAAGCAGACGTTTTTGAACTAGCTGCTTTTATCTTAGGCCCAGCCAGTGACCTCCAGTGCTGATCTCCTGGTGTGCTTTATCCCCCCTCCCTCAGGTGGCCATCAAGTCCATCCGGAAGGAGAAGATCAAGGACGAGCAGGACATGGTGCACATTCGCCGTGAAATCGAGATCATGTCGTCCCTCCGTCATCCACACATCATCTCTATCTATGAAGGTTTGTCTCTCACCATCCTTTCATTCATCCCTCTATCCATATACCCCTCCTTCTTATTCTCCTCCTCCTCCTCCTCCTTCTCTTCCTCCTCCTTCGCCTTCTCTTTTGTGTCTCATCAGACGTGCGACGTGCTGAAAAGCCTCTCAAAAGAAGATGTCACTGTGGGCTCTCTTCCACAGCCTGAACGTGTTACGCGGGGTGTTCCTCGTCTTGGCCAAGTGTCTGTGTGTGCGTTTGAGGGTGTGCATAGGGGGGTGTTTGAGGTTCGCTGTTCCCCACATCTGAGGGGTCTCTTCCTCCTCTGTTTTTTTTTCAGTCTTTCTGCTTTCTTCTTCTTCCCCTTCTTCTTCTTTTTCTTCCTTCCCGTTGCCCGTCCATCCTCTTGATCTTCTTGCCAGACATCTGCTGGTGTTTACAGCACCGCAGCTGCTAGCCAGACCTGGCCCTGAGACAGTGGGCTAGCCTTCAGCCGTCTGACTCCATATTGCCGGCTGGGCTCTGCCATCGCTCTCTCTACAGTACACCAGCGCTCGCTCCTGCAAGCAACAAAGACTGACTGCCAAAGCTCAAACTAGCAACGAGGAATCCAACAAATAAAATTCCCTGCATGATATATTGAGCACTGTCAGACGCCATGTTTGTGTTCGTTTGTTTATGTTCGCCTGTATGCAACGCAACCATGTGTCTGCATTTGTATGATAGAATTATGAAGACGCAACCATGTGTCTGCATTTCTGTGATAAAATTATGAAGACGCAACCATGTGTCTGCATTTGTATGATACAGTGATGGCGACAAAGATTCATGGACAGATGGACAGATTCATGAATCATCAGCAGTTCAACTGTACCAGAATCATTTTGGAAAGTCATTAACACAGAAATTAGGTCAGACAGCGAATCTGCACTGGGGTGTCCTCTGACTGGCTACTACACAGAGAATCGATGTGAAGTGCAACTATACGAGGGACGGATCTGAAATAGGATCCTATAATCAGTGCTCTCTGGCTGGAAGGCTGCCCCCGCCACTCTGCTCCGCTCTGCTCTGCTCTCCCTCCGGCTACACCCAGTGAAAGACTTTTTCCTTTTGCGTGCCACGTCAGGGCTGGCACGTTGCGAATAAGCTGACAGGGCTTTCGCCTGCTTACTCGCTCGCCCTCTCGCACGTTTGCCTGCTCTCAAGAAGGAGTCGGCCCCTCGTTTTTATTAAACTCTGGGTGTTTTTGAAGAGCGGCCATATTCACCACTGCGGAGTGTCATAAGTCAGCGAGTGTTGTGGTTGGCCCTGGTTTGGGAGTCTGAGAGAATGATTAGGAGGACAACCTCATTTATATGAGGCTTTGGAGTCAGTCTGCTGGTCATATAGGAACAAGCTGGTTGTCTGCCTTCGATGCCAGTGCCACAGTTTTCTCTCTTTTTTTTCACTCTCTCTCAGTCTCTGTCTCTCTCTTTCTCTCTGTCTCTCTGTCTCTCCCTCTCTCTCTCGCTGCCTGGTTTCTGGTGTTTCTGTTAAATAGTGTTTACTGTTGTGGGCTGGCGCACCCCCAGAATAAGGTTGGAAACGTATAGAGACAGAAATGTGTATCCAGCAACACCCGTGTCAACATTTAACTACTTGTGTGAGGCAAAGTCGAACCAGATGTGAGCGAGGATTGATTTCGCCCAGCACGTTTTGCATCCATCAGCATGTTGCAGGCATTTTTAGCTCATTTGCCTTGTCGCCAGCAGGATAATTCATAACCTCGTAACCTCATTTGGGGATACATTCACAGAGCAGTTTACACCCCCAAGTCTAAGAGCTGTAGCCCCAAACAAGTGGACAAAGAGGGAAAAATAGCATTTTTCCACTAACCTACCTACCGAGATAGGTTAGGTAGAAAAGAATAGAATACGAATGGAATAGAACAGAATAGAATAGAATAGAACAGAACAGAGTACAATAGAATAGAATAGAATAGAATAGAATAGAATAAAACTTTATTAATCCCATGGCAAGGTCCCTTCAAGGATAATTGGGATTCCAGCAGCACAGGAGCAAACCACAGTAGATACAGATACATACCATTAGTGCACAGATAGAAGTATTAATAGATAAGGAGAGAGGTACTACAAGTCTTGTAGATGCTGATAACTGCCCAACTTTGCCATAAATTTAGATTTCACTGATATCACTGCTATGTAGCAGTTGGTTAGTTGGCATATGATCATCATAGATAGATGGATGGATGGATGGATGGATGGATGGATGGATGGATGGATGGATGGATGGATGGATGGACGGATGGATGGACGGACGGACAGACGGACGGACGGACGGACGGATGGACTTTATTGATTCCAAGCTGGGAAAGTAAAGAACTTTATGTTAAATGTATGAGTCAACAGTTACGTTATCTCACAAAAAATGTAAGTAAGTGAGTGAGAGCCCTTTACCTTGAAGTGTGTTCATAAAAACCCAATCAGGGAACATCACACACACAGGCCTGATGCAGTTAGCAGCACCCAGACAATGGGGGGCTAATTACCAGACTCCTATAAAAAGCCCCCAGAACAAAGCAGAAGGGGAGGGGAGGGTAGTGGGCAGTGCCCGGACGTCTGTGTCTAATGGCAGTTGTGTTAGCCAGGTAATTATCCCATTGAGGGGCGTGCTGAGCAGATTACGGGGTCAACGCTAACAAGCGGTAAGCTAGCACAGTCACCAGGGTCAGCGTTACACTGAGTCAGCCCTTCCGCTGCACAGGGTGCGTCCCTGTCTCAGTCTGCAACTCAGAATGGAGGTTAAATTTCATGTATTTTAAAAGGCCTTTTTTTTCAATGGCAGTGTTACAAATATGAAGATTTGGTACCAGTAGCAAGCCAAGTGCTTCCCAGGATGGCTGGGAAGACCAGTAGACCCATCTTTAGCAGGAGGAAGGAGTTGACGTGTACAGTAGACTGGACTTGTAAACTGGACACTTTGTGGCAAAATGTCCTCACAGTCACGTCATGGTCACGCTCCTCCTTGGCAACCTGTGGTTGCCATGGCTACGGGCTCTGCTCCTGCTCCACAGGGTAAACAGCCAGAGTCGGTTGGAACAGAGGCAGAGTAAGCCATGTTGACACGTAAGGAGGGAGCACAGACTATCTCAGGTACTAAGGGATGAAACAGGAAGAGACGTAGACAGATAAAAAGAAAAAAAATACATAACTAAAGGAGGGCAGATGTCCAAAACGTGTTAAAGAAGATATCCAAAATGTCAGGGTCAAAGATTCAGTGAGTACAAACTGTGCCTTGCTCATTGTGGCTGACCTTGGATCCAGCTCCCCAACCCCGCCTTACACACACACACATACACACACAAACACACACACATACCCCCGCCTCACGGGACCATGTGAAAAGGTGCTTAGCGCGAAGGTCAGGAATGTGAGAGATGGCTGCTGTGTCTCCTGACATGATGAGCAGCGCAGTGATTTACTGTCCTGGGAAACAGACCCGCTCCTCGGCCCGATCCCTTCAAGAGCCCCCAAAACACACACACACACACCACACACAAACTTCCACACCTCTACAGTCACCAACACACAAACACACACACACACCTCTACAGTCTCCAGTACACACACACACACACACACACACACACACACACACACGCTCATACACACCACACACAAACTCCCACACCTCTACAGTCACCAACAAACACACAAACACACACACACACCTCTACAGTCTCCAGTACACACACACACACACACACACACACACCTCTACAGTCTCCAGTACACACACACACACACACACACACACACACACACACACGCTCATACACACCACACACAAACACCCACACTTCTACAGTCTCCAACACACACACAAACATACACACACACACACACACCTCTACAGTCTCCAATACACACAGAAACACACACACACACACACCTCTACACCCTCCAAAATGTGCAGAACCACACACACCTCTACAGCCTCACACACACACAAACACATACCAATACAACCCTTAACACACATACAACCACACACACAGACATACTCCAACCCCACCCAAGTCACTGCACTCCCCCTCTTGGGCAAGACAGCCCAAAACAGAGCAGTACCTCCCGGCAGTGCTGTTGGAGGCCCCCGCCAGCCACGTGAGGTGGGCGGCTGATGTCATGGACCGAGGAGTGCAGGGATGCGGTTAGCCTCCTCTGGAAGCCCGACAGAGGCCCCACTCTTCCAGCACACTTGGGTGGGGTGCTCCTTAAAAGCAGATTTGCAGTTTACAGCTTCGGGCGGTTTGCATTGGCGTGCTGAGAACATTTGCCCTGGAATTGAGATTGTATGGTAGTACGTAAAGAACAATGGGAATGATGGGTGGGTGTTTGTGGGGAAAGGTGATCTTGGCCGTGGTGTTTATGCTAGACAATAATCAACCACCAGTGTAGTGGAGTGTAATGGAAATGTAAAAGTGCATGTGTGTATGTGTGTGTGTTTCACATTAACCACGCAACAATTTAGGTAAATGTCATTCCCAGGAGCTGTTGTCTTTGTGTTTTTAACCCAGGTCAGATCCCAGATCTCACCTCTTTTCAATGGCCTCCTGAAAATACTGCATTTATGCTTGTCCTCTTAACTTCTGTCTCTGCAGTGTTTGAGAACAAGAGAGAGTGAGAGTGAGAGACAAGAGAGTGATTGTGAATAGGACATTAGGTTACACTTAGCTCACGCTCTTATCCAGAGCGACTTACAGTTATTTTAGGTACAGGGTACAGTCCCTGATTAGATGTCTTGCTACTTTTGCTTATCGGTCTTGGTCCGATCTCAGGACCAACTCCCTCACCGTTAGCCCACAGCTGCAAGACACAATATGCAATATGACTGTGTACTAACCTGTACCTATACCCGACCTCTTGCCTTTTGTCTCTGCAGTGTTTGAGAACAAGGACAAGATTGTGATTGTGATGGAGTACGCCAGCAAAGGCGAGCTGTACGACTACATCAGTGAGCGACGCAGGCTGAGCGAGCGCGAGACGCGACACTTCTTTCGGCAGATCGTCTCCGCGGTGCACTACTGTCACAAGGTAGGCCTCCTCTCGCATCTTCCGAACGACGACACACAAAAAAAATAAAAGAAACAAAACTGTATTGAAGCCCTCAACATACAAGCAAAACAAACATGGGATTTTATTTCGACCCCTTTCACTATCCAGGAAGAAGGGAGAAAATTCCAAGAAATTCCCATTTCTTTGGCCAAGACAAAAACTGTATTCTGCAAGAGAGCAATCCATTATGAAAGCCAGAGCTTATTAACATAGGTAGTGGGGAAGAGGGGTTGCGGGGTGGACGATATCAAAAGCTTTTTTTCCTCCATTTTTATGACAAACCATCAAGCATTTTTGTCTCAGTGGGTCCACCCAAGGGTTCACCCCAGGCCCCTGCGGGCCCTCCTCCATGGCAAAACGTGCAGTTATTTAATAAAGCCAAGCGAAGACGTCAGCTCCATAAGCATGTTATTCTTGGCCCCTTTCAGATTTGGGAGGAATCTCCGTGTGACACAATGATGAATAACAGCCTCGGCCATCGCCCATCGTTCTGTTCACCACTGCTGTCTATCAATGTAGTACGCAAATGCTATTACGACACCAGGGTCTACGCACAGCCAGAAAACATTTGACAAAGACAAGCCAACTAGAACGAGTGTGCTGTCTTTGAGCCATTGATTTTCCTCCTCCCAACTTCATGTTGTGAGTGGCCAGGGCTGTTCTGCATCTCAGCTCCATCCTGACTTGTCACCCACCCAAATACACACACACACACACACACACACACACACACACACACACACACACACACACACACACACACACAGTGTACCTTCATTAGCTGTGGTTCTTGTTCCTGCTCTGGCATCTCCCAGAGGGCCAGGCTCTGGGTGGGCTTGCCCATTGTCATCCTCTTTACAGCTGGGGGAGAAGGTGATGTCATCCCCCTGACTGGGAGAGTTCCAGACAACATGGTGCACACAGGATGAGTCACCGCACACAACAGTGGTGTGTGTGTGTTTTTGTGTATGCCTGTGTGTGTGTGTGTGTGTGTACATGTGTGAGCATGTGTGTATGTGTCAGTGTGTTGCTGGTGTGTGTGTGTTTCTTTATGCCTGTGTGTGTGTGTATGTGTGTGTGTGTGTGCATGTGTGAGTGTTTGTGTGTGTGTGTGTGTGTGAACGTGTGTATGTGTCAGTGTGTGCAGGTGTGTGTGTGTGTGTGTACATGTGTGAGCGTGCGTGTATGTGTCAGTGTGTGTGTGTGTGTGTGTGTGTTTGAGGGTAGTCACAGGGTGGGGTACGTATGACTGACACAGGAAGGAGGAGCTGAAGCATAGGGTGTCACTTCACAGCCCATCTGCTCCAGTGAACTGCGTGTGAACATGTGTTCTCTCTCACGGCCTGGCAGCCTAAAAAGTGCACGGTGCGTAGCCGCAGCCATAACGAGCTTGCTCGAGTCCCTTTGCCAAATGCTCGCATCGCCGCTGCTGCGACCCATATGTTAATGTCTTCAAACAAACACAACTTATTTTCTTAATTCAGAGCTTTTATGAGAACATCATTTACACTGGTACATAATTATAGGGTTTCAAATGCAGATGCTGGGTTGTGTTGTGTTTCATTATTTCCAACGTTCGTAAACAGATACTCATGAAATATGATGGGTTTCTAAAGTTGTACATCAGTTATAAATTCATTTGTTGGTTTGTGTGCGCTTTGTGATTTGACATGAAGCATGTGAGACAAATTGCATGGTCATGTCTTGTAACGCAGCGTCTAATGTTATTATTTCCGTATGTCTTTATATTTTTATGTCTTTCTCAGAATGGAGTGGTGCACCGGGACCTGAAACTGGAAAACGTGCTACTAGATGAAAACTGTAACATTAAGGTAAGCACGGCTTCAGCTCTTCATTTCTTCCCCATATCTCAGTGCAGATTTAATTATTAAATCTTTATTTAACCAGAGATACAGTCACATTGAGATTATTAAGTACACTCAGATATTAAGTAGACTCACACGTCACACACTCCATCCAGTGGCAGTGTAGTGAGACAGTGAGACGCTGGGTCTAGCCTCTCTTCCCTTTGTCACAGTGTTTTGTCAGGAAGGACTTCCTGTCTGTCTGACGGTAGACACGGATAAGATAAGGGTGGGGGCGGGGGCGGGATGCTGAAGACTCAGAGTGACAGGAACCGATGGGGGCTGACGAGGGTCACCCAGCCCTCTCCATGATTCACAAACCGGGAGGACAACCATAAGACAATATCAGCCGATTAGGAGGACAACCATGACACGAGATCGTTGATTACGACTTAGCCTACTCAGCAAGAATGCCCTGTAGATCAAGTGTGGTATGTCTGGGAGAATTCCAGTCCCACCCAGTCTGTGGGAAACTGCTAGACCGCCAATGTGTGTGTGTGGAAGACCTGTAAATGTAGTTTTATGTCTGAACTTTCACTAATTGGCTCCATGTTGTGTTTTGTGTTTTCTACACAGATTGCCGACTTTGGCCTTTCCAACTTGTACCACAAGGACAAGCTTCTGCAGACATTCTGTGGGAGTCCACTGTACGCTTCGCCTGAGATCGTCAATGGGAGGCCCTACCGTGGCCCTGAGGTAGGGCACAGACATCCCTCTGACACTGAAGTTAACACTGACGTGGTTTCAGTCATGGCGAAATAACAGAGAGACAGAGAGCGAGATAGAGAGAGAGAGATAGAGAAAGATATGAATAAAGAGAGAAAATGAAACAAAGAGAGAGAAAGAGAAAGACAGAAAGAGTGAGTGGTGCTAATCTCTAGGACCTTTCCCCTCAGGGGGGGGGTTTGCGGTGCTGAAACAGAGAGTTACTGAAGCGTCAGCTCTGCTCCTTTGAAGGGATTATCCCTGCACAGACCCCCAGAATCAGACCCAAAACAGCCCCAGATTCTCAAGCGCCATCCACAGATGGTGTCTCTGCAGGCCCTTTGAAGACTTTATGGTTGTTGTGCTCTGGACGTGTGTCCCTACAAAAGCTCCTAAATGAGTTACACAGGCACACAGATTTTACTGCCACAGCCTGTGGTCCTGCTGAACGTTCCACTGGTTAGGCCAGGCTCCCAGAAAGAACCTAGCTTTATACAAGTCCTCCACTGATTAAAAGCAATCCCAAGGCGTTGCCAAATTATAGCAGTTGTATACTTTAAAACAAGTGTAATTCCTATTTTAGACCCAAGCCGAACCTATAAATTTCCCATAATTTGCTGTAATTTACTTCTGGGTTAAAAAAAAACAACAGCAACGAGATCAAAATCACAATGTCAGAATGTCCCATGGGAAAAAGCCACAAATTATAGCCAACCCTTGGAAATAAAAACAGCGTACAATGGCACTCCCTCCGTCGCTACAAATTGACGGGAAGGCTGAAAGTGCAACAATCTGAGAGGAAGTCCAATCACACTATCTCATTTCCTGAGTCCTGACACCCCCCCCAGACCACATCAGGCCTGGCCAACGTTTCCCCCAGACCAGCCTCCTGCCCAACGCTAACCCAGCCTAATCAGTAACTGTCAAGGTGTCTGTCATATGCACTGGTCCCGTCCACTCAAGTCAGTCTCAAGACTTGCGTAACCTACCCTTGAGCTGTTAAGAGAAATTATTTGTTGCATAATGTTGACAGAAGTTTAGGTCTAATAACATAGTAATATAGTTGCTAATCAGCATAAGGACTCCATTGGCAGACCTCCTTTTCTTATCAGCTAATAACCAGGACACTGTGTGCATCTTAACGCGGTCATGTCAAACATTGGCAATCAGAGTTGTTGCAAAGGACAGTTCAGGTTGCGAAATCCTATAAAACCTGTAAAACTGTCACTGACTATTGACAACTATTGACAACTACAGTATTGTTTGAGCAGTGATTAAGGCAAACTCATGTTGACTGGTTTCCTCAGGTGGATAGCTGGGCGCTGGGTGTACTTCTGTACACTCTGGTCTATGGCACCATGCCTTTCGATGGAGGAGATCACAAAAACCTAATTCGCCAAATCAGCAATGGGGAATACAGAGAGCCTACTCAATCCTCAGGTGAGAAATGCTATTGCTAATCATGTCCCCATACACAGTGCTTAGATTAGTACATTGCACTTACATGTATATTTGGAATCGTACAGTGTTTTTCTGTGACAGCAACAGCAGTTGTTGACAGCAACTAAGAGGTTTATTGATTTAACAACAGAAACACTATATATAGTAATAAATGTTAAAGGTAGTGTACATATACAAAGATTTTAGCCACATAGGCTAATTTACATCTTTTTTAATAATACATATAAATGTAAATAAGTTAGAAAAATAATTAATATATAATGGTAATTACTCTTAATTTATTTTTATAATTATATTCTTATGTTGCAGTTGTGTGAAAAAAAAATATAGTTAATATATAATATATTAAAGGTAAAAATAAATAATTCTGCTCTGGCAGACGCCCGCGGTCTGATCCGCTGGATGCTGATGGTGAACCCGGAGCGGCGTGCCACGGTGGAGGACATCGCCAACCACTGGTGGGTCAACTGGGGCTGGAAGAACAGCGTGTGCGACTGCGAAGCCCAGCGGGACGCCGGCTCCCCCATGCTGGCCCGATTCATCGACTGGCAGAACCGCGCCGAGCCCCGGCCCACCAAGGCCACCCGGCCCGACCCGCTGCTGCAGCTCGTCCGCCAGCGGCCCAAGAAGTCCAAGAAGGAGAACGACGCGGGGGCGCCCCACGGTGGCGGGGAGGACAACCTGGAGCTGAAGCGGCCCAAGGGCATCCTGAAGACCAGGCCGTCGGACGAGCAGCGCTCCCCGAGCCTGGAGGAGATTGACGTGAGTCCTGCTGCCGAGGTTCCCAAGGGGGGGGACTTCACAACCGGTGCTAAAGAAGAGGAAGAGGGGCCTCCGCTGATGGGAAGCTCGCCCAGCAAAATGGTGTCCAGCAGTCTCCCCAAGAAGGGCATCCTGAAGAACAACCAACAACGGGAATCAGGGTACTACTCCTCGCCAGAGCGCAGCGAGTCCTCCGAGCTGCTAGGGGGCAGCATCACGCCTCTGGTGGCCAGCTCGCCGCCGAAGAGGGCCGTGGGCAGAAAGGGAATCCTGAAGCGCAACGGCAAGTATTCCACCTACAGCGTGGCGCCGTCCATGAGCGCGCTGGGCGAGCCGGCGTCCACCACTGACGTCGGCCTGTCCCGCAGCCAGAGTCGCCCGTCCAGCATCGTGGGCGAAGACAGCGTGGTGCTCACCAACAGCTCGTTCAGCGGAGCCGAGTGGCCCCCCTCCGCCCCCAGGCCCAACATCCGGGGCTGCGCGTCCGCCGAGAATCTGCTCCAGCTGGCCAACTTCAAGGGCCTCCAGGCCGCGCCGCCCCTCCCCGGAGCCAAGTTTGGCCGCGGGCCCCGGGGCTCTCCCGGGGACAACAGCAGCTTCTCTCTGCTGGGTGACCTGGACGACATGACTCAGGTATACCAGCAAGCCCTAGATATCAGCAGCAACCTGACCTAGGGGAGAGACGAGAGAAAGAGAAGGAAAGTGGAAGAGAAAAGACAGAGGGATGAATGGAAGGAGGGAGTGAGGAAGGAGGGGTGAGTGGTGGTGGTGGTCTTGGTAGTGCCACTCGCCTGTATGTGTATGTGGAGGGTGTGTGAATGTCTGTGCCGTGTTTTATAATGACGACCAGTGTGGTGCTGGGATATGCTGAATGGGGAAACAGCAGCCACTCTGGGGGTTAAATCATGCAGGAAGCTGTACTCACTCACACAGAAAGACAGACATACACACACAAACACACTGTAAGTCTGTACAGATGAAAGAGGAGTAGAGGGGTTATATGAGATGTGGTACAGTGGGAGTGGCTCACCCGGGTCAGCCTCCCTCGCTTGAGTGCTGCAGCCAAATGTTTACATGTTTGTATTTCAAAAAAAACAAACAAAACCAAAAAAACAAAAAAAAACAAAAAAACAAACAAGAGGTAGAATCACAAGACACCATGCAGTGACAGGCTCTCAGGAGGGTAAAACCGCTCGCTGAGCAAAGAGAGTCAAACTGAGTTTACAAAGGCACCTTAAAACTCACCCAGAGCACATGCTTTGTGATCTTTGCTTCCTGTAAAAGAGTTCAAAAGAGAAAAAAACCAGGGTCTTGCTCCAAAAGAACTATCATTGTTGATTATTTATTACTATTTAGCGTAGATGTAGTGATACAAAACTGGTGTGGTCTGGCTGTACTGGAAGAGTGGATAAGCTCAATTTCTCCAATCCCTTTGTATGGAATTGACATATATGATTATTGTGTTATTCAAGTAACTGACCTAGCGTATTCGATATATCTCGAAGTCCGCATATGTAAAACAAAAGGGTCACATATATCACAACACATATATGTCCTATATAAATATAAACATGTATGGTATGTAAGGGTATATGTAGGAAGTGCCTTCTTTATCGATTCATACGAAATTATGTATGTCATTTCCTAAAAGTGGAGAGAGAGATGCCAGGTTTAGCCATCACCAGATGTGCTCTTAAAGTTGTGCTGAATGTGGAAAAGACCCAGGACCTCGAGGCACAGAGCCTCTCTTAGGGATGACAAAGGTTACAGTGCCAAACAGGATTAGCGTACACACACACACACACACACACACACACACACACACACACACATCTGCAACCCCTGTCAGTGCACAAGCCATGTTGTACACACTACTCATGTTTCAGTCACGTGTCGTTTTAAGGTTTTCAATCACACAGATTCTTTAAGACATACTGTAGCTCACAGGCAACATAGATCTCTCTCTCTTTCTCTCTCTCTCTCTCTCTCTCTCGTGCCTTATTTGTTTTCCCTCGGATTCTCATTCTGGGCGGCCTCTTGATTAGACTCAATGGCTGGTTAGACACTCTGGACACACTCACCTTAATGGGCGTTTACAAAGGTAGAAGTCTCAGACACACTCTCAGTTCCCAGGAATGTTCTTTTGGGGGGGGGGGGGCATAATTTGCTTTTCTACTTTGTTTTGTCTGGAGGGCCCCGAAGGGAGACCTTCTGGTTTAAATTCTTCCCCCCGTTTGTCTTCTGAAGGCACCATTTCCATGCCGATTGATTGGTAGGTACACGAGGAAACGGGGTGATTACGGTCCAGGAATATAGGTTTGATTTGCGCGATGTTCAGTCTGTTATCACAACACACGGCGAACTTTAAACTCAAGACCTGTTTGGAAAAAAAGAAAGGAAATTTCAAGTAAACAGATACTGGAATGGAGTGATGAGACAGCGAATTCCACACTCGCTAGACATGTTGGCACAGGAGATTATCATCAGTACTAGACTTTGTGGCTTTTTCTTTGTTTGTCGCCATGCCTTATTTAGGCGGCCAAGACATTTCGTTGAATGGGCTTTCGGTCAGATTGCTAGTAGACTTCACTAAAACTTACGTAGGCTCCTTTTTTTCTTTTTTTGTGTTTGTTTTTATCTTAGCAAGAGAAATAGAGTGTATGTGTGAGGTAGACGTTAGGAGAGATAGAAGAGAAATGGTTAGAGTATCACAGCAAGTTGGTAAAAAAACGGTAGAAAGATAGAGATGATATGGATGGGTTACAACTGGAAGGAGTTTGTTGCGGCCTTGGTTAGGCCTGCATTGAGAGAAAAGGTAACCGAAAGTGTTGATAGAAAGAATACCAAAGGAAAGTAGCGATATGAGAGACTAACAGAAAGTTTACTTTTGAAACCAAAGAGCAATGAAAGCTTTATATATATTTTTTTCATTTATTTGAATGTAAAGTGTTGAAAAGGTAGTTCCTGGATTGAGAGTGATGTGTGTTCACAGGAGCCTTAAGTTTTACCAGACTGGTGTGTAAGTGAGATTAGAGTTTGGTTGGCCACAGTTTGGGGGTCAGCAGGAATGCAAGGGGTGCAGGCCAGCCAGATGTACTGTGTACCTGCACCCTGTTAGTGTTGGTGTAAAACTCCTTGAGGTAGATGGCACTCTGTGCACACCTGACCTAACCAAAGCACAAAGAGCCAGTGCCTGTTAGCAAGAGACTAGCCCCCAGTAGCCCCCAGTACTTGAGATAACACAGCCCATAAACAAATGCCCTCATGAGTGTGTGTCCTAGAAGTTCAGAGAGGCTGTGCTCCATAGCCCGGGGGGGTCAGTATTTTGGTAGTTAACTTCAGCTGATTAGCAAGCCACTTCCTTGTCGCCATTTCCCAGAAACTGCATCGTATCCCATACCGTTTTCCCCATGCTGATTGGTGGGTGGGTGCTCCACTCTCAGCTCATGCACGAGTTTACTGTTGGGCACAAGCTGTCTCCCGCGTGCATGTCGGAGCCATTTTTGAACATCCAATGCTCTTTCTCAATACAGCTTTCTGCTCTGCCTCAGGTCAATCAGTAACGTGACACTTAAATGGCCAAGTAAAACTGTGGCATGAATGAGCCCCATGAAACTCCATTTTGAAACTTGAAAAAATCCTTCAATTTTGGCTGAATTCACTGACCTAGCATATTCCTTTGAAATGAAGGGGGGTGGGACTTCCTGCCTTTCTCCAATCATTATAATATCTCCATGTCCGTGGCCATAATGCTGGATTCTGTTTTGAAGGTGCAGTACCTGAAATTGTGAAATTCTTTCAGTCCCTTCATTCTGAAAAAGTCTTTGACCACCAACACATGCACAACCTGAGAGGTCACAATTGTAAACTTACTATACACATCCACTAAGGCTAAAGTGTGCGACAGAGGTCCTGGGTATTTGTTCAAAAAGAGACACCCATTGTGTATCATATTGTATTGCATTTTTTTATTTGTATTGCATTGTATTGTCAACTGGATTTACAGTGATAAAATTATACTATGTTAGTATTTTTTAAATACTTTTCTGTTTTTGATTCTCCAAAATATAGAAACTTATATTGCTTTATGTTATGGCAGAACCCAGTATGTGTTTGTAGAATCTTGTTGCGGTCAGAGCAGAGGCCCCATATCCACATCATCCACGAATAAGTGTCTTATGAAAGAGCAGTGGAGGAGATTACACTGTTTGTCAGTGCACACACACCATGTCCAAAGTAAATTGAGACTAGGGTTCAGGGGGCAGGAAGCCATTTTCATGTTTTGCCCCTCTTTATCATTCAGTCTACTGACCTATTGACACACAATGGGGCCTCTTTAAAAAAAAAAAAAAAAAAAACTCATCTGTTTTGAAACACTTATGACCCATGCTGGCCAGCCAAGTTAGCTGATTCTTGGCACCGTTAAACATGAATAATACCACAAGGACATGCCATGTCCAAGACTACACAAGCTCACTGTACGTCTTTACTCAGACCGAATCATTTAGAGTAACATGGGGTCACAAAAGTGAGTAGACAGATTCATCGACCATGCTTTCTGCCAAACTGGAAATAACTGGTGCATACTCAGTAGTTAGCAGAGGGGCTAATCATAGGAAAACTTGACTGGATATTGTTATATTAATAATAATGGTATTATGTTATTTAAGTATTATTTTTGTTTTAGTTCATTATTATTTTTGGCTAAAGCCACAATTATCTTTTATTTTTCAGTTTTTTTGTTTCTTTTTTTTGAAAACCTGGACTGCCAAGGTGATTTGTGTTCAGTGCCTTTGCTATCTTTTATGATCATGATCATTCATTTTTTGATAAAGAAAAATAAATACCAGTGTGTTTTTATACGCCTATTTATTGGTGGGGAAGCCATGTTGTTTGACTTAATGCTACTTAATCCATGTCAAAGCCAAGCCTGTACTCAGACATTTGTATTTTACATCCATTGTTGTGACAGTAGAGAGCATGTTTTTACTGTGCGCTTAGGGACTTGGTAGTGGTAGTTTGTAGGTGAGTGGGTGATGATGAAAGACATGTTCTCCCTTAATGTTCATTCAGACAAAACCACTGTAACACCGACTTCAATAAAAATGGAACATTTCAAGGAATTTGGTGTCTTCGTGTTTGTGTGTCTATGTGTCAACATACCCTAAACCATAATAGTAGTTATGTGTGTGTGTTGTGTGTGTGTGTGTGTTTGTAAATTAGTGTTACCATGTACTTACAGTCACAAGCATGGACTTCACTTAACATGTTGACATATAACAGGAATTACATACAAATATATATGCGTGTGTGTGTGTGTGTGTGTGTTTTAAGTGTCCCTGCTGCAGGAAACTTACTTAAGGCACATCTATCTCCTTGTGTGTTCCCTATTTCACTGTGTTCCCTCTTACACTGGGACAGAAAATATGCTTGAATCCTTGAACGTATGTATATATGTGCATATGTGTAAATGTGATATAAGTTTATGATTTGTATATACTACCGGACTCTCATTTCCTTTGGGATAAGTAAAGTATCTGGACTCTCTACTACTACTAAATAATCCAACATGTAACACATCCTTAAAACCCATTCTTGTACATCTGCCACATGAAAAAAGAGTAAGATTGTGTGTGTGTGTGGAGAGAGATAAATGACAGACTATAAAAAGAGAGAGGGAGGGCCATCGGAGGGGAGTGGGGACGAGTTGTATGGCGTTGTGGGGAGGAGTTATCTCTCTGTGGCTTGACTGCCTGCTCAGGCTTAATTTGATCCACATTGGAGGGAATGGGCGGGCGTCTGGCTGCTGGAGAGAGTGGAGGGCTGGAGTACTGGAGGGCTGGGGGGCTGGAAAGCTGGAGGGCTGGAAAGCTGGAGGGCTGGAGGGCTGATGGGATGGAGGGCTGGAGGACTGGATAGCTGGAGGGCTGGAAAGCTGGAGGGCTGGTGGGATGGAGGGTTGCAGGGCTGCAGGGATGGAGGGATGTGTGGAGGCTGGAGGGCTGGAGAGCTGTGGGGCTGGAGAGATGGAGGGATGGAGGGCTGCAGGGCTGGAGGGCTGTGTCAAGGCTGGAGGGCTGGAGAGCTGGTGGGCTGGTGGGATAAAGGGCCGGAGAGCTGTGGGATGGAGGGCTGGTGGGATGGAGGGCTGGAGGCATGAAGGGCTAGAGGACTGGATAGCTGGAGGGCTGGAAAGCTGGAGGGCTGGTGGGATGGAGGGTTGCAGGGCTGCAGGGATGGAGGGATGTGTGGAGGCTGGAGGGCTGGAGAGCTGTGGGGCTGGAGAGATGGAGGGATGGAGGGCTGGAGAGATGGAGGGATGGAGGGCTGGTGGGATGGAGAGCTGGAGGGCTGGTGGGATGGAGGGCAGGTGGGATGGAGGGCTAGAGGGGGCTGGAGAGGGCTGGTGGGCTGTGTGGAGGCTGGAGGGCTGGAGAGCTGTGGGGCTGGAGGGATGGAGGGATGGAGGGCTGCAGGGCTGGAGGGATGGAGGGCTGGAGAGGGCTGGTGGGCTGTGTGGAGGGCTGGAGAGCTGTGGGGCTGGAGGGCTGGAGGGCTGGAGAGCTGAAGGGCTGGAGGGATGGAGGGCTGGAGGGGGATGGAGAGCTGTGGGGCTGTGGGGCTGGAGGGATGGAGGGATGGAGGGGGCTGGAGGGATGGAGGGCTGCAGGGCTGCCGGGTTGTGTGGAGTCTGCCGGGCTCCAAGGCCCCGAACGCCGAGGAGCAGGGGAGCACTGCTGGCTCGTGCAGCACGAGCAGAGAGGCTGGCCAGAGACACAGATACACACACTCTTGCACACACATGCACACACACACACACACACAGTCACAGACACAAACTTACAAACATGTAAACACACACAGGCACACATACACATACAAATAACATACACAGACACACACACACACACACACACACAAACACACATAACATACACACACACACGCACTTGATTTTGTGGCACAAACCCAGTCATCCATGGAAACACACGACAAGACAACACATCACACAAGGCACCCGAGTTTCCCTCAGGTGATCAAGGGTGAACCTCGCCAAACTCTGAGAGGCTGTGAGGAAGCGGAATGTTCCGGCTGTTCAGGCTTTGCAGAGGCACAGACTGCCACTTGGCCACTGCTGTCCTCCTACGCACTGATAGCTCTGTTTGTGCTGAGTGCGGATGGACCGCTGCTACTGCTTTGTTAGCGTGTTAGCGCCATGGGAGTTTGGGGCTGCGTGGGCCTCAGCCTGGAGCATGGCTGGATGGACTGGATGGTGTGTGTGTGTGTGTGTGTGCGTGTGTGTGTGAGGCTGTGTGTGTGTGTTAGTGTCTGTGTACAGTATGTGAGTGTGTGTGTGCGTGCATGTGCATGTGCGTGTATGTATGTGTGTGTGTGTGTGTGTGTGTGTGTGTTTAGTGTCTATGTGTCTGTGTACAGTATGTGTATGTGTGTGTGCATGTGTGAGTGTGTGTGTGTATGTGTGTGTGTTTGTGTGCGTGTGTATGTGTATGTGTGTGTGTGTATGTATGTTTGTGTGAGTGTGTGTATGTGTGTGTGCTTGCGTGTGTGTGTATGTGTATGTGTGCATGTGTGTGTGTGTGTGTGTGTGTCTATGTTTGTGTCTGTGTACAGTATGTATGTGTGTGTGTGTGAGTGCGTGTATGTATGTGTGTGTGTTTGTGTGCGTGTGTATGTGTATGTGTGTATGTATGTTTGTGTGAGTGTGTGTATGTGTGTGTGCTTGCGTGTGTGTGTATGTGTGTGTGTGTGTGTGTGTGTGTGTGTGTATGTGTGTGTGTTAGTGTCTATGTTTGTGTCTGTGTACAGTATGTATGCGTGTGTGTATGTGTGTATGTGCGTGCGTGTGTGTGTGTGTGTGCTGAGGAGGACGAATGGCACGCAGGGGAGAGGATGGGAGTGAGTCAGCATGTGAATGAGCCACAGACAGAGACTTCGCCGGGGCTTCCCGAGCCTCCTCCCTCCTTCTGTGTCCATGGCGACGCGCTCAGCCTCGCCTCTAAATCACATCTGCACTATCAGCAGCAGCGTGAATCAGAAAAGAAATAGTTATTCATAGTTCCAACAATGGCAAGATATAACAAGTTTGACCTGGTTTTCATCGCTTTTTACTTTTTTTTCTGCAAGGCCAAAATTCAACTTCCTCTCGACCTTCAAATGAAATGCAGCTGGTGGACCTTTTTATCCCCCCGCACACAAACACGTGCACACACACACACACAGGCACGCACACAAACACATGCACACACACACACAGACGCACACAAACACGCACACACACGCACACACACGCACACACACACACACCATCTCCTCAAAGCCCCCCTTTACTTCAAAAGAGTCTGTAAAAGCAAGGCCTAGATGGAGTTGGGGGGGGCGAGGTAGGACTCCATATAACTGGCTCTCAGACCCCTGGTTCATAACCCGCAGCAGTGTGAGTTGACACTCAATACATCAGTAGCCGCTGCGGCCCACAGCCTTGAAAACCACTTCAATGGCCGTCTGGCGTATCTCCATAGCATTCATGGCCGCCGCTGGGACCCACTAGGCAGATACGGAGGACACCGAGATGAAAGCGATGCAGAGGAGCGCTCCAGGGCTCAACGTGAAGCCCTCGCTCACCCCACAGTAGCAGTTTTCACACACAAGGCGGCCTGAGGCTGTGTGCAGGGTAGCAGGCGGGGGCTATGTTTCTGGGCCGTAGCATAGAAACAGAAGGCTGGGGAGGGGTGTGCCGGGGGAGGAGGAGAGGGAGAAGGGGAGGGAGAGGAGCAGAAAATGGGCGCAGTCTCGGGGCGCGTTTGGCTTAAGAGGAGGCCGAGCGGGATATTCCAGACCTTTGGTTTTAATGGCTGAGGCTGGAAAACCAAGCTGCCCGCTCCTAGTCGCAGGAAAAACAAACAGATGAACGAAGGACTGAACCAGCAAACGCATGATGGAGCGAGTGGGAACAGTTCATCAAGAGGGCTGAGAGTGCGCCTTTCACAAATGGCCTGACACAGATGGTTTCACAGACTCACATTTGCTATAACAGCAACAATCCCACCGCTGGTCCATCATAATGAAAATGGAGATGAATTAAAATCTTCCCACTCTGGCGCGCACACACACACACACACACACACACAAATTGATGGACACACACCACCTCATGTCCACTTTCTTGTCCTCTGTTTTTTTGGGTACCTCACTTTCTCTTCCCAAACTCCAAGCCTCCTGTCCTGTCCGCGTGGCTATTTTTAGCCGCCGTGCTGCTATTCTGGAATTCGGTGCTGACTGGCTGCTGCTGGATGTCTGGGCAGCGATCCTCTCAGGAATGTCTGGCCCACTCTCCAACCACTACAGAGGCTGAGCCCTGGGCGGCGGGGCCCGCTGTCCAACCACTACACACAGGCTCAGCCCAGGGCGGCGGGCCGCTGCCAGAGAGCGAGGGCTGGAGTTAGCTGGAGAGCAAGGGCCCCCAGCTCAGGGCAGGGAGGTAAGGAAGGAGAGGGAGAAGGAGAGGGAGAGGGAGAGGGGTGGAGGGGTGGAGGGATGGAGGAGGGGGGGGAGGGATGGGGGATAGGGGGGGTGGTAAGGAAGAAGAAAAGAGAAAGTGCAGATGTATCTGCTTGTGTGTGTGTGTGTGTGTGTGTTTGTCTGCTGTGTGTGTGCATGTGTGTGTGCACGTGTGTGAGAAAGAGAAAGAGAAAGAGAAAGAGAGAGAGAGAGAGAAACAGAGAGAGAGAGAGAGAGAATGCAAGCAAAGATAAAGTGAGTTAGAGGGAAAGACGCTTGGAAAAGGAAGAAGTTATGGTTGTCCGTATAGACATTAGCTTGTGCAAAATGAAGCTTGTCCAAAGAAATTATATGCATCGGTGCTGTATGCAAAAATGACACGCATGAAAAATCTGTGAGGTTTGTTGTTTTGGCAAACAATCCTGTCTCAAAAATGGCGTGTGCAAGCCAGGGGTCAAGAACCTCTCTTTGTTTTGAGCGCTCATGCGTGTATGTCAACATGCACATTTATATTTTATTTACATTATTTATGTTAAAGTTTTACAGCTTTTTGAAAAACAAAATGTTATTGGAATTTATGTAAAGGGGCCAGTTATTTGGTTGCAACTGAGAGTCTGTAATAACACCCAGCCCACCTGTTGCTTCTGATGGTAGAGATCTCTCGAGCTGTGTGCGGTGCCTTTGAAACAAAGACTCAAAACACATAGATCATAGGAGTCCATCGGCGAGGGAGGTCTGCAGTGCGGCCTGTGAGCTCCGACAGATGCTCCTACTGTGCCAAGTTTAGGGAGACTCATAATACAAGCTAGCGATATTTATAATTAATCAATTTAGATTTACAGTGAGAGGAAGCAGACCAGCCTCTCTTTTTCTTTTTTCTCTCTCTCTCTCTCTCTCTCTCTCGTTTTTGCTCTCTCCCTCCCTTTTTTTCTCACTGCTCCCTCTCTGTCTTTTTCTCTGCTCTCTCTCTCTCTGTCTCCCCTCCCTTTCTCCCTCCCAGGCACGGCTAACATATGTGAAGAATCAAATATTGAAATAAAGAGAAAGAAATGTTATAAATAAAGGGGAAGGAAACCACTGGATGATAAAAACAATCATTTTTCATACCGAGCCATTTACGAGATATGCGTACAAGAATGGGCAGATTGCTTCTCACATAAGTTGACCCTCAAACCTGTCTCGGAATGAAAAACTATTTGAAAGGTAGTAGGCCAAATTGTTGGGGTTGCGTTAGGCTATTGGGTGTTGTGGTTAACCTACTTTCTCTATGCTTCCCCGTGCTGTGTTTTTTGGACTGTGTGTCTGCTCGTGTGAGCATGTGTGCAGTTTTTCACCGCTCGAGTCGTGTGTACATGCCAGCAGGCGGATCTGAATGCATGCATAACCCCCTTCTCTCCGGAACAACCTCTGACAGCGGTTTGCATTTCTTTAGGTGTTTTACATTTGTCATGGTCTCGTTTACCGTGACTGAAACCTCTTGGCAGGGAGAGAAGGGATCTGAATGAGATTTACCTGTGACCTGTGTCTCTTCATCGGTTAAACAAATAAATTCGTTCTGAAAAGGAAAAACGGAGGAATGGAGCGGCGACGTCATTTTCAATATTTGCTCTCAGGAGCGTGCTCAGGAGTTGTCATTTTTCTCTCTCCTTTGGCATGCTTCTTTTATTGTTCACAAACCACCTCTGCTTCTGGTTGATTGTGAGCAAGTGATGGATTAACGTCCACTGACAGACCAGAGAGGAGAGGAGAGACTGCAGGGCCTCAAGCAAACCGCTAAATGTTTGAACAGAGGACCTTCAGTGCCTCAGTCAACATTACTACAGTCATAACCAACAGTGAGACACTAGTTCAAAACAGTCCTATAAACAGTTTATCAAGCTTTGATAAACATGTGCTACCAGAATAGACAGACGACAGACAGTCACGCAGTTGCACAGAATAAGACAGTAAGACTGTGCAAGTAATTTGTTCACTGAAATGGAAGAATAGACTGTCAGGAATTTGTACAGAATGAGCAGCATAAGATTTTGTCAGTTTGTCCTCTGAAGTTGCAGAAGATGCCCATGCAAGCACTGCTGCCTGGCCCTGTGGAAGCAGAGGGGCATAAGGGCCCTGCAGAGAGTTACTGTAGCCTGGGCACACAATGCCAGCCAGTCTGCTGGTGAAACGCTGGCAGTGCTGTGCTGTTAGGGGAAAAGGGATGGAGGACAGGGCAGGACTGTTGGAGCCTAGGGGCTGTGCTTGTTGCAGTGCAAAATGCTGTAATTGGCCGTAACACACTACCATGAGTTGAGTCGCCTTGCTGCACTGCGCTTTTTTTTCTGTTGGATTTTTCTTTTTTAGATCCAGCCCCCCCCCCACCCCCCCCCCCCCCCACCACACACACACACACCACCACCACCACTGCTACCACAACAACCCCCCCCCCCCCCCCCCCTTTTCACTCTCATCCTGTTCCCCCCGTCTCCTCCCTCCCTTTAAGTACAAATGCAGCAGAATGGGCTCAATGCATCTCCCAGCTGAGGTACATTCCTCTTGGTTTCCACTTGTGTCTGCTTCGCTCTTTTTTTTCTGGGCCAGTGTTTCTGTGATTAAATATATACTTTATTCTCTCTTTCTCTCTCTCTCTCTCTCTCGCTCTCTCTTTCTGTCTCTCTCGTCTCTTTCCTATGCTTTTCTTTCCCATTTGTTTTTCCTATCCCACTTTCCTTTTCTGAAATAAAGTTAAATGTCGCCCCTTATAAAAAGGGGCGAGGTGGCATTTACGACGGAGCAGAGCCCTTCTGCAGAACGGCCTGAGGGCTGAGGAGAGCCACTCTGGGCCGCCGCATGGGAAAGAGGGAAAGAGGAAGAGTGGAGGAGGGAAAGAGGGAAAGAGGAAAAGAAGGAAAGAGGGAAAGAGGGAGAGTAGAAGAGGGAGAGAGGAAAGAGGGAGAGTGAAAGAGGGAGAGAGGGAAAGAGGGGAAAGAGGGAAAGAGGGAGAGTAGAAGAGGGAGAGAGGGAAAGAGGGAGAGTGAAAGAGGGAGAGAGGGAGAGAGGGAAAGAGGGAAAGAGGAAGAGCTCTCTCTGCGGGAGATGTTTGCACTGCGCTGATGTCACACGCAGCCCTTTGTTCCAGTCCCATCTAAACTGCTGTGAATGACTCTTCTCAATTCCTCCAATGTGGCGGCCTTCATAAACCGGAGCCCACATTGTTGCAACACAAGTCTTCTATCAGTGTTTGATTACTTTCCCTAAGAGCAAAAATACCACTGTTCAATGTGCTGACGACACGACATATAATTGACGTGAATTGGATGAACTGAACTGAATCTATAAGGTCGAGTAAATAACAATGAACAGATTGTGTGTCACACTCAGTCCAGTGTCCAGCCCTATTTTGTTAACAATAGCACTTTTTATTACCCCTAATATATTACATCCTCAAATGTAATAACACTAATATGTAATATATTTTACATGACCTGATCAATTTTTTTTGTATGCCATAAAAACTCAGCTTTCCTGCACTCCTCAGATCTAGAAAGGTGTGGTCAGCCTTAAGTGGAATTTCTCAGAGATCACTTAAGGCCGAGGTGAGCTACATCTAGTGCATGTTTTAATCAGTCCTCCTTGCTTTAAATATAAAATAAGTTGTTTCAGGCAAAGGCATCTGCCACGAAATGTGGACATAAACGCAAACATAAACAAACACAGTACCTTTATGAATAAACATCAGACGCACTGCAGTGCATGAATACCATTCCATTTCCTGGTTTCAGCTCTGCTAAGCACCTAGCTCAGGGCTCCTTTACACCAAACACTCTCCGTATACAGCGCGTGCCTGTTTTCTGTCCATATTCATTTAGAATGCATGTTAACAAATTAAACTATTCACACCGTACGCGTGATCTGGGCGTATTCTGTCACCATACAAACATGTTGTACACAGTTAGGTGCTGTACACGCTCAAGTCGGTGTGAATCAGGCCTCATACCTACTAGCCTGCTAACACTGAGCTAGCCTCTTCGACCTCCATGTTTTTCTGGTGAGGTGACGGGGGACTGATGGCCAGAACAGAATCCAGCTGTTGGGGATTCTCCACACCGTCGATCAATGCCAGTCCCAACATATCATTTCCTGCACCCCAACTCCACCCACCCACCCCGAGAAAAACACACCCCAGCTCTGTCTCTCCACCGCGCTCCCTCACCTGTGAGCGATAGCGCAGGGACGGCCTGCTACGCCCTCGGGCTGATGGGCACAGACAGCTGGCCGCTGATGGATGCGAGGTGGGAGGCATCGCTAGCTGACAGCAGATAAGCCTTCGGGGGTGTCCACTTCCTTGGGTGGGTGGAGGGAAGATTGAGTGTGTGGCAGTGACAAGTTAGCTGACATTAACATCCAACCCCCCCCCCCCCAATCCATTGTACCTACCCTAGGCCTAGACCCGTCCAACCCTGCTGTTTGCCCGACTTTGGGGTGGTCTGCAACTGTCACTGTTACACGGTTAAAAGCCCAGGAGGCCCTTACGTGGAGCCTGATGTCTACTGTGTGCTCTGTCTGGGGATGTAGCTCATAAAGAGCCGTGTCAAGTGGCAGGTAATGAAGTGGTAACTACTGAGGTACTCACACTGAGGGCGATGAGATGACCCTTAGCCACTCACGGGCAGCCCCCAGCCTCACACACACACACACAGAAACACACACACACACACACAGACAAAACTGACGTCTCCAACTCCCCTCTTCTTTCCAATGGACCTCATTACTGTTCTTCCACGGCAAAGACAAACATGACATCACCCCCTTCCCAAAACACACACACACACACACACACACACATGCACACACACACACAGACACACACACACACAACACAAGTATATCACCAAACTCAATCATGACTTTATGAGGGTATGTTTGTTAGGGCAGTGAAGGGGGGGGATTAGATCTCATTTGAGGGAGATGATGTGATGAGTTGGTCTCACGTTTTGATTTAGAGACACGCTCACAGATGTGGAGCCGCTGGCTGGCGGGATGGCCAAGGAGCTGTTTTTTTACGGCGGGGTTGAGTTTCAAACCAAAGCGAGCGTCAGCGGACTTCAGAGGGGTTTCTAAGTGAAGCTCAATCAAAGACTGACAACCATAATGGAAGCGCTTGTGTCTGGCACAGATAATATCTTCGCAAGCCTCCATGAAACAGGGGGGGGGGGAGAGTTGTGTCTTTCTTTCTCCTTCTTGCTCTCTCTCTCTCCTCGCTGTTGACGAGTCAACGAGTCGCCTGAAAGAGACGCGCACTCATGAGTGATGGTCATCTGGACCATTTCCACCCCCCCCCCCGCCCCCACCCCCCTGTTTCCACCCCCTCCCTCCTTTTTTCAGACACAGCCTTTTAAATAGCAGTGAAATGAGGGAAAACAAATGAAAAGATAGATTCCTTTGAAAGGAGATCCCTCCCTCCCAGAAGACACCCCACCTCTAGCCCCCCCTCCTCCTCCTCCACCGCCACCCCCACCCCACCCCCGAACCCCCTCCTTTCACTTGTGCGGGCTTGATGAAAGACTATACTTCTCTCCCTCGCACGCAATATTCCAAACCTGTATGAGGCTGGGTGTGTGTGTGTGTGTGTGTGCGTGCAAATTCATGCACGTTTGTCTGTACATGTGTCTTGTGTGTGTGTGTGTGTGTGTGTGTGTGTGTGCAAATTCATACACGTTTGTCTGTACGTGTGTGTGTGTGTGCGCGTGCAAATTCATACACATGTTTGTCTGTACGTGTGTGTGTGTGCATATATGCACATCTGTGTACATGTCTGTACATGTGTGTATATGCGTCCACATGTGTGTGTGTGTGTGTGTGTGTGTGTGAGAGAGAGAGAGAGAGAGAGAGAGAGAGAGAGAGAGAGTGTGTTTTGGTGAAAAACAGAAAAAATGTTTGGTGAGGAAGAGAGGGGAGAAGTGGTAAAAACCAAAGAGAAACGTGTGGAATGGAGTGGGTTTAGGATGTCACCAGATAGCCAAAGTCAGAAGATAAGTCAATGGGTGTGTGGCAGTGGACAGAAAAGGAGGGGGGGATTGGGCGGAGGGGGGGGGGGGGGGGGGGGGGGGGGGGGTCAAAAAGAGCAAAAGTAGGAAATATAGAAGGGGGTTAGCTTGTGGGAGGGGTCCCCAGACAGAGACTAGGAGACAAGAACAGCGTTTGTGTATTCTGTGGAGATGGGGGCTGGGTGGATGTATGGTTGTCATTGTGAGCATCTGAAGATTATTAGAAGGCTTAAACTCAGTGAGTGCTGGAGGCAAAGAATGGTACTGAAGTAACAGATGCTGAGGGAGGGGGGAAGGGGGCAAACGGGGGATAGGGGATGTGCAGAAAACTAAAAAGGTGAACATGGGGTTACAGAGGAAGCTACAGATTAAGCGTGACATCCAGTGAGAAGACGAGTGTGACCATTGAGGAGGGAATGCTTGTACGATACCTGGACACAGGCGAGCAGTTTGGAGATGTGGTTCAACGCCACACTCACATCCTGAGTGGCGTAG
>CM050208.1:10412500-10420000 GCA_027475355.1 Coilia nasus
CAAGACAGACACATCTATCCATTCAATAACCTAAAAATGATTTGAAAAGAGAAAAAAAGTTATTTTGATGGGAAGACAAACCGCAGACTGTTTAAAGGAAGTGTCTCCGGAGCTGGTATGCCCAGGGAGCACTAACATGTTTTACCACTGTTGCATTCTTCTGATCTCGCTGTTCAGTCGTTAGACAGCATGTAGTATTTTCTTTCTCTCTTGTGTCTGCTTGTTTGTGATGTGGCACATAAGTGCTTCTTCAGAGCACAGAACTTGACAGATTCATTTAGATGTACCTGGATAGACTGTAACGACCCCCCCCCCCACCCCCACCCCATCCTCTCCACCACTCTTCTAAAATTCTTCTTTTTTTATTTGCAGCAGGGTGGGGTAGTACAGTATGAGAGGGCCCGTACGTCCTGACTCACTGTCCTACTTGAGGTCTTCACCACCAGATGAATGCTTGGCACAGGTGAGGAGCCAGCTAAACAACAAGCCCCCTATTTACATTGGAGATAAGCACCCAGGGTTACGCAGCTGAAGTGTGCTGGCATGTCTGCCCTGTCTTCTGGGAAGCCCGCAGAGATAAATGCATAGATACCTGCCACAAACAAACTTTTAGAGAAGAGGAGGAGGAGGAGGAGGAGGAGGAGGATAAAGTCAGTGTAGGGATAAAACTAAGTCCACGTCCCACAGTCAACAGGTCCTATATGCCAAAGAGGTAAGCCACTGAAAAACTTAGATGATGAAGTGTTCAGATGTTGGCAAACAATAGTTGCCAGTTATTCAGCTCAGCTTTTATTATTCGTCTTCAGTTACCCCGTAACAAACATCTGGGTTAAGGCAGTCAGACTATGCAAACATAAAGGCAGTCTTTGTCAGCGCATGTGTACACACAATCACATGTCCATCTGTATATGTGAAGTGCATCACATACGTGTATATGTGAAGTGTATCACACACAATCACATGTCCATGTGTATATGTTATGTGTATCACACACAATCACATGTCCATGTGTATATGTTATGTGTATCACACACAATCACATGCCCATGTGTATATGTTATGTGTATCACACTCAATCACATGCCCATGTGTATATGTTATGTGTATCACACACAATCACATGTCCATGTGTATATGTTATGTGTATCACACACAATCACATGCCCATGTGTATATGTGAAGTGCATCACATACGTGTATATGTGAAGTGTATCACACACAATCACATGTCCAAGTGTATGTTACATCTATTACACATGCCTAGACATACACAAGCACACACACGTACAAGCACCACAGAAAGAAACAGACAGACACACACACACACACACACACACACACACACAGACAGACAGACAGACACACACACACACACACAGACGCACACACACCTGTGAAGGCTGTCAAAAGAAGGCAGGAATGCATATTTATTGGCACGGCATGCCCATGCCAGCGCTGGAGATGAGGCGTTAACGATGTCAGGTGGGAATAACACTGCTTTGTCATCAGTCTGATTACAGGGCCGACGGATCGCCCACACACACATCCATCATCTCCTCACACTACTCATATTTCTGCAGCAGGTAGGTGGAGAAGTTATGTTTGTGCATGTGTGTGTGTGTGTGTGTGTGCGTGCATGCGTGTGTACAGTATGTGTGCGTGCGTGTGTGTGTGTGTGTGTGTATGTGTGCGTGCACGTGTGTGTTTCCATGCGGGTGAGAGAGAGAGTGTGTGTGAATGTGAGTGTGTGGTAGTGTGTGAGAGAGAGAGAGAAAGTCTGTGTCTGTGTATGTGTATGTGTGAGTATGTGTGTGTGTGTGTACATGTATGTGTGAGTGTATGTTTGTGTGTGTGTGTGTGTGTGTGTGTATGTATGTGAGAGAGAGTGTGTGTGTATCTGTGTCAGTGTATGTGTGTGTGTATGTGTTTGTCTGTGTGAGTGTATGTGTATGTGTGTGTGTGTATGTGTATGTGCGTGTGTGTGTGTGTGTGTATGTGTGTGAGAGAGAGACAGAGAGAGTGTGTGTGTATGTGTGTATTTGTGTGTGAGTGTGTGTGTATGTGTGTAAGAGAGAGAGAGAGAGCATGTGTGTGTATTTGTGGGTATATGTGTGTGTGTGTGTGTATGTATGTGTGTGAGTGTGTGTGTGTGTGTGTAGGGGGGGTGATGGAGTCTAATTAGTAAGGGGATGAAGCACATCAGGAAGTGTGCTGAGAGTTTATTTTGTTTACTGCGTCAGAGGCCCAGACATAATCAGCACTGCCGCGGCCCTACGCCTTCTTCTGACACCGTTATGCTCACGTTGCAATTACACTATGATTTATTTCTCTGTTCAAATTACAACTATGTCATGCAATGTTTATGTGGAATGCACGTAAAAATTTCCTTCATATATTTTTATGTCTTATACTAAGATAGCGAGTGAAATTGGGCTTCTACTGCTCTTGTGTGGGGTTTATTTAAGAATCTGTTTGTATAGCCATGAGTAGGTTTGGAGTTCACTACTGCACTGTTGGAATACTTTATACAAACTATCGTGTCTTTTCCAAAACAAAGTAAGCTAGGCCTAATCTGAAGAAAGACTCACACACACTTTGTGTCAGATTAACTTGCAAATTCATTCACCTTTTACTTGTAGCAACTCACAAGGTAACAATGCACATTGCCAGATTACCAATACAGACGAACCAATAACTACAGGAGTGCTTCCGCATTAAGAAATAGGTCCATACACTACACAAACTTCTACAACAGTCAGCTGGGTGTAAGCTTCTGCTATGAATTTCTATAAATGTTTAAATCTCAGTTGTTTTGAAAAAAAAAAAATACACTGAGTAATGAATTAATATTTAACATCAGTGTTACATGGGCTACTCCTCCAGGCCATTCCCCTGGTGTGCTGCTGCTCTGTGCCTGACATATGCACACAGTTTGGAGCTGACTGACCTGCAAGTCACAGAAAAGCCATGGGTGAAAAAGATAAGTGGGTATGAAAAACACTGAACACATAGTAGGACGCAGTGCGTATGATAAAGACAAAACATGTAGAAGAATGCAGTGGGGATGAAGAAGAGTAAATATATAGCAGAACACATCATCCATCGCATATCACAGTATGACGCACTTACATGTAGTTCTGCACCGATTTTATGACACTTTATGTCAGTAATTTATTTACTCGCCATCTGTTCGCAGTGCTCTATATGCACAACTCTTTATCTGTGATTTATCCCACTTTTACGGGTATGCCCTTGGTAGATGGTTTATGCACAAAATATATATTCGTACAAAAAAAAAAAAGCTATGTCACCCCCTGCTGTGGAGGTTATTCTTAACAATATTCTCCTCCTGCTACACTTCCTCAGTTGACTTGGGAAGACATATGTCTTTTGATGGGCAAGGGCCCCAAAGGCTTCACCGCAGTGGAGGAAAACAGGACTGGGAGTCCCAGGAGTGCCCTGCGAGAGGGAGACCTGTTTCTGCGAGAAATGAATGGGAAACTGTACCACGCCGGAATTTACTGTGGGAACAACGAAGTCATTGACTTCACAGGTAGCAGCAGTCGTGGAAGTATGCGTCTACATATCATCGAGAGGGCTCTCGATAATAAGTCTCGAGTTAGTGCTCATGTTGTACATGTGGGGTACCGGAATTCAAACACATTTTGGGTGAATGGTGAAAAGGTATCTGGTGAACCGTGCTTTCTTAAATAATGAATGGCAGGTCCGATAAAAAAAAAAGTTTTCAGGACATGCTGAAAAAGGCCACTTTTCAGTTAAAAGCCCTTCAGAGGATATTGGCTTCTCTGGAGCATAAAGGAAATTTATACTTTCATTGACATGGGCATTTAACTCATTTTGCGGACACTTTCTTATATTTACTGATATAAGTTACAGTATACTTTTCAACAGAAAACTCTCCTTGGGATATGAACCCATGACCCCATGGTTAAAAAATGCTGATACTTACTCAGACAGGACTGCAAATTTTTTGTTCAGATTATAAACCCTGACTTATAAACTACTACTATCGTGAGAAAACATTTAACATCATCTTTCTTTTGTTTTAGTTCCTCAAGGAAAGAAAGTAGTACAAGCCATTTCATCAAGTCAACTATCATGTGGGGATGTGTGCAAAAGACATGTGAAGCATTTTGTCAACAGGAGGCCTTACAAAATCTTCCGGAAAGATGTTGGCATTCCTGAAGATTTTCAAAGCAGAGTTGGCAGTGCAATGAGTCTTGAAAAGCCCTACAACGTCCTGACGTTCAACTGTTTGCATTTTGCTCTATGGCTTTTAGGGGACAGTGGTGAGATGTTTTACCTCACTTATGTTTTTAATTAATGTTCAGTGACAAAATGGTCTTGTGTTTTAGACTTTGTTAGATTTACATACGGTATATACACAACAACATACTGTACACTAACTTTATCCTTTTTTAAATCAGATAATGTCTACGTCTTTCTATACTGTAAGTGTCTTCTTTAGGGAATTGAACTGTCAAATCTACTATTTATTTTCACAGGTAAAGGCCATGTCAGCTTTACAGTGCCTGAATGTAAGTAATAAACTCTTGGCTCTTCATTGCCTCTCATTTGTGCAATCACATAACAAAGCCTCAGGCCCTCATATAAATAATGAATAATAAACAATGATATGACTAATAATGAATCATTCTTTGGATTAATGATGACATGTAGGCTATATATGTAGTATAATTATGATAAATATCATTCTTATGAGTAAGAACAATACAATACAATAGTGTAATATAATAGTGATGAATATCCCTGTTTGGACATATGTAATATAATGATGAATGTCATTGTTAGGAGTGTGTGTTATTGTACCTTCTTTGGCTCAGTGCAGGAATAAGATGATGTCCACCTACATCAGTGAAGTGAAGGATATGCTCTTAACCTTAATGTCCGGATGGAGGACCTGGGATCTAACTGCACAGACATCTACATGGCTTAAAATGCACTTACCTAAGATGGAACGTCACTGTCAGTGATGTAATGTCAGTGAATATAAAACAAACAACACAGACTACCTCTCTATCCTCTTCACGTTCTTCCACCTGAAAGGCCTCTGATTCTATTCTATTTATCTACTGTACATAACTGAGCCCCAGTCATGGCATTTTAATGTCAAGACTACAATGGTATGTTTGAACTTGCACTTGTAACTCATCGCTAACCAATGTTTTCCTCATCAACTAATGCATGAACTTCACAAACTAAACCTCAGACACTCAGGTTAACATCTTACAGAAACCCATTCAGAACTTTGCTAAATAAGCAAACTAAAACACTGTCAGTCACCACGTGTGCATGGACAATTACAATGCACCGGCAAATAAGCCACCAACTGAAGTGGCAACTCGAAGGTTGCTGCCGCATGGCCTAGTAAGTGTAATGTGTGCATCTATTCTTTCTTCAGTCCCATAGGATGTACAGTATGCTAGGTGGTTGGACTTCAAACAACAAAAACAGCCAGGCACTGCCCAAGCCTGTAATTAAATATTTCCACTAAATTTAGATTTTGACATTAAGATTCATGAGTGTCAAATATCTTGTGGCTTCTCTGAATACTGTCTCTTTTAATGTGTAAGTATGTTTTTAATTTCAGGACTGTATTCGCTTTGCATTGCAATTTGATATGTCCTTCACATTACCATTGTTGACATTTTGGGTTGGCTTGTACTTCTGCTGCATGTGTATAATAGTATATTCTGTCATATGGGTATGTCTATAAGATGTGTTTGC
Source organism: Coilia nasus (assembly GCA_027475355.1). Classification (NCBI taxonomy): domain Eukaryota; kingdom Metazoa; phylum Chordata; class Actinopteri; order Clupeiformes; family Engraulidae; genus Coilia; species Coilia nasus. Next base: position 10,418,270 of record CM050208.1, read on the forward strand.
TCACTACTGTGACATGATACTGCACAAAACACCAGTAATGCAATAAATATGAAACATAAACCATGTTACACCTCTGCTGCTACACTGCAACTACACTGGCTCTCGATATCCCAGCGGATTAACTTTAAAGTCTTACTTATTGCATTTAAAGCCCTCCACAATCTCGCTCCACCATATATCAAGGAACTGTTACAGACCTACACAGCCTCACGTTCACTGCAAGATTACTGGTCCAACCAAACATCTTGCTCAACACAGTGGGTGCAAGGGCCTTCTCATATGCTGCTCCAAAATTATGGAATTCCCTTCCCTCATATATTTGCACACTAGATTCTGTTTCACAATTTAAAAGTGCACTGAACACTCACCTTTTTAAATTAGCATATGGGCTAATTTGTTATATGGGCTATTGTTATTGTTTTTAATGCTGATTTCTTTATTTTTATTTTCTGTAAGGTGACCTCAGGTGTTTTGAAAGGCGCCGTGTAACAAATAAAATGTAATATTGTTATTATTGTTTTTTTTATATGGGAAACCTGTCTGAGTATTCACTAAAGCTGGCCACAAGTCAAATAAAGTGATTTTACAGTGTTACAGGTTACAGTGAAGAAGAAACAGTGACAAATAGGCTTATATTTACCCAACAGATGAAGAATACATCCAATGAGCTTTATCGTACAACTAATGTTTTTATTTTTAATATTGATGCTGCTCTTCATTACATTATTGCCAGATATATTCACTTGACATCTTGTCAAATGACACCTTTTAGTGAAACCTACAGCCTCTTGGAATTTAAAGATTGTTGAAGTTTACAGTTCCAGCTTGTGATTGTGCACATTGAGTCCATGCTTGTCTTTACTGATAAACCTGTCTTGTTATCACTTCATCACAGTCTGTATTCGACAAGTTTCATGAATGAGTGACTTCCTCTGAGGTATTCTTCTACAGACACATGTTCTTTTCCACCTACCTCTTGATACTCTGTCTGCTTGGATGCCTTTTGTCTCCAACACTGGGCACCTTTCCCAAATGTGCAACAAAAGCAACTCATATGAGACCATAGACTACACTATCGCCCACTGGATCTGTACAGTGCTGCGCTTTTAGAGCTCCACTAACCTGTGTGTCTGGTGAAGTCTAGTCTGTACGAGTCCCAAAAGCTCCCTACAACCCACGCAGCATTTAGCCATTTTGTTACATGTCCCTCAAGGGCTTACAGCTTTACAACAACAGGCAATTCAGATGGATGACAAATGCTGCCATGATGTCAGCATATGTTTTACTGAAATTACATTTCCAGAGCTGTGTCGTTTATTTAATTCCTCATTAATGCTCAAAGACAGAGCGAGAGAGAGAAACAGACAGAGGGAGAAAGAGAGACAGACAGTCAGAAAAAAAGAGAGAAAGAGAGGGAGAAAGAAAGAGAGAGAGAGAGAGAGAGAGACCGTAATTACGTAGTTATACGAGTTACGTAATTTTTAAACATCATCCATTCCATTGCTTGGTTCTGCAATGCAGCCGTAAGAAGGCACATGTGTGTGGATGCTCGTATGTAAGCACTTCATGGTGCATCTGTTTGTTTCTTGTTTGTGTGTTTACTAGGGAGAGGCTCGTGTTTCCATCACAGCTGCTTGAAGTTAGTAAATACTTCATTCAGGTTTTCTCTTTGGTCTCACACGTCTTCTCCTCCAAGAACTCAACCCACCACCACCCCCTCTTTGATCTCCC
>CM050208.1:10422500-10472500 GCA_027475355.1 Coilia nasus
CTAAAGACACACACACACACACACGCACACACACACACACACACACACACACACACACTGAGTGCACGGTAAATACCTGTGCCAGTGGGATAGGAGTGCGGGGCAGCTGCCTGCTAAAGACACACACACACACACACACACACACACACACACACACACACTGAGTGCACGGCAAATACCTGTGCCAGTGGGATAAGAGTGCGGGGCAGCTGCCTGCTAAAGACACACACACACACACACGCACACACACACACACACACACACACACACACACTGAGTGCACGGTAAATACCTGTGCCAGTGGGATAGGAGTGCGGGGCAGCTGCCTGCTAAAGACACACACACACACACACACACACACTGAGTGCACGGCAAATACCTGTGCCAGTGGGATAGGAGTGCGGGGCAGCTGCCTGCTAAAGACACACACACACACACACACACACACACACTGAGTGCACGGCAAATACCTGTGCCAGTGGGATAGGAGTGCGGGGCAGCTGCCTGCTAAAGACACACACACACACACACACACACACACACACACACACACACTGAGTGCACGGCAAATACCTGTGCCAGTGGGATAGGAGTGCGGGGCAGCTGCTTGCCAGCTGTGGCCGAGGCGGGGAGCGTGTGATGGAGCGCACGGCCTCCTTCACGACTACCAGTCCGCAGGCACTATCCATCGCCACGGCATGTATGGAATCTCTTTGTACACAAACACTTCATCTTCAGCCAATACTTTCCCTCAGCCCCACATTCTCTCTCCTCTCTTTCTCCCTCTCTCTGTCTTTGGAACATACACATACCTATGCTCACACACACACACACACACACACACACACACAATGTTAACTCTGTTGACCATTTAAAGCTTTCTGAGCTACAGTCCTAATACCACCGAGCATTGATCTTGGCAGATTCATCACAAGACTGTATTGCTTTAAATTCCACTGGCTTGCACGTGCTGCGCAGTCCGCCCGCTGCTGGCTTCCGCAGTCCGCAGGCGAAGTAAAGGAAGGGGGTGATGGGCCTGTTTCTTCAGCCCCTAAGCCCCTCGAGGGTGGGGGGGAACTCCTGCAGTCACCATCTGCTCCCCGCGCATGTTTAGCAAAATTCGAAATCGCCAGCGCCGCAGCCATTCTTGCTTCAGCACTGCAGCACTGTGTGTGCGGCAGAAGTCTTTCAAACATGACGAGGGGCCAAAGTGTTTGTCCACCCACACGACATGCTTTTGATTTATCGTTTTTTTTTTTTTGTTTTTTTGTTTTTTGCAAAGACGTGTACGAGCCGAAAAGATGACAAAACTGTCTGAAAAAAAGTGGCAGCCTCTGAGATGAAATGTCAGACGGGGTCTCAAATGAATTGGCCGATTGTTGGTAATTACCCGATCTATACTCCCCCCCCACCAGCCAGGCAATCTGGCACCTATTAGGCATTCTTGAAGTAAACGCGTCTCTGCACCACAGCGCTCCGACAGAAAAGCATACCTTTGGGATGAAATGGCTACCACTTCCACATGTTACCTCTCCCTTGGCCTAACATGAGACAAAGGCGCTCTCTGTTGCATTTCAAACATCAGCCCGCGCGGAATCCGAGAGGCATTTTGAAAAGGATCCAGATTTTCCGTCCCCGCCGTCGTATAAAACTCGCCATTGAGCTGCCGTGTTATTTTTAGCTGCGGGCCCACGGCTGGACCCTCCGGTGCAGGTCGAGTAGAAAAATGCGCCAGGGGTTGAGAGGCTGGGGATGGTGCTCGACTCCCAGCCTCGCCCTCCTTCCTCCGGGGGGCCCCCCTGCACCCCCGAGTCTTTGCCCCTCACGGCTGCGAGTGTGTTTACGGTTCTCACATCATGTGTGTGTGTGTGTGTGTGTGTGTGCATCTCTAGGGTCACGCAGAGGACATGATCCCCTGCAACAAAATTACTATTGCTCTCACTTGCGCCCTGCAGCGAGCTGATTGGGACCTTTAATTGGGATTAATTGGCCCTGTGTTTTGGTTTAATGAGCTGTGCCCCTGGGCTACTTACCAGTGGAATTCTCTGGACCTCGGTCAAGTCCATTCATTTTTTTTTTCCTTTCAAAAGCATCCGTTGCACTCTCACTCACTCGCTGCACTGAAGGATGTTTGAGCACGTGAGGTTTTTGTGGGGACAACCACTGGGTTGGAGAAAGTGGGTCAGGCACAATTGTTCCCTTTGAAAACCGAACTACATTACAGAGTGAGGTTTATGCGAGTGCCCGGGACGTGCCTTTTCGGAATGCGTTCTGACACATCGCTGTATTGAACAATTTTAAACAGACACACTGCAGTGCTGTCGATAAAGAAAAAAAAAGGGCAAGACAAAAGCTTGCCAGTACTACCCTAAACTACATTTGGCAGCGTTTGAAACATTCATGTGCCCAAGGGCCATGACACCAAACAGAGAAAACCCAAAATATTCGCCCTGGCTGATTTGCCTTGATGTCTGTATTCATGACCACCTGCCGAAACCCCAGCGGGGGGCTGTGTACTGAACCAAGGTGCCCTCCATATATACTCTCACATGTCATGAATTAGGCTGTTATAGGTAAGCATATACCTTTCATTTTGCTGTATGGCCATCTGAAAGCAATCTGCACAGAGGACTGCCAATGGCGAGTACACTAAAATCTGCTGGAAGGCCTGTGCATGGGTTGCAGTCTAGTTTATCATCACAAAAGTTGGCTTAATGTCACTGTAAATGTCAGAGAGGGCGACACAACGCTTTTGTCAGACACAGACACTATTTGCTCAGAAAAGCACGGGTCATTAAAACTCTGCTTGACCATTTTCTCAAAACAGATATTAATAGCCAGCGATGACAGCCTCAGTCTTCACCTGTATATCTTATCACACATCAGCAAAGGCACCACGCTCCAGTGAGCCCCAAGTCCAAAACACAGATAATAACATGGCCGTTTCAGGGAATTCATGTGGGAGCCCCTGGCTTTTGATAGAGAAATATGCAAGAGCCCGTAAGCCAACGCAGCTGTGAGTGATTCTGTAAAAAAATGTCAATGTTTTGCAAAAGAAAAAAGCTTTACATGGTACAGTTTGTATGACACTGCTGTTGGAGACACAGCGGGTCACACACACAAGTCCCTATGCATCCACTCGAGGTGCCACTGAAACTGGTTCAAACCGAGTCTTTCAGTTGCCCAGGTATCACTCAGCAGATCAGAACCTTATCCCCACCTCAATTTGTGTTTATTGCCGACCTGGAATGCCTGGTATGCCCGTAGGGCAGGCACACCCTGTTTGCAGGGAGAGAGGGGCTGGGAGACCGCAAAAAGAAGCTTGTTGCTCACAGGGCCCCTTTTATCTATTGTGTGTGTGTGTGTGTGTGTGTGTGTGTGTGTGTGTGTGTGTGTGTGTGTGTGTGTGTGTGAAGAAGATGGAGCAGGGTCCAGCAGCCATCGCTGGCACCCTTACAGGCAGCCACGGTCGGATTGGGCTCTACCAAACCCTGACATGGCGGAGCCGCAAACAGCTGTTTGCCAGGAAATTCCTGCAGGTCCTGACAGAGACCCGTGCGGGGGCGAGGGCCCTGGGCACCTCACGCAGCTCCTCGCATTCCCCACGCACGCTCCCCCCCCCCCCCCCTCCCCCCCCACGCAAACACACCTCGACTTTGTTGAGCGTGGCACTCACGGAGTCAGGTTGCGGCTTTGAAACATTCATACGGCGTCGATTGTCTTGGTAGATGCGCATTCTTCCCGCGATCGCCTCGGGCTAGAATTCTAGACGGCTGAGGGTGCCGGGCGTCATAAGCGTGTGGGGGCGCACGCTCCTGGTAATGCACACACACACACCACACAGGGAGGATTAAACACCTTGGAGAATTCCAGGTGCTAAGAAGATTGATTTTCCATCACTGTTGCCTTCCGGTCACTCTTCTGGTGGTTCAACATGGGAATAGATTGAGCCCCACCACCCCCTTTCTTTCTTTAAAGACGAGGGGGGCTTTTGATTTTGGCAGGGATTTCAAAGAGAGGACGTGCAGAGCGTACCAAACGCCGCTAGGAAGTTTACTAGCCTAATAATGGGCCATGAAGCTAAACAAACTGCAAGTTAAACAAACCTTCCTGCTGCCTCTTAGACAAAACCGCTTTGCCTGAGTGCCGTGTTTACAGTACAATGAAGTGAAGCTACAAGCAGAGCAGTGCAGTCACGGCAAAGTTTAACCATGAGCAGACAAATCCCCCCCCCCCATAAGCCCCACTGCGTTCACACCGAGGTAGACGTTTGTTCTGGCCTAGAATTGCTTTGAGAAAAGAATGGGGAAAAAGGCTGTGTTTACTTCTTGCTTTTCTCCTAGAAAATGTGCATTGGCTGGAAGCATTGTGCTTTTTGTCATGTGTACACTATCCACCACATATGTATTTATAAAGTACTGGCGCAGAATGTGCAACAGCAGAGGAAATTATTGTTTTACATTACTTGGGAGGATGTGGCCAGGACTCCCTGGAAGATGAGATGATATATCTCAGCGGGACCTTCCTGGATAAGGTCAAATAAGTCAAAAAGTCAATGTTTGACAAAGAAATAAGATAAATAAAATGTTTAAAAATGTAAAACAATTAGGCCTCTGTGACTGTTATGTAAAACTTGAGCATGCAACTAACATGTCTGGCCCTAAAGACCATCTAAAACAACAAAAAGGATGATTTGTGTGTGTGTGTGTGCGTGCGTGTGCTTGCACATTTTTTGTCTTGTGTGTGTTAAAGAAAGAGCCTTTGTCTTGCCATGACCTGGCACCACCTCGTCTTAAGCGATGCAAAGTCAGTGCCCTCTCACTCCATCTCTCTCTATCGCTGTCCAACAAGCTCTCCTAGCCTGTCATTAAGTAGCATGGCAGTACAGGCATGCCGTTTAACCATTAAGCTCATCCGCAGTGCTGCACCCTCAAGGCCAACTCCACCATAGGGTCAAGGGCGAGGGAGAAGACCAAGTGTGGTTGCCACAGCCCTGAAAACCCAGCGGAGCTTAATTAGAATACAATGCCACCCGCACCAATGATCGAGAGCCTCGAAGCCCTCAATTTCACCAACCTCAGTGGTGAGACTCCCTAATTTCAGCAAGCAACTGAGGCTCACTCGTTTTTTTTTTCTGTCTTTCTTCGCGCAGACCACGAAAGGGCCGCGTCTGGATGTTGCCGAGGCAGCCATGACGCAAACGGATGTGGGGTGATGGTCGCGGAATTGCAGGCTAGGCAAAGAAGGGGGGAAAGCCGGCGTGGCGGGCCAACCGCCCCATTAGACGGCGGTGACTGCTCTTCCCCGGCATTTCCCCCTTCACACGTCCAGCGCGGCCGCAGCGGGGCCCGTCTGATTTACAGCAGGGTAAACACGGCCCTCAAGAAACGACTCCTAATGACCGACAGGCCCTGCTGCAGACAGGCAAATCAGCCGCCTTGTCACTGTGATGTGAAACATATACTTGACATTAAAGGCCGTTTCCTTGTCGCTGCTCTAAGTTATGAGAGCCTGCTGCTGCTGCTGCTGCTGCTGCTGCTGCCGTCTGCTGCCACATTCACGGGCCAAGGACATAAATGTGTCTGGAGTAAGGGGGGGAAAGATAACGAATAGTCTTTATGAGCGACACTGTATAAGAATTAGGGAAGAGTCTGCTGCCAATTTAAGGCTGTTATTGCCATCAGGCCTCAGCGTCTAGAAATAACTAGCACAACTACAGCTCTGCTCTACAAACATTTAGGAAAAATCGCTTGAGGACCCTCTCACGGCTGCCAGGCTCATGAGCATGAATGCTTCAAGAACTCAATACCAAAAATAGCCAAGAGGCCGGTGCCCGCACCAGCAAGTTTCATTTTACAGTTAGCACGTCTATGGCTGCACGCACACGCGCGCTTGCGACGTCCATCTGTGCGAGAGGTGCGCCGTGATGAATGGGGTGGCGATAGGCACATTCGCTGGCCACGCAGGCGTGCAACTGGCCCGGATCTGGCAGCTTGAGCGGGATTCCAGGACACAAAGGCGTGCAAGAGCTGGATTAATTATTGCAATATCTGCAGCTAAGCAAGACCAGTTTACCACACACTTCATTTACTTTTACTGCCCCTGCTCTCCAGGGGAGGGTAATGGACTTAACCGGCAATGAGGGAAATTTTTACACTTCTACAAAATGTCTGTAGTCAGACATTTTTCCTTTACTTAAGACAGGACTGAGGCTTTTGGCCAAGAGATCTTTGAAGCTTGGGTGGAGTTATTTTTTTATGGTGTGTGTGTGTCGGTGAGTCTGTGCGTGTGTGTCAGACTCAGCAAGACCCTTGGTTAGCTGCCTAATAAAGTTTATGCTTCAAAAGACTACAAATACACCAAGGACTACAAAAATGTTTTCCCCATCTGACAACAAAATTTCCCTTTTTAGCTCCACTTAATTGTAATAATAATTCACAACTAAAATTTGCTTGTTTGTTGGATGTAAGACTCAGCTGACCTTTTACCCAGCCAGTTGAAAAAGTGCACGGGTCATTTTTTGTTTGCGTATGCTTGTATTCACTTTGCTGCAAATTAATCATCACCAGCAGTCACTAATAGCTCTCTGTCATGCCAGTAAAAGTTGCTAGAGTACGCAATTACATTGTAAATGATTAGTATGCACTTATCCTCTATATTTGTTGACTGAACTGCTATATACATATCCATGTCTATGTAATGAAAGGTGCTGTTTCTGCAAAGGTCAACTATTAAATTCACAAACCCAATGGGGGGCAAAGCACAACAGCAATGCTAATGTTGTTTGGTGGTATTCCATGATTTCTATTAAGCTTAATGAGAGAAATGGAGATTGTTAAAATTTCAGGAAGTTGCCAGATTTTTTTATCAGCAGCGAAACAGGATCTTCTGTTGCTAGTGCAGTTCAAAAACAGACTACATTTAGCACCAAGCTGGCAACATTGTGTATCAGCTCCTTTGTTCATGTGTGCTTCTGCTCAGAAGGATTTTTTTGTCCCATTGACACCATGGCCCTCCACCGCAGGTCGTTTTATTAAATTAAATTCTCATAATTTATCACTGTCCACTGAGCCGCTGCCAAAAGGTCACGGCAAGGTCGTTACCGCGACCACATGCATGCAGAGAGTGGGCCTGGGGGCCGAAAGTGCAGGGAAACGAATTCCCACCCCGAGGACACGGTCACACAGACATCTGCTGCCAGATCCCTGTCTGGACAGAACAGCTGACGAGCACGTCTGGAGTGCGCCCATATCCTCCTCCTCCTCCTCCTCCTCCTCCTCGTCCTCCTCGTCCTGCTCGGTCTCACACCCCTTCATCCCATCCCATTCCTTCCCCGTCCCACCCCACCCCACCCTACACCACCCCTCCCTTCCCCTCCCTTCCCCTCCCTTCCCTTCCCTTCCCTTCCCGAGGACAGCCGCTCAGCCCGCAGGAAGAGGCCCATAAATCCAGCTTCACGGTGCTCACGTTTGTTCAGGTGGCCCCCCTCCATCACCCCGAGGTCACCCACACCCCCACCTACCCACCGAGGAGAGGAGAGGAGAGGAGGGGAGGAGGAGGAGGAGGAGGAGGAGGAGGAGGAGGAGGAGGAGGAGGAGGATGAGACTTGGCTATAATAAAAAGGAAAAAGGCTTGCTGGGGAACTAGGTGGAAGAGGTCAGGGTTTTACAGCCTCCAGTGCATCTTCTGACAAAGACCTGGGAAAAGTGGCACTCGCTTGGAAATGCTGGGCCATGTAAACAAATGTCTGGGGTCATGTTGGCTCTTATCTGTGTACCTAGTGTTAGCCCTCAGTTGTGACTGATCCATGACTGCTACACTCTAAAGCAGGAATTTGCCCACTAAAACAGTGAGGTCGGATTTTGGTCCTTCCTCGAAATGTTAAGCTGTTAAGCAACATTTTTCAGTGGCTTCTTTCAAGCAACAAAAAGCTGGTAAGGCTTTTCATGGAGTGCAGCAGCATGTGAAACAAGTTCACAGTTGCATGAGGACAAAAATGCTTCTGTCGAACATATGGTTCGTTTTTGGAGCATGTTGCCTGTTCTTAGCATTTTATTTGCATTCATTCCACAACAAGAAGAGGAGATGTACAAAAGAGAAGTAGGGGGAAAAAAACAGTTTTCTGAACATGGTTTTACTATGTTGCTTGCTTCTATGCACACATACATTACGGGGGGCTTGGGGACCATTAAAGGAGAGAAAAGCTGCAGTATTCACTACATCGTAGGCAGTCCTCCAGAAAGAGAAAAAAAAAACAGTGAAAGAGCAACAGCCTCGCATACTTTTGACTTGTCTCACGTGGACATATGAGATGCATTTTCCCCCCTTTTCCCTCCTTCGCAGGGTTTAACAGAGTGACTGGGGATTTATTTTTGAAAAGCCTCAGGAGGGAGTTCGCCAATCCCCCCCCTCACCCCCCATCTCTCACCCCCAACCCCTCACCCCCACCGAATTTGAAACATTTGAAGTATCCAAGGCCCTCGCCTCTGGTCTGTATTAAAGAAATAGCCCATTCATTTGGACCCGTCAGTCGGCCTTAATGAGTTTCAGACCCGGCCCGATTACACCCTCCCCAAACTGGGTCACACTAACACGCTGGCCCTTGATCTCATTATGTAATTTACCTCGCCGCGAAAGGTAGAGAGCTTCAAACATCTCGAACAAAGACTGTCTATGCTACGTCTGTCCCCTTGTCTGCCACAATGGGCCCTCGCAGACTATCTCTCATATGGGAGTCATCACCACGGAGACGGAGCCATTTTAATGTGATCCATGTCCCGGTTGCAGCATGGCCGACCATGGGCCAGCTACGCGTGTGAGCGTGCGAGCGTGCGAGCGTCTTTGAGGTGCCAACTGCAGTGGCACAAGTGAGGGGGGGAGGACTGTTTTGAATGGTCAGAGAGAGGAAGCTGGCCAAATGGCTAAAACAGGCTTCTTCACCACACAGTGTGGGGCTCTTCAAAATGCACTGAGCAGAAACAAGAAGCATTTTTACACCCTCCCACCGCCGTTTTATTGTTTCTGCAACCATACATTTTTGGAGGCAGTCAGTTTGCAATGTGACCTGCTGGGACACAGCTATAGTGCGCAAAGTGGAATTCAACTAGCTGACTTTGTCGCCGCAGCCGTTCAGTAGCTACTACTTAGACCAACTCTGTGGGTTGTTTTATAGGATTTTGGTGGTATACAGTACAGTACTTCGGTCCGAGCATCCAAAACCATTGCCAAGGTGCAGAAGAGGTTGTTATACAGTTTGGTGGCAAAGCAAATAGCTTACAGCCATTGCTCATAACAGTGATGTGTCATTTTGCGGAAGATTTCCTCCGTTAAGCACTGGCACGCGTCCATGGTATTTGCAGATGAGAGTTTGCTCACGAGCACTCTCCAAGCAGTTTCTGTGGGCAAGAGTGACGTCCGTGACGAAATTCACAGCATGCCTCTCACAAAGACTGCGTCTACAGAGATAACATAAAAAATGCCTGCCTCGCCAGCAACTGTTGCACAGGATTGAGGTCATGTTGCAGCCTGAACAGCTTTAATGTTCAACCTGAATTTATGAGCCAGTCTGGAGCAGCGGTTCCATTACTGTTTGTTTAGCATTAAATGTAATTCCCCCATCACGTTCATCCACCTACTCTCTCTCTCTCTCTGCTTCATCTGCAGACTTTAGATTGCCCACACTGAACAGTTTATGAAGGAGCTGAACTGCATGTTTGTGTCATTTAACTCAACCCTTACACACAACATGTAGACCACACACTTGGTGTACACACACACATACTTCTCTGAAAGCACAGTGTACACACACAGGCATACAATGGTGTTTGTGTGTATGTTGGAAAGCAACAGGGACAAGTCCACACACACATGTGCACGCATGAGCGCACGCACACACACACACACACACACACACACACACAGAGTTTTCTGAGGACGGTTCTAAGGAGAGTCATAAAGGCGCTGGCCTGCAGCCTGTGATGGAGGTGAGTGAAAGGCAGGCAGTTGTGAGGCATGTCTGGGGACAGCAGAGAGGGAAGTAGGCCGCATTTGGAGCAGCACCATGGCACACAATAGCCCTAACTGTTTCTCCCGGCCTCCTATCCCCTGCTCTCACCGTCCTGACTGTTCCTGCTTCAGTGGAAATATCTAAACTATCAAAACATTACAAAAAAGGTTTAAAGTAAGTACTTACATTTCTTCAGCTTCTGTTGGAATTTATGCAGTTGTGATGTGTAATTAAAGCCTTATTCTGAAATATAAACAATAGCAAAAACAATGGTAGATTAAAATAATTATGGAATCGCTCTGTTTCACTTTCAGCCCAATTTCAATTTCAGCATTAATTCAATATACTGTATGGGCAACGTTTGTAAATATAACTTATTAAAGCACTTTTGTGGGAGTCTTTCTAGACAACAATTATTCTTCACAAAAGGGTCATTCCGTGTCAAATCGAACGATGGCCCACAGTCACCCTCTCCAAAAAATCTGAAAAAAATCACGGCTGTTTGTACATCCAACCTATGTATAAATCTTAAATATTAAGTCTGTATCACTAATAGCTCCAAAGCTACAGGCCTTTGAAATTTCAGGTCATTTTGGGAATTCTGGTGAACAAGCCTTTTGCTCAACTTCCGACATTGCTGGCTCTTTTAGTATTCCACACACATTAGTGTAACTATGTGAAAAGAAATGCATTTTCCTGTAGAATTCAAAAATCAAATCAGATCAGATGTACCTTGTGTAATTCTTCCTCTCCAAAGCTGTGAATATGGCTATAGATTCAATATGTGAAATGACACCACCACTTTTGAGGGCTTCTCGTTCAAAAAGTATGGCACACAAATTTCTCAGATTATTTTTCCCAGTCATATACGGATTATAATGTCATGCCTATGCATTAACCTTTGTTGATATTGTTTTCATATGGTCAGTGTATTTTCTTGAAGTTAGGCTTAATTTTCAAAAAGGCTGTTTTCATCTTGTCATTTCACCATGTGGACAGTTCACAGGATTTTTTAAACATTTTTCCACAATCAATATCATTAGTGATACAGACTTAATATTTAAGATTTATACATAGGTTGGATGTACAAACAGCTGTGATTTTTTTCAGATTTTTTGGAGAGGGTGACTGTCGGCCATCGTTCAATTTGACACGGAATGACCAAAAAGTTTTCCCAACACTATTGCAGAAGCTCCCCCAAATGTGTTGGGGTCACTGGTTGGTTTACTTAGTTTCTGGAGAGTATGCCAGCTATTCCAGGATTTCAGGCAATCCATCTTGTTCTTTACCTCCTTCAATCGCTTGTTTTGCCACATCCTACAGGTAGGGTTTGGGTTGTTGTGTTGCTGCAGATGTGAACCGAATAAAAAACACTCTTTTCCTATCACCTTCTCGACTGTGTGAAAAACACTGCACAGCGAACTGAAATGTCACATTTTGGTTCCTCTTTCCCATTTGGGGTCCTCGCACTGTTAGGCAGAGCAGAGATGGAGCTTCATGGCCTATGGCTTTTTGCCACTCAAGCTGTCAATCCTGCTGCGCAAGTCACCGTTTAAATTGAGATTTCCTGACTTTGATCACCATTAAGCTCTGCTTGAAATGGTTGGAAGTCGCCTGTTCTAATTCTAGTGATGTTGTGGTTTTGGCTCAACTAGACCCCATTCTGTCAGACTTTCCTTCCCTTTCCAAGTGCCTGTTAATGCTGTCGGAAACTTTACTCAATAACACCTTGGCTTTCTCTCTCGCCATTATGATAGCAGTGTACCGCTTCATGTAGCACATTATTGTGTCAACAATTCTTCAGAGGCTGTAGTGACACTATTTTTTTCATGGAAAAATTGTAAGCAGCAACAGAACTTGCAGTACTAGTCAAGAACTCCTCTGCCAAATAAAAACTAAACGTTTTTAATTTACCTGTAACTTTACTGTAACTTTCCTCAAACCTTAAGCTTTTTTAGTATCTGTTCAGTTTACCACGTTACTTCGTTCCATTTTAGGTCATTCACTGGACTGGAGCAGTTGAAATGTCAGTAAAATGGGGGTGTGCTGAAACGTTTGTCTGGGTGGTGTAGCTCCAGCTGCTGCCTCTGTTACTGTTACTGTACATACACATCCTGTGACTAAAGCAACTGGCAGCTGAAGATACCCCAACAGCCCCTCGGTAACTCACGTCGCTCATACCACTCATGACGTGAAACATCCGAATGTTCAACCAAACTTTTCAATTCGATGTCAGTAAATCTACACATTTAAATTGGTTACCACTGAACCGCACAATTAACCAGATTTTAACTTTTCTTTTTCGCTGTCGTCACCCAAGATGCTTTGCTGATGGCCTTGATGGTCTCGGTGTCAAATTCGCCGTCTCTTCATAGAGAACGAATAACTTCCGCTGCTGTGGCAGCTCTAGTTGCTCTCAGTCTGAACAACGAGAGAGAGTAATAGGCTGGCATAGGAGTGCAAAATGTTGCAGCCTATTTGTATCTCCAGCAGTCATCTGAATTGTTCAAAATGCCTGGTAACATTTAAACATTTGTTGATCAATTTCGTAGGAAGTCCAGTACAAAACCCACAGAAAACTCAATCATGCTATAGTAAACTTTGGAGAATTAATTTGTTTTAGTTATATCAAGGCCATGCTGCTTTTCATGAGTCTTTAACACTAACAAACAAGTTGGTAAGAGCAAAACAGCGTCTTTGGTGAACGTGATGAAAGTTCCTGCCAAAGTAAAAGTCTATGTTGTGGCTGTTCCTTTGCACCTTAAACAGATTATTTGACTATTTATTTCATGATCCTGACTGTGAAGCAGTATTTACAATGACCTGGTTTAGTGAGTAGGCTAGAATAAATTCTTGTCAAGAATAAATTCTTGATTTTTCACCTCCACCTTCCACCTGTGTGCCATACTAGTGACCTTAGAGTCAATGATGTTTAATCTGCCTGCCCTTTAGCATAGCTAAGGGTCAGAGTGGCACTTTTCCACGGATCACGTGTCGCCATCCATGGGGTCATGCAAAACAGTGACTGAGCCAGACAAGGCTACTTGGAGAACAGCAACCAGGAGGCTGACGGTGACACATTAAGCTTCAGCACGCATCTCCTTTGGCCGCAGCAACGGCAGAAACATGAGGAAGACGATACAAGTTCCATGTAATATATTCCTCCCTACAGATAGAAACTTTTTCAAGAATGCAATCCTGCTTGCATTTTATAGTATACTATTTTTCAGACAGAGAGGTGACGAACCAAGAGCTGTGGCTGAGAGGAATGTGGCCATTTACAGAGTGAAACGTGCAGCTCTGCACCATAACAATTATCCCCTATGATTGTTTTTCAACCATTTTGGCTGGCTTTCGTTCGTGCGTTGGCTTCAGTCGTGCCGACGTGTCGTGTCGTGCCTTTTGGCGGAGTTTACGAGGTGCTCCAGCAGTTACCATATTAGAAATCCACCCTTTTTTGTCAAAAAATCCACACTGTTGTTGCAGGTGCTCTCCCTGACAAACGGGTCTGTTTAACACTCATTACTCTAACATTAGGGAACATGAAAGCCTCCGCTGACACTTGACTCACACGCTTTCATGTCGCCCTCATAACACAGCTTGTCGTGGGAGCAGTTAAAAGAGGGAGAGTGGGCCTTTTGTAGTCCACACGCTCGCTCTGGGCCCCTCCACTCGCCCGCCATCGCAGCTCCCGTAATTAATTCCGTAAGCCAGGTTGCCCCTATGCTGGTGTCTACCTGTAGAGTTTCTCCGCAGTCCAGCCTTGACGGGCCTGTGGCGACGAGGTGACGTGATGAGAGACAGATGTTGTGGGTGCCATGTGCAGGGTTCGATCGGGGCGCACACCCCCCCAGTCACACACACGCAGCGCAGCGGGGTCCATAAAAAGCCTGTGTTTCACTAATATACCCGTCACGCGATGGAGCTGCGAGCCTGAAAGCAGGTGTAAAGAGGGAGGTTTACAAGAAGCAGGGGGAGTTTGACCAGAAACGTGTGTGTTCAATGTGTGCGCGTGCATGCCTACTTGTGCATGTGCGTGTGCGTGTGTGTGTGTGTGTGTGTGTGTGTGTGTGAGAGTGTGTGTGTGTGTGTGTGTGTGTGTGTGTGTGTGTGTGTGTGTGTGAGAGTGTGTGTGTGTGTGCTTTTAAGAGGGCCGCAGGCCCTAACAAGAGTGATCCATCACTAGCACAACACTCGAGAGCCGTTCGGTGTGATCAAAGTTGGCCAGCAGACAGTGAGTGCTTCACATCAAAGCCTGGAGAACATAGACTCACACGAGTGCAGGATGTGCGGTGCGTTTGCCATAAACATTCAGAACACGCTGCAAAGAGGGAATCTGAACATTGTGGTGAGAGTGAGTGTAGTTTCTAGAGAATGAGTATGTCTGACTGTGTGTGTGTGTGTGTGTGAGCGTGTGTGTGTGTGTGTGTGTGAGTGCGTGGGTGAGTGAGGGGTGTTGCTCTGATAAACAGTACAGGTCTGAATCAGCACCTGACCTTTGTGTGCGTATGAATCAGATGTCAGCAGACCTCCAGCCCAATGACTTTCATCTCAGTCAGTGGCTGTAAATCTGACAACACAAAGCGAGCCCCTAAAAAGCTTCTCCGCAGCCTGTGAATCATCAGCCGCGGGGCCCCCGGGTGCAGCGCCTGATGTTTCCCTCGGAACCAGCGTTTGTCCGGAACGCTCTGTCAAGAGGCAACGATTCGATGCTAATGAGCCCCACGCACTTATTCAGCAGCATCCTGCCACCGTCCTCCTCCCCCGGCAGTCTAAGTAAACACCCTCACCACGGGCACCCGAATTAGCAAATGAGACAAATGAGATCACTTCCATTCCCAAGCACAATTCAACAGCAGGACTTCTTAATTGCGATTTAAATTTTGTGAACTCCATGTCCGTAAACAATGCGCTTCACGCTGATTTAAGCCTTGCAGCATCGGTAGACTAGTCTTTTCGGAGACTAATTTCACTAATGAATAGATGTGCTATAAGCTCCTAATTGCCATATGATTTTTTAAATACCTTTAATTGAAGGAATTTACGGGAAGCTGTTGTCCCTTCAGGCAAAAAAGCATGCTTTGCATGACGCAAACAGACTTTTAATCTCCTTTTTTTTATATTTAGACTGCTTCAGTTGGTAATTTTGTGGCTGGATCACTGAGAAGTGCTGATTATTCTTAAGTGTTGCTAGAAGACGCTGGAGCCAATATTCTGGTCACTGACCACAGCAATTTATTCACCAGCCCCATTATAGTCGATCCTTACCAAAACATTACTGAAGACAACCCACCCCAAGTTCGCCAGGTCTGCATCATGTTCGTGAAGGCCGGGAAGGCTAACCATACTTGGTGGGCCCAGGACCACATGGGTGCTGAGATGTGATACACCCTGTTTTGGTCTGCTTGCCTGAGAGCAAAGACAGAGAAAGTGAAAGAAAAGAGAAAGAAAGAAAGAAAGAAAGAAAGAAAGAAAGAAAGAAAGAAAGAAAGAAAGAAAGAAAGAAAGACAGAAAGAAAGAAAGACAGAGAGAAAGAAAGAAAGAAAGAAAGAAAGAAAGAAAGCAAAAAAGAAAGAAAGAAAAATAGAGACAGAGAGAGAGAGAGAGAGAATGAGAAAGAGGGAGAGAGAAAGACAGAGAGAAAGAGAGAGGGAAAGAGACAGGGAGAGACGTAATGCAGTGCAGACCTTCCCTTCCACACCAGGCCTGCTTGGGCTACCTACCAGCTTCAACCTTCTACTTTTACCTTGCAACAATAAACGACCTGTCACTCATGAAGAGCTGCCCCCTCTCTCTTCTCCTCCTCTCCCCCCCACCAGCCGGGGTCAGCAGCCCACCCACCCAGCCACACTCCCACTCCTATGGGGCCCAGGGAGTCTCCAGCAAAGAGACACACTGCGTGACCCTGACAGAGAGCGAGAGCGAGAGCGGGGCTCTCCCTTACCTGAGTGTGTTTACCATGTGCTGCCATAGGGGAGCTGATGTTTGGCTTGGTTGCATAACTGTGATGAGACACCTCTGTTGGTGCAATGAGGACCAGGTGGGTGAATAGGGTGACGTGCTTGTGTCTGCTTTTGTTTGTGTGTGTGAGTGTGTGTGTGTGAGAGAGAGGATGTGTGTGTGTGTGTTGTGTGTGTCTGTGAGGATGTGTGTGTGTGTGTGTTCCTGCGTGCATGCATACGTGTGTGTGTAAGGATGTGTGTATGTGCATGTGTGTCTGCCTGTATGTGTGTGTGTGTGTGGGAGGGGTAATGTCACCTGGTCAGCCCCAAGCATGTGTAACGTGGAACTGTGTGTACAAGATGAACTTGCACGTAGCACATGTAGCGAGCATGCAGAGCCACATGTGAAGCAGCACCACATGGCCGCCTCCAATCTCATCTTGATTATTCGTTCACTAAAGTGGAATTAGCCCATTAGGCAATTTATATTTATATTAAAATAAATAATAATTTATATAAATACATCGTGTGCAATAAGCAACTCTGGTACGCCATGCGAAGACGGAGAAAGTAGTCAGACGACTCAAGGTTACCTTCCTTCAGCCCCACTCTGAGGCATTTTGAAACTATAATTAGGAGTTTTAAGGGCTTAAGAACTTGGCCAAGAGAGTCCTGACATTGATACAAAGCAGGTGTGGGCTGCCTCCCATTCCTCCTCTCTTGTCCTCAGAAAAAGGTGGGCTGTTTGAGGCAGGGAAGGAGAGCTACGAAGGAGGGAGAAAAGAAGGATGCTTGTGGACGGGGGTAGGCGGAGGGGTGCGTGGGTGGGTGGGTGTTTGGTGGGGGGAGGTGGGGGATCTGGAGGTGGTCAGCGAAGAGATCAGTTCCGCAAATAGAAGCCGGGGCCATTTTTCAGCCCTTCAAGGTGCCGCTGAAGCTCTGGGATTGACGTGCCTCCCTCTCTCTCTCCGGCCCGACGGCTGCCTCTTGACTTCATTAGGGAAGAATGCAATGTGCACCGCGGCTCTCTCTCTCTCTCTCTCCCTCCATCCTCGCGTCAAGTCAACCCCCCCTCCCCACCACCCACCACTCCTCTTTTGTCCTCCCCCCACCCCAACACCCCCACTCTCCTGTTTCGCCCCCCATCCCTTCGTTTTTGTTTTAATTCGGCTCTCTGCAGAGGCATCCGATCCCACGCAACCTCGGCCATGTGAGAGCTGAGCACATTCCAACCTCCCAGACAGAAAAAAGGGAGGTGTGTGTATGTATGTGTGTGTGAGTGTGTCTGGCTGTGGGTGTGTATGTATGTGTGTGTGTGTATGTGTGTGTGTGTGAGTGAGTGAGTGAGTGAGTGTATGGAAGGAGAGAGAGCGAGCGGGGGGCGGGGGGGTGTGGGGGCTGCTTTTAAACAGGGCCTACCTTTTTTACTTCACACGGGGTGAACGCAGTGGTCCGTGAAACCCCCTCGGTGAGATGGAAGGGAAGCGCAGATCGACAGGGCCACTCACGCGCTACCTGGATGTGCCCCCCCCCCCCCCCCCCCCTCCAACCCCCACCCCACCCCACCCCATCCAAATGTAGAACTCAAAGCTTCCCCTGCTTCTCTCGTATTGACCTACTTTCCGAACTGGTA
Source organism: Coilia nasus (assembly GCA_027475355.1). NCBI lineage: Eukaryota > Metazoa > Chordata > Actinopteri > Clupeiformes > Engraulidae > Coilia > Coilia nasus. The sequence goes on from CM050208.1 coordinate 10,440,083, forward strand.
GCTGTAATGTATGATGTATGAAGAGGGGCCAGGGGGAAGGGGGCCAGGGCTGGGGCCGAGGCTGGGGCCGGGGCCGAGGCTGGGGCTGGGGCCGGGGCTGGGGCTGGGGCTGGGGCTGGGGCTGGGGCTGGGGCTGGGGCTGGGGCTGGGGCCAGGGCTGGGGCCGAGGCTGGGGCCGGGGCTGGGGCCGGGGCTGGGGCAGCCGAGCTGCATACTTCCCTGGCTGTCTGCACCGGGTAGCCTTTCTCCTCCCGTGCCTCTCTGCCGCCCATGTCTCCGCAGAGCAGGAAAATAAATCACGGCATATCCGAACAGGGCTGGGGTGGGCTGGGGGTTGGGGTGTGGGGAGTGGGGAGTGGGGAGTGGGGGTTGGGGAGTGGAGAGTGGGGAGTGGGGAGTGGGGGTGTTGGGAAGACCTCCTTGAGAAGCAGAAAGTTGGATCTGCAGGACAGTGTAACAGTGTAGTGTAGTGTAGTGTAGTGTAGTGTAGTGTGTGTATGCGCGTGTATGCGTGTGTACTGTGTGTCGCTGTGCACGTGTATGCGTCTGTGTGAGTGTGAGTCTGTGCACTTGTGTGTATGTGTAAGTGTGTGTGTGTCCAAATGCGTGTGCGTGTGTATGTGTTTGAGTCTGTGTGTGTGTATATATGACTGTATATACAGTATGTGTGTGTGTGTGTGTGTGCATGCGTGCGTATGTGTGTGCGTGCATGTGTGTGTGTTTGAGTCTGAGTCTGTGTGTGTATGTGTGTGTGTGTGTGCTAAACTGGCTGTATCAGGAGATTCCGCTCCCTTGTCCAGTTTACGGGAGCGGATTACGGTCCCCCTGCCGCAGGTGAATCTAACGTTTTATCTCCTGCTGCCCCAGCTCACAGCTCACAGCCCCAGACATTCACAAGGCAGACGCCACACACAGAACAGGACCCCCCCCCACCCCTGCCCCCAAACCCCCCAAACCCCCCATCTACTTAACACCTGGGAGATCTCAGGATACAGAGCCTCGGAGGGAGAAAGGGCCTTTTTCACTGCATGGGAAAAAGGGAGAAAGAAGGAATGAATTGAGCCACTGAGTGGATTGGGGGGTGGGGGCTGTGTGTGTGTTGGGGGGTTTGGGAGGGGGGGGGGGTTGACTGATACTGGAGCCGGCCGGGGGGAATTGCAGTTGATTTCTGACACTTCCAGCCCAGGCCCTTGACATTTGGGCTCTGCGGCGATAGGTCCGACGGATACGCGGTTTAATGTGACAGTGTGACCGCGCTGTGCAAACATCTCCCTACTCAGCGGTTGAGACACAACAAGTGCATTCTCCCATTTGGCAGATATATGGGGAAATTGACACGAATTGAGGGCAAAGGAAAATATACTGGGGAATGACTGCCTTGAATGCTAAACATTCTTACCGAAAGCCGTTACGAGCCAATCCCAACACTGGCCTTCAGGAGTGATTTATGTGGCAAGTGATTTAAATGTCAATTTGAAACACAGTGGACACAGTTTCGATCAGGAATGTTGATAAAATGGCCCTTCACATCAACTGTAGCCATTGTTTTTGCTGGAGAAAGAGTTATAAACCTGAGGTTACATTTAATTACAGCATTTAATTTAAAGTTCACTTAGATCATTAAACTTGCCCCCTCACCAGCAGTTTCAGTATATTGTTTTAAAGTAGTTGTACATTGCCAATAGACAAACATCATTTTCTGCTCACTGTAAACACTGCTAAGTTTGACGTCTAAGATATTCCACCAACACAAAGCAAATTGGAAAAAACCCTGAAAACAATATCGCCCTCCCGTTCTTAAAGAGGGCACATGTTTACAAGGTGGTGGTGGCTCAGGAGTTCAGCCGGCAATCGAAGGGTCGTTTGTTCGATTCCCACTTCTGTTCCTGACTAGACCAAAGTGTCCTTGAGCAAGACACTGAACCCCATACTGCTGGGGTGGCGCCTTGCATGTCATCTTTCAGCCATCGGTGTGAGTGAGTGTGTGTACATGTGAGGCTTCAAGACTTCAGGACTTCAAGACTTTTACTTGACTTTAGATGCCTGAACAACGACATTAAGCAGCAAGTCCACTAAGGTGCGAGATGAAAGTATCAAAGTGTCAAGTACAAAAGGAACAAAGTACAATGTGACAAGTACCAAAAAAGCACAAAGAGGAAAGGGGGAGGGGGGTATTGTAGCAAAGGGGAGGAGAAGTCACCCCATCCGGCTTCGAACCCGGGTCTCCGGGGTACCAAACAGGGGCTCTGACCGCAACGCCAAAGAGCCAGACTCGTGGGGATGGCAGTGAGAGCGCACCCACAAGTCTAGTGATGGTCACTCCATCACTGGTATATATATGGGCATAATAAATAATAAAAATGCGTGGTGAAGGGGGCATGGAAGGGAAGAGTCAACACTGCACATTGCATTGTGGCTGATGCACAGAAAGAGGTAGTGGGGCAAACCCAGGTAGAGCATGGGCACTAGCAGCAGTGGGGTAACACCCACTTTACAGTAGAGCTGTAGAGCACATTGCACTTGTAGCTTGATTTGTGCCCTCTAATGTAAGTCGCTTTGGATCAAAGCATCTGCTAAGTGTAATGTAATGTAATGTAAAAAAGCATGTTGGGTGCTCTGCTGAGGTGAAAAGCACTATGTAAATGCAGTCCATTCCCCATGTTGCATGCAAGTCAGTCAAAATAATGTTTTTCACTGCAGATAACGCAAAGGGACTTTTGCAGAATAAGCAATATTGTCAATGACAGGCTTGAACTTTGGCAAGAATGTCTGGGGATTAAGGGATTTTAGATGAGTTTATATGTTAGACAGATTCACTGGGCGGACTGACGCCACGCTTCTTGTCGTACAGTTCTTTAAGTTTCAAAGAGCACATTGAGTCATTATGTAAGAGTCCCCGGTGTGGACCCCAGGGAACCTGTTGATTCCCTCTCTTTGCACTTGTTTACCTTTCCTCCTGGCCCGCTAAATGCATTACGACACGCTGGCCTTGTCTCTCTCGGCAGAGGAAGGCCTGCAGAATGACTTTGTGCCAGTTATGTATGTTGTGAGGTAAGGGGGGGGAGAGAAGAAAAAACAAAACAAGACGAAGCCTGGTGGTTGTGTAACCCTGTGGAATAAGATGGATGTTCACACAAGCGTGTTCTCCCTCACACTTCAGTCGCAAACGGGTCAGGGATTAAGGATGATGATGGTTATCAGATTGCATCAGGAGGACGAGGCAAAAGGAACAGGTCCCGACAAGCGAGCAGACCTTCGCCTCCACAATCTGCTCCAGTACGCATCCTCAGTGTGGGGAATTATGTAAGGGTGTTCCAGGCCATTACAAAGCATTCTTACCCGCTGATTCACGTGTACGAAAAACATTATAAAGTCTGAAAATAAACCGCCTACTTAAAGGTGACACCGCCGACGCGCATATAAAAGCTGCGTGGCCCTGAGTGGTAGAGGCGGGGAGGCGTGGAGGACAAACAGGTGTGAGCTGCCCAGGTGAACAGCCACAGGCCTCGTCACCATGACGATATCCGAGCAGAAGGGGTGATGACAGGGCTGTGTCGGTTTTGGTCAAGGAAAAACACATGTACACGCAAGACACAAATAGACTGTGCTTACTTAGCCACAGCCTTTCTGAGCTCAGAACTAGCCATTCAGACCACACTCTTCAGACTGACTAATCTGTACACTATCAGCTACAATGAGCCATTTGACCTTGTGAGCTGTTTACGACTTTTCAATAAAAAAAACACCTCTGGATATGATATTTGATGTGTTCTCCAGAGAGATTATTTTTATTTTGTTTTGACGTTTTTTTGTAAAACAACTCTTTTCACCATGTGGAAGAAGCCTTGCATCAGATTTCCATAACAACGGCTAACAGGTAGTGAAGGACCCGGGGGCGGTTGGTCGGTTTCAAATGCTCCAAATTAGTAGATTTCTACTGGAAATGACATGATTTGACACGGGGATCAGTGAAGTAGCCCTGAAATCCAGGCTTTTGACTTACGCAAGGCGGACCCACACTGTGTCTCAAGCTGTCTGAGGACCACCTACTTTGAAAAGTGGGTGGGTGGGTTGGGGGGGGGGGGACTGTTGACTCACAAGAAGCCACAGAGACGGATACTAATTGCCTGGTGAGTTTTGTGAGCGATTTTTATTGAATAATCCCTGGCATCCTGTGTGTGGCTCTCTGAGAAGAATGGCTCCCCGTGTCAAGGCTCTGTCCGAAATGTCAACTCGCTCACTATGTAGGTCCCTGTATGTAGTGTGCACTGCCCATTCACATTCACGGATTCAATATATGCTACAGTTTATAGAGATTAAGTGAACACTTCAAATCTGTCTGAGAGTATTGTATAGGAGACCCATTAACTTTTTGTTCAAGCCATCTACAGGATGTCCCTAAAGTCTGAACTCATGCAAAATGCATATCTTCAATAAAAAAGCTGCTATTTTTCAATATAGCCATCAGCATAATGCTAATTAATAATCATATTAATCATTTACATTCGTTAAGAAGTACCAGGTCAATCCTTTCTGCTTTGACAAATTCATATTCAAACTGTGAAGCAAAAAATGATGGTTATGAATAGTGACATTTCCTGTGTGCAGACTTTAGGGACGCCCTGTAGATACAGACACACACAAAAACATGTGAAGACATAGAATCCATCCAATGTGTTCTATATGTCTGGAACAGGAAATCTAAACATGTCAGAAAAACATGAGAACATTTCAAAATATTTAACCCACAGGCACTATATGTGCACATCGGATTTAACACGTTACCCAAGCTGTGCCCTGACCCATGATGGTATTTAAAAAAAAAAGAAAGAAAAGGCAGCTACTAAACTTATGTAACTGACCCCATCTGTCAGCACGCCAGTCCAGCTCCGTCCAAGTAGGCCTGTCAGGTCAAGGGGTTGTGTGGGGGCCAGCACTCTGCCGAGGTGTGAAGCCACACCTCTGTGGCCAAACAAACCTGCACCGCTAACCGCTAACCCCGCACCGCCGGAATGCAAGGTGCCGACTCGGGTGTGTCCTAATTACCTGCGGGCCTCCATGTTCAAGGTGACTGTGTGTGTGCATATAGGGGACGGGCGACTCTTGATTGCAGTTAATGATGTCCCCAAGCTGTCTCCTCAGTTCTGAACTTCAAAAAATCTCTGAGAGCTCTCTGTCTGGGAAAAAGCAGCCTCTTATAGAGGGGGCTTTCCAGCAACTCTAACTTGTGCGTGCATTGATGTAGGGTTACCGTGGTGACAACTGATTGGTTGTGTGTTGCCGTGTGTTATAGGCGCAGGCACTGAAGGTACAGCAGCCCGCCACTGACAGATGCATCACAGGCAGACACGAAAAAAATGACCAAGTGTAAACAACAGTAAATCGTGCGAGCCACCATTTATCCCCATGGCCAAAGTCAACTTCCACTACGGGGTGAATGGGTTCTCCGCTCCACACTGCAGCCATCTTAGCCGACTGTTGGCGGTGCACGGACGGATTTGGTTGCCAGTCTCTGAGGGTTGTCATTACAAGATAGAAGCCCCACCGCAAGGCTATATATAGGCACGACTCTCGCTCCCTCGCTCGCTCTCTCACTCTCTCGCTCGGCGACCACAGCCATGGCCGGCCTTTGCCCCAGACCCTGAGCATGACGGGAGCACGACCGCCCCTGACACATCTCTCCCACACCCCGCAATTGCAGATTGCAGCGGGCAGCCCGTGCAGCCAGCCCTGTCAGAGGAATCTGTCAAGTGGCCCAGCCACTGTCCCCAGAGACCAGAGAATGAGTCTAGGCAGTTGGGGTTGGACTGCAGGAGGTCTGGCAGCTGGGTTAGGGAGAATAGGGTCTATTACCTAACCACACTCCTATTTCTCTATTTCTCTCTCTCGCTCTTTCTTTCTTTCTCTCTCCCTCTCTCTCTCTCTATCATCTATCTATCTCTATCAATCTATCTACCCCCTCCCAACCCCTCTATCTCTCTTTGTCAAAGCACAGCTGGGGTTGGGTTATCTTAGCTCTAAGGTGCAAGGTGAAGGCTGAAAGCCACACTCATCATATTAAAGGCTGATGAGGTAACGTTCCAGCCACAATGATGACTGAATGAAAGGTGATGTCAGGATGTCCCCCAATGCGCGCACACACCTGCACGCACACATACACACACACACACACACACACGCACACACACACACACACACACACACACACACACACACAAACACACATCTCTCAGCTGGGCCACTGTTCTGGCTCCGCTCATCTTACATAACCTCTCTCTACCACCGCAGGTCAAGCGGCAAGGGCTGCCAAGCAGTTGAATGTTTTCCTCCCCAATCAAAACATCTAATCATCTCCCGAGGCCTGTTTATTCATTCCTTTTTTTGACATTCCATCGCTCTCGTCCTCTGCCTCTACCTGCCCATCTGCTGGGCATTGGATGGCAGAGCAGAGAGGTGCCTGGAGCATGTTGCTGCATGGTGCACGTGGTGAGCATGCTCGGTGTCCATGGCGACTGCGGTAACAGTCTGCCAGCTTCTCGGCAGGGGCCATGACAGTTCCTGACAGGCTATCGTTTGTCAGGCAGTGAGAGTAATCATTACGGCACTTAAAATAGAATAATTAGAGACAGGCCTCTCACCACCTTAGCGCGCTCTCGTCTGCCCTCAGCCCTCCGCTCCCCAGAAGCACATTCCCGCTGACCCACGCCAGGACTTTTATGTAACTTCCCTGCTTGCTTTTTTGGAGTTGTTTGTTTGCGCTTGTTTGTCATTTAATTTAAAGGCAAAAGCTACTGTACAGGATGTGATATTCTTAACCCTAGTTTAAAACCTTTTTTCTCCAAACTGTGAATGGGTTTGTACAAGTTGGTGAGAAAGTACCACAACTACTCTTTGCCCCCTGATTTATTGAAGGGAAACTTTAATCCCAAAAGTAATAATTTTCTTGGTCGACAGTTGCCCGAGTTGATATAAATCTGGCAGGAAGTCTTAAAAACACAATGACTTTGAAGCTCCATCCATTCTTTTATACTCAACATGACTCAAATTGAGCAGGAAGATGTAAAATATCAGGGAACCTCTAAATGACTACATTATGTTGACATTGCACAGATCGCTTCAATGAAGTTACTATGGTGGTGTTTAAAGTATACTAAAGGAACAGTCCAGAGACCAAAAGCAGAAAAACATTCACTACGTGATGTGCATGGGCCTTTGCTCTATCAACAGGTACATTATCATCAGTTTATTAGCAATGCAGAATGAGTTTACTGTGCTGCCATTTCCTTGCAAAACCACAAGAAAACCTCTGAATGCTTTCAGCAGCTACTCATTTCCTTCACAATCAATACTGTGCACACATCAAAGATGGGAAACAGGGACAAAGTCACAGGGACAAAGTCACGCAGTGGAGTTTGACAGAAGATAACACAGTACTAGATTACCCACTATATCAGATATGCAGACTATTCAATTCACACTCAGAACACAGGCACGCTGTACCAAACAAAGTTCACCTCAGAGAAAAGAAAAAAGACATGCAAGTTTAGCTTTTTCACTTAACATTCACAGAGTAAGAAAACCACACAAAGTTCACACTGTAGACTAGTGTGTTCACAACGATATGATAAACTGAAACAGCCTGGATTCCTGTGTCAAAACTCTGGGCGGTGCACGAGTTTTAAGTATTTTCCTCAGTTACACATCCTCAACAATAGAAATTCATCTAGGCTGCAGGTCCCTGCCAAATAATGTCATGCATGCAGTCTTGGAACCAGAGTTTCCAGAGGTTCTTCTTACAGTACTTACACTGCCTATCAGAGCAAAGGCATTGAGGTATTGAGTGTTGTATCAAGATTTTAACAGCAGAAACCGTTAAATTAAGTTGGAAACAATAAAAGCTTTCACATTGCTAATATCTGTGATTTCATTATAGATTGATTTACATCTGACAATCATGACAACTGCAAATCCACAGTGATTACGGTAAGTGCTTAGGGTTTAAGAGAGAAGGAGACAGTCCATACTTTGTCTTGTACAAATTGGCTGTTTTTGGAAGCTTTCATCAAAGTATGCCTGTATCAAGGAGGGGAGAGGATGTATAGCGGTATAATGGCATGTTCTCCTCATTGGTATAATCAGTTGTGGAGCACATGCCTAATGGCCCCTAATCTTCTGTTTCCTGATATTAACTCCAATCAGCAATCAAAATGCCCCACAATTCATGATCTTGTACGAACACATCCAGGCCAAAGCAGCAAGCTTGCACCCCATTCTTTGTGCTGGGCTCTTGTTTTTTTTTTTTTTTTTCCAAGGAAGCAGGACTGGAAGGGTCAAAAAAATAAAACACAGACTGAGGGGAACCAATGAAAAAGAGGAATGCCTTTTCTTTTGGGAAAAGGAGAACATTCCTCTGGTTCATTAGCCTAAAGAGAAAATAGACTGCAGAACAAATTAATGTTAACTTTAATTTCTGGTTTTACATAAATATAAAGTCCTGGAGCGGCCTGTGGAATGTGAGGGGAGGTGTAGGGTTGGGGGTGGGGTGGTGGTGGTGGTGGTTCTGGGAGGGGGGGGGGGGGGCGGGAGAGAGTACATGCCTTGCAAGACCGAATGAAACTAAGCCGCCACATTTTTAACAGCGAGACTCGGTTGGTCTTGGCAGGGCTCTTTCCGAATGACTCTGGCCTACCTTTATGTTTCTCATTATAAATCCCTAGCATACGGAAAAGTTTAGCCGCTCAAACACTGTTAGCCACACAATAATCTGTGACTGTAGGGCGGCCATGCCTGATTTGGACAGGTTTGGTGTACAAGAGAGAAGGCAAACATGTCTGCAGTGGTCCGTCTAAAAATAAGGTCGTTTTTATGTCCCCTCTTTGTGCTACGCAAATGAAAGCTTTACGAGCAGTATTTGTGCAGACTGGCAAAGCTATCAACACCCATGAGGTAACAGGACGTAACCCCTCTCTCCATGAATTAATGCTTTGTGTCTATGGCATGCCTTGGCTCGCAGCAAAGGCCCATGTCTCTCCAACCATATTAACCCACATTTTTTTCCAAACGCTCCTGGCTACAACAAAGTCATCACTGCTAACATGCTCCCTTCCACCACTTCATGGGCCTTAACAAGGGAAAAGAAAGGACAGTCTTTAGATGTAATCAAAAACAGTCGATAACTGCTCCGGGGCCCCTGTGAGTTTTGGAGTAGCGTGGTACAAAACAATGCCCCCTGTTTCCCCCAAATAAAAATAGATACCCTCTTAAGATGTTTCCATCAAAAACACCTGGGTAGCCGGACAGAGGGAGTCTCGGTGGGAATCGTCCAGCGGCTCCCCCGTGACAACCATAACAGGGACTGCAGCGGGGAGGAGCATCGCAAAAACAAAAACAACAGAGATGTTACTGATACCAAAGCCCCTGTGAGGGCTATCGGGTGCCTGCAGAGCTTTGAAGTTTCAGAGCCGGGGCCAGCGTGGTACTCCTGTTGCCCCAGGCCCCCAAGCCCCCTCACCCCTCGAACCCAAACCCCAAACCCCAAAACCCACCTCCCTTACCCCATACTCCCCTCCCCACCTCCCGGCCAACCCGCTGCAGCCCCATTCAGGATTAGCCTTGCTATGATTTAGGGTTGCTCTCGGTGACCTCCGGAATGCGGCGGATGACGGATCTATTTTCCTACATTGTTTCACCTGCTCTAAACAGAACCACATGTAGCACGGGGCCGCCTCGCCTTTGTCGGTAATTGGAAACACATGGTATTAGGGGTGGGGGGTTGGGTTGGGTTGGGCGGTGGGGATGGGGAGGGTGGGGGGGTTAGAGGAGAGCTCCCTGGGGCCTGTGGAGTGACACCCAGCTCGGAGGGATGAGGAGTGGAAACACGCATGGACAGAGACGTATAAGAGGGGCACTGGTGGTCACCGGACCAGTGACACTGGACAAGCAGTCTGGGTGAGGGAGGGAAGGAAGTGCAGTGAAAGGACTTGGTTGTACCCTTACCTTGACGTCTGGAGGGCCGAAAGGGACTCCCACGAGGACAGAGGAGGTTACAATAATCATCTCAACGTGCAGCCAGCATGTCTGAGGGCTAACTGGTCAGAGGAATCTAGGGTGGAACAAAACATCTGAGCTTTGGAACCATGGGAAACGTTGCTGTGCAGGAGACTCTAAGGATGCTGTAACTATAGCCCTTAGGTCCATCCATCCAAATAAATACCGTAGTGAAATGCAATCAGAAACATTTTGTCACGCTTTCCTCAACATTTTACATAATAGGATATCCTCCATTCATAATGTAATAAATACAGTTAGACATTTTTTCCCTGACATGCTAAGCACTGAACAAATGTACAATGCATATGGTCCCTGGAATGTGACCTGTGTCTACCCATGCTTTTCCACCTGAGGTAAAGAAGGCATCTTCCAATAAAGGTGTTTGTTTTGGTTGAATTAAACGTGGTCTGTCATTCTGAAAGAATGCCTCCACCAGTGCTCGCCTGTATTAACTGTTTTGTGACTTGTAAAATGATCCCAGCTCCGTTTGCTCTCAAAACATCATTAACAGAGTGAGTTAACCTGAACACAGGAGCCCACCACGTTGTGGGAATATAGTATTTTCCACAACACAGAGAGATTCTCCTTTACCGATTTAGACACTAGAAGTAAACTCACTGGTATAAGATTACCAACATGGGTCTCATAACTTACGTTTTTGGCGTAGTAGACAACATGAGTTGCCAGGTTGTTTTGTGTTTGTAATTAGCATGGCGACTAGACTCATTTGGTTTGGTTAGTACTGTAAAGCTTGTGATTAGGCCTAATCAGGTTTCCCTTAACCACCAAACAGCCTGCAGGAACTACTCTGAGCAGAGCAGAGGGGTTGTCTGAGAGTTTTAAAAAGGAAACTGGCGTAAAATATTCCAGAGGTTTGTCTGCAGTGCATTCTTTTAACATTACAACTCTGCCACCTAGTGGTCGGTCCTGTTATCAGTCTTTTTTATTTCACTTTGCACAAGGTGATAAGGCAAGGTGACCTCTCGTTCTCCTCGTTCTCTGTTTGGTCTAAATGAAATTAATTGTTCATCTTTCCATAAATATACAGCATATGTACATGTTTAATGGGGTTTCGGTAAATATTTGGACACTGAGTCGTGTTGTATGTGACCGTGACAACCTTATCAACAGAAGGGATCTCCCTTCCCAGTAGCATGACCCCGTAGATCAAACTAAATGTCACGGTTGATAGAGGGCTCCACCCGGGACAAGGTGCAGCTGGCGCAGGTGTGGTGCCGATGAGGTCAGCGCTGTGCTGTTTATCACGTACAACTGCAGCCTCTCCAGGCCTCCCAAGACAGAGCCAGCCGTCACAGCCACAGGGGACTCTCACTCTCCCAGACACAGGACAAGAACACTTCCTTTCTCACCCTCAGATGTCTGTCTCCCAGTGTTTAGTAACACTTCATTTTTATCAATCTCTTTTACAGTGTATCTACATATAACAATAACATGTAACATTATGTCTATCTAACACTAACCCTAAGGTAAAGTGTACAGTATGTCACAAAAGTGAGTACACCTTTTACTTTTTTACAGACAGGCATTTTTATATAAATAGCAGGCCACAAAAGTGAGTACACCCTGAATGATAACTGTACATAGCATTTAACCAAAAAAATGTCCAATTAATCATTTTTGTGTTTTGGTCTGCTGAACTGGACCATACAAATGTGTGTGTCATGTATTAGAGCTATTCATTTTATGGTTTTGGCTATCATTCTCTCATACTATCCACCAACGTGGCTCCTCATGGCAAAAAAGAAAACTCAGGATTTCAGAAATGGAATTGTTGCTTTACAAAGTGATGGCCTATGCTACAAAAGATTAGCAGCACAATGAAACTGAGCTATATCATCATGGCTTGAGTCATTAGGTGGTTTTCCAAAACAGGTTCCACTCAGAACAGACACTGACAGGATCAATCAAAGAAGCTGCATCCACATGCTCAGTGTTAGATCCAGAAGTTGGCATCAAAAAATTAATACATGAGTACAGCCAGCATTGCTGCAGAGGTTGCAGAAGTGGGAGGTCAGCCTGTCAGAGCTAAAATAATATGCCACACAGTGCAACAACTCGGTCTGCATGGTCGTCCTTCCAGATGAAAGCCACTTTTAAAGCCTGAAAACTGTTTGCTGAAGACATGCAGTTCAAAATCATGAATTCCTGAAACCACATCCTGTGGTCTGACGAGAATAAGATAAACGTTTTTGGCTTAAATGGTGTCAGGCATGTGTGGCAGCGGCCGGTTGAACAGTACCATCATAATTGGGCCTTGCCTACAATCAAGCCCAGTGGTGGTATCATCATGGTCTAGGGCTGCTTCAGTGCTGCCAGCACTGGGCAACTGCAGGTCATTGACGGAATCATGGATTCCAACATGTGCTGTGACATTCTGAACCAGAACATGATGCCCCCCTTTAGAAACTGGGACACACAACAGTTGTTTCAACACAATAACAACCCCTAACACACACCCAAGATGACCACTGCCTTCCTAAAGAAGTTGAAAGTGAAGGTAATGTCTCCAGACCTGAACCCTATTGAGCACCCGTGGGGCATCCTTAAACAGGAGATGAAGGAGCACGAGTGTTTAACCAGATCCATAATGCCATAATGGAGGAATGGAAAAGGATCACAAAAACAACCTGTGCAGCTCTGGTGAATTTCATATTAACGGGGTTGGTAAATAACAATGGGGCTCACTCAAAACATTTACGATTTTGACACAATTTGGACATGTCCAATGTGGGGTGTACTCACTTTTGTGGCCTGCTATGTATATGAAAATGCCTGTGTAAAGTTATTTTCAGAGGACAGTAAATTAATACTGCTACACAAGCTGTACACTAACTACTGAAAACATATTGAAGTTTCATTTGTGTAGTGTTGTCCCTTGAAAAGATATGGCCCATTTTTTGCTGGAATGTGAAGGGTATACTCACTTTTGTGAGATACTGTATGTAACGTGTTGCTACATACTTTGTTACACTGTACCTTTTGATAAAGGCACACTGTGACACGGACTGTAAAATAGTGTAACCCACTGTAACCCAGTGTTTCATGTATTACAGTAGTGTACTACAAGTTCCAGCAAGCATTCCTAGATTTAAACTATGATATTCGGGTATCTGTGACCTACTGGTTAGAGAATCAGGCTCACAAGTAAAGGGGGGCTGATTTTGTTTGGGAAGATAAGTGTGGGTTGGGGGTAAGGGGTGTCTAAACATCACTCTCCTACATCCAGAACCCACATCCCTGGATGAGGTGTGTGTGTGTGTGTGTGTGTGTGTGTGTGTGTGCATTGTGCGCGGGTGTGTGTGTGTGTGTGTGTGTGTGTATGTGTGTGTGTGTGTGTGTGTGTGTGTGTGTGTGTGTGTGTGTGTGTGTGTGTGTGTGTGCACTAATCCACAACAGGTTAAAAGGGGAGAAAAATTACAAAATAATTTATTTTAATAAATAAAAAAAGTAACATAACTTATAACGTAAAACAGATACAAAAGAGAGAGAGAGCAATCATAACTATATATACATGATTATATTTTTATTTACATGATTGATAAAATTAACAGAGGCACGGGCAATTCTGCTGCTTTTTTCCTTTGTTGTTGTCACACTTGCCAAATGTCACACAGGCAACAGTCTGATACATTTTCTAATCACCCCCTATGGTTTAACAGTTAGACATAGCTTCCAGAAGAGAAGTTTAATATTTGAAAATTAAAATTTAAATGATATGTTATAGCCCTATACCCCATCTAGACTAATTTGTTAATCTGATGACTGCTTGTTGTGTGAGTATTCTTTTCCTTTTTACTGCCTCAATGGTGGAATAGTTTACATTATTACTTGTTGCTCTGAAAGCATAGAAACTTTTAAAAGACATTTAAAAGCCTTTTTTTATACTTTATACTTTGTATGCCAATTATTTTTAAGAGTTTTTTTAACTGTTTATTTGACTATATGAAGTTATATAAGTGCATGTGTGATTTGAGTGTACCTCCATATATCATATACTTTTTTTTGTTATCTTGTCTATAGGTATGCGTAGTGCATGCATGTAGTATGAGATGTGTTATGACGATAGGTGTCTAGTGTATGACACTGGTAGCAGAGATGTGCACAGGAATTTTGAGGGGCAGTTGCTCTGACCTGAAGAAAGGGCAAGACGATTTTTTGTTTCCATTTTCAAATCTAGGCCTAGGCCTACAGGACAATCTGTATCCATTGAATAATTTATTATTGTTATGATTAGTATTATTATTATTCTTATTATAATGATTTTCCCCCTCGGAAGGGCAACATCAGTCGAGGAGGGAATATGGGCAGTTGCCCAGGCAACCCCTGTGCACGTCACTGACTGGTAGAGTATAATCTTTGAACATTTCATTTACAGTGAAGTCTGACATTAGAAACTCATGGAGCTGAAAAAGGGCAGCTGAAACTAGGTGTTAAAGGTGTGAATATTTCGCATTAATCACTGCATGTAACCAGAGGTGTCAATCCCAGCTTCAGAAAGTTAAATCCCTGCCACATATTTGATCCTACCACTTTTTAAAGCAGCTGATCCAAATGAGCACACAATTTATAAGACACGTAGATCAGCTGATTAGTGAATCACATCACCTGAGTTCAGTGCACAGGCAGAAGGAATACATGACAAGGCTTTTACTTTCTGAAGCTGGGGCTGACACCTCTGCATGTACATGTTGCAAATGCTAGGGTGCATACTGTATGTTTGCATTTGTGCACTGAAGCTTTTGTTTTACATAGTCATACTTTGGCCTATCTTTGAGTCTGTGTCATATCAGTAAAGAAATACCAAGCTGGTTGAGCAGAATTGTGAGTTCACTTAGTCTATGTGCCTTCTTTACTTGGCTTAAATCTTAAATACTGACCTTTTGCAGCCTGAGTCGGAGAGTACAAATGACTCATGAAACCCACAGATCAACCCTCAGCCATACATTAAAACAATAAGAAAACGTGTTGCATTCACTACTACATTGACACAGACACACACACAGACACACATGCAAGCAAGCACACACACACACAAACAGACACACACACAACCTCAACAAATGTAATGTAAGCAGCTCGTAATAGATTCATACGTAGAAACATTCATTAATATTAAACAACAACAAATGTTACTGTCTCTATCACACACATCTTCTGGGACAATTAGTAATCCTATCAAGATTATTGATTCCCATAAAACCACACATTTGAGTTCACTCAAATCAATTACCAGAGGAGCAGACAGAGAGTAAAAAAGACTTTAATCATAAATATATCAGGTAGTGGTCTGATGAATGCCACAAGAAAACTCTGCTAATTGTAAACAGTTATAAAGTACAATCTTTCCATTATGTGGTTTAATTAAGTTTACACTGGGTGTTCTTACAGAATAACTCCAAGGTCACTTCATCAGTAACATCCCCTCAGGTATAATACATTTAAGAAAACATTACATCACACATCGTACTGTATTGTTTTTAATAATAACAGCCCTCATATTATGCTAGTCACATTTCTAACGGCAGTACTGAACACAGTACATAGCTTCGAGAGACAACGGTTCATTGTCATCCTAACATACAAAAGAGACAATCACTGCTTTATGCGAGCCTAGGCTTGTCTGCTAGTTAGGTTGATGTAAAATGAAGTTATAATATATGAAGATGGTTTTAACAACATTTTGTCCATGGTTTGCAAGCACATTAGATATGGACAAGTTAGTTCAATATTAATTGGATAATTGATTTTGTAAACACAAACCTAGCTCAGACAGCATCATATAGTTGACTTTTCATGAATGGATAAGGAGAGGGTGCTTTCTTAGTAGACAGAATTCTTTTTTATGTCTAAAAAGACATTTTAATTGACTGCCTTCTCAAATTTTGAGCAAAAAGGAGGTTTATAAAATTGAAAACAAGATAAAAATCTGTAAAAATGAGCAGCAAGTGGACGTAAGTATAAAAAGGAGAAGATCATGGTAAACACGCATGATTGTACCACATTGACCCAGGACTTAGTTATAAAAACATTTTTTTCCATGATTATAAAGCAGTGTTCTGGGCAAGTCAGTACACAACAGTGTAGTTGACATTTACTCTGTCAGCACAGATTGCTTAAACTGACAGAATACTTTATGTATGCCTAAAAGAAAAAAAAAACAGTGACTGAGTGTCTTGACATGTGAGTAAGAGAGCTTTATAAAACTGAAAACATGATTTCAAAAAATATGTAAACATAAGCAGCAAAGTGGACTCATAATAAATGCTGGTGTTTCATTCATGTTTGCTGTTGTCATGGTGAATTTAGTGTGCATGTGTCTGTAGTGAACGTATACGTGCCAGAAGGACAACAAAGCTACATTTCCAAATTCCCACGTCAATATTGCCTCTCATACATTCCACTTGCACATCCACGGTGAAGATACACGTGATAGATTTTTGGAAAATAAATCCTCCGTTATAGTCCAAGGCTTCCTGTTCTTTAGAGCCTTGGGAGAACAGTCAGTTTCCGGTGAAGGGATGCATCATACATTCACAGAGAACTGCTGCATGCTCAGGGGTATACAAATGGCCCAGTTACACACTGCTATAGCCAGAGAGATAAACAGTGCCCCAGGGAGGGGCCAAGTGCACATGGCAATAGAGGAATAAAGAGGTATAGCATTGATTCACTGTTTATCCACGCTGCACTCACAATACATCTGCACGGACTCCATCTCTCTCTCTCTCTCTCTCTCTCTCTCTCTCTCTCTCTCTCTCTTTCTCTCTCTCTCTCTCTCTCTCTCTCAATCTCTTTCTCTCTCTCGCGCTCTCTCTCTCGTCTCTCTCTCAATCTCTCCCCCCCCTCCCCTCTCTCTCTCTCTTTCTCTCTCTCTCTCTCTGAGAGAGAAAAATAATCTTTTTTTTCTTTTATGCTAACCTCTAAGCCCACACCTCCACAGAGTGAACACTATAAATTATAGATGTATCTGCATTAAGCTGACAAAACACTTCCATTATGGCTATTACTACACTGTATCTGCCAGCCTACCTCAAATGAAATGTTTTGGGATAACTGCAGAGTTGGAGAAAAAAACATACATGACTGTCATATCATAATCTATATATGAACTGCTATAAAAGAATCATCACAGCAAGAAATAAAACCATAAGCCATTCTGGCCAGAGAAATAAAAAAAAAAACTGTAGCTCAAACTCATTTCTGCTGCCACGTATCCAATCCATAGTAAACCCACCCTAATATGAATGTTAGTGTCTGTTTATGTTGCTGTTACATCTCACAGGTTATATCCTCGAGCAGTGAAAGTCGTAGTGGTTGTTGTTTGTTTGTTTGTTTGTTTGTTTGTTTGTTTTCATTATTGCAGACTGGGTAATCCCTGGTTGGGTGTTGGATGGCCCATCAGAACAA
This sequence comes from Coilia nasus, assembly GCA_027475355.1. NCBI lineage: Eukaryota > Metazoa > Chordata > Actinopteri > Clupeiformes > Engraulidae > Coilia > Coilia nasus. Next base: position 10,457,561 of record CM050208.1, read on the forward strand.
AAGAAGAGCATAACGCCTCAGAAGAGCATAACCTCTCCTGAGAGGGAGAGGTTCAGCGATGGTGTGCCAGGACGTCCACACAACGCCAGTGGCTCCCACCCAGTATACTGTAGCTCCAGGCTCTTTGCCCCTGGGGGACTGTGTGAGGATGGGCCAGCGAGGCCCTTGGAGCCAGTCCACAGCACACTAAGGGCCATAGGGGACCGTTGTGATGCCACACTGGCTGGGAGCCCGCCGGCCATTCATCAGAGGCCTAGATAGCCTGTGTGGACCATAGTGAGAGGACTGCCTTGCACAAACATACAACAGAGCATCTGCAGAGAGAAGAGGGGAAGAAGAGAACAGAGGAGAGGAGGAGGAGGAGGAGGAGGGGAGGAGGAGGGGGAGGAGGGAGTTGCTTTAGCCATTGAGCTGAAAATAAACAAGGGAAAAGCTGATTCCAACAGCTGAATGCTGGCAACTGTAAATAAATCAGCCATGTCATTTGTGAAAATAATTGCATTTAATGGTCTTTGGTTGTAACTGGTTCCCTATACCAAATCAATTTTCAGCACTCTGGGCAGCCTTGCGTGCTCCCTGTTATATTAACAGTCATAGTAAGCATAGGCTGTGTCATTTGTACTATGCTTGTACCAGCCCAATAACCCCTTGCCTAGGGACTACCAGATGATATTTGTTTTGTTTCTCTCTTTGTCTCTCTTTGTCTCTCTCTCTCTCTCTCTCTCTCTCTCTCTCTCTCTCTCTCTCTTCTCTCTCTCTCTCTCTCTCTCTCTCTCTCTCTCTCTCTCTCTCTCTCTCTCTCTCTCTCTCTCTCTCTCTCTCTCTCTCTCTCTCTCTCTCTCTCTCTCTTTGTGTGTGTGTGTGTTTGTTTTGTTTTTAGTTTTCAATCTACAGTATTATGGATGTTTTTGTGTGAGTGTGACATTCAATGAAAGTGAATATACCTGTAAGGCCTGACTCCACTTGATACTTCTTCTTTAATCTGCAAGACAACCATAAAGACTAGTTAATCATGTGTGGTTTGAGTACGCACTGACTTTACCAGTCACTCATTTAAAAAAATTAAACAATAATGCAAAATCAGTAATAATTAAAAAAAACATTTACTATTACTAGAAACAAAAATGAATGCGATAACTGATAATTGCATGTGAAGTATTCTGTGTAATGTCCTCTGTGATATCCTGGTAATTTTGAGTGGCGATTCTAAGAAAGCTGGGTGATGACTAGTGGCACCCAGACAGTCAGCAACTGTTCTGTGAATGTCATGAAATTAGAGCTCTCCTTTGAAAGCCGTCCATTTTCTCAGCTCCATCATAGGCAATCAGGCTTTCTGCTCTGGTGCCCACTGAGCACAGCCACACGCCGGCTCTCATCTAAATGCCACATTCTGCTCCTGCACCTTCTGAGATTTAATTTGCAGCTCCCTTTACAGATGTGAGTAATGCTTGCATGCGCAAAGAGGAAAGGGGGGGGGTGTCAGGAGGTCTGTGACCAACCAGGAATTCATAATGACTAAAGGCTGGTTCCTAGTTTTTCTATGCAAAGGTTACAGTAAGAGAGGCTACCTTATTTTCAATTGGCCAAGCATTTTAATGTTTGTGCATTTGAGAAAAATGCAGTCTTGTAGAGCAATTTTAACCATTCCCCTGCAACCGTTAGCAGTGGTGTATGTGCAGGGTCGTGTTTGCTTTACATAGTGATGAGCTCTGGCAGAATCAAATCACTGCATGCTTCAGCAAAATCATATAACGCTAAAGAGCAGAGTTACTTAATTCTAAGCTTTTAGCTGTGGGCTATATACACCAGCTCCAGAATTCATATAGTACTCTGTCATGTAAAGCTCAACAGTATTAACAAACATATGAGTTATACTGGTTAAATGACACCACAACCTGATGTGCTTGGCTCATTGTGCAGATTTTGCGGTAAATGTACATAAACATAAAACATAAAAGCATAAAAAATAAATAACACAAAAAACACAAGTGCACAAGTGTATAAAGTAATCTTCATTTGCCTGATTTGTACAATTTGTAATGTACCTTTATTTTACCAAATGAAAATAATAAAAATCCCTCAGCCTGTGACTGAGGATATGGCATCGACTGTGTCCTCTGGGTCATTATTTAATGGGATATCAAGGGCTGATCATCCAGTCTATTTGGAGCACATAAGGAGATCATTACATTGATTTTTTTTTTGCCCGAGTGGGAATTGCTGATTTGAGGGGATTATTATGTAGGCATATTAGGTCTGCATGGGTTCAACTCAATTAGGTGTTGAACGTCAGCTGGCAGATACCAGAACATGGTGTTCTAACATGGCTGCAACACGGAACAGCCATTAGGATAGCTAGCATGGCTCCCTCGGGCTTTGGAGCCCAGGATCATGAGATAACACTGGACACACGCACATAACACTGGACACTGTGTGTGTGTATGTGTGTGTGTGTGTGTGTGTGTGTGTGTGCGCATGTGTGTGCGTGTTAGTGGAGCTAAACTAATGATCATAACTCTCTTCTAGAGCAGAGGAAGGAATAGAGTAGACTTCCCTCCTTCTCTATCTCTGTATATGAGGGCACAGTAAACCGGGGGAAGGTTTTGGTAATTCCAAGGGCCCCCTCCACACTGACATGCTCCAAAATTGAAAAAATAATGACTGACATTATTAATGTTGGGGGCCCTATATAATATTATGTTACAGGGCTCACAATGCTAAATTTTGTATGCATTTATCAGATGTTTTAGCCTTTTGTATGTACTGATAGGCACAGTATGTGGGAGAACTGTAAGGCAGATGGGAGAGTTTTTACGTAATGGGAGATGGGAAGAGTTTTTAACATAATGACTGATCAACGGCCCCACAATGGGAAAGTTGATATGGCAGATTCTTTCATCCAGTGTTACAGGAACGGGACTGTTGGGAATCAAATTCTGGGTGACAACTCCTTTGATAACACTACTACTGCTTCATCACACAGACTACATATCTACATCTAGTCTACATCCTCAGTTCACCTTAAGCTCATTGCCATTTCAACAATTGTGTGTATGTTATGGTGCGGTCACTGAAGTGGTATGAGGCAATGGAAGCAGATCAATGAGTAATTGAGCTTACCTTTGCGTGTGGACTTGGACTGACTTGATGCGACTGTGGTCAGATCTGCTGGAAGGCCAACATAAACTCCGCCATAGTTCCTGGGGAAAGGTCAGACCAGAAAATGAGACTGTGCACAAAAGATATACTATACACAAAGAGTGGTTCTCATTTACCAATTTGGCTGTGAGAAACACCACTGACTGATTCTGTGACTAGTCTTTCAGTGGGGGTGCCCACTTGGTAACCCAGAGAGGCACCATGACTCATTTGACTCTTTGTCTCACAGAATCTGCTCTGCAGGTCTCATGTATGCTATCAGGGATGTAAAATGCCTAGTCTTATGTAACAAACCTTACTTGAGAGGAGCTGCAAAACCAGCATAAACGTTTTAAATTATAAATCCTTTCAGCAGAGGTGGGTAACCTTGGCTTCAGTTTTAAAAAAATCCTGCACAGGTTGTTTCACAAATAGCTCATCATCTTCCCTTGATGAATAATGAGTTGTTGAGCTCATTAAAATCAGTGAATAGTTTCATGAAAGGGTAGAAAATATACACAGATATACACGGTAGGATTTTTACTTTCTGAAAACGGGTTTCCAACCTCTACTTTTCTTAAATGTCACAAGGGACCTTCTACCTCAAAGACATGACCCAGCAGAAGACTAACTAAAGACCATGTCATCATGACCTGCTCATGCGAGAATGTTTTAATGGCTCCAGTGCAAGTAAAGCAGAGGCCCAGGTGACCCAGGTGACTCTGCGTTTTTTAAGATAGCCGTGTCCCCAGCTAATCAGACCTGATGCCAGTTAGCATTAAAACTGTATGAGGAGAGAGAGCTAGAGGTGCTTCATTTCAGTAATCTTGCCTCGATCGCTGAAGTTCAATAATCACAATTCGTAGAATTTTGTGCTTTGCCCTGTGGGCCTAGTGAGCCTACGTTGCCAATTAAACAATATGTGTGCTGTTGCTTGTTTACTGAGACAGAGTCAGCAAGCAATCAGCTGGGCCACAAGAGAGGACGGGTGACCTCTGGCTTACCTTCGCTTCTCATCATCTGGCGAGAGCTCCTCTGTCCTGCAACAGGCAACCACAGATCAGTCATAAACTGACACAGTGAAGTGCTACCGTCCAAAACCACCGACCGAGCGGACATCTGCACACCACTGACACCGATCCAGAACCAACTCTTGTTTGTGTACGTCCATAAAGAGACACTCTAATGTCTCAGGCTGGCACTTGTGGGTTTATATCCCGTTCTAATGTCTACCTGTCATAGGCCCAAGGCCTACAGGACTGTGCACATTTCTGTTAATCTTATTGGTTTCTATTAACAGGGGCACATAGGTCATGTCCACAAGGAAATTGGGGTAAGACAGGTAATTCTGTCTTTATAGAAAAGGTTAACATACTGGGTCGTGTGATTATAAACATATTTTTTTGCCACTAAATGTCTTGACATTTCAGAGGCAGTTTCCATTTTTTTATTTGCCCCTCTATATCCTGGATATTATTTTGCATAGCTTGTTCTCCGCAGTGTACTGTCCTCTGGCTTTGTCTGATTGATGGAGCTGGGGCTCCCTGGTGACAGGTGATCCTGTGCTGAGCACAGAAAAAGTTGTGTAATTAGTCCTTTATTGGCGAGCGTGTACCAACAGGCCTCCGGGGCTCCGCTGCTTCGTGGAAGGCGGTGTGATGTTTATCAGGATGAGAGCTTTGTGAAAGCAAGCTGACTGATTCACGATTGGGGACTTGTTTTGGAAATGTCTTTCCTGTCAGCTGGCCTGCTGAAAAATAGCAAAGGCGCTGAGGGACACGGTGGGGTGTGTGTGAACAAATGGCCTGCTTCTGATAAGGAACACATAAAGGTAAATAGCGCCCACCTCTCCAGCACTACTCTAAAGTATGACTTTGTAGGTAAAACCATTGTCAGCAGTTAGAAAAAAACTATGCCAGAAAAACCAGGGTGTTCAAAGATAATATAAAGTCTGGACACTGAATTTGGGAAATTTTGAATAAAACCCTCACCACTGTGTAATGCTACCACCAACTGCTGTTCAGTACAGCTACTCCTTTGTGCACAGAAAAGGAATTGTGTTCACAACCATTTCTTTTTATCACATCAGGTGCTATGTTTTGCAGGCTAAGGCTAAAATTCAATCAGGCAAATCTGCTTCCCAGTGCCTTTGAGCTTTAACTGAATTTGCTTGATTTGATTCCCGTCTAGGTTGTTCCTTTTTGTCCAAACAGTACGTCTGAGGGTTTTTAACCTTGAAACTGTCTTTGTCAGTGCATGATACTCACACATCTTTAGAAGCTTCAGCAGGGCCTGCAGGGAGCATTAAAGAGAGTCTCAGGTCATTTATTGCCAATCAACACTAGATAGGGAGATGAACAGGACACTATGTTGGTCCCCATAGAAAAAATGTGATCTTACATCTTGTGAAATTGTGATCTTGTGTTCTGTTTAGCATAACAGAACAACAATTTTACACAACACACACACACTACTTTCACAAAATGTGCACCAACGCAGCACAGACACATAATATTTACACAATAATACAACAGTACAGGGTACAAAATTCATAAACGTACAGAACAACAGAAACGCCCCCTTTAAGACAGAATATACACAAGATGATGAAAAGGAAATGAAGAAAAGAAATCGAACCGTTGTAACAAGCTGCCTCTAATAAAATACCAAATCTTAACAGTATTACCAGCAGTGAATACTTCTGATCTATCTGTTATTTATAAAACAGATACATTATTATGCCCATGACAAAAATCAATGAATCCTTCCAGGAAAACAGCCCTCTCAAATCAATTGTGCAAGTTAGTGTTGTTAAACAAAGCGGAAAACAGCCATCTAATTGACTTTCAGAGGAAGAAATGGAAGCTGGAGTGTCTCTCGCGCTAGCCTGATGAGCGACTGTAAGCTCGGTGTGGTGGTCTGTAGTGGTGCTTGAGTGCTCTTCAGGGAGACACTCTGTGGTCTGTTTTGGGGTCTTAATCATCCATGCAGCACTAACTGTGAGGCAAACTTGACCTTCATCACTGACCAGCCCTGTGCTGGACACCATCCACTCCTGTCAGAAGCTGCAGCTCAGTGTTTGGGACTGTGGTGCTGTCTGTGTGTGCTATCTGACAACTAACGGCCTTTTCTGATAAAAAAAAAAGGCAAATTACCTCAGCGTGGCCTGAGAGCCCTGACTCGAGTGGCCTTGTGACTGTGTGATTTGTGCTGGAGTGCTAGTCTGCGTGAGGCCCAACTGACAAATGTGTGCTTTTACCTTCCTCCCTCACTTCGCACTAGGGGGCTACAGCATATAGAGTATCTGCTGTTCATGTGCGCATAGCTCGCAGGGCCAGAGCTGGGCTAACAGGCGAGGCATTCACACAGCCTGCCCTGCAGGTAACAATGATGAGAGGCGTAACAGAGCCTCGCTCACAGACCCTGCATGAATGTGCCTATTAGCTGCAGGCCTCTTTTGTGGTCCCTTGTTTGTCATAAAACACACATCTGAGCCACATACTGTACACATCTGCCCCTCCTCTCACTGTTTGCTCAGGTCTCGGCAGATTACTTCAAACAGTCCAGTAAAATGATGGTGGCAAATTGTGATCATGTGCAATGGTTTGCTTCGTTTCATATGCCTGCCGATCAACACAATTAAATTTATTTTAATGAAAACGATTTTAAAGTTCCTCCTTCTTGATAAGAATTTATGCTTGCTAGTTTGTTTATATCCAGTACCTATCTCTACTTCAAATATGTTACAACCAATTGGAGGAGTTTCTAGTGATTCATCATCCACCACAATAACATTATAACCACAACTGTAGTAACCACATTTTTTATGCTTCATTTTTCATAAATTACATTGCAATATAGAGACATCCATATAGTAAACAGACGTCTGTTTTTGTATCAGAGAGAACACATTTGAGGGAAAAGTGTGTGCCAGGCCCCTGTGTGTGTGTGCTCGTAGATGTGATGTGCCCAAAAAGAGTGTGCTAGACCCCTGTGTGTGTTTGCTCGTAGATGTGATGTGCCCAAAAAGAGTGTGCCAGGCTCCTGTGTGTGTGTGCTCGTAGATGTGATGTGCCCAAAAAGAGTGTGCCAGGCTCCTGTGTGTGTGTGCTCGTAGATGTGATGTGCCCAAAAAGAGTGTGCCAGGCTCCTGTGTGTGTGTGCTCGTAGATGTGATGTGCCCAAAAAGAGTGTGCCAGGCCCCTGTGTGTGTGCTCGTAGATGTGATGTGCCCTTCTGTGTCTGGGGAGTGAGCAGTGAGCCAAGTGAAAGAGGTGATGTCAGTGAGCACAAACAGCATCCATCACAGAGCCTGCACAACTCACACAAACAAAGACAGCAGCTCCACACAAGTGAAAGCCCATGACCATGGAAACGGACAGCGCAGAACTGTACAAATAAAGCTGTAGACAGACACACACACACACAAACACACAAACACATATTCACGCACACGTACAGATACGCAGACACTTACGCGTATACACTTACACTTATTATGTGTATGTGTATGTGCAGACTTATACACGCATACAAATACACACACACACACACACACACACACTCACAGACACAGACAGACAGACAGACAGGCACACACAAACACACACACACACACACATACACACACACACACACACACACACACACACACACACACACACACACACACACACACACACACACACACACACACACACACACACACACACACACACACACACGCTGATGGTCTACATTTAATCCCAGCCAAAAGCTAAAAAGCACACCTTGGCGAAGCAGCTGTGTGTGTGAAGATGTGCGACGTCTAGCCGCAGCCCAGCTCGATTAACAGCTGCATCTCTGAGCGTGCCCAGTGAGTCTCTGGACTGACTGAGCGTCCGAGGGCTCAGAGGAATGGCTAATGCGTGGCTCCCTGCCGGGAGCCAGGGGAAGCTCCTACAGTAAGTGCCATGCGGCATGCCCCAGCCTCACCGCCCACCCACACACACACACACACCTACTCCTGTTGAACAGCTAACTCTTACACACACCAGCCCGGAGACCCAGACCACAGAGGCAGCAGTCGCCCACAACTAACAGAGACATAACAACAGCGCTTAATGTCATAGCATCTATCTAGCTTCTATTGTATATTGTTGTTTCTTTCTGTCAGACACACACACACACACACACGCACACAAACAAACAAACACACACACACACACACAACCACAACCACAGAAACATACATAGATGCACATTGTAAACACACACACACACACCATGCGGGGATATCTACAGATGATGCACACACACACACACACACACACACACACACACACACACACACACACACACACACACACACACACACACACACACACACACACACACACACACACACACACACACACACTCACCTCCTCCTGTTGTGCTGGCTGCTGAGGAATTCCCACAACCCATTTTACATGGATGCAACCGCAGCTGGCGAAACACAAGTCTAATTAAGAGGAAGGAACCAGGCAGACAGGACAAGAGAGAGAGAGATGCTGATGATGACTAAAGAGAGATGGAAGATGGGCAAAGGGAGCAGAAGAAGGATGACAGTAGGAGAAATAGGGGGAGAGGGGGGACAGACAGAGAGAAAGAGAGAAGGAGAGAGAGAGGAGAGGCTGAAAGATGAGAGAGCAGCCTCTGTTTTGCCCCTGTCACACTCCTGTGTGCGCTCCGTAGCAGGCTCCCTCTGCAGTGGTACACTGACTGAGAAGAGAGCATGCAGCCAGGCTGTAAACGAGAGCGACAGAGAGAGAGAGAGCGAGAGAGAGAGAGAGACAGACAGAGAGAGGGAGAGGGAGAGGGACTAAGAAAATGAGAGAGTGAATGAGAGAGGAAGAAAGAGGGAGGGAGAGGGAGAAAAAAAGAGGGAGGGAGAGATGCTTTGCCCTCACATGATTTGCTCCTCTCCTCCACCCTTCACAGGGTTGCCGGGGAAACAGAGGGGGAATGGGGAGGGGTCTGGGTGCTCTCTCAGGAAAAATGGCAAACCTCACTTTCTTTTCATTTCTTTACTGTAACTCAAATACATAACAAGAATCAGATTACATTTTCATTTCTGACATGATTGACATTTACTGACATTAATAAATCACTGACCTGAATGGAGGAGAGAGAAACAAGACAGAAACCCATGAGCAGACACTGAGGCATTGCCCTTGTCTGCATTCCTCAATGTGAAAGTCTCGTGGACACCAGAGATATCAAAGCAAAACTCATTCCCAACATGCCATTTTAAAGTGCTACTATTTTCCTATGCTGCCCTACAAAGCTAAAAGGCAGCAACTACATATTTTGTCAAAACTGGGTTTAGACTGTGAATTCACTTTATAACACCTTTTTTGTCTTGTGACCAAATCTCTTGCTTATTGCTATCAAAAAAGTACATAAAAGCATGACCACTATTATACCTATAACATGTTTGACTGGGCAGTTTGATGACGACTGAAGGCATTTTTCTCAGTTTCAGTGTTATTGCAGTTACTGCACTTTGCTTCTGTAGAGCAATATGGTCCTGAAGACATACAGTGGTCTTCTCCCAGCAGCCTAATAGCATTCATACTGACAGCGAGTTATACTTGCTTTGTTATGATCCATTAAAAATAGCAAATAAAATGGTATTAACCTATATTCCATATCTGTGTTGCATGAATGAGCTGAGATAGCAAATACACCAACATTTATGAAAGGGTGATGTTTGATTTTTCCTTGATTAATTTAACTAACATTTCAGTACATCAGATTTTGTTCTTCTGTTCTTGATCAATTTAATTGCGATTTCAGTGGAGTTGATCTTTCTACATTATTTTATTAATATATTGAATAAGTCAATGCTTTTACACACACACACACACACACACACAAGACAAAAAACAGTGAAAGCCTAAAGATAAAAGTAGCTAACTTGCTAAATGAGGTGCTTCATTTATATGCAGTATGCTTATCATCTACATGCTGCAAGGACTCTGTATTTCAGTCTAGGTCTAAGTCTTCTCACCCTCATTAAGTTGCTTAGCTACCTAACACCTTCACAGTACAATACCCTGAAGAGTTGTTTTAAATAGAACTCTCAAAACCACCATCTCAGAGTCTGAAAGGTGTCTGTGTCGGTATATCTGAAAGAATATCATATTTGTTGTTTAACTGTAATTGCTTTAAAGAGCTTGGTTAATCTTGTGTGGAATCTTGGTGAGTCTAACCGATATAAATAGTTCCAAAGACGCTGTCCTTGAGGTACATACTTATTCAGCCAAATGTAAATAAACACTCACATCACTCACACCCCAGTCCACATAGTGTGGTTCTACCAACACCTCCAGCTTCTCTCATGCCACTAATTGTGTAAATAGTGACTATTTGTTTAGACGGGTATAGGCTAAAACACTCTCCACTGTTCATTTTGCAGGCTATTACACATCATGTGAGTCTTCCTTTACCCATGCTTCATTTCCTGTTGTTAAATCATATCCAACCCACTTACATGACAGAGTGGATTTCATGGTGTATGCTTCCTGTTCGCCTCTGTCACAAAACACCGCTCACCAGCCTGCCATGCTGATACCCTTAATAACTTGTCATCACATTAGCAGCATGGCTCTATGTGCTGATTGAGACTTGAAGGGGAATGTCAGCAGTTTCAGAAAATTACACAGAAATCAATGGACAGGTGTGTGAATGGTGTTTTGGGAGAAACGAGACAATTCCAGAGCAAGCTACAGTATATGCGGACACATTTGCAGACAGCAGATGTCAACAAATGGTATAGCAGTAGTACCATATAGTAATTGCTCAGTAGTTAGTCATTTCAACCCCAGCTCATAAACAAGCAAGAATGAACCCGAAAGAGATTGCAGAGTATATTTAACCAAACATTTAATAACAATGTTATCATGTAGTGTTAAGTATGTTATTGCAATGCAATTATACAGATACAAATGCAATAATACAAAATAATGTTGTTTTAAGGCACTAATACTATAGACCACAAACACATGACGGGATGACAATGCATCCCCTCATACATGATGCACAATAATACAAAAGGATGTTACTAAGTTAAGGAGCTGAAACTAAACTCAAAATGACATCTTCAGGTCACTGACTGTTTTCAGTGAGAACGCCAAAGTAGCTTGGTGTTTTGTCTACATGTTTTTTGCCAAAATTGAAATTATCATGCACAAAAATCAGCCTAAAATGATCTCATCCTGGGTCAGAGTGACAGTATGAGGACAGTGACAGCAACACCTTAAATCACAAAGGTCCTCTATAATAAATTTAAACACTGTGTGCTTTGTCTCGTCATGCATTTAGCCTCACTGAGAAACTCCATGTCTGTCACACTAACTGTCCACAATAGAGCTCAACTGTCATAACACAATCATAAAATTAACCTACCACCATGTGATATGTGTCTGCTGGCATAGGCTAAATACTACTTTTCATCAAAGCAACATGGCAATGATTACAAAAAAGGTTAAAAAAAAAAAAAAAAGATTAAACAAAACTGCCCGTATTTATGTGGCGCCCAGCAGGACTGCACTCCACAGCAACAAAAAGCTCAATAGGGTTAAGTGCATCCTTTATTGTTTCTGGAGCCTAATGGTTTGAAAGTGCTGTCAACAGATACATGCACAATGCACTCAGTGGGTAGGCAACATTGCTTAATTCTGAAACTGTCATTGACTAACCTCTTTGTTTGATCTCATTCTTTTGCAGTGCTTTGCAGTGTTAAACTGCAAAACTGCATGCAAAGGACTAAACTATTAAGATAAACATCAGTCACATCTTAAGCAATCCTCCCATAAAAAATGAACTACATTTTTTGTTGGATAAATTGGCTTGATAAGCTACTTTTCATGTGGTTCAAACTGTACAAAAAAATACTGAATAGAAAATGAAATGTAATCTTACAACAGCAGAGGGCACTGTAGACTAACAAAAACAGAGAGAGTGTGATTTAATCATTTACAAAAGCCTCTGCCTTAGGCATTATATTGCAGGCCTGGCTCATCATACAAATTTGAAACACTTCACATTAGGCTATGAATACCAAAACAAGTAGCTTAATGTATTGCATTTGTATGAGGCTAGCCTATATTATTACATTATATTACCGACGTGTTTTCGTGTAGCTACTAGGTTGACTATGTATTTTTTGTTTATTCCTTCCTCCCTTCCTTTCTTCGTCCAATCAATTAGTTGGTAAGTGGTTAGTTAATTTTTGTTTTCGTGTAGTAATGACGAAAAAACTCGTCCTGGAAATACGTGTCAGCAGGAACTGTAACCCAAGTGCTCTCTGGGAAACGGAGTCCCTGTCCTGAATTATTCAAGTACGCTACGATCTCCCTGCTTAGCAAGATGCCGGCCGTTCATCACAAATTGCTTTTGGAAGAAGCCTTACAGGACAGTCCCCAGGTAAATGACATGCATGTCCTATTATTATCCTCTCAAGAACCGATTGCTTCATACGTCGTAGATTTCTTAGTAACCTCTAAATGTGCGCTTGATAGCCAAGGCTATCGTCCAGTAACATCAAGAATGTAGCCGAAATGTATCTTTCATGTTGTCGCACGACAACATTGTCTATAACAGACCTAACTGTTCTGCATTAACAGTGCACCAATAGGCCAGTAAAACAGTTGAAATGGAGGCTATCCTATATCCTATATCACCATACAGAATAACTAGCTACACCCCTCTCTTTATTTATCGTGCTCGTTGAGCAGCTTTTCAAGTGCGGGCCAATGATGTCAGGATGAAAACACACAATGTTTACGGGTGATTGCATGACCCTTATGAGCGCGACCTAATTTATTTACATAGTGTCTGACTCTTCAGCTGGTATAGGGCAGTCAGCTTTATTTTACAGGCTCTTCGTGATTGTAATCAGAATCCTGGCCCAGTATAACAAATAAGTGGGTGGGATCTATTGGAATCCAGTTGGGTTGCGGTTTTATGTGCCACAGGGTGTTGGAAGCGTTGTGATATATCTCTACTTGGGCTGTTGGATGCAAAGCTAGTCGCTTATTATGATGGACATTACACGCAGTCTATTATGACCCACAAGTTGTGCTTGCTTCCGAGAAGAAAGCTCCGTGTCACCTGTTGTTTCGAACCAACCCAAACATACATTGGCAGAAACGGCTTTGGCTATTTCTGCAGTTAACAGCCAAACACAATGTTATAATATTATAATTACACGCCCCGACTTTTGTTGATTACTGATATCGGTTTCAAATGTCTCTCACCATTACAGTTGTACGCTATGCTTTTGCTCTGAGTCAGAATCGTCTTGTGACTTGGAACTTGATCAGAACCAAATGCTGACTGTGTGGGCCACAGACGTCAGTGAAAGCACCACATTTTCAAAGCACAACTACCAGAAACGCATTTTGGCCTAATGGAAGATAATCCTTAGGCACTCTGCTAACCTTCCAATACACATTCAAATAATATGACTTCTGTGTTCGTATAGTTAAATGCCTAATCTGCCTTTGAATACTGTATATTCACAAGTTGTTGCCGTTGTACAACCCAGTGGTGCCACTGACTGTGTTTGCACCCTACAGTATAGGCGAACAGTTTTGAAGTAGAAGTAAAGGAAAGCCCCTTAGCCATAAGCATGTCTTTGTGTGGCTCTAAAACATTAACAGCATATACACCATTCCATTAAACTTCCATCTGCGTTCTCAAAGAAAAAATGTCCTAGGCAATCTGCATATGTGTGTCACCTTTGTTGAATGCTGCTGCCTATAGTATTTTCCGCATCACAAATAACGAAATGAAATTAGTGAATATTGGAAAGGCCTGGAGAGAGTCATCTGATGGTTGTTGTCTTTGTGTCAGCATAAGATAAGTAATGAGTTCATATCTTTTCAAGTTGTTTTACGGTGCTGACTTGCTGTGGCTGTTCGTGTCCTGCAGACTCGTTCCCTTCTCAGTGTCTTCGAAGAAGATGCCGGAACCCTCACAGACTACACAAATCAGCTGCTCCAGACTATGCAAAGAGTGTTTGGGGCCCAGGTACAGTATAGAGTCACGTAATGAGACACATGTTTTATGTTACTGGTGGAGCATAGCCAGGCACACAGGCACAGTGTACGTGGAAGCCACCGGGCTAAAGATGCAAATGTACCTTTTACTGCTCCCTGCAATGGCCCATTTTAACCACACCCATATAAACCACACATTCACAGATACACACACACACACCCTTACAATACACAAACAGACCCATACACACACACCCATCTCACACACGCACACAAACACACAAACGCAGACAGAGACAGAGACACAGACACACACACACACACACACACACACACACACACACACACACACACACACACACACACACACACACACACACAGGCTATATTAGAAGCACTTCTGTCCATTAAACAGGTTTCCCATCTGTGCTTGCAGAGTGAGATGGGCTTGGCGACAGAGCAGCTTTCCAAGCAGCTCCTGGAGTACGAGAAGCAGGTGGGTCCACAGCCAGCCAGCCTCCATTTCCCCCTCACATACAATCAATACAGCAGCCCCCAGCACCCGCAAACAAGAGATAAAAGGCCCTTCAGCAGACTAACCGCTAACTGGCACTTGTTTGTTGTAGAGTGACTGTTTTTCCCCCAGTCCTGTTTGTTTGTGTGGCAAAAGGCTCCTTCACGGGTGCCTGGTCAGACTCCTGTTTATTAAACAGGCAGGGGTCAATTTTCTTAGCAAGTGTTTTTTTTTTTCTTTGCTTTCCCAAAGAGTGAGTCA
>CM050208.1:10475000-10582500 GCA_027475355.1 Coilia nasus
AAATAGATCGCCCCAACTCCAGCACATGTGACAGTTGGAACTGGGAATTTGCTTTACAGATTTTTTTTTTGTGAGTGATGCTGTGGATGTCCTTTGAGATGTTTGGTTATTCACTTTTAGAATGAATGGATTTTCTTATTGATCTGAGGAAATGTCTTGGCATTTGAAAAAAAAGGATGTTTTGGCATGTCATAAATTTTATATGCAACACGTTCGAATTCATATAAACACGTTAAGAGTGGTGTTTTCCACAACAACATCCACGATGGAGCCCCTGGGAGATTAGTATATTGTGGTCGGCTGTAATGGCTGTGATATTTATATCCTTGGCTTCTGCAGGTGAATTGAAACTCTAATCCCATCTATGAAGAGAGTGAGCTGGTGACAGCTGAATCGCTCTCACAGCTTGAATTGCATTGCATTGCACTGCGCTGTAATGAAAGATAGAGATGAGTAATTTGAAAAAGGTTTTATGTGTTATTTTTAGCAGTGGAATTTATGTGGGCACAAGCTAATGCAATTTGGAGTCTCATCAAATCCCAACATTAATTAACTGATGCTATTAAAACGGATAATAGAGCTGGGAAGGGGTGTCGGGGGTGGAACACCATATTCAAAATGAATCATATTACATTTACTTTGAAATTCACATTTACGTATTTATTTATTTTATTTATTTATTTATTTATTTTTTGCTAATATATGTTTGTATTAAATATTAATGCTAGGACAGAAAAAAAGACCCGTCCACATCAAAAACTATTATGGTGACAATAGCTATAACAATAACAACATGAGTGTCCATAATTAGAAAGCGATATTTTAATGCCAGGATACTCATGGTGAGACTAAACAAGTAATTGACTGTGGTGTCCTGTCAGTGCTGATGGCTTCCAAACGACTGTGTGTTTTTATGGTTCATGAAATCGCTGTAAAGCCTTGTCGTTGTCATTACAATGATTTTTATAACGGCATCATAATATTATTATATAGATACTGTTTCTGATGAGAATGACCCTTAAGTCTCAGTGATATAGCTGATTCAGGGATGTAGTTTTTAGGTCTTAAAGGCTTAAAATCACCACTGTGATAATCATGTTGAATCCTCACCTATGGGACTGTTGATAGATGAAGTGTGTCTGTCACTGTCTGTGCTGAGGATGCAGTGATTGGTGCTGAGATGAGTGTTTGTTAGATTATAGTGTTGGCATTGACCTTGCTGGATAAAGCACCAGGGCTCATCTCTTCTCTTCTCCCCGTTTCCCCTCTCCTCTCTGGGCTGCCCTACAGCTGAATACCCTGCACGCTGAGCTGGCCACCCTGATTGCTGATCGCATGGTGTACCCCATGATCCAGTTCAGAGAGAAGGACCTAACAGGTAGAGGACAGCGCTGTTGTCACCAGATATGGAGCAAAACCAGACACACACACACATACACATGCACCCAAATTCGCACACATTCACACACAGACACACACACACACACACACACACACACACACACACACACGTGCACACACACACACACACACACACACACACACACACACACACACACACACACACACACGTGCACACACACACACACACACACACACCCAAATTCGCACACACTCACACACACACACACACATAGACACACATACACACACACACACACACACACACACACACACACACACACACACACACATATGCACACTCACGCAGATACACATTCCTATTCACACGTCCAACTGAGTCACTACTTATTACTTTATTGACTGACTTGATGGTGCCGCCTGTCTCTCTTAAGCTTGTCTCTCTTCCCTCTTCCCCCTCCCTCTCTGTGTCTTTCTGTCTTTTCACAGAAATTAGCACGCTGAAAGAGATCTTTGGAATTGCCAGTGATGGTGCGTGTCTAAGATTGCAGTAATGTGATTGCGTTCGCATTTACCATTGAATGTTTGCTGTATATACTGTATGGCAGACCAGTGCGAGGAAAAGCACTCCAGTTTCCAAAAGAAAGTTTCTTACAGTCTGTGTGGTTCGTATAGGTGGAATGTGATCTATTCAGGATCACATCAGGATTTTGAATAAGGGGGGAAAAAATAAAAAAAAGGTGTGTAGCGCCTCACATCTCTCTTTGTCTCCACAGAGCACGAGGCAGCCATGGTCAAGTACAGCCGGCTGCCCAAGAAACGGGAGAATGAAAAGGTGGCCTTGACAGTTTGCACCCTTGAATTTTTCAACATTGCTTCTTAAAAGGCGCCACGGCAATTTGTCATCTGTGACACGATTCCTTTGATGAATGGGCCCCTATTTCAAAAGGAACTGCTTATTGCACCCCCCCCCCCCCCCCCCAACCCCTTCGCAGTAAATATAGCATCCTCCGCCTGCTCTTTAGCTAGGCTCCCTTCCTGTGTGTTTTTAATGTGCCGCGCGCTGGTCATTTGTCTGTGTCCGCCAGATAAAAGCTGAGGTGGTCAACGAGGTGGCCTTTGCCAGGAGGAAGCAGCACCAGGCCTCCATGCAGTACTACTGCGCCCTCAACGCCCTGCAGTACCGCAAGAGGGTGGCCATGCTCGAGCCCATGCTGGGCTACACCCACGCACAGGTACAGTAATAATAACAGCAACAACAACAACAATAACAATAATAATAATAAACAAAACAATAATAACAAATTCTACTACTACTACTACTACCAATCAGAGATGGCTACCAATATGGCCGGACAGACAGACAGACAGATACACAGACAGACACACACACAGACGGACAGGGTCACTGCAATACCTGGTCAGTCCCTCTGGGGGCTAGGTAATAATAA
Organism: Coilia nasus; assembly: GCA_027475355.1. Taxonomy (NCBI): domain Eukaryota; kingdom Metazoa; phylum Chordata; class Actinopteri; order Clupeiformes; family Engraulidae; genus Coilia; species Coilia nasus. The sequence goes on from CM050208.1 coordinate 10,477,814, forward strand.
TAATAATAATAATAATAATAATAATGATAATGATAATAATGATAACAAAACAATAATAACAAATTCTACTACTACTAATAATAATAACAAGCGCAATCAGAGATGGCAACCTGGCCCCCCATATGGCCGACAGACAGACAGACACACAGCCGGACAGGGTCACTGCAATACCTGGTCAGTCCCTCCGGGAACCAGGTAATAATAATAATAATAATAATAATAATAGTAATAATAATAATAACAATGATAATAATAAAAAAAGAAATCTACTACTACTACTACTACTACTAATAATAATAATAATAACAAGCGCAATCAGAGATGGCAACCTGGCCCCCCATATGGCCAGACAGACAGACAGACACACACACAGACGGACAGGGTCACTGCAATACCTGGTCAGTCCCTCCGGGGACCAGGTAATAATATTAATAATAATAAGAAGAATAGTCACTTTACATTTGAACAACAAAAACCCCAAAGGATAAACAAACAAGACAACAACAACACGTTGTATGTAGAGCTTTTTTAAAGTGCTGTGTAGGGGAAGAGGATCTCACTAACCTCCACTACCAGTGTGTGGCCCCCTCCCGGCTGATGCACGGCAGCCATGATGCCACCCCAGCTTGAGGTGGGTAGTGGGGGGAGAATCAAATTAGCCATTTATACCAGGGGATGAACAGGGGGCCAGGCTGAATAAACCAGGATGGGAATTTAGCCAGAACCCCGGGGAACCTCCTGCTCTTTGCCATAACTACCATTTGAAATCTTTCATGACCACAGTCAGTCAGGATCTCAGTTAAGGTCTCATCCAAATGACAGATAACACATGACTATTATGTGATGAAAAAAACCCAGAGTTGATTCAGAAAGAAATGATGTATGAAAGAGGAAGACTTATTAGGGTAGGGTTGGAGGTCATGACCTATGCAGTTTATCTTATTTATGTGTGTGTGTGTGTTGGGGGTGTGTCTGAAGTGTTTCTGCTCCAGGAACCTTACTTAAGGTACATTAATCTCCTTCTATGTGTGAGGTGTGTGAGTGAAGTGTCCCTGCTCTGGGAAACTTACTCAAGACACATCTACCTCCTTATGTGCTTCTGTACTGTGCCTTACCCGTTACTGCATTCAAACTTTTTTGCCGGAACTACTTCCGAGGCGTGCATGATATACGGTTTTACTGCATGCCTAGCAACCAATCAGAAAGCAGCATTCCGTTCCAGAGGGTCATAAAGCATCTTAGCTGGTTACCGCACCTTGTATTTGTTTTTCTGTATTGCACTACAGCTAATACTGTCCATTTATACTTTTTAAAATTTTGATTGCATTTCATATTGTATATTGTTTAGTATATCTAAGTTGTGCCCCTTTTCCCCATTGTGTTGTTATAGTCTCGGTGTGTCCCTGTATATAATGCTGATACTACACGTCAATTTCCCAGCTTGGGATCAATAAAGTAAATCAATCAATCAATCAATCAATCAATCAATCAATCAATCAATCAATCAATCTGTCTCTCTACCTGTCTGTATATCAGTGCTTCTCAAATAGTGGGGCAGGCCCCCCTGGGGGGGCGCAGTGCCATGCCGGGGGGGGGGCGCGTGTGACCCTGGGGAACATTTTTACCGTACTAGAATAAAGTGTAATTGCAACATCGACCACAGTACGGACTAAAAAAGAATGTTAATAAAGGTATTCTTTGTTATAAGGTGATCTATATTTCTTTATTTTTTTGTTTTCTTTATTGTTAATAAGGATAAAATGTTATGCAGGGGTGTTATCTAGTTGTGTTGGAGAGATGGGGGGGGGGGGGCGGCGAAATGTTTTATTCCTCCTAGAGGGGGCGTAACAGAAAATTATTGAGAAACACTGCTGTATAATTATCTATCTATCTAAAGCACGGGCTGTCTGAAAGGTAGTGGAAAGGTGAAGTAGTCATTTAATCAATACAGGGGTATGTGTGTTATGTAAGCTGCTAACAGATGCCTTCATTTCCCTTCAAATAAAGTTGTTATCTATCCATCTGTCTATGTGTCTGTCTGTACTCTTTGTCTTTTGGATATTTGTGCAGATAAACTTCTTCAAGAAAGGCATGGACCTGGTGTCAAAGAAGATGGACAGCTTTTTGTCCTCAGTCTCCAGTATGACACAAAGGTAAAACTAGGTTTTCTAGTCTCTCTCATTGACAGACATCAGCATTAATTCACATTTTATTTTGTCTGACCCGGTTTCCTGACCCTGCGGCAGTTTTGTATTTTCATTTTTGTATTGTCAATTTTGAACTCTGAACATCAGAATGAGTTTTGTGCATTTCTAGATTGAAGCTGTCTGTGGATTTAAAAAAGAAAACGAAAGCTGTGAATCAGCTTACAGCCTCTCTCTCTCTCTCTCTTGCTCTCTTTCTTGCTCTCTCTCTCTCTCTCTCTTGCTCTCTCTCTCTCTCTCTCTCTCTCTCTCTCTCTCTATCTTTCTTTCCTCCCTAGTATTCAGGCACAGCTGGATTCTGAGGCGGAGAACATGCGTTTGACCCAAAGAGAGCTGCTGTCCGTCGAGGACACAGTCTACATGCCAGACCGAGACCAGGACCCTGTCAACCGCACCCTCATTCAGAAGGCAGGCTACCTCAACATCCGCAAGTAAGACTTCCTCTTGAACCAAATAAAACACTTCATTTTGGCCCAGCTAGTTATAACTACATCAAACTGGGACAATGAAGTAGTGTCTTCAGTATCTTTTTCAAAGCATTGTGAGGTTAATTGAAAAAAGAAATTGGGTGCCTTTAGGCTTCAGTGCCGTTGAGTCTATTAAAGTTTAATGTTGCTAATACAGAATATTAATTTTCAATGAGCCTCATTGAAGCTCGCAGTTAATGAGTTAGTTTGGAAAATCTCTGAAAATATTACATGGAGATGATCTAATTGCAGTACAGTGTAAGCGCACAGCACCGCAATGAAACTTCCAAAATGGCAGCCTCTGCTGAATCCTCCTTCCCTCCCCCTCTTCTGTCTTCTCTCCACAAACTCCTCCACCAGTAAAACGGGCCTAGTCACCACGGCCTGGGACCGGCTGTACTTCTTCACCCAGGGAGGGAACCTCATGTGCCAGCCGCGAGGCGCCGTCGCCGGAGGCATGATAATGGACCTGGACAACAGCTCCGTCATGGCCGTGGAGTGCGAGGACAGGCGCTACTGTTTCCAGATCACTTCGCCCTCTGGGAAAACGTAAGCACGTCTACAAGCTGTGGCTGGGGGGCACCATCACTGTTATCTTTCATGCTGTATTTCAGTCGCATTCTGAGCCTGTCTTGCTCTGTCCCTTGGCTCGTCTGTACATTCAATGCCAGCCCCCCTCTGGGAGCTGCAGTGTGCATTGCATTTAAGTGCACTGACTCCGTAAGGAAGATAGGAAGACTGCACATTCCACCTGTGCCACCCTTTATGAAACCAGAATTAATTTACAGTCTGCCCAGTCTAAGAGAAAAAACAAACACAGGGAGAGGCTTCAGGATCTGTGGACTTCACCCAGACAATTGCAGGTTGCCGGTTTATCTGGCTCATCTGCTCGGTGGCCTGTCTGTGTGTATGTGTGTGTGTGTGTGTGTGTGTGTGTGTGTGTGTTTGTTTGCTCGTCAGCAGGCAGGGAGCCAGGCGGGGCCATTAATAATGCATTGTTAAGTCAGAGGCAGCAAGTGAGCGAGTGAGTGAGCGAGAGAGAGAGTGAGCGAGAGAGCGAGCGAGCGGTAGCTTTCCTTGGGGCCGCTAAGCAGGCAGCCAGCCGGCGATGCTGTCAGCCAGACGCCTCTTTCTGCGAACGAGCCACCGGGGTCTTATTAGCGCTGCCGCTGCAGTGCCTCCATCCCGCTCTCTCAGCGCTTTGCTGTCCAGAGAGGGAGGGGTGGGGGTGTGCATTTGTGCATTGCATATTCTACTCTAACTATATTAAAAATGGGGGGGGGGGGGGGTAGAGGATAGAGCCACAATGCACATTTTCTCATCAACTCTGCAGTGTTGCAACAATTTTTTCCCTGTTATTCTTTATTAAATAGCTACACCTGGAGTTGAATGCATCAAGGTGTGCACTCACCTGTACCTGTGTTTATGAAAAGCCTACTCTACCGCACATGGCAGTATTGTAAGATGACCTGTAGGCATCTGTAGGCATGTAGGAGTCTAAACGCAGTGCATCCTTTATGTGTGGCTGAAGGGTTTAATTAAGCTCAGGGGCATAGGTGGTGGTGTGGGAAAACATTCTAATGTGCATGTGTGTGTTCTCTCACTGTGGGGTATACAGTAAGAACAACAAAGGTAGTGTGGGAACTGTGTTCTCATACTTACATTTGCACACACACCTTAAACACACACACACAAACACACACACACACACACACACACACACAGAGGGTGAAAGAGGGAGGAAGTCAGGATATGGGAGGCTGAGAGAGAAGAACAGGAGACAGAATGAAGAACAACTAAGGTAGTGTGGGAACTGTGTTCTCATACTTACATTTGCACACACACCTTAAACACACACACACACACACACACACACACACACACACACACACACACACACACACACACACACACACATCTTGACACACACACACACACACACACACACACACACACACACACACACACACACACACACACATCCTGACACACACACACACACACTTATTCAGTAGTAAGCTCATTATCACTTGCAGAAGCAAGTGCCTAAGTAACAGAAAATCTGGGAAAGTATGGCTAGTTAGAGAGATACTGTGCCTGCTTCTCATGAATAAAATCACTGTTCGAAAGAGACATTTTTAAAGGGCACAGTTGTGTCACAAGTTTAGTAAAGCCAATCTATCTTGGTGCAATACAGGCATGTTGACAAACCCTCCTTTTATTGTAAAATGTGATAGACTGTTTCGCTATCTAGGTTATAGTTGAAAAGAATGACACGAGCAAACTTATTTTGGCTGCATTGTGCACCTGCCATGGACTGCTTTATTAAAAATCCATGAACTGATGCAGGAGTTTATTTCTCCCTTTCTCACACCATTGTGCCCTAGGTCCCTGATTCTGCAAGCCGAGAGTAAAAAGGAATATGAAGAGGTACGTATTGTCTGCCGAAAGAACCTGTCTCAAAATCAGATCAAACCGTGTGCTTCCTTGGTGGTTATCAAACTTTTATTGCGGTTTGTGTAGAAGCCGTGACAGGCCGACCTTTCAGTTACTGTGTGTGGGCTGATGGAAATCCAGACACAACTTTTGGGGGTGGAATTCGCAATTTCATCAAATCTCAAACTGCGGTTTATTTTGAGCCGAACGTTATTTTAGCCCGAGAAACTTCTAGACAGAAGAGCTAGCAGCACATTCTTTATGCTGATGTTATCATCTGAGTGGAAATAAGGGCTTCCTGGCACGCCCCACTGTGCCCCTTATCAAAAGCTTAGATGGACTACATCACTGGCTTGTCAGTTTTCAAAACGTACATGTCAGCGTGATTTATTGTGCTGTAGATATCATGCTTCGTCAAAATAACTGACCTTGTGGTACAAACAAATGATGCAACATGTCTTCTATTTATTTCACTAATACCAGGACACTAGCTTTTCATAGTCAATCATTATCTCACCTATAGCCTCCACAGCCTGATAATGTATTTTCTTTCTCTCTGCAGTGGATTTGTACCTTGAACAACATATCCAGACAAATATACCTGACTGACAACCCAGAGGTACGTCCTCAGACACCTGGTGACTTTCCACCTGCAGTGATCAATACACACCAAACCCAAATAAACAACAAATAAAAAAAAAAAACATGGCAGGTGGGGCTGAACTGGTCCAACTTGTGTAAACAAGGTGGTGGTGGATTTCATTGTTTTGCCTCTCATGCGCTTTCTAACATAAGCCGGTCACACCTTATTTGAACTAGGCTGGAAAAGAAAAGCTAGAATGTCTGTAGGGCCCTAAAAGTTGTGTAGCTAGTGTAACTTACGACAGGTAAAGGTTAGAGTTAGGGTTATATAGGGTTGAGTTAGTCAGGTGTAACCAAATAAAGTGAGTAAGAAAATTAAGTGACCAACTAAATTATTTGCTCTAGCGCATTTTACCTTAAGCTATTTGAAAAGTAAATGCTAATTGAAAGTGCAACCAAAAACACATTTATCAGTTGCGAAACAATTCTGCAATTACAAAGTGTAACCTTTCAGAGCCCTGTGCTTAAGTGAAAAACAGCAGGAAGACTCTTTATCACCTCCCACGAATAAGTCAATTCTGCGTGATAATGGTGTCCTGAGCGGTAGTGTTTGTGTAGCGCGGGCCCCTGCTGCAGGGCTGTGTGACTGACGGGGCGGATAGAGGGTTAGAGGAGCGCTGCAGCTGGATCCTGCCGAGAGCCTCTTTACGGCCCAGAGAGAGAGAGAGAGGCTTATCCCCCACACAAGCCCACAGCACACGCCTGTCAGTGGGAGAGGAGGAAGCTGATTATACCTCCAGCCGCCTCTCCCTCTCCCTCTCTTTCTCTCCCTCTTACACACACACACACACACACACACAGTCATTGGCATCATATGAACTGAAGCATGTGGACACACCCATAATTACAAGCACAGAACTAACAGATAATGTGTGTGTGTGTGTGTGTTGTGTGCACGTGCCTGTGTCTTTGTCACCTTATCAGAATCTTCTCTGCAATTGTTGTGGCTTGAATTAGACTATAATGAAGTGTACCAGAAATGAGAACTATTTGTATTTATAGATAAAGGCCAAAATAGCAAGCTGCAGTAAGTCATTAAAGCACTGTTTACAGACCATATCCAAAACTCTGCCTCCTCCAGTTGGGTTCTGTTTGGTGCAGTAAGCAGTCAAGTAAGCATTGCAGTTAAGTGTGTATGTTTTTCAATGACAACCCTCCCCAGGCTTAAGATGAGTATATATATATATATATATATATATATGTTAAAAACGCCACAGTTTTCTAAAGTTTTCTGGCTGAGTCAGTGCTGCGGTGGGTGGCGGTGGTATTTGGCAGCCTCTGAGGATGGGGGATCAGCCTGACACCTGTCTGCCCCCCCTGCCCTCTCTCTCCCCCAGGCCGTGGCCATCAGGCTCAATCAGACCGCCATCCAGGCCGTCACGCCCATCACCAGCTTCGAGAAGAGACAGGAGGGCTCGCCCAACCCTGACAGGTCAGAGTCCACAGTCATGCCAGAAAAAAACACACGGGGAAGCCTAAGGGCTCATTTCCACCAAACACTCTGCGTGTACAGCACGTATCCGTGTACAATAGGTTTGTATAGGGACAGAATACGATCAGATCACGCGTGCGGTGAAAATGGTCTAATCTGTTAACGTGCATTCTAAACAAATACTGACAGAAAACGGGCACGCGCTGTACACACAGAGTGTTTGGTGGAAATGAGCCCTAAGCCTTTTGCATACTGTGTGCACTGATGGAAAATATGTAAATAAACAACAACAATAATAACAATAATAATAATAGCAATAAACTCCATAATTATAATAGGAATCATGAATGCATGGGGGTTTTAGTAACATTCATCTTGTTCTAGTAATATAGTAGTATAATGGATTACATCTTGCTCTTATTTCTTGTATTTCTCTCTCTCTCTCTCTCTCTCTCTCTCTCTCTCTCTCTCTCTCTCTCTGTCTCTGTCTCTGTCTCTGTCTGTGTGCTCAGGGCGAAGCCTGGTGGGGTGGTAGCGTCTGGAGGGGCGTCCCAGAAGCCTGCGGCAGCTCCGGAGCCGGAGGACCTGATTGCCCCTGGAACACCCATTCAGTTCGACATCATGCTCCCCGCCTCAGAGTTCCAGGACCAGAACCGAGCCGGTGGAAGGTCAGAGATAGCACCTGATGTGTGTGTGTGTGTGGGTTGTGTGTGTGTGTATGTGTGTGTGGGTTGTGTGTGTGTGTGTGTGTGTGTGTGTGTGTGTGTGTGTGTGTGTGTGTGTGGGTTGTGTGTTTGTGTATGTGTGTGTGTGTGGGTTGTGTGTGTTCCCAGAGTTTGTATCGCCAGTGCTGTGTTTACAAACACTGTAGTGGGAAGCAGAAAGGCACTATAAGTAATCACTCCTAGTAGAAAGCTGACCATTCTCAGCTGTGTTATCATCAGGTCATTTTAATTCTAATTTGAGAAATAATTGTTTATTTTTTAGAACCATATCTACCGATCAGTTTGTAGCTAATGACCTAGAGAATTCTCATCACGTTAGGCTATGCAGTTATTTTTTCCCCCATCAAATCCCATAATGTGATGTCTATATGTCATTGGCTTAGACAGAATGAAGCAATTTGTGGACCTCTGCATTGTTTGTCTTCATTTTTTTTCATTTAGTTTTCTGACTGTTTTTCTTCGATTTGTCTGTCTCCCAGACGAACCAACCCCTTCGGCGAAACAGAGGAAGACTCCTCTTCCGACAGTGATGGTACAGCAGCACATTTATAACGACACAAAACAGTTTTACACTAAGCTCCTTATAGCAGATTGAAGCATGTGTGAAACTCACCAGTTCAGCTATTGTGTGTATTTATAGGGATTTGTTCCCCTCACCATAGCATAGCTTACTCTGTAGATTTTAGCAGCTGGGCGCTAAGAGGTTCACCTTGAGCCAGCCTCTGATGTCCCGCTGCCTCTTATCTCTCGCCTGCCAGACTCGCTGCTGCAGCAGGTCTTCGCGGTGCGGTTCCTGGGCTCCATGGCGGTGCGCTCGGGCCACACGCGGGAGGTGATCTACGAGGCCATGAGGCAGGTGCTGGCGGCCCGCGCCATACACAACATCTTCAAGACCACAGAGGCCCATCTGATGGTCAGCAGCAACTCCCTGAGGTGAGCTTAGAAAGGAAGCACTAAAGTGGTTTTAGTTTATGTTTTAACCGCTTATCTATTTACTTATTTATAGCTATTTCTGTTTTTTTACTCTTTTTCATTTTTTTACTTACTGTTATTTATTTATTTTAACTCTGTCGGAAGTTGCTGTTTGTTTATGTCTGTGGCATATGTTTTCCACTTGGTGTGTTCCTGCTGCACACACATAGGCATTTTTGGCACAAAGGATAAATGTAAGCTGCAATAAATCGAACTGACTGAAATGAACCTCTTTCCTGTAGTGTGGTGCTTACAAGGGGGTACAGTAAGATGTGGGAAGGTTATGATAGTTGTTACAATATAGTCAGTTTTTTTATTACTGGCGGGGAAGGGGCAGCCTTTTGTTCATGGGGCCTAAATGTCTTACAGGGCATATATAGCTACATGGGTACCTGGGTAGTTATAATGTAAAATTGGAGCACTAGAGTGCTTGACAAAGCAGAATTAGACTTTAAACTAAAATTTAAAAAATTAACAAACTTTCCCTAAAGATACAAAACTCTCAAGGCTATAGGTTATGAGCCAGCACAGGAATACACAGTGCAGCTCTTAGCAACCTCCCATCCCTACACCCACTTGTACTGTTGTCCAGACATAACATTCACCACAAATTTTAACAGTTAAAGCAACACTAAGTAGTTTTTTCAACCTTAAAATAATGTTTCCAACAGCGTTTCAGTTGTTTATCAACTTATGACAGGGTAAAAGGCACTTCTGAATTCGCTTGCCGCCCTCCATGGGCTCTAATGGCCCTAAGTAAGTCTGGAAGCGGGGGGCTGTCTATCCATAGTTCAAATGAGAGACGATTCCACTTTCAACCTGTAGGGCGACCGAAGACAAAAACTACTTAGTGTTGCTTTAAGTATCCCAGCGACAGCATGTCGTCATCAAGGTAGTGTCCCACTTAAACCTCACCTAAACCCAGGACAGCAGGCTTAATTGACTGTGATCTCTTATGGCAGGTTGATCGACCCACAGACGCAGGTTACCAGGATCAGTGTAAGTGACGCGAGCGATTTACAGTAATGGCCCTTTCTGTACATTCCTGCAGTGCCTATTGGCATTCACACATAGCACCAGAGCTCCAGCTCTGTGTCCACCCCACTAAATGAGTCTGTCTCCGGTCCCCTCCCTTTCCCCCGCCATCCCTCCCTGTTGCAGTTTCAGCTGGGGGACGTGACCCAGTTTGCGGCCCACCAGGAGAACGGCCGTCTCATGGGCTTTGTGGTGGAGGGCCGAGACTGGAGCCGGGGGGAGGAGGAGGGCACTCCCTCGTACAGCGCCTTCGTGTTCGAGAGCAACACCGAGGGAGAAAAAGTAATGTTCCTCATACCTCAGTAAAAAATAGTCACCCTTTACTGCATGCATATTTTTGGTTTTGAGTACAATGTGAAGAGTGGAGAGTGTTTTAAGTATATGGTTTAATGACAAACCTGGTTAAGCTAACCAGACCTCTAACTAGACCTCCTTTTTAAAAAACCAAGCTGTTGGACACTTTTACTTAGGGTAAGCTCTCACTTTGACTTACCCAGTTTTGTCATTAAAGTATGTACTTTAAACTGCCCTTTAAAATGTACTTTAAATTGTGTTATATTCTTATACTGTACTCTCTTGGCAAACTTATCCACATTTTTGACTTTTCTTCCACAGGTATGCTACACTATAAACTTGGCGAAGGAGATTATAGAAGCAAAAAAGGTAACCATCCATTAGACACTCTGTCATGAGTTCAATGCACTGAATCTTTACATAGAACACATTGTGCACAGAGACGTGTCTTCCTCTGGCAAGCACCACACTCGTATATTTTTGTCCGGTAATTCCATTGTGTGAAATGTTCCAGGTTGTGGGTGGCAGGCAGTGTAGCAAAAATACTACCTGACATTTAAAACACAATACATCACGAAACAATGTGGAGGCCAGCCTATAGTGGGAGCATTCATTTAATCACCAAGTTTTATAGTTGGCACATATAACTTTTTTTCTTTTTTTTTTGTTAAGCTTTCCTTCCCTCATGGTTCGAAGCAGAGGCGGACATTCCGGGTTCAAAAAGTAAAAGTCCTGCCACAGATTTGTTCCAGCCAATTCATTGAGCCAGCTGAGCTGATCCTAATTACTGCAACCTTTTGGCCAGGTAGATGAGCTACCTGTGAAATTACCTGAGTAAAGAGCACAGGCAGAAAAAATACATGTACATGGCAAGACTTTTACTTCCTCAAGCCCACTTGTTCACTTATGATATAGAGTTCTGCTAATTAGGATCAGCTGGTTACCTAAAATGGCTGGAACAAAAATGTGGCAGGATTTCTGAACCTGGGATGTCCACCTCTGGTTCGAAGTACAAGGAAGTACAGTATCCCCCCAAAGACCAAAGGTCTATAATTCCAGGTTCAGAAAGTAAAAACCCTGCCACAAATTTGCTCCAACCAGCTCTGAATCAGCTGATACTCAAGACAGGTAGATCAGCTACTCAGTGAAGTCACCTGTGTTAGAAGGAAAACGCGGCAGGGTTTTTACCTTCTGAACCTGGGATTATACACCTCTGCCAAAGACACAAAAGTAGCAGGGTTTGGGGATACTGACATATTAATGTAATGAATGTAAAACATAATGGCATAATGGCTACCCCTTTAAAAGGTTGTAATCCTCAATTAGGGCTAATTCACCCTGTGCTCTTTCTTTGTTCCCTTCTCTTCCCTGCCATTCCCTTCCCTTCACACGTACCTCACAGGACCCTGAGGCACTCGCCCAGCTCATGAAGTCCATGCCGCTGACTAACGACGGCAAGTTTCTGCTCCTGGAGAGCGACAGCGGCAACACTTCCAACGGTGGAGCAGAGGAGGACCTGGAGTCAGAGGCCTGAGCCTGTTCACCTCTCAAGTGAGGCCATGCGAGGCGAGGTGTCGCCACTTAATCCCACCTCGCCGACCTCCTCATGGGTGTCAAAGGTCACAGAGCTCATTATCTCATCCCCTTTTGTACGTGGCACTTCTTGCTAACACTTAGCTCGACTAAGGTTCTCATACGAAGGGACAGTTCCTTTTTTTCCATGGTTTGTTTTACATGTCTTCACTGGGGCTGTCTTTAACGATGATATACTTACTGGGGAGGGCACGAAGGAACCCTCTTTGCGAGACTGATAGGTTTACATGTTCATATGCTCCTGACGTTTAGTTGAGGTTAGCGGTACCCTAAATGGAGGGATGTGTCAGCTCTGGGGCAAACTCACAGTTCTTTGTTTTCTCTCTGTAGATTATGTAAGCTCATACATTTAGCATTCCTGCAGTGAGATTTGCACTCCCCAAGAAGTTCTGCTGCGCCACAGGGTTTGGTGACAGCAGCATGCACTAATCTCAGATGTTGCATTCAGAAAATAGATTGCAGAGTGACATTGAAGAGGAGATAATTTCTTTGCCGCCTTGAAGATTCTTTTTTTTTTTTTTTTTAATTATCTTCAAAACAAACGTTCCATGCTAGAACATAGGTATGCGTGTCTGTGTGTGAGGGCATTTCCACATTTTTTTTTTTTGTTTTTGGTGTGTTGATTGCAGGGTCTTATACATTGTTCATGTGGTACACTAACTCAGCTCAAACCTAAATAGGTTTTGACATCTATATAAAATAAATAAGTTGGTAAAAGTATGTCTTTATTTGAAATATGGTGGCCTGTTGAAAGGATGGTGAGGTTGTCATGGCCATGACCAAAAGAATGCAGAGTCTGTGTGTATAGTTTCTCCGAAGTTCCAAGGTTGACTTAAGTGTAGAGTGTCATCTTACAGTGCCAGTCTGATAAATATAATGACACAGTATCAGGACACTGCAAAGCAATCTGACTCAGTGCCTCAAGGCTACCTTCTGCTAGCACACTAGTCTGAAGCAACTGTTGGTAAATCAAACGTCCCTGAAGTGGCCAGAAAACGATCTTGAATAATGGGGTTTACAAAACACACTATTTATAAGTGACTAATGGTCTGTGCACAAGTTCAAGTATTTCCCAACTGCCATCTGTCAGGTTACAGAGTCAAGTTCCCATAAAAAATGCAAGCCATTTTGAGAGCACATTAACAAGCGCAGTCTAGATTTGAAATATACTCTGACAGCTCAGATGAACACAACATGGATGTTTTCAACTTTCATGCCGAAGTACTTTTTTCCAGGAAAAGCACAGGCTTTTCTTTCCTTTTATTCTGAATTTGGCGTTCTATGTAATCGTGCTCCCACACAAAAGAGTTCATGGATAATACATTTTAAAAAAACGACACTACCTGGAGCTGTAGGGGAAACTGAACAAAAGGCAAATGTGGTAGCACTGTAGCATAAAAGAAAGTAATTTACTTCACTGGCCACCTGCTCATTTTCCCCTCAAGGGCCTTTCCACTTTCCTTTTCACTGATCCAGCCTGCTGGCCGGCCAGTGTGTACACACACACAAACAGAACAGGTGACGAGCCAGTATGTTGTTTACACCTCAGACTGATAAGCAGCCACCATAGTTGCTGGAAGCCTGCGCTGCGCTGCGCTCCGCTCCGCTTCTATTTCTCAAGAAAGTTATCGCAGTCCCCCTTCCGTTCGCCTCTTCAGAGAAGTCCAAAAAACAGTGTGTTTTTGTCATGTCTGCTGTGTGTATAAGCATGCTCTATTAGGATAAACAGACTGACAATAAGCAATGTGAAGTTGAAGGGATACAAGGCATCTCGGAGTGCCTCTTGCAGCTGTGTGGCCTGAACAAGTGTTATAACAGAATCTGCTTCTCGCAAGGCTTTATGCGTGGCTCATGGTTTGACTGGCTTTTCTAAGACGGTATATAAATGCAATCATTAACAGGTTTCTCTTTAATAAATGTCTGAAATATTTTCTAACTCCTCAAAGTTTGGGTATTTTCTTTCTCTTAGCCATGCTGGTAGCCTTATAAAAGTTCAGAAAAAAGAACTGAAAACTATTTTGTTCTTTATTACACAATTCACAAAATGTGCATATTACACCTGGCTTATGGTTAGGCACACCTGAGGTTTGGGGGAAGGGTGTGTCATATCAAAGAGATACAGATGATATGGAAATGCTTAAGAAGCTTCATTTGGTGTAAAACTGTTCTGGATAGAGGTGATCATTACACACGAAGCACAACAGCACTGCTGTTCCCAGCCCAAGGGTACAACAGAGGTGGACTGAAGGTTTACGTCCCCATAACTCGGCACAATGTTGGTATGTGACAAATGCTAGCCTTGACCACAACACACTAAGCATCAGAGGACAGATACATCCATTGCTCACATATGACAATGTCTCCACTACGCCAAACCTCAAAGGCAAGTATGGACGCCAGCAAATATGGATTTTTTTCTGACAACGTGCAGCAGCCCTACAACGGCACCAGTTGGACGAGATATCACAATATCAGTGCCTGCTTGTTTCGTCTCTTCATGGTAGAAACACCGTACGTAAGCATACATAGGCATGTGACGTGTACATCTGCACAAGCTGAATCCTATGGCACAAGATGGACAGCGGGAGCTTATTGTACAAAGCACACAGTTCTTTCAATCCCAACATGCACCTGAAGCCTCCCACACGCATACAGGCTTGACCACGCTGATTAGGAGTCTTTGTAGTAGTCATTGAAGTTGATGCGCAAGAGAAAGTCCTCCAGGTGTGGCTGGTAGCCTTTGTTGACCAATTTGGAGACAACTGAGGACAGGGACAAGAGTTGAATGTAAGAAGATTAAGAACTTAGTAGGCAGTAAACGACATAGCACATCACTTCAGATCACACTGCTCTACGCAGACTACAGCTTAAAATACCCAACGTCAACAGCTCAGACAGCAGGATGGACTCTACCAGTGATGGACAAACTGGCTTCAGAAGCTACAATCCACCTGTTGTACCACATACTCATTCCAGCCATTCAGAAAATCAGCTGAATGTTACTAGCTACAGCTCTTCAGCCAGGTAGAAGAGTGAACGAGTGAAGAGTGAACAAGTGAAAGGTACAGGTGCTGTAGAACCATGTGATTTGGAATATGTCTTACTGGATTGTAGCTTCCAAATCCAGGTTGCCCATCACTGGACTCGACTTTCACTCTAGCTCAGCTGATCAATTTCAACGAGCGTACACATAGACAGTTATTGATCCTCTCCTCTTTTTCTTAAGGTACTACTTTGCCTTGACAGTCGACAGTTATTGAAGAAAACATAAAACGGTCACTGGGGCACACGAGAGCCTGTCTGAGTACAATTCTGAGCTGAGAAAGAGCAGCCCCAACCCCCCCCCCCCGGCGCGAAAGACGAGAACGCTCGTCCGGCGTGCTCACCTGTGAAGAGAAAGTGCGAGTAGTACTTGAAGGTGTTGTAGGACTGCTGCATGGCGATGAAGCTGGGGTGCACTGCCTCCCCCTGCTGGCTGTCCCAGGGCTGGGAGATGAGCTGGGCGCGGAACTTGAGGATGAGGCTGAAGATGCTGTGGATGATGTTCATGACGGGAGCGGCCTTCTCCGTCAGCAGGCCCCTGCAGACACAGAGAGAGGAGGAGACGAGAAAGAGGCAGAGAGATGGAGAGGAAGGGGAGGGTGGGGAAATGTGACGGGAAAGAGGTTTTCTTGAATAATTGAAGTAAATTGGGCAAGGCTCCTCATAGCACCACTTGAGATTGGACAAGGAATATCTGACTTTAGAAAAATGCTGTCATACAAATCGAATCACTATTGTATGAAATAGCTTTTTTCAGAATGTTCTATCAGTTTTTTAAACGAACAGTATAATGTTTTTGTTTTCTGAAAAATTATTTAATATTGCATGGTACCAAACACCGGAATGTAAGCTAGATTGTTGGATGAAAATATGCGATGAAAAACACAGAGTACTTTACCACAAATGTGTGATGACGCGCCAATGTGATTGAAAATCAAAACAAATTCTAAAGTAGCTGAAAACATTTTTATGCATGTTTGCTCAATGCTTGTGCACAAATAAATGAAACGGAAAGCACTGATCAGTCAGTTAATGGGAAAACACACATCCAAAATACGCCCTCTCAAACAGCTCTGCCCTAAAAACTGAATATTGTTCAAAGATGAGGTGAACCTGAAGATGGCTCTGTTGAGGTAGTCAGCGTGGGTGCGGTGGATGGCATCCAGGTCGCTGACGCTGCCCAGCTTGGTGGTGAACTCGCTCCAGGACACCTGGAGGATCTGGTTGGCCAGGTAGCCCTGGATGACCTTGACAAAGTGCTGCATTTCGTGCCTGTAGAGCTGCAGTTGATGGAACTGGGCCGAACTACCCACGCCTTTCACACGAGCTGCTCGGGCAAACACAGGCACACATACACACACACACACACACACACACACACACACACACACACACACACACACACACACACACACACACACACACACACACACAATGAGGCCGTCTGTGAGGAGATCTGTGCTCGGACTGCTTCACGGATTAGCAGCATGGTGACATACAAATACGGTCTTCAGTTGACCATACCCCCCTATGTAACATAAAATATTACTGTCTACCCCATAAAAAGATAAACTGCTTCTTAAGGCCGTTCACATAAACAACTTTAACAGCAACAACAATAACTAATCCAATATTAGTCTCGACACTGAAGAACGACATTTTATTGGCAGTGTCCTCTTGGTAAGTGTCAACATTAATGGAGCGTGATCTTCAGTATATTCTAACGGACTCCAGTTAACACTGACGGCTTTTATCGTTTATCAAATCGCTCCGACAGTGATCCCTATGATATTGATAAGCCCTCTGTAGTTGTTATAGTTTGAACCAAACAAGTTTGAGTGAGTGATAAAAAAAATGTTGTTGCAGATATGGTGCCTGGTGTGAATGCATCTTTATGAGGGCATTTAACAAGAGTGGGTGTAAATTCTCCACTTCTGTGTGTCGATCCCCATAGTCTCCACCTCACCTGCCCCACTCCTACAGACAGGTACGGTCCCTTTGGGCTTTGCCTGTGTGAGGAGGCAGTGAGAGGCAGACAGATGGAGATGCCAACAGGGGCGACAGACGAGGATCTCTGGATCGCTCACCGGTTCTCTTGAGCTGGAACCAGACGTCCCGCAGGGTCCAGACCATGTGCTTGAGCTGCAGCAGGAACGAGAAGAGGCGGTTGTACTTGTTCATGCTGCTGTCAGTGATGATGATGTTCAAGGGCCAATCAACCTAGAGAGGGAGAACAGAGAGGGAGAGAAAGAGGGAGAGGAAGGGAGAGAAATGGAAAGAAAGAGGGGGCGGGGGGGAGAGAGAGGGAGAGAGAGAGAGAGAGAGGGAGCGAGTGTGAAGGAGAGGAGGAGACGGAGAGATGGTAAGGGAGGGGGAGAGAGAGAGAGAGAGTGAGATGGGAAGAGGGAGAAAGAGAGAGAGCGATAGACACAGAGACAAAAAGGGGAGAGGGAGAGATGAAGAAAGGATGAGAGAGAGAAAGAAAGAGAGATAATGTTATAGTCATCACTTTGTAGACAAGGTCTGATTTACTCGTGTTCCTGAGATCTGACGAAGACAGGAGTCACAGACAGGTAGGTGACAGATGCATGAGGGCTCATTTTAACCTGCTTGTGAGCTACCCCTCCACGAACGCACACAAACCCCAAAAGGCCATTCCTGGCAACCATGCGGCAACAGAAACTAATCAGACTGTAAACAGAGACAGACAATGTGGGCCCCTCCGTGTCCCTCCGCTCCCCTCACCTTGTAGCGTAGCTCCAGGCAGTTGAGGGAGTCCGGGGCGTGGGGGTGGAAGGTGTCTGGCAGGTAGCGCAAGGCAAACGTGAAGTTGGCCGCTAGGGCGCTGTCACCGTGCAGGCTGTACTGCAGGGCCTTGTTGAGGATGGAGTTGAGCACCAGAGGCGTCAGGAGCTCGCCAGGGGTCTGCCCACTTCCAAGCTGCCAAACACACAGACACACACACACACAAAAAGATTCAAGATGCAAGATATGGGAGCTAAGGCGAAAGCTGAAGACAAGGGCCTGCGCCAAAGAGAAGTTCTTATTGTTTGTCTGCACCAGTTATACTTACTTGTACAACACCAATTCTGATTAAGTTGGGACGTTGTGTTAAATGTAAATAAAAAAGAAATGCTATAATTCTCAAATCATACAAGCAGTATATGTGTTTGAGAATAGTCCAAGGACAACATATCAGTTATTGAAACTGGATTTTTTTGTTGTTGTATGCGATATTTATGCTCATTTCAAATTTTAGGCCAACAACGTGCCTCAAAAAAGTTGGGACGGTGTCAATAAAAGGCAGGAAAAGTTGAGTAAGACTAAAGAACAAACAACGGAGGACACTCCACAGTTAATTATTGATATAACTGACAAGATGATTTTGTATAAAAAGGGCTTTCTTTCTTGTCTTTGACATGATTTCAGTAGCCCAACTGGTAGGTGTCTTCATCATGTTTTCCTTTTTACTATGCTTAAAATGTGACAGATCTGGACAACACGCCGGCCATTTTAGCATCTGGTTGCCCTTATGATGGAGCCACACTGTTGGAATTTTGTATAGAATGCAGTTTGATCTAATACTCATTATCTGGTAATATTTAAGGTCTGAGTGCCATCAAAACTTGCAGTTCAAAACTTATATATATATCATTCAGCATTCATTTAAATTCTCCAGATGAATAAGCACACCATAACCAAGGCACTACTGCACCCCCACACCATCATAGATGCTGTCTTCTGATATTACCACTAAAACAAGAAGGATAATTTGTCTCCTTTGTATCTTGAAAGATGCAAGACTTCATTATTTCAAAATTAATGACAAATTTGTAACACAGGACAGTTTCCCATGTCTTCTGGGTCCATCTCAAATTACAAAAGTTAAAAATTTGTCATTCATTTTGAAATAATGGAGTCTTGCATCATCCAAGCTAGAGGAGACAAATCATCCTTCTTGTTTTAGTGGTAAATTTAAAAGACAGCATCTATGATGATATGGGGGTGCAGTAGTGCCTTGGTAATGGTGTGCTTATTCATCTGGAGAATTAAAATGAATGCTGAATGAGATATATTTAAGTTTTGAACTGGAAAAGATGTCACTCCGACATTATATTTTGAGGGTAGACCTGAAATATTACCAGATAATGAGGTCAAACTGCATTCTATACAAAATTCCAACAGTGTGGCTCCATCATAAAGGGCAACCAGGTGCTAAAATGGCCGGGGTGCTGTCCAGATCTGTCACATTATAAGCATAATAAAAAAACATGATGAAGAAGACACCTACCAGGGGCTGCAGAAATCATGTCAAGGACGAAAAAGTTAACATAATTAACTGTGAAGTGTCCTCCGTTGTTTTTTCTTTAGTCTTACTCAACTTTTCCTGCCTTTTATTGACACCGTCCCAACTTATTTAAGACATGTTGGTGGCCTAAAATTTGAAATGAGCATAAATATCCCATACAACAACAAAAAAATCCAGTTTCAATAACTGATATGTTGTCCTTGGACTATTCTCAAACACATATACTGCTTGTATGATTTGAGAATTATAGCATTTCTTTTTTTATTTACATTTAACACAATGTCCCAACTTTCACGCATTTTATTACATGCACTTAACTTCATCCGCTGTCAAGTCTTTTCTGGTAGAAACTTTATTCTTGTAATATATCTAAGAAATCCAAGAATATAAGATATATTATAATATGATAATAATGACAGCTAGATTTCCTGTCTTTTGAGTTGTGACTGCTACTCATGTTGGTCTACCCACTACAAGCTGCCAAAGACACATGCACACACACACAGAAAGATTCAAGATGCACAGGTGCTGTACTGCATCTTATAATCAGCACAGAGAAAGATGTCTTGTGTTTTGTTTTTGTAGCAGTAAATAAAGTGCTGAGTGTTGGGGAGACGTGCAGACAGATACAGGGGACAGTAGGGGAGAGAAGAACAGAGAGATAGAAGAGAGGGAGGAAGAGAAAGAGGGAGAAACAAAGAGGGAGACAGAATAGAAAATGGGAGTGAGAGAAGAAAGTGAGGGAAATAAAAAATGAATGGAATTAAAGCTGTTCTTAATATAATGTACATATCTAAAAACAGGCATGTTTCTACAATCTTCATGCAAATGGATCTGACAGTGTCAGCCATTCCTTTAGCACTGAATCTGCTAAGGGTGTAGAGTGTGAGGACACCTGTGAGTCTCAGTTAGGTGCGTACAAACACTAATCAGCACCACCCACCTAGCCTGGGCCCGCCCATACTGCCTGTGACGCTACATTGAATTTTGTGTTCAAGTTAGTCTGGCCAACCTGCCTAATCTCAGTTCTTTCTGGTCTGGAAAAATCTGGAACCAATGAAAAATGAACGCTATACATACGTCATTGGAATCAGTGGTCTGATTGGTTGTAGCTCTGCCCAGTAGTACACAGAGGCATTAAAAAGACCTCTGTTGATCCTGCCTCTGAGAACTTCCTGTCTATGGGAGGTTTGCCAGACCAAGCTCCGTCTAAGAGCTTGGTGCGACAGCCAGGCTACCACCCACCATCTTTGGGAGAACTTCCTCCATTCCTTATCTGAGTTCCACCTTTAAGGGACATTTTGGGTGATTTGGAAATCTCAAATGCCATCAATGCCCTCACATTCTTTATGGTTGCCTCAGGACAGACAAGTTAATAAAATCTGCTGCTATGCAAAGCTAATGACAGTCTACCAGAGCAGCCAGGGGAGACTGCTTAAATGTATATGCAAAGTACGCTGTCACCGATTTTAATAAAATTTCAAAGCAGTGATATGTAGATAGATATATCCGTGGGTTATCTTTTATTTAATATTATACATCATAACCCCATGACATATATATGGCCATGGCTAATGTTATTACAAATCACATCCATGGCATACCAATATCATAATAAACTTAAATTATAATACTGAACGAAAATTATTAATTACTGGTGAGCAAACAGACAGAGAAACAGAAAATAAGAGACAGATGTAAACTCATTGACTGCAGAAAGCCTATATTGTGCAGTCCTAGCTTGGATATAACCTAGGGCTGCACAATATATCGAAAATATTGTGATATCGCAACATACAGTATCGTGATACACATATTGCAAAACATGGCTTAACTGGAATAAATGGGACATTACTATGAAACAGCTTACAGTAATGTCCCATTTATTCCAGTTAAGCCATGTTTCCACATATGCCCAGGAAATCAAATGGAGTCTTACTGCCCTTAATATTCACCCCATAGGCTGCGCACTGGCTATGACCTAGCAGTGAAGACTAAGCTGAAAGATGTTAAAACCATATATACCAATATTTGTTTATTTATCTCAAAACATATCATCGCAACACTCATCAATGTTACTGCGTATCACACATTTTTCAATGCCTACGCACTACCGTAAGAATATTTTCTCCCTACAGTGGAAGTCTGGGTTTGCTTCCACTGACACAGTTGACACCGTTAGACTCTTCACAGGGCCA
Source organism: Coilia nasus (assembly GCA_027475355.1). Lineage (NCBI taxonomy): Eukaryota > Metazoa > Chordata > Actinopteri > Clupeiformes > Engraulidae > Coilia > Coilia nasus. Next base: position 10,499,163 of record CM050208.1, read on the forward strand.
ATCAGCGAACAGAGGGAGTGTTCGTGAGCGACGATGTTGACTTTGTGTGCTACATTTGAACTGCAGTGTGTAGGCAGGCTTTTAGCCAGGCTAACTGCACACGACCACACGTTAGCGATTGGGTAAAGGCAGATGCAATCGTTTTGAACTTCAGTAGAGTCTACGCCTCCAGGCAGCAATCGTTTCTCAATGCAACACAGCCAGACCCTCTGTACGACATGAAATGTAGTAGAAGGGGCTGGTTCACCAGGCTAGCACAGCCAGAACCTCTGTACGACATAAAATGTAGTAGGAGGGGCTGGTTCACCAGGCTAGCACAGCCAGGTCCTCTGTATGAAATGAAATGTAGTAGAAGGGGCTGGTTTACCAGGCTAGCACAGCCAGGTCCTCTGTATGAAATGAAATGTAGTAGAAGGGGCTGGTTTACCAGGCTAGCACAGCCAGGTCCTCTGTATGAAATGAAATGTAGTAGAAGGGGCTGGTTTACCAGGCTAGCACAGCCAGAACCTCTGTACGACATGAAATGTAGTAGAAGGGGCTGGTTTACCAGGCTAGCACAGCCAAGTCCTCTGTATGAAATGAAATGTAGTAGGAGGGGCTGGTTTACCAGGCTAGAGATATCAATGGGTTTTTCCTTCTTCTGCATAACATCCCACATCATAAACCCCATGACATTTCTCTGGTCATGGTTAATAATATCATAAATCATATCAAAATACTGAACCAAAACTAATTGGCACCAATTGCTAGCTTTGGAGGCGGATTCTCTGATGAGTCAATTATTAGCAGACAAACAGAGAGAGTAACATGAATCAATTCTGACCATACATGTAGAGATGTAGTCATGGACCGTAGATAATCCACAGTCTTACACACTCTTACACACACACGCGCGCATTGCCCAAACACACAGCCAGTACCATCTACGCTACATCTGGTGAGAGAGTGCCGGTTGAATACAAGAGCACCCGGTGGGCCCTGTGCACAGGGAGTCATGGCATGTGTGTGCAGCTACTGTACAGAAATGAAATTCAGAACGGAGTGCTGGAATAAATGCTAAATCAGTGCCCTCAGAGCAGTCTTTCTCCCGTGTGTGTGTGTGTGTGTGTGTGTGTGTGTGTGTGTGTGTGTGTGTGTGTGTGTGTGTGTGTGTGTGTGTGTGTGTACGCACATGCATTAGCGTGTGTGTGTCTGTGTGTGTGTGTGTCCCATGGACTTCACAATAGGGACGCCGACCACAGGTATTCATCCCGTCAGCTCACGAGGCATCATCTGGCATGCTGAAGCGGAACGGCTACAACGCAGGGGCGCAGGGGTGCGGAGGCTGAGTGGGAGAGACACAAAGCCGGTGCCGGGGAAATCAATTCCAGCGCATTTTCTGGTCAGGCCCAGCAACGCTTCCTTCCTTGCCTGATCAATGGGCAGAAATTATTCACCAGCGCAGGGAGGGCACTATATCCCACAAGCCCTTTAAAGCACATGTGGACCTTGCTTCCACACTTCACTTCCTCACTGCAAAGGCCCCTATCTCTCTCCTTTCTCCCTCTCTAAAGACTGTATGCATTCTTCAGCAGGGAGAGAGAGAGAGAGAGAGACAAGAGAGAAGAGAGAAAGAGAAAGCAGAGAGTGGACAGAGAAAGAGATAGAGAGAGACAAAGAGAGAAAAACAAGAGACTAAGAGACAAAAACAGGGAGAGAGAGAGAGAAAGAGAGAGAGAAAGAGATAGAGAAAGAGAGAGAAAGACAGCCAGAGAGTGCACAAGGAAGATGGAGTGCAGGAACGGCCACGTGGCTCGGCTTAGCGTGTTTACACCTCACCTTCTCAAAGAGCAGGTCGCTGAGGGACTGGGCAAACTCTCCATCCTCCATCAAAAGAAAGTGACGCAGGGCCTCAAAGTGCCTCTCCACGCCCAGCTCCACGAAGAAGTAATCCACCACCGCCTTGTTGACCAGAGACACACTGCTCAGGGAGAGCAGAGCAGGAGAAAGGGAAGGGAGGGAATGGGGAAACAGAGGCCGAGAGGAGAAAACATTACATGACTAGAATAGTGTAATATCTGGGTATCGTTAGGTTTAAGACATTCTACTCACACACATACACAAACACCCATGCACACACACACACACACAAAATGGAGAGTGGACCTGATGCAATCTGGACACGCACAACCTCACACACACACACACCCACGCACAGTGATACATTCTAAATCTCACTGTTGCTGTAGCCCATACACACACATACTGTACAGGCCAAAAGTTTGGACACACTTCTCATTCAATGTGTTTTCTTTATTTTCCTGACTAGAATATAAGACACGTTTTAAGTTATTTTACACTTTTTTGTTAAGTACATAATTACCTCCTTCGTTAGTTTGTTTGTTTGTTTTTTGTTAATAGCGTAACTCAGAAAGTTCTGGACGGATTTCAATTAAATTTTCAGGATAGATCAGAAGATCACCATCTGGATTAAGGATTTTTTTTAAAGGATTCTTCACCATTGCGAGATTTGGACATTTTTGCTCATAACTCTACAAATACAGGTACTACTCAGAAAATTTGAATATCCTGAAAAAGTGCATGCGTTTCTGTAACTTCAGTGATGGTTCAATGATGGTTTTCTGCACAACTGTCAGATAAGCAGTCTTTTGGATTACTTCCCTGATTAGTGTGACACTTTGAGACAACAATACTGAAGCTTTTTACAGTATTCTACAATTTTCTGAGTTTTGGGGTTTGAGGTTTTAATAAGCTGTAAATCATAATCAGCAAAATTACAACAAAACATGTTTGAGACATCTCACTTGGCATGTAATGAGTCTGTACAATGTATTGGTTTCACCTTTTATGTTGGACTGCCTGAATAAAACCTTTACACAATATTCTAATTTTCCGAGTAGTACCTGTAATGCTCAGAATGCTCGTTTACCCATCAAACGTGTTCATTCATAGTTTTGATGCTTTCAGTGAGAATCTACAACGCAAATAGTCATGCAAAACTCATTGAATGGGAAAGTGTGTCCAAACTTTTGGCCTGTACCGTATATGGATCCACACACACACACACGAGGACAGAGAATAAACACACAAACACGAGAGAGAGCACACACACAAGGGTAAACACACACACACACACACACACACACACACACACACACACACACGCTCTTCAAGAATAGGCGACTCACTGAGTAATGAGGGGTGTGGTGACGGAGTGCTTCATCAGTACGGGCAGGGACACCATTTGGCTGAGCCTGACGGCCGTGGTGTCGGTGGCCCTGTGCAGAGAGGGGTCCATGGGAAGGCCACAGGGGCCCCGCGTCACCTGCTGCAGGAGCTGGGTATCTGGCACCGACGCTGGGGGGAGGGCGAGAAGGACAAAAGAGTGAGTGAGTGTGTGTGTGTGTGTGTGTGTGTGTGTGTGTGTGTGTGCGTGCCTGCGTGAAATTAATTTTAGCACCGATTTCACAACACTAGATGACTCACTAGAGAGATATTTACAGCCGGCCGAGTGTTCGGACATTTCAGCTAATAGAAAACTGATAGGGCATCTTGTAAGCTTCCGCGAGGACAAAGCCTTTATTACCATACAGAGTGGGGAAGCGATATCTAAACACCTGGAGACTCATCGGAATGGCAGTTGTGTCCAGATGCACTTAAGCAGTGTCTTGTCTGATCACTAAAGACCTTCTATTAATACCAGGTCAAAACAGGGTCAAGTTAGCCGTCTGGGACATGAGTGCAGCGCTTTACATCTAAACCCTATAAGCTCCATTACTGAAGTTCTTATAATGTCTGCTAACAGTCAATACAAGTGTCTGAAACCCTCAGATGTAGTCAAATGCTGGGCTGCATTTGTTAGCCGGAAAACTGTCCAAAACCTTTTCGGATATATTCTAGCCGCGTAGTCAATTTCCATAGCATAGTCAATTGCGTTGTCAATTTCCACAGAAGTTAAAGAAGTACTGGACTGTGCACCCAAGGCTGCATTGACGTTTTTGCACGTACTATTTTTAGTCTACTCAACAACTGGAGTGGCAAGCGCTACAGCCACGTGTGTGTGTCTTTACACACCTTTACTTCCCTCTTGTTGGAGCTGTGTCCAAGACCTACACCTGAATGATCAGCCCTCCCCCAGTGAGGTGCTCCTGGCCTAGGAATGAAGTAAATAAAGGCATCTGGCGTGGGGACTGCTGTCTGCTTTTGCTGTCTCTCAGGCTGGGTTTGTAACTGCATTAGCATTCTGTTATTTGGTGTTTTACATTCTTGGTTTGAGTCTTAAGCCTCTATGGGCTTTGTACAAATAAAACACAATCTGTCTTGTGTTCTGTTTTTCACAAACTGTTAAGCTCTTTGAGCTACTTCCCCTGCATGAGAAGCGCTTTAGAAATAAAGCTCATTATCATTATTATTATTATTTAGAGTGTCGGTGTCCTGTCTGTTTGTATGTTAAATCCCCTGTGCCTCGGATCAGTTTGACGAGGGTATTATGTAGATGTTTGGGTAAGTGGAGAACTATTGCTTGCCTGGGCAGTGTCAAGGGCTGGGGCGTAGCATGATGTAGTGAAGCAGTACTCCCTCATGAGGGCGTAGCATGATGTAGATAACCAGGGGTCCGTTTTCCCAAAACCATAGTTGCCATCTAAGTTAGCTACTTTGTTGGTTGCAAAGCAACTAAGTTGCTAACTAGCAACTATGATATTGGGAAACACACCCCAGTACTCACTCATAAGGGTGTAACATGGGCCGAGTTCAAGATGCATGAAACGTAGCAACACCGTTAATTCAACAGAAACACAGCGCTGAACACCCTGTTGTATGACGCAAGTCGTGGACCTATGGCAGCTCAGAGGGCGATTCTTTGTGCCGTTGTGACTGGGGAAATCACAGAAGACAACCGTACAAAGTTGTCGCTGATTGGATAAGTGGTCGAACACGCCTACCAAACAATCCCGAAAGCATGTTGCAGAACATTGCACTATGTTGCAGGCAAACAATTCTTTCAATCAGGAAACCGTAGCAAACCATAAGAAACCGGTGCATCAGTTGAACTCGCCCATGATGTAGATAAAAAGTACTCAGTCATTGTGTAACGTGTTGCAGTTAACCAGTACTCAGTCATAATGGTGTAACATGGTGTAGTTAACCAGTACTCAGTCATAATGGTGTAACATGGTGTAGTTAACCAGCACTCAGTCATAATGGTGTAACATGGTGTAGTTAACCAGTACTCAAGTCATGTGGGTGGATCATTGTGTAGTTAACCAGTACTCAGTCATGTGGGTGGATCATGGTGTAGTTAACAAGTACTCAGTCATAAGGGCGTTACATGATGTAGTTAACCAGTACTCAGTCATGAGGGTGGATCATGGTGCAGTTAACCAGTACTAACTCATGAGGGTCTAACATGGTGTAGTTAACCAGTACTAACTCATAATGGTGTAACATGGTGTAGTTAACCAGTACTCACTCATGAGGGTCTAGCATGGTGTAGTTAACCAGTACTTAGTCATAAGGGTGGAGCATGATAATGTTAACCAGTACTACAGGCATTAGTCATTAGGGTGTAGCATGATGTATTACATTACATTACACTTAGCAGACGCTTTTATCCAAAGTGACTTACAAAAGGAGGACATAATAGCTAACAGATGTGTAGAGACCTATGTAGAAGGTACCTATGTAAAGAGATGGTTAGTAGAAATTAGTTTTGTTAGGAAGGAAAGCAGTCTCGGAAGAGAAGGGTCTTCACAAGCTTTTTGAAGGGTGAGAGGGATATTGCTGCTCTTGTAGCGATAAGTAATCACTTATAAGGGTGTTATATGGTGTAGTTAACCAGCAGTCACTCATAAGGGTGTAACATGGTGTAGTTAACCAGTAATCAGTCATAAGGTTGTAACATGGTGTACAGTAGTTAACCAGTACTCAGTCATGAGGGTGTAGCATGGTGTAGTTAACCAGTACTCAGTCAAAAGGGTGTAGCATGATGATGCTAACCAGTAATCAGTCATTAAGGTGTTACATGGTGTAGTTAAGCAGTACTCACTCATGAGGGTGTAGGTGTCCTGGTACTGCTCCACCTTATACTGTGAGGCCAGAGACAGGAGGTAGTCGTCTTCAGGGCTTTCCCCGGGGGAGAGGCCCAGACCCTGAGCCCAGGCGGTCAGCCCTTCATCCAGGAAAGCCGGCAGGCCCACAAAGCCAAATCCTGAGTCTATCAAGAGAAGAGTCAAAGATCTGAACTTTGAAATGTCAAACAAGACATACTTTACTAATTGTTCACTTAGGCAGCTCTTAAGTCAACCACTACTGCATGCACAAGCTTATATGTACATAACACCAAAATGAATGACGTTTCCCTGTTCATAATGTCTACTTCACCTGGGTTGTTCTGCTGGTCTTCAAAGAGCAGGTCAGCAGAAGGCTGTGGGCCGTCTCCAGGTGAGCTGCCAGGTTTGGGGCCCTTCACCACACAGCCCATGCCCAGGGTGGAGTCGGACGAGTGACCGTGGGCACTGCCAGGCAGAGGGGCGCGCTGAGGCTCAGAGCCCGACACCACGCAGCCCACACCCAGCGTGGAGTCGGACGAGTGCCCGTACTCACTACCAGGCAGTGGCGACGCCAGGGGCTCCACCCCAGTCACCACACAGCCGACCGTCAGGGCCGAGTCAGAGGAGTGGCCATGGGCACTGCCAAGCACAGGAGATTGATTTTACTTCACCAGCTCCAGAGGGGCATTCACCTTAATAAATTCTCATCTTGAGCACAAGTGAAAGCTGTAAGATAAAATGCATCTTAATGGAAACACCAACTATAAACACAAGCATTTTTATCCCTTCCGACATAAAAGAATGGATAGATAATGTTCTTTTTTATCTACACAGATGCATCTCTCTTGCGTAACGCCAAGGAATCCTTGAAAACAAGGACAATACACGCAGTACAAGCACTAAAAGCATCCTGATATGCAAAAGCACAGAAATCTAGGCAAAAATGTCTAACTGTAGCAAAACACCATACCCAGGCTGAGGGGACTGGAAGACCTCAGTGGCCCCCACAACGCAGCCGACCCCCAGCGTGGAGTCAGAGGAATGCCCGTAGGCGCTGCCAGGGAGCGGGGAGAGAGGCGGCTGCACACCCCCCACCAGGCACCCGACGCCGAGCGTGGAGTCCGACGCGTGCCCGTGCCTGCTCCAGCGGGGGCGCGAGGGGGTGACCTCGGACATGAAGCCGCCCACCTGGATGTTGGCGTCCGACGAGTGCCCGTGGACGTTCTGCGAGGGGAGCGCGGCGACCACTTCGGACACGTTCTCGCCCACCCTGATGTGGGCGTCTGAGGCGTGGCCGTGGATGCTGGGGGACGGCAGGGCAGCGGTCACCTCGGAGACGTTCTCTCCCACCCTAATATGGGCGTCGGAGGCGTGTCCGTGAATGTTTGGCGAAGGTCGTGGAGCCTCGACTTCAGAGACATTTTCCCCCACCTTGATATGAGCATCAGAAGTATGGCCATGCACACTCGGAGAAGGGACAGCATCAGTCACCTCTGACACGTTCTCCCCTACCCTTATATGGGCATCGGAGGCGTGGCCATAAATGCTGGATGTAGGAAGAGAACTCTGGACTTCTGAAACATTCTCCCCTACCCTTATATGGGCATCGGAGGCGTGGCCATGAATGTTAGATGTAGGAAGAGAACTCTGGACTTCTGAAACATTCTCCCCTACCCTTATATGGGCATCGGAGGCGTGGCCATGAATGTTAGATGTAGGAAGAGAACTCTGGACTTCTGAAACATTCTCCCCTACCCTTATATGGGCATCGGAGGCATGTCCATGCCCACTGGGGGATGTGTGAGTGTCTGTCACAACAGAAACATTTTCGCCTACTTTGATATGAGCATCTGAGGGGTGTCCATGAGGACGACTGATAGCATCACCACCCGCCAGAGAAGAAGCAGCCCCAGACTGCTGGCCCTGCCTAGTGTCTGTGATCAGACCGTTAGGCTCCTCAGCTGGCACTGAGAGACAGGAGGGCGTTGGAACAGGCTGCTGGGTCTCAAGCATTACCTGTGGCTGGCCTTTGTTGCTAACTGTCTCAACGTCTGTCCCAGCTGTCCCGCTCACACTGGCCGTCTCTCCATCTGTCTGCTGCCTTGGCTCAGGGACTCCTTGTGGCAGCTGTCCCACATGTACTGCTGCCTGTGCCTGCTTAGGGACGAGGCCATCCCCCTCCCTCCGCTCCCCTTCTTCCTGTCCCTCGGCAGTGCCGACCGTCTTCAGAGGGTGGAGGGAGTGACCTGGGCCCGAGCCTGGACCTGTGGGGGCGTCCCAGCGACGGCGCACATGGACCCCCTCCTCCAGCGGGACGAACGGTGCTTTGAAGTCGTAGTCGGCAGCAGCAGCGGAGGAGGAGGAGGAGGAGACGGGAGGAAGAGGAGCAGGAGGAAGAGTGGCGTGGGGAACGGAAGCTGGGGCCCCCAGGGGGTCTGAGCCAATGTCCTGCAGCGCCCGCTCCACCGGCTGGCTGTCAGCTCGCGCGCAGAGGGGCCGCAGAGGGAGGCCTGCGATGAGGTCCAGCACCACCACGGCTTCCGCGCCAGGCGCCAGTGTGGCGGGGGGCGAGCTTGGGCTGGAGATGGAGATGGAGAGAGAGGCGGCCGCGGGGGTAGGGAGGCGGGCGAGCGATGCCCCGCTGGCTGCGATCTGCTCTGCCCATGGCACGGCGCCCAGGGACTCCTGCGCACAAGACAAGACAAGCCAGATTTGACACCACCCACACGCACAGACGGTGTTGACTGCCTGGACAGCACTGAGAGAGGGGTTGCATGCTGTGTGCCAAATAAGAGAGAAGAAGAGGGAGGGAAGGAGAAGAAAAGCTTCCCCCACAGACCTGAGCTGGTTGCGCAGCTATCCCTGGTCTTGGAGATACTTGGAGGCTTGGCCCTGGCTGCCCGAGAGGATATTTCTCTAAGAGGTCCTGTGCGAGAAAGACAGACATTACAATTAACAGCAGACAGCAGCTGTTACAACAGCACTATAACCACAATACTGCACTCGGAAGCAGATGGCTCAATTACAGCCACTGTTATTAGCCTGGCAGCCATAACGAGAACCCTCATTAATTAAGACAATACCATGTTTATAGTTCATACCAATTACCTAAGCATGTAACACACTAGTGGTGTGTTCAAAATATCGATATGGCTATACATCGTTGCGGGCCTCTTCACGATACACGTATCGTTACAGAGGGGTCAGTATCGATATTTCACATTTATTCATCATTCAGCATTCATATTTATTTATTGTCACTCCTTTTTACATTTCTTTGTCCTACATTTACATTTACAGCTGAGAGAAGTGTTTTAAAACCAGATCATGTAGATCAACTGTTGTTCCTAAACAATAACGATTTTACTGATTCATTGTCATTTGGTTTTGTAAAAGGCAGCTTTATTTTTTACCACTGCTAGTGCCAGGTTAAAAGGCAGCTATTTTTGCACTACAGGCTTGTGAAGAAGGCCATGTTTAAGTTATTTAGTTATTTACTTTAATCATTACTATGTTTTTTATATTTGAGTTTTTATATTTATATTTGTTATATTTTTGATATTTTTCTTATATTTTACCTGTATAATTTTCTTTCTACTGGCAAGTTCAGTGTGGTGGTGGTAAGTTCAGATGTAATTGAGTAATTGCACTACAGGCTGATAGGCCTGCTTAAGGCCATGCTTAAGTCTTTGAATTTAGAAAATGAGTTCAAGAGTTCAAAGGAAGCATTACATTGTAACTGCACTGCAGTCTGGCATTTTTGCTATCCAGCATAATAAAAATATCATTTGGGTATACATATGACAGGTTTCTTAAAAATGTATGTAAAGTAATGTAAAATATTGGGATATGTATTGCTTTGAAGGTCATGTATTAGGATACACATGTATCGCAATAAGTATCGTATCGTGACCCCTGTATCGTGATACGTATTGTATCGTGAGGTTGTTGGCAATACCCAGCCCTATAACACACTCACTGTTATTATTAGCCTTCAACTGATGGTCACCAGTGACCGATGTTATGTTCTCTGTGGAATATAACCACAACTATGCTGGGCTATATGTGCCATGAGCACTCGTGATGGGTTCTTAAAAGGACCTGGATCTCTGTTTTTAAATGTATTAAAATACCTCTAGCACTGTTGGGTCAACTTGAATGTAAATTGTCACTTGTTACTGGATAAATTCCATATTACTGTATTTACTTCGTTTATGATCCTATTCATATGTTGCTATATAACGTGTGTGAAACTCGTGTGAATAAAAACAAGCGCAATCACCAGTGGCAACCTGGCCCCCCATATGGACGGACAAACACAAGGACAGACAGACAGACAGACAGACAGACAGACAGACAGACAGACAGACAGGCAGGCAGACAGACAGGCAGACAGACAGAGTCAATGCAATACCTGATCAATCCCTCCGGGGACCAGGTAATAATAAAAATATATAAATAAAAGGACCTGGATGCTCTGCTGGTCCTGCTGCAGGAAGCTGGCCCTCTGCTCGTCCAGCCTCATGCGCTGCACCCTCCACATGGCCTTCCTCTCGCGCCAGGCCGCCTCCTCCGACAGACGGCTGTACTGCTCAATCAGCTCCTTCCTGTGGGCCAGAGAGTTAACGGAGCACGGCACACCGCATAAGCACTGGCTGATTGCTGTGGCATCACACACACAGGGCTTTGCATGGAAAAAAGTGACAGAGCCCTCACCTGTGTAACGGTTTAAGGAGACTGCTATAGTAGCTGTTCACTTTAATTAGGCAGCTCCTATCTATCGAAGCGCTGCACTCATTTTTGCCACCTCCACCTTCCTTTGTGCTGCCTGAGCTTCACACCTGGTCGTGCTGCCTTCTGCCGCTGCTGTTCACTACCAGATATAGAGCCATGACACACACGCCTGTAGCAGCCAGCGTTCAAATCGCTCGTCTCAAAGCCAGTTCCTCACTATCTATAATCCTATATCTATTATTTATGAGTACACAATTACCCATACTATGTACTATTGTTGGTGAAGTGTTTTGAGACCATGGCTATGGTGATATCGCATTTTAAATATCAATAAGTTGAAACTAATGTGATAATCCTTCCTAATGGCCTCCATATGGACGGATGCTGGCGGCGTGGACAGGAAGGATGGGGGGGGGCTACTGCACATTACATTACACTTCACTTAGCAGATGCTTTATGCTTCTATCCAAAGTGACTTACGACAGAGGGCCCAAATCAAGGTACAGTTATGAAGAGGAGAAGAAGAGTAAGGAAGAGCTGAACAGAGGAAGTGCAGACAGAGTATGGGCTAGATCAGCGCTGCGTTAGTGAGGGTGTGATATCATGGACGAGGGGGACCCACCTGGCCCTCTGCTCCAGCTGCTGCTCCAGGGCCTGCAGCCTCCTCTCGCGGTCCCTCAGCTCACGGGCATAGCTGTAGTCGTCCTCCTGCTCCTTCCGCCGAGCCGTGCTCCGCCACTGCAACAAGGAGCAGAGCAGTCCGCCATCACTGATACTAGGCTTGCACGATATTGGAAAAATGTGTGATATGCGGTAACATTGCTGAATGTTGAATTTATCGCAATATGTTTTGCGATAAATAAACATTTACATTTTTAAATATAGTTTAAACATTTAAGTATTTGTATGTAGTTTTAACATTTTTCAGCTTAATCTTCACCGCTAGGCCGTAACCTATGCGCAGCCTATAGGGGTGGATATCAAGGGCAGTAGGACTCCATTTGATTTCCCAAATATCTTCATATGTGGAACGTGAAACATCTTACAGTAATGTCCCATTTACTGCAGTTAAGCCATGTTTTACGATATGTATATCACGATATTGTATATTGACATAGCACAATATTTTCGATATATTGTGCAGCCCTAACTGATACTGAGCTGTGGTGCACCCAGCTGGGATTCTCCGCACAGTACAGGGGAACTAGCCTAGTGGGCCAGACTCTGGATGCTCCTGATAAACAAACACTACTTCCTATACTTTACGGAACCTTCTGAGCCTACCTTCACCCAACTGTCGTTAATTATTTTATGTCTGAATGCAGCATACAATTACATGCGCAAGTTAATTATTAACATTAGGACGGATTTCCTGAATCAATACGATTCCAATACACAAGGTCACAATATGATATGACTGTTGATGTGATACCATTCGATACAACATCAACTTAATTAATATATTTTTATTTCTTATGAATGTCAGTTTTGCTTGTTTATGAAATGTCTGAGTGGAGAATAACCCTCTGCGCGCCAATGTTTAGCCAGCCAATGTTTAGCCAGCCAATGTTTATATATATAAATAATGACACCAGTATATACCGGAAGAAACCTATTATTAAAGTATTGATCTGTAAATTTTAATATCGCTCTTTCATTTTTTGAATCCGTATTAATATGTACTGATACATTATTTTTGTTTTAACACAGCCCTAATTATCATCATTGCTTTCAGCCCCCTAATAACCCTCCCTCTGATTGGTTTGCCAGAATTTCTAGCCGTAAAATCCAAAGCCCTCGAAGTGTACCCTGACACAGTGCTGCAGCACAGTACAGTATTAGTACTGTACAGCCGAGGGACCGTGGTGCACTAGCCTGGCTACAGAAGCCACAAAGTGGGTTGAAAAGCATAGCCGGGGGCAGTCAGGGGTAAGAGAGCAGGTGGAGGCCCACAGTAAGATAAGCAGGTGGCACTTGGAGAGGCTGAGAGGAAAGGAGTGGTGGAGAGAGGGCAGTGGGAATGGAAGAAGGGAATGAGAGAGAGAGAGGGAAGGAGGGAGAGAGAGTGGGAAGGAGAGAGAGAAAGAGTGGGAGGGAGAGAGAGAAAGAGGATAGAGCGGGGGATGGAGGGCTGGTAGATGGATGAAGGTGAGAAGCGACAGATGAAACCCCAGCATGACAGTGGCACCCCCTTAAAAACACACACACACACTCAAGCTCACACACATATATATGCACACACACACACACACGCACACACACACAGACACACACATTTTCTCACTCCCTCTTTCACATTCTCGTTTTTTTGCCTTCCTTCTCACTCACACCTCCAGTGTCGCTCTCCTCCACCCACTCTCCCCACGCAGGCACTCTCACCTCCTGTTCCAACTCCAGCTGCTGCTTTAGCTCCTCGAAACGCTCCCGCTTCTTGGCTTCCTCCGCCAGCCGCTGTGACACCACACGGCCTGCAGGGGGACACAGAGAGTCGAGGCTGGGGGCGAGGGCGAGGGCGAGGGAGAAGGGGGCAGTCTCAGGGAGCCCGGGGATTCATTTATCATTTCTCTCTGCATCTCCCCCCTTTCATCATGGCAGGAGATATATGAGGGTTGCAAAATCAATTTGCAATCAATTGCAATTTGAAACTGGGCAAAGAGACTGTTTTGAAAAACAAACAGCTTTTACGCGGGGGCCTGTGCAATTTCTTAGAGGGGCCTGAGCAGTGCAAGCACTGACGGGCATTTACTAAAACACATAAACACATGACATTTAAGCCCCTTCATTATTCCAGCTGCCCACTGGGAGTAATTTATTGGAGACTAAATTAGCAGTTCACAGAAATGGATATTAAAATGTTCCATGAGGCAATACATTTCTTTATTATCTCTGTATGTGTTGAGAAAAAAACAAACTTATGTCTTAACACTATTTTCCGTTTTCTTGAAATCTTTTCAATATTTCTAGTCAGATGTTTGTTTTATTGGAGTAGCTTGAGACAGTATTTCACCCTCATTAAAACTTATCACCATTTTTGAGTTTGCAAAAGGTACTTGAACTGTTTTCAGCATTAACATGTATACAAGCTGTTTATTTTTCTGTCTAAAGGCTAACAAGTCAACTAAAAATAAATTCATCAAATGAGTCTTCTTACATAAGTATTTAACACTTACATATATTTGTTTTGCACCAAACTACTCTACTGCGATAACATCTAAAGTGAGACAGAAATAGCTTTTCAACTTGTTCTGCAGTTTTTTTTTCTTTTTCAATTCCTCTCGGTAAATGTACAGAGATCGAGGTTGAAGAGATAGTGGCCCTGAACTGTAGTGGTGCTGTCGACAATCAAAAGGACGTCTACCAGGGCTTTGGGTGAACCTTTCTAGAATAATCACAGTCCTCATCATGAGTCACTCCACTGTCACCTCAACCTTGGGGCTGTGGCAATTCCCCTTCAGGCAGAGAACACCTCTCCCAAGCCTAAGTTTCACAACATGCATATTATATCTTGTATTACACTGCGTGCAATGTGTTGCTATTCATTATCCATTGGATGGTTTCTCGGTTCATGCAGATGAGAAATATCCCCACGGCATGTTACCACTGCCAACTTTGGGATAATTTCCTCAGGCACTGGCAGTGTTAGATTTACACCATATGTAGCATATTGATGGTTAGCCAAAAGCTATATTTTGGATTCATATAAATCTCTACATTGGACTCGTTTAAAAACCTTTCTCCGTATGTTAACCAACCTTTATGCATGCCAGTATACAGATCTTCCAGGTTTATGGAAAGACCTAACAATTACGGACCTTCACCCAAATTTCAGCTGCTGTATTCAATATATTTCTCAGAATGTTGGCTGACCAACGGTGGAATTCCACAATGATTAATAGCTTCTTTGGATGCTTGGTTTGGGGAAAAGAGTCTTAAGCATCTGAGTGGTATGTTGAAACTTCCTCTTTTTTCCTATGTGGTTGTGCCTAATTGGACATCAAAACAAGCTGGCATTTCCTAGGCATCTGTGCCTTCCCACAGATAATAATTTACAATCACCTTGTTATTTTGCTGTTATTTCACAACCTGCCTGATGACCCCCTGACAGGGCAAACATTTCCGTTGTGATCACTCATAGGAAAAGCTCAATTATGATCTATTGTGGTCAACCAAATGGCATCTTTGTATCGGTTGAATAATCTGATTTGTAAATCACATATTTCAGTTTTTAACTTATTTTCCTTTTGAACACAAATAAACGTGTACTTTTCAATTGCAAGTAATAATGGTTCATACAAATAATGGTTTGTGAAGAAATAATACAGAAAGAGAAACCGTGTATAATATACATAATATATGTATCTTTTGTAAGTGTAAAAATGGGCAATGACTTTCAGGGTTGTGAGTACAGCACTTGTGGAAAGCTACCGCAGTACTTACGGGCTAATACCGCCAGCTGTGAAAGGTAGCCCGTTCAGCCAACCATGTTCTTCCTGAGCCAGACAGCAGTGGAACTCACAAAGGCTTACGCGCACACACACGCACGCACACACGCACGCGCGCACACACACACACACGTGCGCACGCACGCACGCACACACACAAGTCCCCACAAATCTCCTGTGGGAAGACTGCTTTGTTGGCCAATTCAGGCCACAGCACAGCTGTGGCGACAGCAGAGCACGGAGGCTCGGCGGGTCTTACCTCGGATGCTTTCCAGCGTCTTGGCGGCCGACTCCCTGACCTGATTGATGAGCTCCTGCCGCGCCTGCTCCGTGCGTAGCGCCTGACAGCGACAGCCAAAATGAACGACAGGGGTGAAAAGGACAAAAAAACAACAACAACAAAAAAAATAGTAACACTCCTGTTAGGGCCTTTGGCTCCACTCCTCCTGTGATTCCACAGAGGGCTGGCTTAATAGCTCCTATCTGTCTTTTATGTTCCAGCGCAAAGAGGGAATAAGCTAGTTAGTGATACATTAGCACACACAGTAGTGTTGTTCTGGCTAGTGTCACGCCAGAACGAATGTGACGCCAGCGTATAGCCAGGCTGCCTGGGTAATAATAGGAGAACACATTTGAGGTCTGCGGGCGCGCCTTGAGCTTAAAGTGGCCTGAAGCCTGGGATATACTCGCCGTGCAAAGTCGTGCACGCGTAAAAGTGACGTCAAAATGACGTCAGTGCACATCTGGTGTGGCGTTTTCGAGTGCGCCTTTGCAGTGTCTGCACCTCATTTTTTTTGTAACTTGCGCGCAGCAGCCCATTGAAAACAATAGGCAATGGCTAGTCTGGTTTCAACTAACTTAACCTAGTAACTACCAGCCTAAACATGTCTCTTCCATTGCTATATCCCAGGCTTGATGCATCACCACTACCGGTCCGAAATTTCCTTCGGGATTAATAAAGTTTCTCTACTCTACCATCCGTGATGGTGGCGCTACTCTCTCACCGGCAGGTAAGCAAAGGGACTCGTTGTTACCTGCTCCTCCCTGCTGATGGCGCTGTGCTTGGCGATGCACTCCATGCGGCCGCGGTAGATGGCGCAGTCCCGCTCGATCTCCTCCACCTCCTGCAGCGAGAACGTCACGGCGATGCGCGGCACCGGCAGCTCCGACCAACAGATGTAGTGCTGCACGAGGAACACGTACTTCACATTACATTCAGCAGATCATTTTTATCCAAAGCAACTCACGATTAAGGAACACAACCATGGTACAGCCATCATAGGACATCAAGGGAGAAGACGTAGGAGAGAAGTTTAGAGTTGGTTGGTGTTAGAAGTGAATATACAAGGTGTTCTAGGAGGAGATTAAAAAAGCTTCTTGAAGCTTCTTGATTGCTGTACCATGATTGTTTTCCTCAACGAGAGAGGAATGACCGCGGCTGTGTAGAAACTGAAAACAACAGCAAATGTGAGCTTCTGGGCGAGGACGTTTCAGTCATCCAGAAAATAGAGTTCCTTCCGAGCGACGTTCTACACAATGAGCAACACATTTTCATCAGCATGTGTTAACTGTACCCAATAATAGTCAAATGACCTCTACGGTATTCCATTAACAGATGGAGACCTATATTCCTACCATGCCAGATTTTGCATGAGAATACGGACTCCAAATGGCTGGTTTATAGCTTGGCCTCCAAGTGAGCCAGCCAGGAGAGATTTCCAATGACTGACCTGAGGACAGCAGATCTTCAGCAGATTAATGGTCTTCCCACAGACATACACGTCATTGGCGATGTGCCTGAGGAAGACTGGAACGCAGTCCTCCACGTTGTTCGAAATCAGAGTGTAGCCTTGGGTCCAGAAATGCTTGTCTGTGTGGGAGGCATGAGAAGAAAGCACTTCAACACAGAGCACTTCAACCGGCACACCTGCCTTTCCGGTAAAGCCCAGATTTTCCATTTACAAACGATCAAGTTCTTGACTTGGCTTTAAACCTTATCTACGGGCGCAGTCCCAGCTTCAAGCAGAAACGCTCAATGTGTGAGGAGAAAAAATAAAAAATAAAAATCGCTGCCGTCGTAAGATTATTCAGCACATTTTCCTCCTATCCAGCTGAGTCTTGCTCAAGTGAAAAAAAAGAACCCACAGACAAGCAAACCTACAACTTCAAGTGGGTGAGTTATTTAATGCCATTTCCTCAGCAAGGGCAGACACCTATGACTGTAGGACCAACTCAGCATGACTGTTCTCACCTCTGTGGACGAGGTAGTCCTCATTCACCTGGATCATGAACTCTCCGTACACGTCTCTGAACACACCGCTGTACACCCAGTCTGACACAAATCTACACACATACACACACACACACACACACACACACACACACACACACACACACACACACACATTGCTATCAGACATACACACACACACTGACCTTCAACAGACCTTGGAGACCAGTTGTAAAAGCTTATATCTCATACTCTTACATGTCTAATAACATCATCATACATAATGTACATCATAAACACAATTTACTCAACGGGACTGAGCCATAATTACCAATTACCTATAAATCAATTCTAATTCCAAGTATTATAAATCCTCATTTGGTATGTGCCAAATATGTCCTCCTATGACTAAATCAGAAAATAAGGCCCTGTAGTAAATGTAATTAAATCCTCATGGGATGTGGGATGTGAATACCTGAATGACATAACTATCACCATAGCAGCCATATAAAAAGAAGTATGAAAGCAAAACAATGTTGGTCTGCAAGCCTAAAATGCTTATCAAGTCAGTGTGGATTTTGGCACCATGGGTACTAGATTGGGAGGGGATTGGGGGGTAGAGTGTGGTGTTTGTGGGGTTGAGTGTGGTGTCTGGGGGGTAGATCTCTTGTTGGGGTGTGCAGGGGTAGGTAAAGTGGGGGTGTGTCTGGAGGGGGCGGGAGGGGCGTACCGTGTGTAGGGCTCACAGCTGCTCTTCAGCAGGGACAGCAGCACGGGGTAGTTCTCATTGCTGCCGTTGCTCTGCGCCTCATTGTACAGGTACGAGAGCAACTTCACTCCCTGCGGTGGGAGAGGACAGGCTTCATTACGCACAGGCAAGCACACACACACACACACAGTCCCAATGCCACACACACGTATACAAGACAGATATGCACACAGGCACATCAGGTGCACCTATGACGAATCTTCCTCCACAAACACGCTCACAAAACACACGCACACACACACACACACGGTTTTTCAACATCCTCCACACACACACCACCACCACACACACTTTGAGAAATCACATTCTACATCTCCATAAAGCTGCACTGCACATTGGCTTTTCCCTTTGTTTCCGCTGTGTTTAGTTCACACATAGTGATGATCAGCATTATGCTCTCATCTCACCACAGGGAAGGTTGCGTGGACCCCACTGGACGCTGTATCCACACAGCACAGCTCTGACAGGTACCTGCAGCAGATGAGTGCACCACACACACACAGACACACACACACACACACACACACACACACACACACACACACACACACACACACAGCAGAGAGTCAGTCAAGCGGCAGCAACTCTGTGGAAGCTCAACGCACCAGTGCAGCACGGCTACATTATTTCTGCACACGTCTTTATTCACAGAAGACTGCAAGTGTGTCTGATAAATGGAGGTGACGCGAAGGTGAGAGGCAAGAAAGTGCACCCACCCCACACACACGCACGCACGCACGCACGCACGCACGCACGCACGCACGCACGCACACACACACACATACACACACACTTCTCTCACCTAAGCTGGCCACCAAGCTTGCGGAACAGGAATGCGATGGTGAGCAAGCTGAGGGTTGGCGGGGTGCTCAGGACACAGGCTCTGTAGTAATGGAGGCATCGCCTCAGACCACCTGTGAATGCCTGGCAAGAGGAACATTTAACACACATATTTAAATGGGTTTGCCATGATAAGGAATGCTAAATTATTTTTGCAGTTGCTTAAACTATCAATCATTTGATTAAACGATTCACTGTTGAAACATTAATCTATGTTCTACAAAGGACAAACTGATCTTCTGCTTAGGCATCCTGTTTTGTCCACATCCTGAAAATACACATTTTACTGCCACAGATGAATCAATAAATAAAAGGAAAAGTGAAATTTAAGAAGCCAAGATGAGACAGTGTTTTTCTTCAAAACAAACATGCTCTAAAATGCTCAAAGCAACTAATCCATCATCAAAACAGCTGGTGTCAGTGGCGGAACAAGCTTTCAACACAAGACGCTGTGTGTAAACAAAATTGTTGTTGTACATTATTGCATCCCACAGAACATACTGGTGGGAGTGACAGTGCCCTTGATATCGCAATTGCAACACCAAATCTCAGTCCAACAGAGGAGATTTCACAGTAGTTTCATCTGTTCCAGATTATGCTGTGTTTTGGCCAGGAGGGATAACGTGCAACTTTAATCTTCCTCAGATTTAAAAAAGAAGCGATTACATGGATTTGCAACCCGACTGCAACTTTTCAAACGTTGACTTCTTTGAACCAGTGCTGTCTGGCTCAAATTTCAGAAGGCAAATAGGCAAGCCTTTCACTAGCCGACTACTACAGTGATGAATAAATGTGTTAACAAAAATGACATCAGCAGACAATTTTAGCACACTGATTGATCAATGTTTTTTTTCTTCTGTGATAATATGGCATATTCAAAGACATCTCTTTCTGCAGAGCAGAGGCGTAGACTGCTAGCGGTTAACTTGCTTCTCTCTTTTATACGAGTTTACTTTTGTTTTGCAGCATCTGCCTTAAAGCATAAACAGTATGGGGTACAAAAAGATAATCTTTGGAGCAGCGCCAGTGACAATTAATTTGATTAGGCTATGTAACCACAAAACTGTTCCAACTTAAACTCAAACTGGGGGCTTAATGGCAAGCTAGTCGTAAAAAACAAGCTTCCCCTTTGCCAAGTTTTGCCAAGTCAAGTGGCCAATTATCGTTCAAATGCCCCTGCTCTTCTGCATTCCTAAAAATCTCAATCTTTGAAGTCTTGTCAAAGTCTATTTTCACAATTTTCTGCCGTCTGTGAATTCTGGAAGAACGTGCTGCATAGCAGGGATAAGAGTTCATTCAGTTAAAAACCCATTTGTGTTTATATAGAGCCATAACAATGCATGTGTCTCAGAGTGCTTCACAGAGTCCAAGTTAGACTTCAATTTGACAGCCCTACAACACAGGATAAAGAAAGAACTTGTCTTTGTCTTTTCTTTCTTTACATCTGACTGTCTTTGTCTTTTCTTTCTTTACATCTGACTGTCTTTGTCTTTTCTTTCTTTACATCTGACTGTCTTTGTCTTTTCTTTCTTTACATCTGACTGTCTTTGTCTTTTCTTTCTTTACATCTGACTGTCTTTGTCTTTTCTTTCTTTACATCTGACTGTCTTTGTCTTTTCTTTCTTTACATCTGACTGTCTTATTTTTGTTAATAGATGGGCGAGCTTACCTGCAAGACCAGTCCTCGTTGGAGTGCGCTTACCTGGAAGACCAGTCCTCGTTGGAGTGCGCTTACCTGGAAGACCAGTCCTCCTTGGAGTGCGCTTACCTGGAAGACCAGTCCTCCTTGGAGTGCGCTTACCTGGAAGACCAGTCCTCGCTGGAGAGGGCTTACCTGGAAGACCAGTCCTCGTTTGTGGGCGCTCTGCAGAGAGAAGCGGCTGAGTCGAAGGTAGTGGGTGCCGTACAGCGCCAGCTCACACAGTAGCCGGGACACGCTCTCCGGGGACGCCCCAGACAGACACACGTCGGGGCGCACATCAAACTGCACACAGTCCTGGAGAGGTTGAAAAATAAAATATACGTGAGACAAAATGAGGCGGCTACAGTAAAATGCCCGTTTTGTGTTCACAGCCAGAGCAGTGTTTGCAAATATCCAAATATCGGTATCCACAAACAACCCAAACTCCATCTGTCTGGGAAGTGTTCAATTATGCTTACATAATTGTATTAATTGAACATCACCGACACTTAAACCGTGCAGCAAATTTTTCGGGAGGGCACAACAATAACAGAAATGACTCCTAACACTACAGGCTATCTATCTATCTATTAGGAAATGCATGTGAAGGCAACTCAATATGCCCTGCGTTCCATGTGCATTCATTTCACATCAACACATTTCTTGTTTTATTCCAAATGATTTTAATAATTTTAATTTAATTTGTCTCTCTTCTTACAATTATTCTAGTTCACATTTTAATTACATTGCTCTTTTAAATTAATCTGTTTACTTTTTAATTACATTTTTTTCTCTTCTTTGTTTTTTTTTTTTTTTTTTGTAGTTTTTGATTGTTGATGTTCTTGCATTTATTTATGCAAAGCACACAGAGTTGCCTATGACTCAAAATGTGCTATACACACTGGCTGCTCCTCATGCACAGTACACATCCAGGAAAAAAGAACTGGGTGATTCCGTGTCAAATATTGCAAATATTAAGGGAGATTAAGAATGCGAATATTCAGATTAAGAACGTTTATATTCATTGGGACAGGCACTATACCTTTAATGTACAGTACTTTGCAAAAAGTTTTAGGCAGGTGTGAAAAAAATGCTGTAAACTAGGAATTTCACACATGCCTTCAAAAATGGAAGTGTTAATCATTTATTTTCATCAATCAATAAAATGCAGTGAATGCACAAAAGAGAAATCTAAATCAAATCAATATTTGGCGTGACCACCCTTTGCCTTCAAATGAGCATCAATTCTTCTAGGTATACTTGCATACAGTTTTTGAAGGAACTCAGCTATGCTGGTCCAAACATCTTGAAGAACTAACCACAGATCTTCTGTGGATGTAGGCTTTGTCACATAATCAGCCAATTTGGTATAATTGGTTGATCATACATGACTATAATCCTGCAAAATCCCTGACTTTGTGTGTACCCCTTTGTGTGAATTGATGCTGGTTTGAAGGCACCTGCCTAAAACGTTTGTACAGTACTGTATCTTTTTAGCCATGCACATGTTTACTGTTAAAACACCCACGAGGCTGAAAGGACTTGACGGGCATAAGTTGTTTTTTGACAAACGTTTAAGAAGGGAGTTACCTGATTAGGGGGGAACGTAGTGGAGGCCACGCCAATCAGCACGTTGAGGACGTCCTTCACAAGCTGGGTCTGCGAGTCCAGGGGCAGGGGGAGCAGGGGCGAGGGGGTCTGAGTGGAGCTCACGAGTCTCATCTCACCCTCCCATAGCCGGTAGAGCTGGTCGAAGGCCACCCTGCCCCCCTCGCTCAGGTACGGAGAGACCTTCTGTCCAGGGGGACTGAGAGTAAAGAGAAGAGTGTGTAACTTAACTTCCTTTCACAAAGTTAAAAAAAAATGATTGAGGAGCTGCTGAGGCGAATAACATGAGCTGTTTACTACTGTAAAAAGTGTATGCAACACATAGTGAAATTATGTTATTGTGCAAATTATGTTTTTTTTTTGTAGGGCTTGGTCACAATGCCTGGTGAAATATCAATCATTTGTACATTATTTGTTTTTTCGTTATCTTGTTTTTATTTCACCTCCCATAATGGAAGCAGGCAAATTTCATATCTCTCAGAAAAGCCACACACTACAGAGAGCTCCTGTATTTACTAATACAAAGTTTTTTAAATGTGACAATTTGGAAGTCTGAGGAAGAGCCACACACCTCCAAAGGTCACATTAAACAAAATGTATATGGTATGTGGATCATTTCTAACTTGGTGTGTGGATCATATTTAACTTTTTTCCGATTATACACTCTTGATTCTGATCTTGCACCCACCTAACAATAGGGTGTGGATGTGTGTAGTTTTTGTTACGTGGCATTGTATACATCTCCTGTCTTGGTCAGCACAACAGCTGGCTGTTCTTACCAGCCTATGGACTCCCAGCAGCGGCGTCTGGCAGGCTCAAAGGTGTGCAAGGCTTCCCACATGTCCACCTCAGGGATGGGGCTGGGCTCTGACTGAGAGTCTGGAGTCAGGTTGGAGGCCGACTGGAAACCCTCATCCTCCGACTGGTCCAGGCATGGAGGAACCTAGGGAAGCAATATAGAAGGATTTTTAAGACCTATTTTCTCTGAAAAGAGATTTTTGTTTCTGTAATCTTTTGGAGGGGGGGGGGGTACTTCTGTTGGCACCTTACCCTGATGGCCAAGCCAGTAACATCAGCGTTACTAGGCACGGGAGGCAGGTCAAGCTTGACGTCCAGGTCTGCAGTGCGAGAGTGCTGCAGGGCTCCGAACAGCGACAGTCTGGTGTCCCTCTCGAAGCGCTCCTCTACCTCCCCGCCCTGCCTTAGGGCCAGAAGACCCGTTCCTGGTAGGGCATCCATTAGGGCCACGGAGCTGCACAGACCCCCTAGATTGCCCCACTCCTCCCCACACACCAGAGCCCAGGCCCTGGCCTCCAGTCTCTGGAGCTCCTCGCTCTGGTAGCCACCCAGCGGAGCCCTGCGCAACACCGGCCGCTCCCTCCGCATGTAGTCGTTGCTGAAGGAGGAGGGGGGTGGAGGCACTGAGCCGGCCAGGTGCACCAGGAGCTCAAGCACAGAGTCCAGCTCAGCCAGGCCGGAGGCCGGCCCGTCCTTCAGCTTGCCCAGGAGCTCCTCCAGTCGCTCTGCCTCCTCCGGGCACCCCGACACCCGTAGGTTGAAGGAAATCATGAGCATTTTATTCCTTGAAGGAGTGGTGTTTAGGGGGCTCGGTGGTTTGGGCGAGGTGTCCTGAAAAAGTTTGGCTAGGAGAGCGCCATACGCCCGACTGCGGAGCGCACGCCGCACTCCTTCCCGCGAAATACCGCCCAGGGCACGTCGTTTCCATGACACTCCTGTCAAGCTGTTGTCACACAGGGCCCCAAGCAATTCTGTGATGCTGCTGCCGTTCCTGCAGCTAATATTGTCGATGTCTTGGAAGCTTGACATTGTAGTCAAAGCAAGGCTGCGCGTGTGAATCAAAGCCACTGCACAGAAAACTGAGGGGCAAAGAAACATGAAGGTAAACATCACTTGTCATTTTAGCGAGCATATTTTAAACCAAAAGTAGCTCGCAGCGTACCAAGAAATTTCACATTCTAGGTTTGCGGTCTCTGCGTGTTTGGGACAGCCCACTAAACTAAATAATGAGTGTTCGGTAAAAAAAAAACAGATGATCTGAGTTTATGATATTAGCTGGCTAGATGTCACCTCCAATTTTGTGTTTTGTCGCGCTAATCAACGACAGTATAGCCAGATGCCCCTGCTCTGGGACACACTGGTATGAAAATAGCATAGCTTATTGTGTCTAAGAAATATCTGAATGTTATCTGATGTTTAAGGATGCTCTGACCGTTACCTGTCATTGATTATGTGCATGCTAACACGAGACGGATAGCTAGCAATTCACTGTCATCACAAGCTAATGTTTTACCTGGTTGGGGGACCCGCGTATTCTTGCCGTTCCTCGGTCAGCCACGATTATATGCATGGTTCTCTACAAAGAGCCGAAGTCAAATATGAGACATGTGTGAAAATCCATAGAATAATGTTGTTATAAAATATACAAACCACTGCAGTTTATCAATTGAACCTCCTAAAGCGCTTCCCTGACTACATGAGACTGAATTCAACAATCCCGCCTATTTGGAAAAGGGATTGGCCAGAACAGAAAATTCACACAGTTCATTGGTTAGATGGTTGCGCTTACTTGTGTGACAACTTCCGGCAACAAAACGCCCGCAGCTGGACACCCTGATGACGCCGTTGTTGATAAGAGGTTAGCCTAGTTGCCACCGCTGTTTGATAATAATGAATAAATGTGCACTGCCCCAGCACTGTAATGCATTAATGGTTTATACGAATTTAAATTATTTTCTCGCAAAGAACAAAAATGTGCGCGCCATTTATGAAAAAAGAAAAAAAATAAACAGGTAGGGACAATGCAATTAGGAATGTGAAACACATTACATTACATTACTTACAGAATAATACAGTGGTATTATTAGCCAAAGGACATTTTAAACCAGCGTATGCCTTCACAGAATGTTAGCACAAGGGCACAGAATTAAACAATAAATTGCTTCTTGTACTGTACATGCACTGCAATCTGACAGAGTAGGATACACACTGGAGGCACTAAGGCAGTGTATGCCTATTACTATTGAATAAAGTTTAAATTAAGTTTGAGCCAGGCAGGGAAGGCTTCAGCCATGCAAGTTGGGGTTATCTTTGAAGGCATGAGAATGGGCTACATGCCCTTGAACTGAGAATCCACTTAACAAGGGACAATTTAAGGGTTGGTAGCTACTAGCCCGCGAAAACCGGACAGTCATTTAAGAGCTTTAGTTCCGACATCCGCATAGGCAAAGGCAGGATCTCATGCCTGGGCACTTTGCAACAGCCACTCTGGAAAAATACGATCCTACACACCACTGTTTTATGCTGCTGGGAATGGGAGATCTCTAATGGCTGTGCCTGATGAAAGTTGCCTTGTGCTCTGGATGATTGGGCATAATGCTGTCACTGGCAGGAGACCAGTGCTCACTGGTCTGGATGATTTAAGGCTGTGCAGATTAGGAGGGCTGGTTGCTGCTCTGGATGGCTGAGGAGTCTGAGGAGACCTGCTCGATGCCACTGTTGGCTCGAGAGCAATGCGGATGATTAAAAAGAGTGTTCTCCTTGCTCCTGTTGGCTGGAGACAATTCCTCTAGTCTACACAGGCCTGCCTGGACAGATCGCCCGTAATATGGTGTAGACAGCCAGCTCTGTGGTGAATCTCAAAGTCTTAATCTGGAGGAGTCTCAAGCCAGCGTGCCAGCTGCCCCTCCATCCCTTTGAAGATCAGCAGTCTCATAAGTGAGTCGAGATTAGAGCGCAGCAGGTGTGCTCTTACAAAGCGGATGCCCAGGGCCCAGCAGCGTTCATCAAGTGGTGCAGAAGTTTCACTCAGGGCAGCTGAGCGAACAGCTAAATTAGGCTGCTACTCACTCTGAGTACTCTTTTTCCTGTGAAAGTAGCGCCCTGAGGCCCATTTCACTGCTATCAGTGTTGGGGATGAATGGCGGCTGGGACTTAGAGAATACCAGCATCGGCTGAATCTCAACTAGCAAACTCACAGTTGTTTGGATGCAGTGCTATGAACTCAACCAGGTGCTTACATTTTGACATTCTTAAGATCAAATCAACTTATCAGTTATCATTACCTCAACAGCAGAGGTGGGTAATCCCAGCTTCGGAGAGTAAGTAAGTCCTGCCATGTATTGGTTTTACCTGTGCACATAACCCAGGTGATTTTACTAACTAGCTCATCCACCTGGCTGCAGAGTTGTGCTTATAAGAATCAGATGGTTTTGTGAGTTGTTATTATGTGGTATGGGCATTTTACTCTCTAAGGCCAGATTATTACCCATCTCTGCTCAACAGAGTCAAATACAAATGTGTATTTTGTACAAATGTGTATTTTGCTCACACAATTTCAGTGACCCCTACCTCAAATATTTTACTATGGTCATACACTGATATGGGGCTCATAGATATTGTCAAAACTTGACCTGTAAACACCTGAAACATGTAATGACAAATCTAATAAGGCAGAGTTATTGCTGATAGATAAAGTTTTTATTTTATTGCTAATGGTAAATGATAAGGCTGTAAACCAAGCCTTGGGTTACAACATGCTGAGGATGCATTAATGCCTCTATATGATCCTCAAAATGTGTACAGGGGAAGGCTTGTGAACTTCGTAACTATAGGTGATATTTGAGACAAGTCTGATGTAATTTCCCTCACTCCTGAGCATCCTTTAAACCACTACCCTGTGAATTATGTCAGCATCTAAAGTCCCTGCCATCATGTCAATGTTGCATTAAAGCTTACTGGTATGTTTCTAAATGGTAATTGCCCAGAAAAAAACTTTGTGCATGATGTATCATTAAGTTATATTTATAGAGTACATAATGGCCTCTTACAAAGCATCTCTTCAAGCATTACACTAAAAATGTAAATGCTGAATAATCCCTGAAGGGGACTTAATTCCGCGGAGAGCCTTTTTTACCCAATAGGCATGGAAGCTAAATTATATGCTATATTGAGCTGTAAGAAGGGATAGTTAGAAGATTATGCATATAATTTGGATATAAATGTATTTTTTTAGGATTTGAGCATAAACACGCATTTTAATTGGTCCACTTCAGGAATGGCATGCAGTAACATACTCTTATACCCAAACTTGTACTTGGAGGAATACCAGCTACCTCCTTTGACAATTGATTTCATTGTCGAAGTAACAGAATACTTTCATCTTAGAACATCAACATTTCAGGTTTTATAACAGGGATTTTGTTGTACAGCCATGTCTATCTTACATACACAGAATCTAAAAATATCTTCTAAATGTGTGCTATCTGAAGACCTTCGGGAAATTACTGAAATGCACATCATCCAGTTTGTGATATTTACTTCAAAGCATGGTGCCATTCACTTGTATTTACAGTAACAGAGTAAGGGTGTGTGGTAAGTGGCCTAATATAAGTTTTTTCTATGAAAATAAATTAAAATAGTATACCTAGTGGTGAGAGGAGAGGAGTATAGTTATAATGACTTCACTTTTTGTTCATGGAGTGGGGTCAAATCACGAGTTTCTTCAGCTGTGTTAAATTGGTCATGGTAGATGAATGTTCACAAAAAAGACAGGGTATGGCACTGAAAAGGGCTTTAAGTGTTTTCAATTCCAATTTATGGTGCCTTGAACTTAAAACACGAAGAAGACAATCAACACCTTTCCCCACACAAAGAGATCCAGTGCAGGTGTGATCATGACTAATCCTGGGATGCTGTTAAGTGGTTTAAGATGAACTCTTTTTGCAAAGGATATGTAAAACTATGTAAATACTTTAAAAAAATGTAATGAGAATAATCCAAAACTTTTAGCTTAATGGCACTTAAATGGTTGATTCAAGATTCAAGATTATTTTATTATTACATCTCATTATACTTGTGTAAGAGAGTAAAACCCTTTGTGTTTTTAGCTCCTCAAAAAATAAATGACAAATAAATAAATAGTAAGTGAAGTGTGTGTGTGTGTGTGTGAGGTGAGAGAGAGTGAGAGAGAGAGAGAGGGAAGGGGGAAGAGAGAGAACAACAAAAATGATGAAATGATGGAGGTGTATCCCAAAAATAACATTTTCTTCCCTTATCCCATGTTACCCAGAGCACATAGCCTTTTCCATAGAATATCCCCTCACTGCAATACTGCTAATAGTGATAATACATGCATAAACATGCAATGCCAAGAGATGCTGATCCCTGACAGTGCTTCACACCATGCTTGGATTCTGGATAATGATGGGGCTGAATGTTGAGGAACAAAAAAAACATTGTGGAAAATGCCCAAAAACTAAAGCAGGACAGGAGGCAAGATTGTGTAATGAGAAACTAGCACAGCCTATTTACAATTCCTTCACATTATGCGCACAAGCCAAACACTTCGACTTCAAACACGTTTCGTAATGTCAGAGGGGACACAAAAAACCTTTGAACATTCAAAATCAACTCTTACATCTGTTTTTGGTCAACTCATGTTTAATTTATTAGGACAACTGTCTTCTCACCTAGCTGTTCATATTCCCAGGTTACACGTATGCTAATATAGTTTATCGGTGAAGAGAGAACAGGTATCTCTCTCATTTTTCACACATTAGGGGAAAGGTGTGAAAAGGAGTTATGAATATGAAAAACACTGTATACAGTATATGAGTCACCTGGTGTCTGACCGCTCTACAAAAAGTCTCTGTATATGTAAAAGACACACAGCAGATCTGTTCAGTGCCTGGTTATGACTTGCAATCCCAGTGTAAACCTATACATAAAATGTGATAATTAAGTGTCATTCACAAACTAACAATTACTGGCACATTAACCCCTTGGATATGTTTTGGACTAGACTCAGCTTGCAGAATGATGTTCAGTGTATTCTTGAACACCTGCTACTGAGATCAATTGAGACCAATAGTGAGTTCACCTGGAAGACATGTACATGATGCAGTATCTTCTCGAAACAGTCCTACACACAGTTTCAGAAATACATAGCTAAGATAACACACACATTTGAATAAATGTGAGGACTGCAAAAGCCTAAGTGTAATTCTAGCATCAAGTCCCTAGGACATTCTCCACTTAGCCTGCTATGATGGAGTGACCATCAGTTGTGATGTTTTGTGTATTCCCTGCTGCCACACACAAGCGTTCAAAAGTAACTTTGCTGTTTTTCTGTACCTGGCAAGCCATGTCATTATCTTGGCACCATCTGGTCCAGCACTCAATTACTTTTAAAAAAAGAAGAAAAACCTACACTACAGACACAGCTGGGGTAATTGTAATAACCAGTGCTTGATGAGCGAGTCTAAAACTCTACACCAACTCAAACATCTGCACTCACAAGGGGTCGGCGGCGAATTCGTTCCTTCCTGCAGTCACAGTATTTACTAACTAACTCCAGCAGGAGAAGCTAGATCTTGTGGTAAAATCAGGAGGGGTTGGGATAATGAAGTTTTATTATTCTTCATGGATGCGATCCTAGGAGTCATTTTTCCTGGCTGCATATCTTGCGTCGAATCACACAGTACACTGATAACTTTGCCTCCATGGGAGTAAGGCTTGCCTTTGATATCTCCTCCCCTGCTCAGAGTTTTTTATGGAATCAGACAACAGGCATGTTTTTCCCTTTCATCTTATTTATTTTTCTCTATTTATATAGTGATTCTAATAATATTTATTTACACAGCACTCCGTTTTTCACAAGCGGTTACAAAAAAATTTTCTTTGTTCACATGCTCTACATGGTTTTGAATGCTGTCTTTACCGTTGGGTAAAACCTCTGCTTGAATAAACATTTGTTGAAAAGAAGTTTTTGAACCCCAAGGAATATTCTGGGTTTTGCATTAATTAATCATAAAATGTGACATAATCTAAATTAGAATGAAGGCCATACTCTGCCTGACCAAATAACATGCAAACAACTCCGCTTCCTTTTGTCGTATCCAAAAATATTGATGGTTGAAAAAAAAAAATGGTACGAGAAACAGCTGAAGCACCTATAAGGCATTCCTTTTACCACTCAACAGATGCACTGGCCAGGTTTTCTTACATATATTCTGAAGGAATATTGCTATTAATACAATGTTTTGTACATAAGGTTTTCTGGGTCATGCTGCAGTATTTTTTGCTAGGTTGGTGTAATATGGAATAAAAAAAAACGACATGAACAGTTGTTTTTCTCTCCCCATCTGGTAAGCTATTCTGTTGTCTGTTTACATCTGTGAATTAGACTGCCAGAATATTGCTGTGTTAAATTAATAGTTCCCTTAGTGATGTTGTGCTGGCCAGGCCCTGAGGCAACAAGGCAGGCCCCAAAGCAGAAGGCTCACTTTGCCATATTTTACCGGTCGAGGAGGGAGGACGTTCCATGGCTGCACTGGGACCAGGTTCTGTGGATTTTGGTGAAGGTTAAACTTCCTGACCGAAACTTTCTGGGAAAACTGCTCCCTATTCACGAAAGCCCCACACCAGCAGTGGAGGTGGAATGCTGTGAAGACAACATCCTGGTTTGGGGCTGCTCTGTTGCCTTGGGCCTCCAACAGCTTGTAGTCACTCAAGGCACCATCAATTTTAAATTTAGGCTACAACATTTTTCAGAGTAGTTTGACTGGCTGGCTAAAAACCTAAGCTCAATACAGGCCTTGGTCGAGAAAACATGGCAGTGGTCTGCAATAGAAATATGCATAGGTACCGAGAGTGGTTTGAATATGTGAGTAATTCTCAGTTATTTGCTTATTATTCATAATTCATCCTTGAGCTTCTGTGGGTTTGATTGGCAGCTTTAAAATTCTTGTTTTCTTATTGCTGAAGGAATCTACAGATGGTTAGCTTTCCGGATTCTTAGTTCTCAGAAGGAATCTCGTGAGGTTCTCGTGAGGATTACGAGATAATAGCACTTTTACAGTCAACTAAATACTGCAAGTCTTGCTGTGGGTGGGTCAACCTCGGAAGTGAGATCTTTACTTCAGCGTAAACCTTTGTGGTCCTATGCTGTCCCTAGCAGCGGCAGTGGTAAACACTTCTCGCGACTGCAGGAATCTCGACTTGTGAGAATTAAATGAGCATCGGGAAAGCTAGCCATCTGTACATGCTTTTCACACTTCTTAAGCCCCTGACTGATATACTGTACATGTTACTGTTTAATTTGCATTTGTGTGCATTGTGCCCGTAATCGTTGTGGCAACTATACTGAAATAAAATATATAGTGCAGTTTTAACAGGATTGTAAACTTTTTTGTGACTTCATATTTCATGAGCTGGTAAAACACATCAGGAATTTATAAGAACTATTAGTGATTTTAAACATTCTTTACACACATAACCTTTTATAGCTAATATGTTTTGCTCTGCTAGATTTCCATTCCCTCAGTACACTGCAAAAAACTTGGCTCTTCTTATGCAGCCCAGACATCCATGAAAAAATAAACAAAAACATGGAGGTCACCCCTCCCCCAAGAACTGTATTCAGTTTCTAAGATCACTGAGGGTGGGGGTGAACCCCCTCTCTTGTGAATGAATATATGAGCCAAGGAATGAATAAAACATTCAGTTGTGTTGTGCAAAAAGCTCAAAAAGTCTTTTTTTTTTTTTTTTAAATATGCATTAATGGAAACAGCACTTTTTACCTACAATGATCAGTAAAGACAAAGAGACATTCCACACCGAAGTCATAAATGAAAGTTTCTCTTTATTAATTATGCATGAGACATCCTGGATCTCTTTGACCACACACAACTGAGAAGAGAGCAACCCGATAGGGACAGATCACAGCGTGTAAGAGGAGGGGGTATCTTCTGAGCTGCCTCTGATGAAAGAGTGACAGGGGGTCTTGAACATTGTCTACTGCACTTTTACACTCCTCGGGTCTCTTAAAGCACTGCACGTTTACGAGGAACAAAAAAAAAAATCATCATCTCGACAACAGCACAACAAATTGGATTTCTCGAAATCAATGCATAGGATTACACAAATAGAATACAGTGTCAACAGGATACTTCTTTTTAACAAAGGCATATATTATAGCACATGTAGATTCTTAAAAATAATAACTGCACAGCAGTAAGAAAGGTCACTGTCAAGTGTAGATACAGTTGCTTTCATACACACAGTGGGCTAGCTTGGAAACACATGGGATAAAACACACCATCATAACAACCTGCGCTATTTAACACTCTACTTAGAATACTCTTTTTGCATCAAGACTAAACTGAGGAATGGCAGAAGTCACTGGAAACAGTCTTGCATTCCCTACGACTTCGTCTTAAGTGTGTTTTGGCCTCTCGCTAATGCCATCCACCTCCTACAAAAAAGCACACACCACGGACACCCGCTCCCACCCGTAACCCCCACCCCCAAAAAATGCACATTTTTATCAGAAAATAGCCAACATCACCACTCAAGACGTGTGTCTCCTATTGGCACATTATGGCAGCAAGACACATCTACCACATAATACCACATAACACCACGTCTCAACGACGCCACTGTGCTCCTATCAACGTACTTGCCATCAGCACTCATGTTATTGATAACAATAAAAGCAATAAGAGTAATATTCTCAATAAGGCACGTAGCGGTAAAAAAAAAAGCTTTAAGAAGAAGCTTTGCATGGGGCAGGCTTGGTCTGAATGGGGGAACAAGCAGGAGAAAGAAAGAGAAAGAGAGAAAGAGTAGGGGGTGGGAAAAAAAAGAAAATCAGCAGTGTTAAAAGCATGGAGTCAGCAGCCTGCATGCAATTAAGATCAAAAGCGTCCCCCGCTGCTTCCATTATGCAGAGTGAGTGTGAGTGGGCAGAGCCAAGAGCCGCCAGGCCATGCCGCTCAGGCTGAGTGGATGCTCATGCCACAGGATGGGCGGCATCGGAGCGATCTGGGGGCTACATGTCTAACCATCTGCCGCTGCGCTAAGCGCTGGCAGGCGATTGGAGCGATGCGCTGCTTTCAAATAACTGTCGTCAATGTACGTGACAGGAATTTGGACTGCCACTTTGGGAGGAAAAAAAAATACAAAAGGGGGATGCCAGCTTTGCCATTTGCCATATCTGAGAAATCGTGTCTGGCTATTATAACATGAGTGCTGCAATGAAAAACCCAAGTGGTGGCTTGGGCCCTGCATGTAGATGTATGTGTGCGAGATGGGTACTTTCAAGGAATCGACGGGGTAGAAGTGCTGCTATTGTTTCTCACATGACCTTTTGCTTAAAGCACAACACAGTGTAGGCACTGCAGCTGACATCACAGGCATGAGTTCACCCTGTGAGTGCTACCCCAAGCCTCGAGTCATTTACAGTGATTAAGAAGTAGTTTTTTTGTTTTGCAACACTCAATTTGGTACAACGGAATTTAAAATGTCATTTTTTTTGCAACGATGGTAGTATTTCTCTGTTTAGGCCACCATATGTCCCAATACTGCATCACATCAAAGCAACACAAAATCAATTTCTGAAATGACAGGAGAAATATAACTGTACAATAACGTCAACACCAAATTAAACAGATAAATGTCAAAAGGTCCAATGACTAGGAATGAAAGCAGTTATCGCTATTCCCCTCTACCACTACAAATATAAGAACACACGATCACCACCCTAACGGAGTTTAATTCAGTCAAATTATCACAGCATGGGTTTGGCAGCATTATGAAATAGTTATACTTGGAGAAAATTAGGCTATTTTCATCAGAGAAGAACATGAAATGATGTGATCTTTATAATCTAACAAATTGTGTATCTTGCATCAGCCTGTTAATAAAATTATTGTTTTGTTGCGAAGTGATGTAATTAAGCCCCCCCCCCCAACATAATAAAAATCTCTCTGGAAAATATAAAAGTATCAAAGTGACTTTGCCAATATCAATAAACACCTCTCTTGAAACACGAAAAAAAAAAAAAAAAAAATCTATACTTTAAGTTGGTCCTTGTGAACACTACACTGTGAACATGTGAGGAAATAAATGTGCTATTGATCTTGGTATTGGTTTTCCAGTGTTTCCCTGCAAACTTTGATTTCAAAAAAACACTCATCATGCCCTAGGGTCTGTGGGCGACTGGGACCTATGAGCGGACTGGTTGCACAGGGCGAGAGAATCGATAGAAAAAATTCAATTAGAAATCAACAGGTTGTCAAAACCACCGATGCCAGCATGTCCGCCCCAACCAGTCAAGTTATTGTTAGCCGATACCCACAGTCCTGACCCCGTTGTGGACCTGTGCACACAAACATGCATGACCACAGAGAGCGTGACCTGTGGAGATTTCACGGGGCGAGACAAGACGTCTCACATCTGGGTCCATCGAGGCATCCGGTGTTTTTTTTTTTTTTTTTATGGGCGTCACGTGCACACGTTCACATTCACACATCCACACACATGTAACACACACACATACACACACACAGGTCTTAAAAACAATCAACTCAAGGCTATCCATTTAAAAAGTTAATATCTCCTTATAAAGCTTTCCGCATAAAGACTGCACGATTAAAAAAAATATATAATACAATTCTTAAAACATTTTTTGTTCTCTCTCTCTCTACACAAGAAGAAATGCAACATCTGATTATCTTAAGAGACCAGTGTTCTGCAGAGCCCACCTTATTGCGCCTGCTTTTTCATTACGCTATTACAGAAAGGGGAACCGGGTAGACCTTCTGTGTGTCATATTGCAGAGTCATGAATTTGTCTTTAAGTCTATGGCCGTAGCGTACCGTACCACTTCAGCCCATCAGCAATCCCTACGACCTCCCACATCAATAGCTTGGCACAAACAGGTGCTGGGGCTACTGGGAGTGGACTCCGTGCCTTTTCCATCCTCCGTCTCACACAGCTGGACGAGCCACTCTGGACGTCCTCACTTGTGGTGGATAAAAACCTGCTGGCCCCCCTCTCTCACCCACCTACGTCTCCTTTTCATAATTCCTTTCTTCCTCCCTGTTCCCAGGCCACGAAAAAAAAACACCCCCCTTCAGCCCTCTCCTCCTCCTCACCTCGCGTCACCCCTACCACAAAGCACTGCCAGCTCAGTACCACAGCAACCCTGAATACCTCTCACACAAACACCAACCACCCCCCACTCAGCCTACCCTCCCCCTCTGCCCCCCCTTCCCTTTCCCCTTCCCTTCCCCCCCTGGCCCTCATCCCTCTCTGTCACGCCGGCTTCCCTCGCGGCAGTCAGAGATCAGTCACTTTGTTCTCCAGCGCCGCGGCTATCTGCTGC
Organism: Coilia nasus; assembly: GCA_027475355.1. Classification (NCBI taxonomy): domain Eukaryota; kingdom Metazoa; phylum Chordata; class Actinopteri; order Clupeiformes; family Engraulidae; genus Coilia; species Coilia nasus. Next base: position 10,534,703 of record CM050208.1, read on the forward strand.
AGCCGCAGGGTGAGCTGTTTACTCTGCGCGGCCGGGTCCTCGTCTAAGGACATGATGATCTGAGGGAGAGAGGGAGACAGGGAGGGAGAAAGAGAGAGAGAGAGAGAGAGAGAGAGAGAGAGAGAGAAAGAAAGAGAAAGAGAGGGGAGAGAGAGAGAGAGAGAAAGAGAGGGGGGAGAGAGAGAGAGAGAGAGAGAGAGAGAGAGAGAGAGAGGGGGGGAGAGAGAGAAAGAGAGAAAGAAAGCGGGAGGGGATGAAGAGAGGAAGAGTAGGGGAGAAAAAAAAAATGCATGAGGACACAAAAAACACATTTAATAACTTAGGGCAGTGAAGTCCTAGAATATCCAGCAACTCTGGATATTGTTTCCACTGAAGTAGCGGTTTCCTACTCTACACTGGAAAAAAAGAAGGAAATGGTAGGCACTTACCCCATCGTAGTACTTGCTAGCATACTGGTAGAGCTGATGCAGGGCCACCTGGGTGTTGAGTTTGTCAGTGTGGGCCTGAGGAGCACAGAGAGAACCCCTTTTACAAACAATTTCACTCACAATGGTTAGAGATCTGGTGCTTTTTTGTTCAATTATTATTCACTAATGTTGCCTATCGTCGCATCTGCTGTTCTTGACCTTGGGAGGTCCAGGCTGAGCTGGCCTCCCCAGGAGAGATATTAAGATTTAAAATGGAGTCACAGAGAGGTCCGGTGTCCCATTCCTTACCCTGGATATTTCAGCCAAATGAGTGTTCATGTCCTGATCGCTGACTGGGACCATCTGCCGGATGCCCTTGTAGTAACTATGAAGAGGCACACAGACAAACACAGAGAGGGGAAGTGAGAGGGAGGCCGGAAGAAAAAAAGATGTACTGTACACCAGCGAGATCAAGCTTTTGCTTCACACAGACATCAGTGTTCATATTCTTTCATCTTGTCATCAAAACCCTCTTTGTTTCAATGTCATGACAACAAATGACTCAACAAAAAAATGACTCACTCGTCTACCATCTTCTTATAGGTAGAGATTTCCTTTGCATAGAGTAACTTGTTGCTTGGTGAGTCCTGGATGGAACAAAAAAATGAAAATAATGTTTAGCAATATGATTTTTTTGGAATGCTATTCTTTTACTGTGAAGTTACAGCAGATTTCCAGGCCTTCTCTTTCATGGTGGATTTGATGAGTAGTAAAAAAAGTCTGCAACACCAGAATGATGCTCCCAAAAACGTTTTTCATTAGTGTGATGTTTTGGGCATCGCTCTACACAGGGACATTTAACTTTTTTCAAGCATGACACTGGTGTCGCAAACTTACATGTTTTAACTGATTCACCTGGTGCTGTCCAACACCCAGGCTATTAAGACATATGTGCTTGTTTTAGGCCACTACATTTAGCGGCAGTGGGGTACCCACCCTGCTGAGTTTGTGCTCAGTTTTGGTGCACGCGTCCATGAAGGTCTGCGCGATGACGGACAACGAGGCGTCCATCACCTCGGTCGTGTGGACGTCAAAGATGAAGTGCGGGTTCTTCAGAATGTTCACCCAGAACCTCAAGGGCAGACTGTGGACACCAGCAGACAAGAAAAGTCAGCCATTCTGGCGCAAGTGTTGTCAGTGTTGTTGTTACTGTGCCAAATCATCTGATGCGCCATAGGACCAAGAAAGAGCTGTTTCAGAGTACAGAATAGAGCATATGCCATTGTGTACAAATCTACTGAGCTTTATATTTGAACAAGTGAACTAAAATCTTGAAATTACAATCTGGGATAAAACATTCAAACATGCCTGCAGAAGGGGCAATGTGCATTAGTTATTCACTTGTGACACAGTATCTTATTCAAGATGCTGCAGTGTTTACATTGCAACACGCATAAAAAAATACATCAAGCCTGGTTAGTCATGCCAAGCACACGTACCCATGGGACCAAAGTGTGAAGCTCATTTCATGGCCTGCCAAAAAAATTCAAACGCATGGCTTGCCTTTTTATTTGTCTATTTATTTTGCTCATCAGATTTTTTTGGTGTCCTGACTGAGATGAAGGACTCTGGGACTCGTATTGGAATGACTGGGCTCTCTAAGGGCCAAGCTGAACAGCAATCTTTCAGATTTACAATGGGAAATAATGGTTTAATGAAATTAGCAAGGGGAATAATTACCATGTTTGTCTGATAGTTTGGAAGCTTCATGCCTTCATACTTAATAGAAAGGTCCCTGCTGTTTTGAGAAAACAGCAGCACGCCCGACCAAGTCGACGTTATAATTGTATTGCTCATGGCCCCATTCGCAGCTCCCTGATCCACATGTCAATCATGAGCGTCCATAGGCGACGCGTTAACTCAAATAAACAAACATCGACTCGAAAGTAATTTATGCGCCCACAGGCCCCAAGCGGCAGTCATTAAGAATACAAAAGAGGGCAGTGTTTTTGTTTTAGTTTTCCTCATGACTTACTTCGCTGTGAATGGGCTCTGACAGCAGTTGGCTGGTTGGCCCCAGTGGCAAGCAGAATAAGAAAGAGAGGGGTGGAAGACAGAGAGAGAGACAGAGAGAGAGAGAGAAGCAGAGAGACACAGAGAAAGAGGCAGGGAGGGATAGAGAGGTAAAGAAAGGCAGAGAGAAAGGGAGAGAAAGACAGAAAAAGACAAAGAGACATGCAGAGAAAGAGAGAATAAAGATGCATACCTATTGGTTTTCCAGATGTGAATGGTCTCCTCGTCCACATTGTCATGCTTCAGGGCCTGCTCGTCCAGGAAGTCGAAGAAGTATTTAACAGCAGGCGGAACCACTGCCCCCGAGCAGAGAACGCTCCGGAAAAAGTTGTCGACAAACTGCTGCAGCGTGCCCTGGAACACCCATGTGTATTCTTTTAATTTGACAGATGCAGCAAAGGAAAGCATAATAATATAACACAATCCTCCGCAAGCAAAAAAGCTGGGATTTGGTGTACCCTGATAATACCCCAAAAAAACACTGCTTGGGAACATTAGCACTGTGCCTCAGTACAAAACACTTTCAGTGTTTGGCACAAAAGGCACTGCCTGTTGACTACAAATAGAGAGAAGTTGTGAAGTTGTGAAGTGATTGACAGACACCGAGGTGGCTCACCTTGACTGAGAGCAGGCGAGTCAGGCAGATCTCTGTAATGGCTTTAGTCATGGACTTGTCTTTAATGCTGCCCCTCTTCGATTTGATCTCGTCCAGCTCGTCCATTGGCCGTACCAGATGGAACACCTTGTCATCGTCCAGCAAAGCGTTTCCTGTGAAAAAAAGGCAGACTCTTCTGTGTGCCTCCACTTGGCAAGAACTTGGCATGGCCACATGTGATAATGACTGGCACATTTTACATTACAGCTGTTTGTGCCAACCGTGTGTGTTATGAGTAGGTGTGAGAGTATGTGTGTGTGTGCGCGCACACGTGCGTGTGTGTTTTACGAATAGGTCTTTGTGTGCGTGCGTACGTGTGTGTGTCTGTGTGTGTAAGTGTGTATGTGTGTATGTGTCTTTCATGTGTGTTGTTTACAGGACTGTGCAAAAGTCTTAGGCAGGTGTGAAAAAATGCTGTCAACTAGGAATGCCTTCAAAAATTAAAGTGTTAATCATTTATGTTCATCAATGAACAAAATGCAGTGACTAAACAAAAGAGAAACCTAAATCAAATCAATATTTGGCGTGACCACCCTTTGCCTTTAAAAGAGCATCAATTCTTCTAGGTCTATTGCATAGAGTTTTTGAAGGAACTTGGCTGGTACTGTAGCTTGCGCCAAACATCTTGAAGAACTACCACAGATCTTCTGTGGATGTATGCTTCCTGACATATACAACCAATTTGGTGTCGTTGGTTGATCATACACCTTACTATAACCCTGCAAAATCCCTGACTTTGTGTGTACCCCTGTGTGTGAACTGATGCTGGTTTGAAGGCACCTGCCTAAATCTTTGGACAGTACTGTATCTTTTTAGCCATCCACATGTTTAATGTTAAAACATCCATAAGGCTGAAAGGACTTAAGGCATAAGATGGGCATAAGTTGTTTTTTGACAAGTGTTAGGCAGGTGCACACAAAGTGCACACACAGGGGTACATTAGCCATTATAATCCTAATGTTTTCGGTGGATAGTAGAGGCGAACTCCGGCTAAACTACAGCAGCATGGCTGCCTCACTTACGCTCCTCATGGTTGTCCTGGCTCTGGTCGAAGGACTGCTGAGTGTGCAGAACTCTGGACAGCACCAGTGTGGCATTGTCTCGAACCTGTCACACACACACACACACACACACACACACACACACAGACACACACACACACACACACACACACAGTGAGGAAAACAATAGCAACACAACCCCTAAGGTCTGTTGTTTTTCATTAAGTTTAAGCATTGATGAATTACCTCCACCTATCGGCCAGGGTTTTAATGAGCTGTTGATTAACTCTTAATTAGATGTTGATCCGAGTGCCGATAAAAATTAACTGTCTAACCCGAGCTGAGGGCTGACTTGATCGTAGAATGACATTCTAGCACTTTGTTCGCCCCCAAGATTACACTAAAAACTCACTTCGTGTCTGAGCTAACTTTTTTTTTTTTCAGACACACTTCAAAACTTACATTGTAGTGGGCGAGTGTGTTCATCCGTCTCCATCTGCCTTCTTTCACTGAGGTCACATCCAGGTCAGACAGGATCTGTCCAGTGGAGCCCGGCCGCCACTCTAAACAACAGATCCTCCAGAGGTCAGACTTGCCATCTTCAAACACCACCATACTCATACAATAAATGCTGCGCCTGGATGGAACAGTATAAAGCTCCCCCCTTTTTTTTTTTTTTAAAGAAAAAAGAGAAAGTCGCAACGCCTGTCTGAGCCAGCATCCAGCCTGTTGAAAATTGCCTTGAAGATGCTGTCAATACAAAGGTGTGCTCAATTTGGCACCTAATCTCCCATCCAATATGTTCTGGATTGCTTTGTGTTTAGATGCCTGCGCTTCTGCTCCACCTCTCTTACAGCCTAGCGCAGCACTTTGGCACCCTTTCAACGCTCCCACATGCAGCAATCTGCTTAGCATTCTGATTAGCACCCAGAATGCAACACTCCGCATGGACACAGAGATAATTTATAGGGCCAGCAGCATTGCTGCACGATACTGTATACTATGAGACGGTGATAAAGGGTATACAGTTGGGCTCCTTCTAAAATCAGTAGGGGGCATAGTTTGTCCTGTGTAGCATTTTGGCAAGACTACAATTTTTTGTTTTAGACCTGAAACCCTGTTTTGATAATCACAGCAACCTCTGAACCACACTGAATCTGTTATTCCAGTAGTGGACTCACCGAGAGTGACACTGTCCACCTTGGGCCTCTGTGAGTAGGGCATGTTCCTGTACACCTGCTCAATCACCTTCTCCTTCACCTGGGTGATGGTGTCGCAGTTGAGCACCTTCACAAGCGTGATGTCTGGGCCCTCACCTTGGACTAGCACCTGCAGAGACTGTGGCAGCACAAAGACAAAAATGCCGAGTGTTACCTCACACATTCCTGGGAAATTCTCCCGGGAAAAACTGTGTGGAACAACAGTCAGGACACAGGGGACTTTTGATGATCAAGGTCTCTTCTCAGTGCATTCAAAATGGAGGGCCTCTGTGGCACAGTGACAACACCGCTTCCACTGTAATAAAGCAAGTGCACATCAGGCGCCATAACCAGTGACAAAAACAATCAGCTCTGTCACACATGAACAGGAGTGTCTCTACAGGGGCGTCAGGTGTTCGGTAACCATGGTAACTGCCGGGGCCCGAAAGCAACTCTCACCAGAACGGAATATTCCACGTCATCCCCCAGGAGGCCCGTGTCATTCAGAGTGTACTTGGCCTTTTTGACCATCGCGTCCACCGGGCCCTTCTCGATCTGGTGTTTTATGGCTTTGAAGAGCTTGTACAGAGGCTCGCCCGCAGAGTCCTGTGGACAGCAAAAAGGCACAACAGCTCTTTCAAAAAATTCTAAAATAAATCAAAGTTTGTTTTTCATGGTGTCTGTACTTTCTCTCTATTTGCGTTTGTTCTGAAGCATTAATAAATCCATTTAAGAGAGCAGGAAACATTTTATGGTGTGTCAGCATTCACCTATCAAACCTATGGCTACATTCAAAATGGCTCCCATTGATCAGAGACAAATGGAGTCATTGTTTGGGACATCAGAACAGCTTGCTGGCAGTTTTCTTGTTCATATTAAAAAAAACTACAGGAACACAATGCACACGGTGGAGGCCAAGCCCATATCTCTTCCAAAGCAGTCTGTTGTCAGGGTGACCCACGTGAGCGAGTGCGTTTACCTTGAGGAACTGGTAAAGACAGATGGACATCCAGTTGCACAGCATCCGCTCCACTACGGTCTCCGACCTGCCAGGGAGTGAGGGTGAGGGTGGGGTTGGGGGTGGGGGTGGGGGAGTGGGGGTTGAAACAGCGTGTGTGTTAGTACTTTTTTTTTGTCCGTGTGTTTGATGTCCCGACCGTCCACACAGCGGCGAGAACAATAAGTCATGCCCGCCTGAAGGAGACGCGCCAGTGCTCGCGCCCAAAGAGCGCACAGCGTGACTTCGGAGAGAGGCACGCTTTCATGCGCAATTATAATCAAGATCATTTCAGTGCAAATACCGTTTTGGATGTTTCTCTCTTCTCTGCAGGTGTACAGAATGCTACAAATTGGCACATCTAATAGGCAGTTACTTGCTAATCAAACGAACAGACAAATAATGGAGCTATCTTTACAGTATGTTTACCAAATCAGAGCCAGCTGAGGAAAGGCTGGATGAACTCTGTCCCTCTCACAGGGTCAGGCTCTGCAAATTAATGTCAGCATGGAATTAAAAAATAATCCTTTACTACCATCTACTAATACTATTATCATCATATTGGTAATGCAATTACTTATGTTAATACCAACACTAATGCAAATATTAATGCAGCACTCACTATAATAAGCACTTGTAATGCTACTAATGCATACACCACCAAGGCCGATGCCAATATTACATCAACAACACTGAGGCAGACGGTAGCACAGTATATATTTAAAAGATAATTACAGGCTTCAGTGTCACTGCGAGTGGAACTCTAAATTCATCCTTCCTGCCAGTTTCAGGGGCCTGTACTGTTTTGCTAGCTTTTTGTCTGACAGTCTAAAAGTGTGGGGGTGTCTCTGGAGTGGTAGGGGTGGTGAAGGAAGGGTTCCATGCTACACTATATTTTACAGTCATGTAATGTCTTTACATCATTAAGTACAGTGTAATACAGTTTGTAACAATATGTAACATTATGTGTTAACACTGTACCTTAGGGTAAGGATTAGGGCTAATGTTAGTTATGTACAGTGTACTTCATAATAAATGTTGTTATATTTAGATACGCTGTAAAGGAATACGTTAAAATACAGTGTTACGGGGTTGCCTAATGGAGTACAATGTGAGGTGGGAGAGTACCTGCGCAGCATGAGTTTGGGGTTCTTGCTGTCCACGTAGTCGTCCATCAGGCCGAGCAGCAGGGTCCTCATGATGTCGGTGTAGTACTCCAGCTTGCCGTGCAGTGCCACCGTCAGCAGGGAGGCGAAGTACACCTTCGCACGGGCGTTAAAGTCTGGCTTTGACTCCAGTGTGCGGATGAACTGCATAACACACACACACACACACACACACACACACACACACACACACACACACACACACACACACACACACACACACACACACACACAGGTACAGACACACACACACAGGCACAGATACAGACACACATGAAGACATTATGGAGAGGTTGTATAAATTGATGTGGATAATCCAGGGATTGAGTATTGAATGGTAACATCTATTCCTGAACTATGCATTCATCACCAATAAATGAAACCCAAGTAATCCAATTCACAGACAAAGAAATCGGTCATTCAGAAAAAGTAGTTCATGCGTGCAATCATGGTAAATGAGATTTTGTAGCTCCCAGGGAGACCTACATTGATGAGGAAGGTCTTGCTGTTGAGCAGGTTGGAGAACTGGTTGAGAGCCTGGGCCACAGTGGCCTTGCGGGCCACGGGGATGTCCAGTTTGCCTGTGATCATAACGTCATTGGCGCCATCCTTGGAGGGCAGGAAGAAGACGCGGTCCGTGTAGGTCTTGTAGTCCAGGAAGGGCATACGACCCTCGCTGATGTCGTTGGTGTGGTCCTCCATTTCAATCATCAGATCTTTGAGGACCAAGATGGGAGATGGGACACATTTACATTTGCCCATGCATGCGTGTGTGTGTGTGTGTGTGTGTGTGTGTGTGTGTGTGTGTGTGTGTGTGTGTGTGTGTGTGTGTGTGTGTGTGTGTGTTCAAGATGTTTGGCTGGTAGCTTGTCATTGTGTGTACCCCTGTGTGTGTACACTTTGTGTGCACCTGCCTAACACTTGTCAAAAAACAACTTATGCCCATCTTATGCCTTAAGTCCTTTCAGCCTTATGGGTGTTTTAACATTACACATGTGGATGGCTAAAAAGATACAGTACTGTCCAATGATTTAGGCAGGTGCCTTCAAACCAGCATCAGTTCACACACAGGGGTACACAGAAAGTCAGAGATTTTGCAGGATTATAGTCAGGTGTATGATCAACCAATTACACCAAATTGGTTGTATATGTCAGGAAGCATACATCCACAGAAGATCTGTGGTAGTTCTTCAAGATGTTTGGCGCAAGCTACCAGCCAAGTTCCTTAAAAAACTCTATGCAATAGACCTAGAAGAATTGATGCTCTTTTAAAGGCAAAGGGTGGTCACACCAAATATTGATTTAATTTAGGTTTCTCTTTTGTTCAGTCACTGCATTTTGTTACTTGATGAACATAAATGATTAACACTTCCATTTCTGAAGGCATTCCTAGTTGACAGCATTTTTTCACAGCTGCCTACAACTTTTGCAGAGTACTGTATGTATCTCTCCAGACACTTTATCCAAAGCAGCCTAGAGTATAGCAACTGTCAGATAGACCCTTTTAACAGTCCCAAAGTACTTCCACTGTGTGTCACCTCATTGGGAATCCTTAAACACAAACCCTATTGGAACAGCTGTGACGCTAATAAGCAAACTTTCTTGAAACGATCTATATGCTTCACATTCCCATTTTTCTCTTTAGTATGTGTGGGCTGGCATCAAGCCCCTGCTCTCCCAGCTGACCTTAAAAGTTACTGTCCCCCACCATAAGCGCTAGGAACGAAGATGTACTGCCTGGCTCAGGGATAGCAGACGCAGAGCCGGGCACTTGACAACGCTTGTTTTACAGCACAAGTAAATGAATGCGGATGTTTCGGGGCTGACCTGTGAATTCCTTCTTGCAGCGGTCTCGCACACTCTCTTCGAGGTTCTCCAGCTGGTGCCTGACCTTCTCGTACTCGCGCTCAGCTTGCTGACTCTTCCTCCTTTGGGCATGCAAGCACACACACACACACACACACACACACACACACAACATGGTGTGACTAATTTATGTAGCCCTGGTGTAGCAAGGCTATTGCAGTAGAAGGGAAATTGTGCTTAATCTAAATCTTCAGTTAGACATGGTATATAAAAAATATATAATGATGGTGAAGTAATTTACACTGACAAAGTAGTATTTGCTTAAATATTTCATAGTTCTTAGCAGGAAAGTTAAATCATTTTAATGCTACATTTGTACAAAAAAACGTTATGTTTCAAGGTGCCAATGTTTTGATTTTTTTAGCAGTTATTTGTTAATTTATCAATGTCAATATTTTTTTGGTCAGCAGCACTAGCCCTGACTTTTATTATGAAACACCCACTTCACATTGGATAAATCAGTTGCATAGATGGAGAAATCATGGATACAATGAGAAGATGGAAAACTCTTTTTAATGTTTATTAATTTCCGTTTTGAACAGTATTTACAATTTCACAGTTGAATGCAAGTCTTTCACAGTTAAAAATGAGGACTTTTTTATCTCCTCAGTCTCAGTGAGTGCAGCTATGAACTGTACCAGGACTGCCACGGGGATTTGAGTATTTTTGTTTTGTTCTTTATTAATATGCTGGCTTTTGTTTTTTGTTTATGCATTTGATGCATGTGAGGTATTGTATTGGGGCTGATTGATAGGAGGGCATCATTTCTGTAAGAATTTAAGAGTTTGTGAATTTAACATTGAAAAGTATCCTGTTAAGTTGTCACTGGGTTTAACACTATCTTGACTGTTATTTGGTTTACGAATATTTTGATATGCAATTATTCTTTGTAGTCCAGGGGCCGCATTACAGAAAATTCCTAACTTAAGAATCTTATCTTATCTGTCTAGTTCCCGTGGCAACGGCACTTTAGGATCATATTTAGCAAAAGGCTATTACAGAACAGCCGTTCCTAACTCTGTTGTCCTATCCTATCTCAAGTTAAAAAAAGTGTATTACAGAAGCATCCTAACTTCAAGAAATTCTTAAATACCCGTCCTAACTTTACGATATCGCCACCGCTGTCCTAACTGTCATTTTTACTGTAGTCAGCTAGTAGTCTATTAGACAGAATGGCTGGTATTTTGCTTTTGAGGTGACAACAACAACGTAACCGGAATTTGTTTATTGAAAGGCAGTTGGTAGACCAAAACGTTTTAAGGTTTGATGACAAAACTTTGATAAATTGCTACCGGTTACCCCGGGCCATGATTTTACAGTTATTCTTTGTAGTCCAGCTTTAAAACAAGTAGAATACGTAAGGGGTAACATCCGATGAGGCGTGCATTATACAGTTTTAAGTCAACAAGGTGGAGCCTAAGAACTTTGCTCCGCCAAGTTGACTTAAAACTGTATAATGCACGCCTCGGAGGATGTTACCCCGCTTATGACCCGGTTAATGCCACTCAATTATGTAGAATGTATTTAAAATAATTCTCAATTAACTTAGAGGGTTAACTTAGACTCAGTTTCGCTACAATGTGGCCTACAATGTAGCCTAATATTTGTAACGTTAAGTAGAGCGCTACGCAGTCCTCAGTCACTAGCCAAATTGGTTGTCAAGGTTACCTTTCATTTGGTAAGGTGATTGCTACTGCTCATCAGGTGTTAGCTAGCTTGGATTGAGCAACGCAACACATACAATACTTATTCCAAAACGTTGATTTATTTGTTATTTTCGGTTTGCTATTTCTTTTAAGTTGATGGAAATTGAACTCGACATTGCCATTAATTGTGAAGTTTGATAGAGACGGTTACAGTAGGTACTTATATTTTTTGGGTATTGATATGGAAGGTGCTGAAGTTTTAAACTTTTTTGCCAGAACTACTTTCAAGGCGTGCATGATATACGATTTTACTGCATGCCTAGCAACCAATCAGAAAGCAGCACCACGTTCCAGAGGGTCATAATTCAACTTAAAAGCATCTCCACTCACTTTATTTGGTTACTAGGTAACTAAACAGAGTTAACAACAAAGAGTAGAACCCTGGTAATGACCTTGTGGTGGCAGTGATTTCATTACAAGGGCTACATTTGTAAAACAGTTCTGGACAAAGTTTATTTATTGTCTTTTTGAGCATTTTGTTCCTTTTCATGCAACATACTGGCCATGAAATCTGTACTTGCCAATGTCAAACACCTGCTTTAACGGTTAGATGTCATCTGCTAAAACAGCTAAACACATGCTTTTTTCACCTGTAGCAGTAGGCTGATGTGGCGATAATCAGCAGCATGGGGATGATGACAGCAGGAATGATAATAGCCAGTGGGACTTCGTATTTACTCTCATAGACGACAGAGCCCACCTCCCATTCTCCACTTCCAAACTTGATCTGAGGTGGAGAGAGCCGACAAAACATACTCAATGACAGACAGCAATTACATGGAAACCAACCAACACTGCAAGATTTGAGTGCTTTATTTTATAGTTTTCAGTACAGAGGAAGAGCGCAACACTGCTACTTTACGTTATCACCACTTTTATTTTTTGGCCAATTTTTTTTTGCCAAAAAATAAAAGTGGTGATAACGTAAAGTAGCAGTGTTGCGCTCTTCCTCTGTACTGAAAACTTTGTTCGCAGGTGCAGCTTTTCAAAATTTCAAAGACTTTCAAGGTGTGCGGACCCTTGCAAAAAACAGTGCAGTGAAATGGTAAAACTACGTGCAGTTATATTACGGAAAAAAACAGAGCATTGTGCTGCCTTTGTGGCTAATAATTGCTAACTTTCACCTATCAGCACGGTTCTGCACTGTGGTTTGCTCTTGCTTACTCTGTTCTCTGTGCATATCTGTAGCTTGATTTGTGTCCTCATTATAAGTCGCTTTGAATAAAGGCACCTGCTAAGTGTAATGTAATGTAATGTAATGAAGGGGGACAAGCATTGGGTCCTACCTTCAGTTTTAAAGGCTCAGAGGTGCCAGCGTTCCTCATGCGAACTTTGTACTCAGATGGAGGCTCCAGGTAAAGCTTGTCATCCTCCAGAGTGTTGACCAGGCAAGGCACATCACCCACAAATGCCTTGGCTTCATCAGTCGTCATGGCCTTGGAAAACCCCCGACCCTGAAGGTTAAGATGAGAGAACATTCATATACTGTGCAGATATAGTATACACACAAACATTTATCACTTTTACTCATGTATGCGCTTTACTGTACGGTTGAACAGTAAGGGCTGAGGTAAATGTTATCTTCACCTGCAGTTGCAGCGTAATTGACAATAAGTCTGCCCGAGTTACACATAATATTTCCATAATTCTACAATCAACATACTAATTCCCGGTAAGAATACCTGCATAACAAATCAGCACTGGCATTGAGATTCGCAATTAATGTAATACCTCTACATTAAAGAGGTGACAACAAACAAAATAACAAAAGGTACAAAAGCACTAACGGTGACTTTGATGGTGCTGTTGGCGGCGATCATTTTGTTGCTGAAGTGCTCAAAGGTGGGATCTGGGTGGTAGTCAAAGGGCTTCAGCTCCTCCACAACGTTGTCGAGGTGAAGGAAGGTGCAGAAGGACTGGGTGTCATGAGTCTTATTCACACGCGGTGAGAGGAAGACGAGTGTGGTGTCGTTCTTGCTGTCCGCAGGCTGCTGAAACTGTGAGATGAGAGAGAGAGAGAGTGAGAGAGACAGAGAGAGAGGGGGAGAGGGAGAGAGAGAGTGAGACAGAGAGAGAGAGGGAGAGAGAGAGAAAGAGATACAGAGAGAGAGAGAGAGAAATAATTTAGGTGAGCAAGAGTTTTCCCATCATACATCAAAAGAAATGCACAAAGAGTGATTGAAGGGAGCTAAAGATGTTGACTGGGGCTGTGAGACGTCGAGCGCAAGGTTTAGTGGTGTGTGCGTGTGTGTGCGTGTGAGTGTGCGTGTGTGTGCTGGGGGCGGGGTGGTGGGTTAGAGTTGATTGAGATGCGAGGTGACACAGAGACAGCGCAGTAAGGTGAGACAGATGAAAGCCGAGGCGAGTGTGAAGTGGGAAGCTCATCGAGGAGCAAAAGATACGCGAAGAAATGAAAATGAGCGGGGAGAAAGAATCACAGACACAGACACAGACACGCACACACACACACACACACACACACACACACACACACACACACACACACACACACACACACACACACACACACACACACACAACAGCAGTGTGCCAACGGGAGCTGAGGGGTGGCAGCAACGGCTTCATCTGCCATTTCTCTCACATGCCCACAAGGGTTGTTTAGTCACAGTACCGCCACCCAGAAAGCACAGAGAAGGAGAGAGAGAGAGAGAAAGACGGGAAGAGAGGAAAAGACAGAGAGAAAAAGCAACAGGAACCGCGTGAGAGAGAGAGAGAGAGAGAGAGAGAGAAAGAGAGAGAGAGAGAGAGAGAGAGAGAGAGAGAGAAAGAGAGCTGCGTTGGCCACAGCCAGACGTATCTGCCGTAACTTTAATTCCTATTTTAATTCAGGCATCTGGAATAAAACGAATACAAAAATTCCCTGCTTATCCTGGCAGACGCTTGAGACTCCCACCACAGGCACATCAGACTCCAGTCAGACCTGCTTGATTATTTCTGGGGCCTGAAGTTCCTGAGCTCCTTCTCAGCACGGCTACGGATTTGCAACTTATTGGTATTCTGCGTGCTATGAGAGTGGGTTTATGTGTGGGTGGGGGAGAGAAGGAAGCGGAAAAATGGGTGGGTGGGAAGGAGAAGGAGAAGGAGAAGGGAACAGACAGACCAACAGAGATGGGTGAGAGAGAGAAGAAGTGAGAGAGAAAGAGAGAGAGAGAGAGAGAGAGATAGAGTGAGAGAGAGATGGTTGACATAGAGAAATGGTTAAGAGAGAGAGTGTTAGTTAAGAGAAACTGTTCAGAACATAATGGCAGAAACGAACCTCCATAGGCGTGGAGACCTGGGACCACTCGTCCACTGAGGTGTTCACCTTTATGAAGGCTTTCTGGATGAGGCTGAACCCCACGCCCGTCACCACAATTCTCCTGCCACCACTGAGGGAGAAAAGTAGCACAGCACATTTGATCACCCAAAACCAACACCTTCTCCCAGATCTAGCCAAACCCACTCCAGCTCATAATGGCGGGAGACTAGTCATTTTTCCCTCCTTTTTCAAATGTTTTTCATACTGCCTGACTGATGTATGACTGCCTCTTTGAAAACTTTTCCAGTTAACACTTAAACACTACATATATTTTAATTTGCATATAATGTCTCTAACCATTAATGACACCTGAAGTCTTACAGTTAACTTGACAATTATTTATGTAATTAAAGTAATTGCAAGCAGTGTAGATGGCTTCAGAAAGAATAAACATTAACAGCTTCACTTCAAAACATCTATGAACCAAGCACACAAATGTGCATGCATACAGACACGTAAAACTGTCATTACCAGACAAAGCTCTTTCTTGGCTGATGATCAATCACCACGGGGTTCTGCAGGAACTGGAAGGCCTGGGGCACCTCTTTGGTGGTGTGCTTCCCATACGTCACTGTGACAGGAAGCGATGCAGAGGGAACCTTGTCCCCATGGTACTCGCCTGTTTTGCAGGTGATGTTGGTGCCAAAAGTCTCTCTGCAAGAAAGCATGTCATTTTGACTCTGTGTCATGTCTGTATATACAATGTGCATATACCAACATGTTTTGTTACTGCTCCCAAGACCCAAGACTGTCCTTACACAATGCAGGGCACATTTCCCACTGAGATGGTGAGGTCTTCTTTGGATGCAGTGTGTAGGTTCTCTCCCATGATGGTGATGACAGTTCCTCCAGCTTTGGGCCCCCTCGGCGGGAGCACATGGGTGGGTTTGGGGTCCTACAGAAAGGTGACAGTGAGGAATGTTCAGCATCATGTTTTTAAAAACATCCTATTAACCATTCAAAGACACATCCAGACATAGAAATCATAATATGTATACCTGCGTCCAATACTAATGCTATCTAGTAGCACTACTATCAATGCTAACTACAAAAAATACTACAACACCACCACCAATATATATTCTGCCAGTGTGCTAATACACAACACTATACTCAACAATACTAAAAAGAATACTAACCTCACAAGCACATCGTCAATTAGTACACTAATATACCACACTGTACTGTTAACTACACTATCACTAATTCATGATCTACTAGATACACTAGCATATTACGTTGTACTAAGATAACACAAACTGGCTAGCCACAGAACAAGCCTCTAAAAACAGCCTTGAAGTTGCCCTCAGGAGAGACATTAGAAAAAACGAGACAAAAAAGGAGACAGAAAAAGTATTCCCTGTTCATTGTGTCCAGAGGGCTTTACAGTACAGACTCCAGGCTGGGACAGCTCTCCTCAGTTTGCTGAGCTTGCAAACGCTTAGGCACTGCTGAACACCACAGGGTGGATGCAGCCATCCACAACACCAAGGTTCCACTCAGTGCGAAATCAGTGCAGCATTCAGCCGGTGCTTTTGATGAATGTGTTTAGTTAAAATGTGATGTAAATATTAATCTAGTCTAAAGGGAGGGCCATATAAACTACTCTCTAAAAGCGATAAGCCTTCAGTGTTATTAATTATAGGGTTACTGCAACTTTGGTGGAATGTGCTGATAAGTAGCTTGTGTGTGTGTAAATTTAAACATAAGTGATGTGTGTGTGTGTGTGTGTGTGACTAATGTGTGATGAAATAGATGGCAACTGTTTAAAGAAGTTCATGACACTTTAAAGTGCATGTTAAATTTTTTTCATGACATCTCTCTCTCTTGCTCATCCATATCCCTCTTGCCAATCTCTCTCTCTCTCCAATCTCTCTCCATCCAAGATCCGTTACCCGGTAGGTGAAATGGACGGATGACGTCCCTCTCTTCTCCCCCTCCACCAGAACCTCCACCGGTCCAGAGAGCTGCCCGTGTGGGTCCACTGGGCCAATCTCACACAC
The DNA here is from genome assembly GCA_027475355.1 of Coilia nasus. Lineage (NCBI taxonomy): Eukaryota > Metazoa > Chordata > Actinopteri > Clupeiformes > Engraulidae > Coilia > Coilia nasus. The sequence goes on from CM050208.1 coordinate 10,551,095, forward strand.
CACGCTGGAATAAAATGAGAAAAGGGGTTTGGGGAGGGGGGGGGGGGGGTGGTGGCAGAGAGACAATGAGGGATAGTTACCAGGGGTTACACTGAGCTGCTGACCAAGTACCCAAGAAGCAGCTGTCTGCTGCTTGTGCTGTGGCTGCTCCCCCCACCCCCCACCCATCTCCAAATCAATAGTTCTCACCTTCCCTTAAAAGAACGGAGGTGATGTGCTGTGCATGCTTATGTGTACCCAGCCAGAGCCCCCGCACCCAGCCACACAACTACACAGCTCCTGCCTGCCTTCAAGTGCAGAAACAACAGGAACATTTTTCTCCGCACTCCAGCTTTGCTTGTTAAGAGCTTTGGCAAGACATGTGGCTGGCTAGATGAGGGATGTAGCAGGCTTTTCTCCGAGTCGACGCATCCGTGCCACATGGGCGAGCTGGCCCTCTCGCTTAAACAGAGAAGCACCTGCTGTGTGGAAGCTCCCTCCTTGCCATCAACAATAACATGGTGACACAGACAAATTATGGAGTTCATCCATCAAACTCCCTTCATGGACTGGGTTAAAAAAACACAGAATTGATTAGGTCTGCATCTGTGAGCAGACCGCACCCCAGCATCCCCCCCACCCCCAACCCTCATTTCAAGCTGCATCCTAACTTCTAAATTCTCTCCTCTGTGTACAATCCATATGGCACCGTAACCCATGTTTAAGGGCAGCTTTTCCTGCCACTGATTTGTTTAGTTTACGAGGCACAAAACACATTACTGGCAAGAAGAGAGGGGGCCGCCATGAGAACCAGCCCACACAGCATCTCTTGGAGAGAGCAGGTGTGCACACCTGCCATATGGTCTCCTCTCCTCAGGGGAGCGGCCAGCATTAAGGTAACGCTCACCTGTGTGAAAGGTAAGGGAATCGGAGCGGGCAAGGCAAGGCAGGTGCAAGGAGGAATCTGGTAGGGGGAGGTGGGGGCCTCGAGGGGTGGTTACCTGGTGGAGACGGAGTAGTGTTTGCCTAGGTGCGTGCAAGGCACTCCTGCCACTGTGATGCTCTTGATGTCCTCTTTGTGAATGCCGAGGTTGGAGCCTTTAATAGTAACAGCAATGCCCCCTTCGATAGGTCCATAACTAGGTTCAATCTGCACAGAATCAGAAAGGAAATGAAGCACAGAGTTCCACTTGCACATGTTTATATCGCCTAGAGTAGATGCACAGAGTTGTGGAGTCATTTAAAGTTGCATGCATACATTGGTTCAGAGGCTGACCTGAGTTAACTTCAGTTTTTAATCTCCAGCTTGAATGACCACATGTAAATATCTACACGAGTGAATTCACTGAATGGAAACTTTATGCTGATAAGCACACCAACTTAGTTGTGAAGTAGATGAAGACATATTTAAATAATTAAACTTAAAACTTCAAATTAGAACTTCTCATGTTCTCATGCTAATACAGGCACTGCATGAGATCAAAACTGGGCATGCATTCGCTTGAGTGCTGCATGCTGGCAGTATGTAACTCACTTCTGTGATTTTGGGATTTGGGCATGGCTGGGAGTCATCTGTTGAGCACAGTTTCTCGTAGACGCAGGCCCTTTTGCCGGCACACCACACGCAGTTGTACTTCGGTTCTGCGTTTCGGCACAAGCTGCAGTCCTCGCGGCCCAGTGAGCAGTTATATAAGGTGACTGTGCGCGGTGGACACAAATGGGGACACGTTAAGACAGGACAATGAAGGATTAAGGTCACTGAAGCCCATCTACTTAAAAAGCAAACAGCGTTCCTCTCGGGCAAGATACGTGTAAAGAGCAGCACACTCATTAGATTGCAGGTTGCATGGGATAACTCTCAAGCCTCTAATAGGACGAGTCTCTAGTACTCTGTTCCGAAGTCTCACCAATTTAGAATATTTCTTTCAATGAGCATAGTCTGAAAAGAAAATGTTTAATTTGTGCGACCTGTGGTTATTTAAAGACTAAGAAAGCATAACTAAGGATGCAAAAATATGATTCTGTAATCTGAAATAGTATTTTTCACACTAATTACCAGCAGTGACTGTGTGGAAACACTTCCTGATTAAAGACGATCACAGAACCTGAACAGCTCTGTAAGATTCTACTGCTGATTCTATTTCTCATTTAGAATGCCACAGATACACTGTAGCCTGAAGTTGGAAAGTGATCCTTGTACAAGATACTGAAGAATGAAACCTACCATTTAGCAAGCTGTCAATCTTCTTCCCAGAGTATTTGTCTTTCACATAAAAGAAAATGGTGGTTTCATGCGCTTTGTCATAGGAAAACTAAAAGAGACAGAGAAAAAAAACAGTTAACTGGCACCGCTGAGACAAGAAGATCGCAACATTTGTGTGAACTCTGATCAGCCCACGACTGCGGTTGAAAAAGATCATCTTTCTGTTCCATAGGCACGACAATTTGCTTGGTTGTTTCTCTGTGCAACATTCCCTTTGAATGCATTTGGCAGGCGTTCAACAACACTAAAGCTAAAGAATTCACTATGAAACAAGAGTGTATCCAGGGGGAGGTTCCCTTTTCACTGTAATGGGCAAAATGTGTTTCTTTTCTATACATTTCTATCTCTAAGCAAGTTCACAACAAAAGTGGTTATAGTAAGTTCTTTTAATGAAGTGCATCTAGGAGCTGACTTTGTGTCCATCAGGGGGTGCTCTGATCTCTGTGTCAAGCACACGTGCACCGGCTAAAGCAGGACCCTGACCTTACATGACCAAAACGTTTCATGGCGTGCTGTACATATACAGATGTGACATAAAGATGTCAGCGGCATCCTGTGACAGGGAGCCTGCCTGTTCAAAGCCGTTTTCAATCATTTGACTGTCTAGGTGAAAGAAGCTTCACGAAAAGCACTTGACCCAGCCATACTGGTCATTGCAAGGTCCCTGATCTTGGGCATAAACAACATAACTACTGTACGAACTAACAAACTTCGGGTTAGTGTATAATTACCTGCTCCACGGAGGGATTGATCAGGTATTGCAATGACCCTGTCCGTCTGGTTGTGTGTGTGTATCTGTCAGTCTGTCTGTCTGTGTGTGTGGGTGTGTTTGTCTGCCCATATGGGGGACCAGGTTGCCATCTGATTACACTTCTTTTGTCTGAAGGACACGATCCTCATACATTGGTCACAGCTTCCTCTCTGAACTCATGACTTCATTAGTGGAGATTTCCTCTGTGAACATGCTTGCACATGAATACCTGACTGATACCAGTGTCACAGGCCTTGCTCTCTCACCTCATATCCAGAGAAACTGTAGAACGGCCCACTCTCTATCCTGATGTCATCCTCATTGTGATCCATCAGCTCCGTGCCAATGACGAACTCATGATTCTGGTGTGTGTGTGTGTGTGTGTGTGTGTGTGTGTGAGGGAGTTGGGGAAGACAATCAGGACAAAACATTGTTATGTCATGGCAAAGGAATGCACAACTCATGTTCAGAAGTTCCCAGTGTGTTCATGGGATGTTTCATGGATGTTTCAAGGGCAACATGGCATCTAAATTCCTATGCTTTGCCCCCACAGATGGTTCTTGTCTGTCTTTGAATGTGATTTACAGTGTATAATGAGAGAGAGAATGAGAGAGAGAGAGACAGACAGAGACAGAGAGACAGAGAAAGACAAAGAGGGAGAGACAAAGAGAAAGAAATACAGAGAGAGAGAGCAAGAGAACAAGACAGAAAGAGAAAGAGAAAGAGAAAGAAAAGGAAAACAGAAAGAGAGGAGAATGGATTGGAGTGGAGTGGAGAGGGAGGTAGAGAGACAGACAGAGAAAAAGAAACACTGACAACAACACTGTCAAACAATTCTGTATGACTGATCTCATGCATTTTGGAATGCAGCACAGACTTGACGGACTGCAGGTCTACTCCTACTCTACATCCACAGAAAATACTGAAAGGATTGCTGGAATGACTCACCTGGTACGGGTTGAGTTCGACCCCCTCAAAGCTGATCTGGGTTTTGTGGCCGACAGGAATAAGGACGGGGTCAGGGTTTTCAAATCTTGGACAGTTTGCTGCCTGTATGCATAATACAGAAGGAACAGAGAGCATTGGTATTTGTGGTATGTGTGTGTGTGTGTGTGTGTGTGTGTGTGTGTGTGTGTGTGTGTGTGTGTGTGTGTGTGCGTGCGTGTGTGTGCGTGTGTGTGCGTGTGTGTGTTGACACATTATGCTTGGTACGTTCTGACCTATTTCACAAAAAATGTGTACACCATCAAATGCCTCAAAGCCTCCCATTTCCAGCTCAACCCTGTGCCAAGCCAAGAACTGGTGTTTTCTCTCCATTTAAGAATGCTTCCCTGCATAACCTTTTGAGTGCCACAGGTCACTAATGCGTTTTAAACTCTACAACTCACAGCTGCAAATAAATAAATAAATAAATAAATAGATAAATAGATAAATAGATAAATAGATAAATAGATAAATAGATAAATAAATAAATAAATAAATAAATAAATAAAATAAGTGAAGACAGAAACAACACAAGCATCCGTTTTGCTGATTACATTTATGAATTCCCTTAAAAGTCAAATAAATAATAAACCAAAATAAATGATAAGAAACCAAATAAATCTCAAACCAAACATGATAGCGGCGTTTCAGAGATGCACAAAAAAGGCACGCTTCCTTAAGAGTGACTATGAGAGCCATGGCCTACTTGTCTGTGTCGGATGATGTTAGGGCCTGTGTCTTGTTCGCTCATGTCGCTGCACGTGTGGTCGCGGGTGTTCCACTGACAGCCCCAGCCGCTGCTGACACAGGAAGTGCACCTGGAAAAGGAGTAGGGTGGGCGGTGGGGGTGGGTGGTGGGGGTGGGTGACAGAGAGAAAGAAAAGAGAGAAAGGGGGAGGGGAAGGGAAGAGTTGGGCTGTTCAGTTTGGTTGGAGATGCGTGGGCTTGTAAATTGTATTTCTCCGAGTGTATTAATACGGAGAGCAAAATTAATCTTCCAAACATCTTGTGAAGAAAACCCATTCATCAGATCTTTCTCCCTTTGCCTAAAAACAATACAGGAGAAACGGGGACCAAGAAAGGGGATACAAGAGATTGACTTTCATTTTGATGAATGAATAGGGGAGTAAAGCAATTTCCTCATCTTTCAACAACAGATTCCCCAAAAAAATGCAAGGGGTATCTAAAGAAGTGTGTTCTTGCATCTGTCATGCACCACAGTGTATGAACAAAATGGAGACTTCACAGTGGGCTGAAGAAGAGTGTTCTACCTGCTTCAAATTCACCACCATTTTCTGTTTTACAAAGATAAGAACCCAAACTTTCCAAACTTCCCAAACTTTCCAAACCAGCATAGGCCACTGTCAACACTTATGCTACAGGACATTCCTGAAAGATAAGCAAGTCTGATGTAATATTCATTCATTCATTCATTCATTCATGCTTCAAAGTGTTGTATGAAGTATTAAGTATAGTACAAAGTCTAAGGTATAAGCTGTTCCACTGAACCGAATAGCAGTGAATGAATGTCGAAGTAAGCCAGCAGCCAGCCACTGATTTCACATAAGCGGACGGTTTCGGCTTGATGCAAAGAGTAGTGTTCTACTCTAAGACAAACAACAGATGATATGACACAGATGATCGATTGAAAGTTAACATCCGCGACTTACCTATTACTTTACATATACCACAGCTTATACAAGGGTGCGGCCAATGCACAATTTTTTTTTTTTTTTTAGAATTGTGTTGCATCACGCCCTGCGGTTTATATACTGTATGGCACGTCTTATATATGGGAAATTACAGCATACAGCTAGGTGCTCATAAATAAACCTCTTCAGAGTAAATCGCCCTGTCTGGGATTATTCCATGACATTGACCTTATCAGTGTACATCGGCCCTCACATCACAATAAAACACTGCCTGGGGAATTATGTATCAGTATCCTCGGCATTTAAAGGAGAGTGAATACCTTTACATCTAGATTTTTTACATGTGCATTTATTCTTCTATAAATATATATTGTATCCTTGTATTCATTACACTCAGTTGTCAGCATAAATACTCTGGAATGACTGGATGCTGACACAAAGGGAGAGGAAAGTAAAAGGAGAGGACAGTAAAGGAGGTTGTGTGTGTGTGTGTGTGTGTGTGTGTGTGTGTGTGTGTGTGTGTGTGTGTGTGTGTGTGTGTGTGTGCGTGCGTATGTGCGCGTGTGTGTGCACGTGTGTGTGTGTGTAGGTGTGTGTGTGTGTGTGTTTGTGTGTGTCTAGGTGTGTGTGTTTGTGGGTGTAGGAGTGTGTAAGTGTGTGTGTAGGTGTTGATGTGTATGAAGGTGTGTGTAAGTGTGTGTATGTAGGTGTGTGTGGAAAGTGGACAACTCACGGGGTGTTGGGTGATCTGTGAATGGCTGCTGCACAGTTGTAGAATTTGTACTCGCTGGACGCTACCTCCACCGTCTTGTTCACAAAGATCTTCACGGGCACGGCCACGAAATCTACACCAAACAGACGACACATGTGAGGACGCTGTATTTTGGTTCACAATATCTGTCTGGGATAGTGTGCAGTTGTGGCATGGAGTGCACAGGGGGGTAGAATTCTATATGATTTTTATGAATTCTTTTTTTATCTGTCAAATGAATACTACTGCCTGTTGTCTGTTTCAGTCAGACCAGTCTATGTCAAAGCAGAAGTGCAGATTATATTTAGCAGGTCGTCTTGACCAATATACAAACCTTGCTGCGCAGGTGTGGGTGGGATGGCGTATGGCTCAGGCAGGCTGCAGATGACCATTGAGTCCCTCATAACAGCGCTGCTTTGGAAGGTGCCAAAGGAGCACTGCAGCTGGTCAGCGCTGCCAATGCTGGGCAGGGAGGGGATGTGGATGTCCACCTGGGGGTAAAGCAGGCAAATAGAAAGGGCACTCTAAGCATCATCCTTTTAAATGTTACAATGAGTAGCTTCAAACATATCGATTATGGTGATGTCCAAATTTAAGCTAATTTCGCGATGAAAATGAGCTCAGACTCTTTCCCAACACTGCTGATCTACTAGTGGGAATTTATCATCAAATCTCTGCAATTATGCAATTACATAACAGTTCCTTTGGAAGAAATCTATACTCTATTTTGTGTACAGGAACATTTTGCAGAAGCCATTCATCAGCACTCAGGCAGATGATGGAGCTTTATGTGGGCATTATTTGTGTGTTGGTCGACTCCCCTACCTGCTGAGTCTTCTTGCAGCTGAGGTTTGGGGGATGGAAGGAGACAATCTTGACACACTGCTGCTTAGGACTCCACAGCCAGCCGTTTTTCTCCTCGGCACGCCGGCAGTCTGACCTCCTGGTGCACCTATTTTACAAACGGCCATTAGCTCGGACAATCAATCTAGCTGCCCATGAATCTGTGGGCCCTATTAAGAACTTCTATCTTCAGTCAGATCAGAGTGTGGCCAACAGCACACTGCTCTTTTATGCAGCAAGTCTCATGCAGACCTTACCTCCCCTCTAGGACGCACCAACCACAGTAGGGGTCCTTTAGCCCAACACACGACTGACAGTCCGTCTTCAGACCACATGACTGTACAGGGATTTTGATGATCTGTTGGACAACAGCTAAGTATTACAATACATCTGTGGGAAGGATAACAGTGCTAATAGTGGTCTAGTTAATAAATTCAATATCGCTAATCCTCTTTCCTGAATTCAAACTAAACAAAACCAACAGGACGTCTCAGTGGAGCCTTTAAAAAAAATTAGAGCAATTCCACCAGCCAACGCTATGTCAGCTGTGGCCACAACAAAAAAAAAAACAAAACCAGATGGTTAGCAGCAATTAGATACTTACACATGTGGTATAGCTCTTACCTTTTTCTTGGTAGTGACGTACAGGTGGGTCATGCCTGAGTCAAAAAAGAGGTTTTTGTTGACAGCATCACCTGTTGTGTCTCCTGGGCCCTTGCTATATACTTCTGGGTGACTGAACAGATGCAGCTGGAGAGGAAAAGACCATTTTTGAAAATTAATGTTAAAAGTAAACTCGGTCTTAATCCAAAGTATATTAAGCCAACTCCATGAGATGAGGCTTCACATACAGTATTATCTCTGTGTATCTGGCATCTCCATGGACTCAGTCTGGTTAAGTCACTGATTATAGAGCTTTATTGTCTTATAGTGTCTCCCCTTGGAGTCATGATGCTTATCGGAGGTTTACTGGGGCTTTATCTTAAAATTGTCAAAACTCTGTGTGAAAAGCTGACCTCATTGTACCCACAGCATCTGTCAAAGCATTGTCTGTGTTTTCATGCCAGTCTGAACATCTGTTACCTCAAACTCAAGGGCTAAATTGACAATCCTCCACCCCTGACATCCACTGACAGGCTGACATAAACAAACTCAAATGAAGTCTAAGGTATATTAAGACTGAGATCACATTTACCTTGAAAACCTCCCCAGCAGAGTTGCCTAGGAAGGCTATGGTGTGATCATGCTCCACAGCTATGGCCACGGCAGTCAGCAGTCCCTTCCTCGTGTACATCGCTTCAGCCTTCAGGGCAAATTTTGGCTTGCTGGCGAGAGGAGAGGGTAGGAAGTCTGCTCCACACCTATAGCGGGCTGCGAAATTTTTCTGCAGAAGACAGCAAAAACAACAATCGTTACCTCACAAAAACCCCACAATAGCTACTGTAACCCCTCGATCTCAGCATATTATTGCAGCAAATTTAAACTTACTTCCCGCTTGTTACAAAGGTCATCCGTTTTGGATGAATAAGGAATATCCACTGCAGGCTTTCCATCAATCTTTCCTGAGTCACTGTAGCAGGCACTAATGATGTCCTCGATTCTCTGGTTGATTCTCTTTAGGGGGTACAAGCACAAGGCTGACTCTGTGTGGTCCTCATCATCAGGGCTGGCCACCACAAACAACACCCTGTCCCAGGAGAGGACACTGCCGTACAGGCCAGACTCGGTCATGCTGCGGGCGAGCTCTTTTCCAGGGCTTGCCACATAGGCTGCCTGCACCTTGTTGAAGTGGTTGTCAGGGCCACAGTTGAGCTGCTGCTCTGTGTAGGAGTAGTAGTGGTCATCCTGCTCGCAAAGACGCGAAATAAAGGTGAAGTTCTTGTTGTCCGTCCCACCCATCGTCCTTGAGAAAAGAAAGTAGATGAAGCCTTGGTCTTTGAAGGTGTAGCGGAAGTCGTGCAGGTACTTGGGGACAAACGGAATGGCCTGCACAGCAGAGGCGTCTATGATGCCCTCAAAAATCACCCACTCTCTGTAGTTCTGCAGTATCCGCGTGCTGATGAGTTTGGAGCTGTCCAGGCTGCCATAGCCTTTACCCACCACAAAAACTGTGAAGTTGCTGTCCTGCGTACTAAGGTGAGACATGATGCCCACCACGGACACACTGTCGTCAATGCTGGCCACATAGGTCCTCTCACCCTTGCTATCGCTATAGTAGATTAGCTGGTTGATATTGCTCAGATTAACCAGCGAGCAGATCCCTCTGTACAGGCTGCCGCAGATAATGAGGGAGTTATTGAAGGGGTTGACAAGCAGCAGCTTGTTTGTGTTGTTGGTGTCTTTGGGATCGGGGCAGTTGTTGTGGATGGGTGGCGTGCAGGAGCGCAGATCCTTTTTGGGACCCGTCTCTAGCTTCTGCTCCTTGGCTAGCGAGCCATCCAGCTGGTAAACGGCATTGATAGCACCCACATACACGCGCGCTGTCCGGGGATCCTGCACCACATTGTTGATGGGGGTCTCTGAGGTGAATTCTGGGAAATCTGTTTCCTGCCCACAGACTGGGGATATACACAGCAGGAGCAGGGAGACCCAAGCCAGGATCGCCATGTCTGGAAGACAAAAGCAGGGAAAAGAAATTAAATTAAAATACTGTAATCTTTTTAATCAGCATCATCCAGCACCGTACAGCCTAGCATCGGGCTGGACTCAAACCTGCAACTGGGGTCAGAGGCGCTAGGACTGAGCTAAGACCTTAGCGTGCTAATTTCACTGACTAGCACATCTCTCAAGGTGTCCAAAGGGAGGTTTATTAATGCACTTATCCCATAACTAGCAATGACCTGACTACGGTTGCAGAAGGCAATGACTTCAAAAAGATTAAAGCCATCTTCGGACTTTTATGAAAACATGTTGCTTAAAATTATTCAAGTGAAACCCATTTATGACCAAAGCTCATCTTCTGTTTTTTTCCTGCCACATCAGTAAACTGTTTGTCTGATCAAGCATTCAAGCAAAAAAGTGAGAAGGCAACAGAGAGTTAGTAAGAAAAATGGATAGTTTGAGACCATTTATGCATAACTACAGTGAGAAAAATAGAGAGAGAGAGAGAGAGAGAGAGAGAGACAAAAAGAGAAAGAGAGAAAGGTGAGTGATGCATAAAACATTACTGAGAAGGGCTGCATCTCGGGGATCTATTAGGAACAACTCAGTGTAGACAACAACCAAACAAACAAACATTACTTCAGAGGGCTGTGCGGAACCTTTGCAGCACAATGTTAAGGTCACAGCTGAGAGTATTCAGTATTCTAAAGTTTACTACAGCTGGAGGGCAACACACACCTCCCTCCTTCTCCACTCCACCTGAACCCAACCTGTGGATTTCAGGTGGCACTCCGCGCTCTGTCAGGAGTCCTCCTTGTCCTCCTCATTTCAGCCACAGGCCACGAGACGCCACTGTCGAATTGAAAAACCCTGATGGAGTTTCCCAGCAGGCTGCCAATGAATGGCTGCTATATTGTGTTAACTTTCTTTGCCTCAGAGCACTTAGTGAGGAGACGGATTATACATTTGCCCTTTGGACCTAGTTAATTTCAGGTTGGATTCACATTTACATATAAGTGCTTGTTCTGCTTTATTGCCTGATTTTTCTTAATCCCCCCCAACTCAACCCAGCCCCCCCCCTTCAAATTCCATTTCTCTAGGTAAATGCATCTGGCCTATTTAATTCACACCCTTAAATAGTTTCATTCAAACTGAGACAGGGATACAAACTAGTTTTGTACAGAAAGTTTCTTGGCTTCAAGTCCAGCTGAATGAGTCTGTGGAAGACCATGAACCCAGATGTCGCCATGACACTCAGTGATCTCAGAGTCTGTCAGATCAAGTACAGGGTGCCTCTGATGGATTGGGTTTTGAATGTGCAAATAATCCAATACTGGCGCTTTGACTATGAAACAAATAGGCTCAGATGGATGGGTCACCATTGGCTACTTGCATCATGACCATTTGTGATTCAATTACTGTGACACAGCTGTTTATGATTGCTATTCAAGGTCAATACCCCTCCGCTTAGCTCTTATCAATCACTGACAAGCACCGAAGCTGAATGAAAACAACTGCAGGCAGACCGAGCATTCGCTAACCTGTCTGATTAAACAGCGCCTCATTAATCCAAATTGTTTTGGAAAAATGTAATCAGTGTCACAATACAAATTTGACATTTAAATAAAGTAGTAATGTGCTGCAGAGAACCGCTTATTGGCTAAAGTATTTATGGTTTCAACAGAAATTGGTTCACTGAGAATGAAAAGAGGCAGAAATGGTATTTGCATAATTCATTTGGTCAGAAATAAATTGCATGTGTGAAGACCAGCCTGATGCCAGTCATAAATATCACATAATAGCATTCAGAATTAAAAGCTTTGCACAGGTACTTTTTTCCCACTGTTTCACCAAAATTCTTTTTCAAGTCAAAACAGAAGGGGAAACATATGGCAAAATATGAGCACAGACATGTCTTGTTCTGATAAAAAAAAGGCAGAAATGTGACTCCAGTAACTTAAACAACTTCAAAGAATCTTTGTTTTATTCATGCAGCAAAACTATTCCAGTCTTGAAGAAAAAAGGGTGGGCATTTTCAACATTTCTCTTAGATGTAGAGTACTGGTCACTCGATTCTGCAAAGAATGGAATTTTTCAAAGACGTTTTCCCACTTCCTAGGATGCTTACTTATCCTTTTCATCACTCTTTCAGACACTTAACTCTGTGTAACACTAGAGCTCAGGAAGCTTCAAAAACCTACAAGGGAAAACCAGTACAGTACAAGAAGGACTTTGGGAGTAGTGTGCTTAGCACGCCTTCATCTGTTTCTTATTGCGGGTATAGGACACAAGTGCACACCAAAAAAAAAAAAAAAAAAAAAAAAAAAAAAAATCCCAAGGATGACTACACAAACCACTGAATAAATGAACTTCTGAATATGGCATTGGCACACAGTGTTACCCTACAGCAAGCAACAGTCTCTAATGGACACAGATAAATAATAATGAAATGGCCTAGTCACTAATGAGCTCGGCACATCTGGAAAACAGCCCCACAAAGCCTAGGATGTGAAATTATAATCGTCTGGGAGAAGAGAGCGAGGAGTGAGAAAGGCTTACCTCGAGGATAACACAAAGCGTGGACTACTCTTATTAGTACATGCTTGTTAAAGCTGAAACACGTTTAGCTAAGCAGGTTGAGAAGACACTGCCAGTCTCCCAAGCTATCTAAGGCTGCACACGGATCTGAAATGTGACACAAGATACTACATGCTCCTTCTAGCTGTGAGATACACACAGCTACTCATCCCGAGAAGGTGAAAATGTGTCTAAACAAGCCGGGGGAAAAAAAGACAGACCTAAAAAAAAAGGAATTATGTAGCAGAGTAGCTAGGAGGTCAGGAGGGGCCTGGGAGTGAACACACTCCCAGTGTTTGTCCATGAATAACCAGCACTATGTCTGTGTGCTCGGTCAACATTAAACCCCATTATATTAGGGCACACACACACTGCTGTAGGCAGCGAGTTGCAGATCCTTCCTCAGTCTGCAGCCGTGCATCGATGTGCCTTTCCTTGACCACATAAGGAAGTCAACTATGTATTAAGGAAGTGAGAATGGCTGATGAGTCAGCCTCCAGGGCACAGGCTGATTCGTTTAACAGCCTGTAATAGTTCTTAAACATCTCTGATTGCAACTCTCAGACCCACACAGGCACTTAGATACACAGTCGTATGGATCACATGCACTTTAAAAAAACTTAACATGAGAACGCACCAGCTACTGCACTAATGCACTTGACTGCCTCCAAAGCTACATGGAGTTAATGCATGGGATATTTATGTATTTACCTTCACAGATGATTACTGGAAAAAGCCGAAGCCTCACTGAGACCGGAAGGGGTGAGCAGAGAATTAACCCTTTGGCTTCCAGCTGGAACGTTCACCTCCAGGTGTAATTATAAAATGTGCAGCCTATAAGACATGTGGGTTTGTGTCACACAATGAAAATCATTGTAAATGGGCGCTTCCACATGGAACACTCATAATGAGGGCCTCTTCTTCTTTTTTCTTCTTTTCTTTCTTTCATTCTTTCCTTTCTTTTCATGAATGGCCCAAAACATAAAGAGAAAAGAAATCACATTCGGCGCAGATACCCCTGCCCACAGTCGCAGCCAGGAGAAAATTGTTTTAGAAGTGCTTAGGAAGGCTCGTGTGACAACGGCAATCCAATTTCCATATGAACAATTACCCCACCGTCAGGGCTGGCAGTTCATTTATTTCAATTTGACTGACTTGGAGAGCGGCTCGCCTCATCCAGGCAGGGAAGGCAGACGGCCTAGCCATTGTGCGGCTTAAACGGCCCTTGCTGTGGCTGCACTGACCGAGTTAGCGGGGGCACAGCTGTCCTGAGTGCAAACTGCACCCCAGAGCAACACACAGCACACACACACACCAACACAAACACTCCCTGGAGATGTGCCTGTGTGTGTGGGGTGGGGTGGGGTGGGATGGGGATGCATCCAAAGTGGGTTTACAAATCTACATCACAAATTACCAGTGACTGAGTGAGCGTGTATGAGAATGTGTATGTGAGAAAAAGAGAGAGAGAGAGAGAGAGAGAGAGAGAGATACAGACAGACAGAGAGACAGAGGGACACAGAGACAGAGACAGAGACAGAGGGGGCAGAGACAGTGAGTGTGTGTGTGTGTGTGTGTGTGTGTGTGTGTGTGTGTGTGTGTGTGTGTGTGTGTAATTGAGAGAAAGCAAGAGAGCAAGAAACTCTGTGTGTGCAGATGATTTGTTTTGGGAGTCTGAAAGATCTGGATGCTGCTATGCCAGCAACATTTCATTGCAAGCCTTTCCATCTAAAGTTGGGCTTCTTTATCAGTGTCTGGAGTGCTCTCAGTCGTTCTCACTCTCTAACAGGAGCCCTGTCCCCCTACCTACAGCTGTTCCCCCTGTTGCCATCTCATAACGCACGTCACACACAAAACACACCGAATTAAAGCATGCACACATACCCACACCCACAGACACATGCATACATAGACGCACAAACAAAGGCTGGGATGGTTTCCTCTGCCATGCCTGAATGAGTTTTTGCACATGACATGAAGTGACCATGGACACAGCTGGCCTGGCCGAAACCCGATTAAATGCAGGGCTGAACAGGCCAAAAGACATACCTCCTTCTCTCTCTCTCTCTCTCCCTCTCTGTCTGTCTGTCTGTCTGTCTGTCTCTTTCTCTGTCTGTCTGTCTGTCTGTCTGTCTGTCTGTCTGTCTGTCTGTCTGTCTGTCTGTCTGTCTGTCTGTCTGTCTGTCTGTCTGTCTGTCTGTCTGTCTGTCTGTCTCTGTCTCTCTCTACCTCTGTCTCTCACTACCTCCATCTCTCTCTCTTTTTCAGACACTGACAAACATTTTCATACTGATGTACAATTAAGAAGTCCGAGAGAGCACGGTGGAAAGAATCCATTACACACCTTATTGGTCACAATGATTGTACTTGAGGAGCATTAAGGCCAATGAGGCGTGCAGATATCTAATATGGTTTGGTTTCACTCTTCAGCTTCAGGGGCTTCAAGGGGAATACTGATCCTTCAGCAGCTCAATGTCATCTCACTTCACAAGTCACTATCATTTTTCCCCCCTAACCACATAAAAGAGCATAAAGGAGCTGCCAGCATTCTGTCTCCACAACAGCATTATTCATTTGTTGCTAAAGATGTTTGTTTTCCTCAACACATATTTCTTTTTCTTTCCCATTCCGACTGTTATAAAAAGGTCAAGGCAGAAAAAATATCACGAGAATGTGTGAATGGAATATTTGACATTTCACAGTCGAGCAGAAAAATAGCCTCTTTGTTGGTAGCGGCAGGCATTGCTGGGAGTAGATCGGAGGAGGAGGTCATGGCTGGGTTTGTTTCGATGAATGCGCATCGGTCTAGTGTCGGGACGCATCTGCTTTGTGGCCCTGCAAAGAGGAAGCAGCCACGCCGCTTATAGCTGCATCACAGACAATGACTTAACTCAGCAGCAGAGGCAGATAACGTTTTCAGAAGATGTTATATTGCAACGATGGCATAAGTGGACATGTGACACAAGACACAGTGTCAATAATGCTATGGCCACTAGCTTAAGAGGGTAGTGGCTAGACGACTGTCTGGTTGCTATGATACAAATGCCTGTAAAACGGGCTAATAGCGAGAGTGATCCATTTAGCCATGTGAGGTATAATTGCAGTCAAATCAACTGAGTAGGCAGGCACCCTTTTAAGGCAGCCATACTCGAAGGAGCCATGTACTGCACATACCTTTCTGTTGTACAGGTTTCCATTTGATCAAGGCAGCTAGTCAGTATCATGTTTCACAATGTGCATTAACAGTTCACATAAGCTAAAAAAGCAATTAGAAATTTTCTGTCAAAAATATGAAATTATAGGAAATTTATATAGATTTTATGTTCATGAATATTTTAAGACAGCTCACATGCTTTCCAAAACCTCACAAAGTAAAGGAAATACGAATCCTAGGCTGGTTAAGCCACTGCACTTAATAAAAGCCTTGCTAAGCCTGAGCACTGTAGTGGAACAGGGCAGAGCTTTTGAAATGGCTAAACAAACACCATTATGTGGACTTGATGGCAATAGCTAAAAGCACAGGTCTGACTAGAGCACAGCTTTATTCCCTGTGGTCTGCCTCGGCTAATTAGGGCTCTCCACCATCAGAAAGCCCACTCGAGTGTGGAGCCACTGCTGGTGGCAAGTGGCAGCAACAGGTGCGGGGGTGGGGTGTTAGCACCGGTGCAGCCAAGGGCAAAAGGGCCTATTCCCTACGCTGGCCAACTCAACCTCTTTATTAAAAAAAAAAACACAAAAAAACAGGCAGAATTAATGAGGCTAAGCAGAAGCACAAACCATTAGACTGGGGCCACTTCTCCTCTCTCTCTCTCTCTCTCTCTCTCTCTTTCTCTCTCTCCCTCTCCCTCCCTCCCTCCCCCCTCCCTCTCTCAAGAGGGGCGCTGTGCTCTGGTGGTCCTTGGTACATACACAGACACGAACCCACACACACATCGCAGAGCCCACCAGTTAGAAGTGTGCAGACGCTCATTGACTAGGAGCGAGTGATTAGGTCCTGCGAGACAGGCCTGACCTTTTCCTCAAGATCAACACGCGTGCGTTCCTCAGCTTTTATGGATGCTGCGGACTAGAGAGACTGCCTCTCCGCATGGAAATGTCAGCAGCTAAAATCTGCCAATCAATCTGCACTATCGCGCTGCTGTAGCCTCATTTGCGTGCCAAATTGCTGTGTGGCTATTTTAGAACATCGCTGGGTCCTGGTAACTGTAAGAATGCCGCTTGGAAAGTAATAAATCGTGCACCCATCCACACTTTCAGACATTAACTCACAAACACACACACATGCCAGTGCACTATCCACACTTTCAGACAACAACACACACACACACACACACACACACACACACACACACACAAAGTGCATCATTCACACATTCAGACATCGACACACACAAAAATAATAAAACATCAGGCTCATTACACAACTAACTTCAGATGTTCTTGAAGAAGTATTCTCTGGCAAAACAAAACAGGATCGCAAGGACTGCAATCTCTCGAATGTTTGTGTCTTTGCCGGAATGACATTTGATCTTTAATTATGCGATCCCATCCCTCTCCCCGGACTAGTTGTTGCTGGACTGAAGCCATGCTTGGTGTTGCTGCCGCGGTTCTGTCCCACTCTCATTGTCTCGCAGATGTGTACGGCGATACGGGCAGCAATTGGCGCACTGGACGTGGAGGTTAATTAAGTTCGAAATCGGGCAGATCATCAGCTAGCTGTCAGTCAGGACAGCAGCAACATCTATTCAGCCCGTCTGACAAATGCGAGGCTTGAGACGCCAAGTCTCTCTCCGTCTGCAAGTAAAGAACCACAGGGAAAAAAAAAACCTCTGTGGTCTTTGGCTTCAGCCTCAAATAAAAAAGGAGTCGTATCTCTTCCTCATGACTGCTCTGTTATCCAGAGGAATTCGTGAAAATGAATAAAAAAAAACCCTTAAACTGTCTAGCTTCTAGCATGACTTCTTCTTGGCATGGCCATCACATCCTGGAGCAGTAATCCCGGAAAAATGGAGCACGGTATTAGTGAGACGCTTAGAGCCGAAAGGTAGTTTTATATCACCTTGCACACCTACCTGTCTGCCATGCTTAAAGCTTAGGTCATTATCCATCAGGCTCGCTAGCCACCCCCAACCCTGCCATATGAATGGCAGCCATTGCTAATCGGGCCAGGGGAACAAAAAGGTGAAAGGAAATGACTCCCCCCTGAAAACAAACCAGTATAATCTGCTCTCAGACAGAGCAGATAACAAACAGGCATGCCAGTGATGAATGGGCATCTAAGGATGCGATAGATACCATCGCCCATCCCCACTCCAACACTTCCACCCCCTACCACCCCCCAAAAAGGTGGTTAGTCTTTCATGTGCTGTACACAAGGTGACATTTGTCAAGGCTTAGGGAGGCCTGAGCAACATCAAAGCCCAGCTTTTGTTGGCAGTGTTTTGTCCAGATCTTGTGCGCCCACAACTGTGCCTGGTCGTCGGCTCTGATAGCGCTAGTGTCTGCCAGTCGCTCCCTCATTCCAGCTCTTTATCTGTCCGGCCTTCTGTTGATAATTACCCCAGTCTCCTTCGGCAACAGACTGCAAGTATCCCCAAGACTAATGCGCACAGTCCAGACACGTACTTTCACCTGTAACATTGTGCAGGCAAGCCAAGGTCAGACCCTCCTTCAAATCCATTGCTGATTTCCGACGGAAAGTCCATCGTACCATCTAACTCGGACAGCCTTCATTTCAAGAAACCACACACTCATTTTCAAATCCCAGGCGGCACAGCCAAATGGAAATTGACGATTCAATCCTGGAATGAAACTCGGAGTCTTTCTGGAATTGACTCTCGCTTCACTATCTGCGTCCTGGTCTGCTGACTAGGGCCAATTTCTCCGCTTCCATGGAGACGTCGAGAGATGGCCACCGCAGAGTGTCGCTTAAAGCCATGCGCTGTTGTTATCAGCGACCAACTCCAGGAAAAAGTGAAAAGAGTGAAATACCCAGTGCAAAGATTTTACAGGGGCCGCAAATGGCCATGTCAGTTAGAGCTGTGCAAATGCAGGCTGTGCAAATGTAATTTTCGTTGTGTGTCATCTCCCCCTGTTCAGCCACTTGGACCGATTAATAACTGCAGACTCGCCTGCTCAACCATCAATTAACACCGGCTAGATGGAATGATGAGATTAATGTGTTTTCTACATGTGCATAATTGCTGCCACAGTCCGGTGGGAAAACTCTCAACTCATTCATGGTTCATGGCGAATGCATGTCAGTCCAAGGATTGCAAATTAAAATGTAATTTCTGTACTACTCCATAAGATTTGCATGGTTTTTTTTCGTTAAGTTTGGGTAGCTTTTGTAAAGAGCATTGGTGGAAGACAGTCTGTTTGTTTGCTTGAGGTATGCCCCAAAAGAATGTGAAAATAAAAATAAATACACAAAAAAAGAAATAAATAAGCATTCTTTTAGAAAACAAAAGGCTAAGAATACACACACAAAAATGAGAGAATGAGGATACAGAGAATACAAGAGTGAAATGGAGGAGAGGAGGCATGGAGGACATGGCACATCTTCAATAAGCTAGCCCATTGTCTTTTTATTTGAGCGATTGTTCTCCCTGCAGAGGGTGAAAAAGATTAATCCTATGCAGGCTGAGAGTTGAGAGGGATTTACTTCAAGCACTCTTATTAAGGGGAATGCACAGGCATAAATAAGCACCGAGCCTAAAGCACAGACGGCGGTGTTGCTGAGAAACTTTAATGGATGGGTGAGGGGTGAGGGGTGGGGCTTTGCTGAATACTGAAACTCCAGCAGGAGCAACAGAGATCCGGCTAACACAGCTATTCCTTACACTGATAAGCAACAGCCCCCGAGGATCAAACCAAATTCTCTAAAGTTTCACTCACCGTGTCCTTTCAACTAGATCCTTCAGAGAGAGTATTAAATGAGTCTGAGAGCATTAAATAAATACCCCATTTTTCTCTTCTTGAAGGCAGAACAGATGAAAATGGATAAAGAATCTTTCCAGGTGATAATGTCTCTAATTGCTCCACTAAACACACATCCTACTTAAACAGTCTATGCCACATCATTTTAATTATTCGTACAAGAGCCTAATTAGTTTCCTCCGTGGTACGAGGGGCTAGCGTACACCCAATTAGGTTGAAATCAAAGCCTGGTGCACTTGATATGACCGAAGGCCTCTGTTGCACAGTAACCCTACACATATAATGAGTCCTCCTTAGGCAGCGGACTCACCCAAATGTCGAAACTTCAGTCTCAGCCGATCCCACTTTGTACTCCACATTTGGATCGTCAGTGCGAAGATTGAGCCTGAATTTCTGTCGAGACTTGCTGTTTTGTGTCCAGAGGCAGTGTGGGATTGCACAGGCAGTATCCACCCTGCGTGACTGCATTGCCTGACCCTCACCAGGGCAGAGCATCTCCTCACACGTCGGTGTCTGGAAGGAGGATGGAAGGCGTTTAAAAAGTTCCTTAACCTCAACAGGCCGTGATGGGTTTTGTTTGCCTAGCCAAGCTGCACTGCTGCTGGCTGAGAGGATTAGAAAGCGTTTCAAACCGTTCAGGTGAATTTCTCTCCTCTCCTCGTTGTGTGGATGCCTTTTGATGACACTGTGTCGCAGATGGGAAGGAGGACGCTCTTGCTGAAAGCGCATTCAAGAGACAACAAAAGGACTAATCCTCCTAATATTGATATGCCTCAAATTATGGTGAGGAGAACAATAATGAATTGCAATATTTCAATACTCAATAGCTTAGCAAATGCATGACCTATATATGCTTGGGGGGTTTATAACAGCAATCCTCTTCACCACGCCTGCTGCTGACTTCACAAAGACCTTATAATCTCACAACCTTTGACTTAACATCCGATTTAGACTTTGCATGGAACAGAAACTCCTCAGTGATGTATGCCAATGCAGTTGCACTGGAATGGCTACGCGTAAACAGACCCCTCACGGAAGAAACCTCTCTTCACCGGCACCCACAGAAGTACCATGCGACAGAAGGGCAGAGTGCGAAAGCTTTGAAGTGGACACAGTTTATGCTAATCGCTGGCAGGTTCAAAGGATCTATATAATGGGGGTGTGTATGGAGGTGCAAGGATGAGGGGCCTTCATGTATAAGCACCCCTCTACCCCCGCCCCCCCCCCCCATTCTCCCACTACTTTCAATTGCTTGCCTTTTTCCAGCTACACAGCGAGCAGTTGACACAAACACTAGACAACAGCATCTGGACAAAATAAAAGTTTTTCAGGTGATTTCAAGCAGAACACAACCCCTTTCACACGGCCTGCCCCGCATAAGCAGGCAGGACAAATGTGAAATAATGGGATCCCACAGCGTGCCACAGCTGGGATGGAACGTGAACGCGTGCGGCATTTCAGCTCAGCATGACTTTTGTTAAGTGTGCCGTACTAGACAGCCTCTCCACAGGAGAATCCACCCGAAGCAGTGAAACCCATGAGAGCACGCAAACACAAACACACACCCACACCCACACACACACACACAAACAGTTTCCCCTGGAGCGAAGCCTGGCTGCTCCACATCCAAAGGCAAGCTTGCTTCACAGCTTTGAGAGCTCTGGAGAAAGGAGTTCCCGAAGGATGCGAACACAAAGATCAACGCCAGAGTCTGGGGCACGGCTGTCATTCAACAATCAGAAACGCAGAGCCCCCCCCTTCATGTGGAGCACTCATTCTAAATGTTGCATTCATCACCTCTCAAGTTTATGCAAATAAGCCCAGGCATTGGGCTGCGTCGCCATCAAAAATCCTGAGTGGGGATTTTAGCTCTGCTATTCATCAACCCGTCCAGCCCCCAAAAAATCCATCCACCCTCCACTCGCAGACCCATTTTACCCACTCCGAAGCGGATAATGTGCAAGTTCTTGCATTGTACAGGAACCCAGAACTGAGATAAGGGTTGCCATGGTGACTCTAGATGCCGATGATGTGAGTGAGACATGGCAAGCCTTATCGACACAGGACGCAGGGGGTAAAAAAAAACAATAATTCTAATGGTGGCCTTGCTATGTCCCTTGGAGCTGATTCCTGCAATTGCAGGGGGATGAAGTGAGTTTAGAGTAGAGCCCATGTCTCGTGAACAAACATAACGGCTGGCCCCTTGGTGGTGGGCCCGGCTAGAAACTAAATCCACAATAACTTGCCTTATAAGAGGAGGCTCAACCAGGCTAATGCATGAGCCATGCTCTAACTACCGCCCGAAAGCAAGCGGGGAATACTGCAACAAAAAAATGCACCATTGCATTAGGAACGCTGTATTACTTTAAACCCCCGACTGTGTGTGGACCTGGGGTGAAATATGTCTTTTTGCATGCCCCATCCGGTGGGATATATAAAACTGTCAGCCCCTGAAGTTTGCAAAGTGTGAGTGTGTGTGTGTGTGTCTGTGTGTGTGGGAGGCACAGGCGTTAAAAATCAGGACTTAATCTCCATTCCTGTAAATAAGTCTAATTGAATCCAAGACGAAGCCTGCTGAAATAAGGAGGGGAATGTGCTACTTTTATGACAGGCTGCACAAATTGATCTGAGAAAATGAAATACGTACAGTATTTGGCAGCAAAATGAATAAAGAGGTGTGAGACAAAAAAAATGAAATAATTATGATCATAACTTTTTTTTTTCTCTGAGAAATCTCACTGAGGAGAAGAAGTACAGCTCGGCTTCAGCAAAAAATGGAACCAAACTGCTTATATTTCACAGTGCAAATTGGCCCTTGGAAATCTGTATCTGAAACAGGCTGAATACAAAGCATCACAAAGCTCTTCATAGATCCAAACTCCGGTATTCTCACCTATGTTTTATTTAGCAGGTGGTCTACACAACACTTCAACACTTCTTTCTTTCACCACAACAGCCAGCACTGTAATCTCTTGGCTTCCGGAGATACAATGAAAATTACAGCTCCATGTGATCTCTGTTGTGAGCTCACATACAGTACAGTATGTGCTGCATATCTGCGGAGTATAATGACAGGTCTATCTAGGTCGGATGGATGCAAAACACAAGATCCAATCAAACCCACAGTGGAAGCCTCCAATACTGCTGCTTGCTTGATTGTAGTTGATTTGCTGTTGTGCCTTGCAAAACATGGATGACCTTCTAAATCTGGGATTATTAGTGAAGGCTGTTTTGTGTTTGGACTAATCCAAAATAGTAATACAGCCATCAAAAAATAGATGTGGAGACAAAATATGGCTTTAAACAAATGTAAATCAGTCATGTATATTTTGTTCTTTTGGATTTTTACAGATCAGTCACATGAAAGAAATTCAAGCAAAGTCATTAATATTATCACAGCAGTACGTGTTTACTAAACACTAATCATGTTTTGTTTTTCATTAGGCATGAAATGTCAGGTCATGAATAACTAAGCTGATCAGAAACAATACATTTAAGGAATAAAGAGGGGGAATAAGCAGTGCGAAATCCCAAGTGAAGAGATACACTTGAGAGAACATTTCATTACCTCACTAATCAGCTTACTAGATGTTGTGGCGCCTGGTGCCAAAAAGGGTACGCCACAGACCTTTTTGAACACCAGCCGCCCATGAACAGCTAGGTGCGCACAACCCCCAACCCTAAGTCTGGGGGAAAATGATTCAGGGGGCCAGGCTATCTGCTCCACAGCCTTGATAAAACTGCCATTTTTCCACTTCAGCGATCTGATCTCCGACCGGTCTGCACCACTGCTCTCCGCTCCTCTGCCTGAAATGAGAAGTTCGGCAAACTGTAGAGCCGGGGTCGACAGGGATCTCCTCCCCAGCAAAATACTCCACGGCGGGGTGCTTTAAAGAAGACTGGAGAACAAAAAAAAAAAAAGACAGACTAACGTCTCCAAAATGTAAGACTGTCATTCCTAAACATCGCAGAATAGCAAGCCGTTGAGGTCACATCTGAATTTAAATCGTTGTTCAATCACTTTGTGTAACATGTGAACTTTGCCATTGTTTGAGGAGCCATTCATCGTGAGCGGCTTGGCTTGGTTTGGCTGACAGTGAGGGGGCGAAAGAGACAGCTTCTTGTCAACTGGGGTTTGAACTCTTTGTCCTACACCGGCTGCGAACAGTGGGGGGGCATTAGAGGAGGAAACGCATCAACATCCTGTCACGGGCCGCATGCGAACATGAGCATGAGCGATGGAGATGCTCGGAGGATATGTGCAGCTCCAGACATTATAGCAGCCCCTAAACCTCCCACTCCCACCCTATCTCCACCCGTTTCACTCTCTCTCCCTCTACCTCATCCCCCCATCATTTCACTTGCCCTACAACAAGCAGGGAAGGATTCTGCATCATGCCCAGGGCAGTCGCTGTGGCACTCTCCTCCTGTGAGTATGAGGCTATGGAGAGTCAGTCACAGAGCCAGACAGAGGGGATACTACAGCAGATGCAACAGGCTGATGCTCAGGTAACATCAACTGCTCCAGGATATGCTGGCAGGAGGTTAAGGAAGTGAAGATGCTGCTCAAGGCCCTAGACTGTGTAGCCTCTGGTCAGATTGGAAGACTTAATCTGGCCTGTTTCAGTAAACAACAGCAAAGACTGAACGCTGAAGTGTGGAAAGGTCAGCAGCTTAAGCAAGGCTGAGCTTCACCCCGAGTGCCCTGACAAACCAATCACTCCAGGCTTCACTGAGATGTGGCGTGTTTAAAAACAGAAGCCTTCACCACTCTGCTGGTGGTGAAGCAGCCCAGCCTAGAGGTAGCTGCAGGTGTCAGAGAGGTCCCGGTTGTCTCCATGATCCCATATAGTGGAATGTCCATCAGCAACAAATGAGTGCTGTCAAAGGCGATGAAGACGATGCTTTTTAAATAACGGTTGGGGCAGGATTCAGGGTTCCCCTGTCAGCCGCTGAGAATAACAGGCGCAATAACACGCTTTCGGCTCAGGCTTCCTTTGGTGTACTTTTCCGGGAGGTGTCTCCAAAATGGATGCCCCACTTTCTTCACTGCTCCTTTCCATCCATGTTGACATTTCCCATATCCCTCTCCTCTCATGCCATTTCTGGTTGCATTTTTCAAGTTCGACCCGGGTGGACTGGAGCTTGTGCGCTCTTATCAAATCTGAGATAGCAGATAGAGTTGGCTGCAGGCCCGGTAGTGTTTAGAACTAAAGCTCTGGCTTTTCCAGCTCCCCAACCCCTCCTCAGACCCCCCAAAGACCAACCCTCCCTACATGTTTTCACAGAGTCTGATAGGGGCGCACATTCCATGCTCGGCGCATGCAATTCAAGACAGTTAAGCACCGACTGTTCAGCTGCATTCGGCATTTCCGTTCATGTAACGCACCGCATAATAGCAGCCTATTACTGTCTGTCGTAGGCAGCCACAGCAGCAGACTGATGACATTCCCCCTTTTCTACTTTTATTTTTTCTGACAGTTTCACTTTATTGGAAAGCTCGGCTGAAACAAAGTGATTCAAAAAGTCAAATACCCATGGGATAAGGGTAGCAATGTTTTATTAAAGTAAAAAAAGCACTGCACTTTTCTCTCATGCTTTGCACTTCAAAGTCATCTTTCACAATGTAAAAGAGAATTTATTTTGTTTTTTTCCCCTCCTGTGAATCACTCAATCAATATCAAATTAGTTTTGTTGGTTTATATGTCTTTTAAAAAAAAAAAGATCTTCAATAGAAAATATATCTTGATCTAAATTGCATTATGTTAAGCGAGGCACTGTTTGTCTGAACTAGTAACAGGTTAATTATGACTGTGTAAAACGCAGCAGGTGCAAACACAAAACACTTCTGGCTCTAGTTTCAAATTGCATATGGAACCATTACCGTCGATTGCTATTTAATGTAAAAATGTGTCTGTAGTGACTGAAGGACCAGAAGTAGGACTCAGGGAGACGGAGAGATGGAGAGAGGGGGAGAGAGAGAGAGAGAGAGAGAGCAAGAGAGAGAATGAGAGGACAGAAAGAAAGAGCACAAGTTTGTGATGCACAAATGGAGAAAGACCTTAACCTGTTTTCACACCAAAGTGCACTATGTTGGAGAAGAGGTGGGGGTGGGCACCAATTTATTTTCTTAATGTGGAGTCAGTATGGTGTAGTATTTTAAGAGAGCTCTGGCAGTTAGATTGGCACTTTGCAGCTTTTTAACGGCTCTGTTTGCACACCGCACCACTGAGAATTGTGCCAATCCACGCAAATGTGTCACACACATTTAGAAGGCCAGCGATGCCCCCCCCCCCCCCCCGACTCCCAATTAGACGACAAAAACACAACTCTGAGAATCTGAGAATTATAGCACCTCCAGGATTAAGAGATGCTTTTACCCACACCTCTCCCACATGGGTTCCCACGTGCATGCCTTCATCTGACCATCACCCTCCTCTCTCGCTCTCACTCACCTGAACATACACGCACACATGCACGCACACACATGCACATACATGCACACACACACGCACATGCACACACGTGCACACACACACTGCATTGCACAGTATTACATTCACTACTACAGAGAAAGCATTTAATTGGAAAAATCTACAGTTTCAGAGTCGGGAGTGGAGAGCGAGTGAGTGGAAGAAACTAAGTGAAGCTCAAAGCTATCTGGACCCCTTTGATCAGAAGGGCCCATGGATTAGAGAGGATTCTCCAGCAGTCTCCTCTTAATCCCTTTAACATTCTCCGAGCCCCAGCCAGTCGATGGAGAGCAGCACCGGAGCGCGTCTCCCAAGGTCGGCTTACTCTTCCGTCGCCGCGCTGCAGCGCTCGGGATGCAACCCGGCAACCCACTTCCAGCACGGCTGCTCTGGGAGCAGCAGCTGCCTCAGCAGAATACAACCACCTTACATCCGAAATCCTGACGCACGCTCATTACCGCTTTACTGCTCGCTCAGAGAGAGGAACGCCCCCTTCTCATCATCATCATTAGAATCATCTCATCATAATCTTATTTTATCCTTACCTCCGCCAATTGAACCTTTGCCAATTGAACTGCTTGATGGAGGTCTGGACTCTCAGAGTGCTCTCTCCCCATTCAGTGAATGTTGAATGCAGATGTGTGCAATATGTCTGATCTGTTTTTGCAATGTGCATCATGTGTAATGCTGCTGGACATCTTAATTTCCTTCAGGATCAATAAAGTAACTCTACTCTACTCTACTTCTTTATTGTATTAATTTTATTTATGCTATATTTCGACTCTTGCATGGATGTATTATTCTCCAAATCCCCCTTGGATTAATAAGGTCTTCTGATCCTGACTGTCTTGGAGTTTACAATCTATGTTAGCAATACCCCTGCTGTCAGGAGTGTAGTCCATGCAACAAGTTCTGCCTGGCTGGCTGGCTAGTTCGACCCCCATTTTACACCTCATCAGTTATAGATCACAAGGCCAAAGAACATTTACAACAACCTGGGGGTGGATTTCAGCTCAAAGACCCAAGGAGGGCTTGTTAAAGGGGTAATTCAAAGAGTGTTTATGTGGGGTTTCATGCCAAAAAGTACCTGTTGAAAACAGCTCACGCAACCCAGTGGTGCTAAGCCCTGAACGCTGCAACCCCCCCCCCCACCGTGAAGGTTATTCGGCAGCTCGGCACTCAGCGTGTTTGCAATCCCACACAGCCGCCAGCAGACCGTACAGATGTACATCAGAAGGGGGAAGAAGAAGTGGGGAGGCTGCCGGCGCTGCAACTCAACTCGCCTCCATGTAAATGAAGCATCACAGCATCCACAGGAGAGAGGGGTGGGGGGTCGGTGGGGGGCAACTGAAATGTATGAGTTTGTCAGTGCCACTGTCGCAAAGCAGAAAGAATTGAAGGGGGGGGGGGGCTGGGATGAGATTGGACCTCCTGTGGTGTTAGATTCATCACGCCATACACGTGTTTTTGCTCGTACCCATTCTTGATGTCTCTCACCCTCTGTCTCTCTCTCTCTTTCACTCTCTTTGCAACGCTTTTGTTTTCTTTCCCAAGCTGTGCTCGAATGTTAACGCAGCACTGCTGGCAGCGCTCGTGATGGATTCCCTCGCCACTGGCTGGCTCCCTCATCTCTCCCCCACCTCCCCAACCCACCTCCAGCCTCCCTCTGTGAAGTGCTTTCAGCATGCGGATGGGCTTGGGGGGGGCGAGGGAGGGCTGGATGGATGTGGGAAGAGGGGACGAGACCATTGTCTGGATGGGAGAGAGAGAGAGACAGAGAGACAGACAGACAGACAGAGAGACAGAGACAGAGAGAGAGGGGCAGACAGACAGAGAGCAAGAGAGCAGAAGAGAGAGCAAGAGACAGCGAGAGACAGCGAGAGAGTAAGAGAGTAAGAGAAAGAGTAAGAGAGAGAGAGAGACAGAGAAAGAGAGAGAAAATTAAAAAAAGAGAGAGAGAGAGACAGACAGACAGAGAAAGTGCCTCGGTCGCTGCCAGAGCAGGGCCGTCTGCGTGCTTCCCCTTCCATCGGATCTGCTTTCCTGGCAAAGCGCCGGCCGTAGCCAGCCACAAGACCACTTGGGCCCTGACCACACACTCGCTGCTGCTGGAACTTGTACAGCTTATAACACACACACACACACACACACACACACACACACACACGCACGCACGCACACACACACGCACGCACACAACACACACACACCACACACACACAAACACACACACAAGCAACCCACCCCAAACTCATTTCAGATGGAGGAAAAAAACAAACAAATCTGAGGTTCACCACGAGGGCTCAGGTCAATGCTCTCTTGCACTTCAGAGATGTAGAGAAGAAGAGAACACCAAACGACGGCCCAAAAGGATAACATCCTTCACATACAAACAAACACACATTCTTACAGTGCTTGACAAGTTTGGAGGGAAAAAAAAAAAAACAACCAAGACACAGCCGCTTAACAGCAGCGGCGCCAGAGGAATTCTAAGTCCTTAGCCATCGTCAGTTCTCCAAAATTATCCTCCCTGTCCTTCCTCCATTCTGTTTGTTTATATTCATTTTCAGGAGGGGTAATTAAAGCACAGAGTATGGGGCTGTTTAAAGCCAATTACATTGATTCATTTCAGCGTAAGCAACGTTTTTCTTTGGATGACAGTGCTAGCGTGTTAGCTTCTGTTTGAGGCATAACCCAGGAGAGGCAATTGCTCTGCTCTGGGGCAGCTCTGGCTCACATCCATTCGCTGTTCCTGATTGCCCTGTCTTGTTTACCAGCGTTCCACTTTGGAAAGACCTCAATCTTCTTTTGTTGCAAAGAACAGTTCACGAGACAATGACCCCCAGATGCTTACATCGCACTGAAAGCGCAGACATGTGAAATGAAGATTAAAAGCTTTCAACCAGAGACACCACCAAATACTGTATAATTAAGCAGCGTTTAGCCCAACCCTAAGAGAGACAGAGAAATTGGAGATACATATTTATTTTGTCTTTCTCTGGTTTGGGGAGAATGGAAGACCTAAAATCAGCATCAAAAACAAGCCACTCTTCTGTGACCCCAACCACCCACACACAAACAGAGGGTCTGACACATACACACACACACTCAAAATACAAAACATGCAAATGGACCAAATGAACAATGCTGAAGAGACCAGCGTAGCTGTCTCATAAAGATTCTGCACATACTGGCATCCACCCTCTTTTGTTTGTTTCAGTAGTGCTCTGATGAACACAATGTGTAAGTATTTTATATGTGGTCAGTTCACATGGTGTGGGAAACGACTACAGTGGTTCTTCGATGGCCCTGTTAAACGCCTTCAAATTGTTTCCTCCACAGCTTAACACTGTGCTGTGTTCCCCAATCCTCCTTCTGTCACCATCTCATTTCCTCCATCGCTCAGAACAAGACACTACAACCATCCCTGCCTCCCTCTACCTCACTATCTCTCCCCTGCGTCTCTTCCCCTTTCCCTCTGAACATCTATTAATACACGATACCCCCACACCCACACCCACACCCTCCACCCCACCTTACTCTCACACACTTCACACAATGTGCATAATTAATAATGAATCAGATGGGGCGTCTTTTTTTGTGTTTTGTTTTGTCCGTGCACAAGGGGGGAAAAAACATTAACAGACCTCGGGTAATATTCCTGGCACCTTGTCATCACCAAGGAAACAATATGGGTCCTGTGGCATCTGATAATAATGATGATTATCATAGGAGTGAATGTCACCATGAATAAATCATGTTTCAATATATCTGCTCTCTTCATAATCTCTGAATTGAGTAATCAACATAAACAGCTATCGCGGCGCCTCACTTCCCAAAGACGTCTGCCAAAGTAAGGGAGTGCAAATGCGTTTGGGGTTTTATTGAAAAGAGGAGAGCTGTTTATGACGATGGGAAGGGAAGGGGGGGGGTGTGTGCGTGGGACAATTTTGTCTTTGTGAAACATTCTGCCCTTAGGGAGCGTGAATCAGGTAAAAAAAAGTCCCTGCTCTCCGGAGTGAAGCATGCGAGCAATCCCTTAAAAACGACTTCGCAAATCATTTAATGCGGCGCAGAAGTGCATCTTAGCCCTGTTCTGTGCTATGCTGCCCAAGATGGAGCGGGAGATTGTGTGGCCGTCTAATTCCACACTGGGTGTCGCGCCAAAAAACGTCCCTCCGTCCCAGCCACGGTTTAGGGATGGAAACGGCGTCCTTTGTTGCTGTGGCCAAATTATTTTTAGTATTAAAGAAGAAGGGGGGTTCCTTGCTCTGGCAGTGGATTATTGGCAGCATGTGAAATCCTATCAGGAGGGATTGGATGAAAACAGATCACGCTGCATGCTACACACACACACAGACACACACACACAGACACACACACCTCAACACAAGCCATCAAGCTGCATCCACAGCAACAACCAGTATGTGTGTGTGTGTGTGTCTGTGTCTGTGTGTGTGTTTGTGTGTGAGAGAGAGAGAGAGAGAGAGAGAGACAGTGAGGCTACAGGTCATTGCCTTAGTGGCAAGTGTGAAAACACCAGCTATGTTTGGAGGGCCGTCTGCTGTCTGAGCAGGTCAGCACAATACCTACAATATCCTGGCTGCCTAGCAGAAGCTTTGATTTAGTCACCCATGCATAACCACACACACACACACACACACACGCACACACACACACACACACACGCACACGCGCGCACACACACACACACACGCACACACACACACATACACACACACGCACACACACGCACACACACGCACGCACACACACACACACACACACGCAAACAAACACACACTGACATTCACACATGCAGACAACAACATTCATACCGTAAACACCTGTCTCAGGTTTAATTGCAGGCAGGCAAAAACCTCCTTTGAGAAGAGAGGGCCTTTTTCTGTCGTGTTCAATCTGTGCAATGGTAACGCATACATAGACACATTCACACTTACAGATTTACACACAGAGACACAAACACACAAAGACACAAACACACAAAGACACACACACACACACACACTCATACAGAGAGACACACATACAGATGCACACACACACACACACACACACACACACACACACAGTGGCGGTACTGGAGATTAACTGCTTTTAAGATGCTTAAGAAAACTCCTCCCTGAATCTTTCCAGTCTTTCCAGTTACCATAAGGAGTTTTATGTGGTCAGCCTGGAGTGCTATGATAAACACACACACACACCTACACACACACACACACACACACACCATGCCATCTGATAGCATTGAGGATTCTCAGATTTGTTCCCCTCCCCTGTATCCCCAAGGGTGAACTTCTTGGTCCAGGCCCTGCCAACCCGATGCTGAAGAGCAGCATCCACAGTTCCAGGAACCTCCATCACACCGACCCCCATCAGTAAGGCAAGAGGGAGTACATGTGGGGGGGGGGGGGGGGGGGTATGCAGTGGAACAGGACGTCGGAGGTTTACCAGGGGATTATGCATGCCGGCGTGGCTCAGCTCAGAGATGCGTGTGTGTGTGTGTTTTCTATGTGTGTGTGTGTGTGTGACTGTGTGTGCGTGCATGTGTGTGTTTGTGTCTGTGTTTGTG
>CM050208.1:10587500-10822500 GCA_027475355.1 Coilia nasus
ATGAGAAAATGGTGTCACTGTGACGGCTGAGCAGGCACTCAGCAGAGCCCGTCTTTGTCTGGATGGACAGAACATCTGAAGGTAACCTTTCGGACCGCTCCAACAGGAGAGTCGAGAAGGGGGGGGTGGACCTCGTCCGGGTATTTACCATTTTCCAAACGGACGTTCAAAGCATTCTGCAACATGATGCTGCAGCAGCTTTGGGAGGGGGGAAAAAACACAGCTCCGTACACAAACTATGTTCATATTAAAAACAAACAGAGGGCAGGGAGGGGAAGAGAGTCATTTCCTGTCCCCGGGCTGCCTTGGCCAATGGGGAGCTTCCTGTGACCCCCCCACTGGGGCCTGGAGAGGCGGCGGATGCGCGCCACGCGCGAGTTGGCCAGCCGTAAATGGGGAACAGCACTCCGTTCCCCGGTGGACATCTGTTTTCACAGGTGCACTCAGCCCGACGTGATTAAGTTAGGCGCCACTTGCCCGAGCATCTCCGGCATTGTTACGCTAGGCTCCGACAATACGACAGGAGGGACACAAACATGGAACAGTTGGCCTGTTTACGCAGATGGTGATCAGAATATGAAGAGGGAAGGTGGGTGTGTGTGTGGGGCGGAGGGGGGTTAGGTTTGGCTTACCAAAAGGGGTTGAAGGGGGTATTCATAAAGCTCAGGATCAAAAGAAATGAAAAAGTTATTTGGAGATGGGAAAAATACTGGGAGATGGGACATACTAACAATATAGGGCTGTTTTAGGAAGCACAAGAAGCATGAATGCAATCAGAACCCCTCCATAGTTAAATATCATAAAGTGCACAGGGTCCTTGCGTAAAAAACTGGTGCCATTTTATATTAGCAACCCATGTCAAACAGTATGATATATGCTGTTAATGCAACACAAGTGTACAGACATTTAGCACAGATCATTAAGCCCACCAGAGAAGGTGGGAAATAGGTGGGTAGCAGGCCTGACAGCAGGACTACTGCTGTACCCAATTCTAGAATGTGCCTTGCTCGCTCCCATGGCAACAAGACAAAATTGCTTTCCTCTCTCCACTCCAACAGGCCACTTCATGCTTTAATGTAAAGCGACAAGTTGCCTGAATTAATTTGACTACTGCAGAAAAAAAAAGGTCTCGAAAATGTAATTCGAGAAAAAAAAAAGAAAAAAATGAAAAGCCATTTTCCATTTCTTTGTTCACCCCACCACATCAAAATCTACAGAGAACTTATTGCCACTTCAGGAGCACTTGCTCCAAAGCAGAGCAAAGCTGGGTAGCAACGGGGAAGCCTTCAACAAAATGAGACAGCAATTTCATCTTGCCACAGAAATGAGTACTAAGGGATGAGAAAAGTGACCTGTGCTTCGCAAAACAAGCTGAAAACACTATATAAACAGACCTCTAAGTTAAAAATAAAAAAATAAAAAAATAAATACAATCGTATATAAGCGAAGTGGACAGACGTAGGAGGAGGCAGTAGAGTTTATCTGGGTGTATTGGCCGAGCGACTGAAACAGCATGTCAAGGGGCTTGATGGAGCCATTTCATAGCAGGGAGTCAAAATCCTGTCAACACACGTTCACTTAGTCCAACAGCAGTGTGAAAACAGAGACACATCTAAGCACAGGGAAACAGAAGGACCCATGTAGGCCCACTGACTTGCACAAACTTGCAGCCCTAAAAACAAATGTGTGGGGATGGATGTCTTGGCACTTGTGGAGTTGCTATGTCTAAGGGGCTGTTGAGAATAATATTCAGTAAACCAAGAGTGGTTGAGGATAGATCCTGCCTGTGAGTCTTGGGAATGTAATTGCCAATATGTTTTCAGAGTTCTCCTCCGACAAAAAAAGATGGCCACACATTTCTGAAAATTGTTGAAAATACAGCAAAATTGAGTACAGTGGTCCCTCGTTATTCGCGGGAGTTACGTTCTAAAAATAACCCGCGATAGGCGGAATCCGCGAAGTAGTCAGCTTTATTTTTTAGAATTGTTATAGATGTCTTAAGGCTGTAAAACCCCTCACTACACTTATACACTTTTCTCAGACAGGCAAAGTTCACACTTGCAAACATACAGCACTTCAGAGTCACACAGCTAGTGGTGGAAGATTTATGTACATTTTACAAGCTGAGCGCATTCTGCACTGTACAGGAGATTGCGTGCACTAAAAAAAATCAGCGAAACAGCGAGGCCGCGAAAGGTCAACCGCGATATAGCAAGGGACCACTGTGTATCTGAATGGGAATGTTTGTATTTGTAGAAAAGATGACCACAGTACTGTAGGATACATGGAGGAAACTAGTCAGGTAACTAGTTAAGCTAGCTCCACTTCCTGGGGTTGTGCGATGTGTGGAACACAGGAAAGTGGAGAGCCGCTCAATAAAAAAGTACAATAGTATTGGATAGCAAAAGCAATGGATAGCATTAGCTTTAGCATTCGATAGCATTAGCTTTATTATGTAGACTTTAACCCCAACTTTCCCAGAATGCATTAGGACTTCTTGGAGGGAAAACATAGGTTAATTGGATACTGGACATACGCAAAGGATTGATCACCTTAAGTGAGGGTGTATAGTGATAAAGGGCTGAAACACCTGTAGATGCTGAGGTGCACTATTGAGGTGTCCTGGAAATTTTCACAGAGCAACTGGACCCTTTCAATTACACTCCTAGAAAACAAACCCAACTACAGGATGATCCAGCCTGGTAAACCAGCCCCTTGTACTTGTACATTTTGTACATAGAGTATATAGAGGGTAGATAAAGGATTTCTTCCTGGAGGTGTGGACTCAAACAAGTGGCTCTGCCTTTACCCAATCGCTAATGTCTGGTCGTCATGTATGCAATTAGCCTACCTATGCACTACAATTCAAATGTAGCACACAAAGTCAACGTTATCAGTCACAAACACTCCCTCTGTTCGCTGATTGGCTCGGATTCGCTTGGTCCGAATACATGAATGTCAACGGCAGCAAGACCAGACCCTCTGTACAAAATGAAATGAAGTACGAGGGGATGGTTTACCAGGCTAAGGATGGTCAGCCACACTCATGACGATCACAGAGGTGTATAACTTGGCATACAGACCATGTCCACACTTGACTAAAACTCTGGACACAGGTGACTTGGCAAACCTCCAACATCAGACTCAAGTCCTAGATGTAATAGATAGTCAAATCCCAAAGCCCCTTAAGTCTCCATTCCAGTGATTCAGTCTGCCACACGGAACACCTAAATTAAACAAGGACACACTTGAAATAGCCAATCCAGGAAGATTAGAACACTAGATTTTCCTTGGTTCTTTTTTCTGCAGCTTGTCCCCATTCTGTCTCTAGGCAACACAATCCAGCAAGTGGCATAATTCTTCTAAACACTTCATTTGAAATGTATATATTTATGCGATCCCAACCGTGGGGCCTTCTGTAGCACACGCACGCACGCACGCACCCACACACACACGCACATACACACACACAAACACACACACACATACACACACACACACATACAAAAACCAGACAGATGGTTCATAGTTTCCCCACAGCTACAAAGAGATCAGAGGAATTCTACATTGTCTCTGATGAAAACCCAGCATCATGCCGCCGGGGCATAGTGTGAGAGGCAAGACATCTCCCAAACGGCGGGTTCCGCAGCTCCAGCACGTGTAACGTCCTGGCGCATCAGTCAGAAGATATGGGAGACAACATGCATCAAAGACCCCCACAGCTGGGGGTTGCCGGCTGTCAGAGCGGGAGTTGGGTTGTTCTCTTCTCCTACACACAACTGAATGTGAACTGACTGATGAAAGAAGAACTAATGAAATTTAAATTGCTCCATTGTGTCGGCCTGATTAAAAATACAACGTGACGTACGCTGTATGGCAACTTGGAGGTTATTTCAGTAGATCTGGGCTCGGCTGTGTATAGATCAGTGCATTACGATTAAAAAAAACGTAAGCCTCTGAAGCTGAGTGCTTGCCACACAACAACTTCGGGGGAAGAAAAAAAAAAAAGAAAGCTGTTGGCATTTTTCATAAGAGGAAACAAAACACATGTCTGCACTTGGCACAAGCTTGGCTCCCTCCTGGCTGGTTCAATGCCATTGGGAGGAGAGGGGTCACACAAAGTGCAAGGAAGTTTTACAGTCCACCCTTGGAGGACCCGGTGAAGCACCTGACAAAGAAACAAATCTTCCGTAGCCACCCATTCAGCCGCATCAAAACACAGCTCTGATTCAGGGAAACCTAGACAGCTTGGAGTCACCTGAGGTTGTTGCAACATGAAAACTTTCAAAGAGAGACAACAACAAAAAAGGCAACATTATTGGGCTTAAATTTTACTACTAATATTTACTAGATAAAAACTTTTGGCTGTTGTATTAAAATCACTTCTTTGATAACGTTAACTTATTGCATCACATCCAGGCAATTTATCCCAAATGGAATATGATTTTTTTATGGGCAGAGAAAATGCTCAGTCACACTTGGATAGAAAATATGAAATCTCATTCTGTTGTGCATATTGCCAACAGCTGCATTGTATTTCAGAATGTCCTTTTAAACGCTTCACGCAACCAGTGGAAAGATGAGCTTTGTATGTATGTGGAATGTGAGGTAATTGAAAAAGCAAAACCACTGAAGCATGGGGTTGGGGGTGTGGGGTCAATTTTGAAGTTTCACTGAACATTTCATGGTAGCGGAATGCATACCAGGGCAGTCTCTGTGTAATTTGACCTTGGCCCCATCTCCCAAATATCATGTTTCTACAAGGCCTAAACCCTGCCACAACAGCAGGGGCATTATTGTTTTTCAAAAAAATGTGAGAAAAATAGCAACAAAACAGAAACATCGAGACCAAAAATAGCCGGTGGAATTAATCAGCAAAGGTTAAATAAACTAATAATGGTGATGAGATGAGAAAACAGTAAGGATATCGGTACCTGGCAGCTTTCCACGGCTGAGGCAGCTGGCAGCGATACCCTCCACAACCCTAGCAAACAGAGTGGCTTGGGACCTCTCCCCAGGGACCAGAGAAAGAGACCAAGAGTGTGTGTGTGTGTGTGTGTGTGTGTGTGTGTGTGTGTGTGTGTGTGTGTGTGTGTGTGTGTGTGGATTGTGAGAGAGAGACCAAGGGTGTGTGTGTGTGTGTGTGGAATGTGAGAGATAGAGACCAAGGGTGTGTGTGTGTGTGTGTGTGTGTGTGTGTCTCCCTATCACACACACAGCAAGGAAGAGTGAAGGGAAAAGAAGAGGAGAGGAGAGGGGGGGAAGAGGAAAAGAAAGAGGCAGGGAGGAGGGGAGAGAGGAGGAGGGGAAAGAGGAGAGGAGGGAGTGGGGAGTGAGTGGGGTGTTGATAACACTCCACAGTCTCTTGGCTCCTGGGCTAATTAACACAGTTCCAGACCGGAGCGCTTGTGACGACAGGCCTGGGTCGAGCCGGGCTGGGCTGGGCTGGGCTGGGTCGGAGTGGGAGCAGGGGCAGCAGGAGCTGGGGCAGGGGTGGGGTCCTGCTCAGTCAGCAGTGACTGCCAGAGGAGAAGGCGATGGAGAAAGAGAAGGAGGAAGGGGTGAAGGAAGAGGAGGAGGAGGAGGAGGAGGAGGAGGTGGAGGAGGTGAGGGCGGCCTCGTCTAGAGGTGAGAGCGTCTGGCCGAATGATGGTGATGGATGCACTGGGAGGGCAGGGACCCCGAGAGAAAGACAGGGAGACAGACAGAGAGAGAGAGAGAGAGAGAGAGAGAGAGAGAGAAGCAGAGACAGAGAGACAGCAAGGTGGAGACAGAGAGAGAGAGAAAGAGAAATGGAGACAGACACAGAAAGTGAAAGTGAGTGAGAGTAAAAGAGAGAGAGAGAGAGAGAGAGAGAGAGAGAGAGAGAGAGAGAGAGAGAGAAAGAAAGAGAAACAAAGACAGAGACACAGACAGAGAGAGAGAAATAGGGAGAGAGAGAGCGAGAGAGAGAGGGAGAGAGAGAGAGAGAGAGAGAGAGAGAAGGGCAGGCCAATGAGCCGGCACTGCTCCGGTCACAAGTCCACAGACACAAATCCCGGTTCTGACTCATTAACTCCCTCTCAAGCACAAATCACTCCCGGCTCAGGAAGCAGCCAGTGGGAGGGGGGGCGAAGAGACATCGCTCTACCACACAGTTCAACAGACGAACCCTCAAAGGACATAAAGAGGGAGACCTGTTTTATCCAAAATGCAGCTGTAGACCTTACATGTGCTCAACCGGTTGGCAATATGATATGATATAGCCTGGTGGTGTCAATTAAAGGGTATGACTTTGGTTGGATTAATATGACATGATACCGGAATATTCAATAAATGGAAAAGAATGTAATGTAATGTAATGTAATGTACCAATGTAATAAGGGGACACATATGTTTATTAAACATGGATGCCTGATATACAGTACTTCAAATAAAAAAAAAACTGAAAGTTAAAAAAATATGGCTTTAAAAATATTGTGTGGGCTACAAGAAAGATTTGGAAAAAACTTTCAAGTGAAAATCACTTGACTTTCAAGACATTAACGCCCATCAGGGAGAAGCTACTTTGGCAATGTGGAGGTGGTAAGACTCATAGTTCTGGAACATTCAATTAGTGAGGTCAAAAAAACAAACCTTATTAAAGATTAAAGATGCAGGCCTCTTACAAGAAGATAAAAATACATGCAGAGATTTAGTTGCTTGATATTACAGTATCAATCATGAAAACACAACACATTCATTATTATTCATTACTAGGACAAAAAAATATAGATACAGTAATGTGCAAAGGTTTTAGGCAGGTGTGAAAAATGCTGTCAACTAGGAATGTCTTCAAAAATGGAAGTGTTAATCATTTATGTTCATCAATTAACAAAATGCAGCGACTGAACAAAAGAGAAACCTACATCAAATCAATATTTGGTGTGACCACCCTTTGCCTTTAAAAGAGCATCAATTCTTCTACGTCTATTGCATAGAGTTTTTGAAGGAACATGGCTGGTAGCTTGCGCCAAACATCTTGAAGAACTAACCACAGATCTTCTGTGGATGTAAATATTGATTTGATTAAGGTTTCTCTTTTGTTCAGTCACTGCATTTTGCACACATATCTCACCAATTCTATAAAATTCACTCAAAGAAATGTTTAGTCATATTGGCTGTAACTTCAAGGGATCGCTGTATGTAGATACATGGATGTATTCTTTAACTAAATGACAGTACAACTCTTCTGGCATGTGTCAGATCTGTATAAGTCAGATCAGAGCTGAAGATCGTTTCATCCTTCTGTGAGCGGGGCCGGCGCAGCATATGGAAATTACTGATCAAAAACCGTAGAACACTGTGCTGGAGAATGAGAGTTGGGGGGAGGGGGTGGGGGTGGGTGGGTAGCGTGAAGTTACAAGATGTTACACTGCGGCGGCAGCACCGAACTCCTCATTTTCACAGGGTTTCTTCTGCACGATGCGGCAGGCGGGAGGCCAAAGGCGGCCGATGCCCGTGCGCTCTCCGCACCTTCTCTTCCCAATTCGACAGCGGACACGGGTGACTCGCCAGAGCCGGGGAGATCGCTATTAAACTGTGACCCAATTAATTTCACTCACTCTCGAGATTCCAATATGAAAGGCTGGTGAGGGGAATGGAGTCAGCAAGAGCGCGAGAGAGAGTGAAAGAGAAAGCGAGAGAGAGAGAGAGATGGAGGGAGGGAGGGAGAGAGTGCAGTGGGTGAGAGAAATTTCTACAGTGTACCACTTCTTACATTTGGTTTTCTGCCAGGGAAAAAAAATGCAATTACACGGGTTTGCCTATGACAGTGTGGCGGATGGCAGGGACCGTGCCCTATGGCAGCTCTCACTCTGGCTGCCTGTTAATGGCTACTTGTTCTTGGCCCTGCCAGACTCATTCCCACAGGGCCACAGAAGGGGTAACTGCCTTGTCTCTGCGCTGATGGCAAAAAAGGGAAAAATTCTGTGGAGACTTCAAAGCAATGGCTTCACCATTTCCTGCCCCCGATTGCAGGCAGAGACCTCACCAGACACACACACACGCACGCACGCACGCACGCACGCACGCATTCACATGCATGCCCACACCCACACACGCGCGCTTATGAGTGCACATACACTCACACACGCACGCACACATACATACATACACACGCACACAGTTCAGTCACAAAACACTAATTGTACCTCTCAAGTTTCTGCTCTTTTCAAAGTTGTCTGTGGCACACTTTCAAAAAAAAATCTTTTTCCTCCCATTTTACAGCGTGGCACTTCGAGCAGAGATCTACAACTGTTGCTAATGCCTGAAATGAGATGGAAAGTTGTCAACATTTTTACGCTGCTTTACACACGGACCTCAAACGAACGGCAAAGTGAGAACAACATGCATCTCTTGTGTCCATGCATCACCCACAGATGTGCTGAGATATCCTAAGTGCCCAAGCGCCTGGGATTTTTCATCTGACACTTGTACATCATGTCAGCACTGGAGATTAGCGATTAGCTTTCAGCCGCTACATGTCTGAAACAGAAAGAGGCTCAGAGCTGCCTTTCGCAGCAGAGTTGTTAATCTTTCCCTTATCTGCTCTGAATCTCTTGGGTGAAATCCAGTCCCTCATTTGCCCAGCAGTCCAGAGAAGCAGGCCAGGAAGAATTGAGGGGGCACAAGACAGAGAAAGAGAGGGGAGAGCAGAAAGAAGCAGAGAGACAGAGAGAGAGAGAGAGAGAGAGAG
Organism: Coilia nasus; assembly: GCA_027475355.1. Taxonomy (NCBI): domain Eukaryota; kingdom Metazoa; phylum Chordata; class Actinopteri; order Clupeiformes; family Engraulidae; genus Coilia; species Coilia nasus. Next base: position 10,596,217 of record CM050208.1, read on the forward strand.
AGAGAGAGAGAGAGAGAGAGAGAGAGAGAGAGAGAGAGAACGGGAGAGAGGGAGAGAGAGAACGAGAGAGAGGGAGAGAGAGAACGAGAGAGAAAGAGAATGAGAGAGAGAGAATGAAAGAGAATGACAGAGAACGAGAAAGAATGAGAGAGAGAGAACGAGAGAGAGAACGAAAGAGAATGAGACAGAGAGAACGAGAGAGAGAGAGAACGAGACAGAGAACGAAAGAGAATGAGAGAGAATGAGAGAGAGAGAAACGAGAGAGAGAGAGAACGAGAGAGAGAGAGAATGAAAGAGAACGAGACAGAGAATGAGAGAGAATTAAGAGAGAGAGAGAGAGAACGAGAGACAGAGAGAGATAGAGAGTGGGGGCAGAGAAGGGCAGAGAAAGGCACAGAGAGAGAGGCAGAGAGAGAGAGAAACACAGAGAGAGGGAAAGAGAGAGAACAGCACAAGTGTGCACATCTGGATCCATTCAGAATGCCTGGGATTCCTCGTCTGGCAGTCCTGTGTTACTGGCTGCTGAGCCTCTGAAGAACATGAGCACCAAGATCACCCCACTGCAGCCAGCCGGAGTGCTTACTGAGTGAAGAGACACAGGAGTGGTGCTGCTTAGGGGACATTCCTGATCGCTTGGATAAGGCCAGTCACCCCACCCCCCTCACAACACACAGGCACGCACACAGAAACACACACACACACACACACACACACACACACACACACACTCCCTTGCTATCTGCCAAGACTACTGTAGTTTCAGGCCGTGGGCTTTATGGGGCCTGTGTTTCCTGGTTCCGCTTTCCATCTGACTGTGCCTATGGAATCCACTGGATGGAGGTCACAATGAAAATGCAGTACAAATCTCCTACCACCTGGGGGAATAAATCCAGCCATAGGCAGGCCTTTCAGATGTCAGAGAAAATGAAATGAAATGCGCAGCACACACACACAAACAAACACACACACACACACACACACATACACACAAACCTCCCCAGCCAGCAGTTGATCCTCCACAGGGAATCAAATACCTCTAGCGTCATCTCAAACTAAGTGACCTCTGCAGGCTCTGACACCCACCCCTGGCACTGGATGCATTCCCAGACAAAGAGCCTCCCCACTGAAGGCTGACTGATGGCACCAAAGAACCTGACTGATGTTCTGCTGACGGGCCCTGCCAAAGCTCCACAACCCTCCGCCCCCACCCGCCACTCCCACGCAGGACAGCTCAGTCCTGGAAGCAGCATCGCCGAGGGATTAGACGCAAAGTGATGAGGCCCATTACCCTCAGCGGTGGCTACAAGACAGGGCTCTTAGCTGCGGCCCTACCTAATGGCCCTTAATATCATTTCACGTCAGGTCCCGTGCTCTTTTTACTGTCTACCAAACATAACTCTGTCACGGGGGCCCCTATAAAAACAGATATATTTCTTTATTACTCCCTTTCACCTTATCGCTGTATCTGTGGCACTACAAAGGAAAACTAATCTTGGAAAAACCCATCCCCTCCCGAGTCTCAACAAAAAGGCATGGGGCGTTATTACCTTGAGCCGTCTTCTGTTCCCTGTGCCATTCATTCAGGCCGTAATGAATGTTTTATTATAATCAAATGAATACAATATCTTCCCATAAATAGCCTACTTAAAAAGTCATTTTCTCTGCCTGCAATATGTTTGAATGTCCATCACGCTTGCAGCAAAGAAGTGCCACATGTTTAATTCAAAGCCAGTGCAATTTATACGCTTTTCACTTCAGTGAGAAACACTGGCTGCCCCCCCTCTTAAGGGAGAGGCATCCACCCACCTGCAATTTTGCCTCATGTGAGTAGAGAGAGGTGCATCATAGCGTGTTTATCTAGAAAAAACATGCACTGCTTAGAACCGTGTAGCTGAACAGAGAGCGAATCACCCTACTACTTGAATTTTCATGTTGTGTTTTTTCTCTCTCTCTCTTTCGCCCTCTCTTTCGCTCTGCCTAACATCAGCTAATGTGATTCATAAACCAAAAAGGGAGGACAAACATCTGCGATTTAGCCTGCTAACCTTCATTATCCACACAATTTGACATTAAGCCAAATAACACATTTCCCTGTGTCCACTGTCCATGGATTAAGAGGGGGTAGCTCATCCCAAGCAAACTGTAGTCTTTATACACCCAAGATAGACACACAGCTACCCCCTTCCACACCATCCAAAGCAATTCAGCACCAGTTCTGGATCTCCCCCTGACAGGAGATGAGCATGGGAGCCTGCTACAGGGTTAGTGTGCAACACAGGACAGGCGAGGGAATCCAATCTCTCACACAGAGCAGCCCAGACAGGCGAGCAGATACGCCCCAGCCCCCGAAACAACCCTGGAGGTATCCATGAATGAAATGACAGGATTACAGGGGTATTAGAAATCCTGCTGGGACAGTTGATAATGCTGTTTATGGTTGGGCGTCACACCGCTAGCAGGAAAGAGTCAAACTGTTTGCCTAATGAAAATATGGACAGGGTTTCCAGACTCTCTGAGCAGAAAATTCACAAACTTAGGTTTTTTGGACTTCTGCTTGGGGTGGGGCTACATGAAGTCTGGAATTGGCTTTGGTGCCAGAAGTTGCTTTATGAAGTAAAGGAAAAGGATGAAAAGCAAAGGCATAATATTCTCCACTAAGGACCGGATTATTGTTGTGTCAACAACCCCCACAGATAATAGTAATTACCGTCCTTGGTGCAGGCACGTCTGACAGGACTAGGCAATGACTTAGCTGACAGCAGGACCCTAATTACCAAGAACCGCCAATTACTGGCCCTTTTAATTATTTATATAGCTCCACAGGGCCAAATATAAAAGGGACTTTTTTGACTGTAGGAGACGCATCGATAGAGCCAGCTGTGCAAGGAAACCTGAACAGGCCAGATGAAATTACCGGACAGCATTTTTTTTAACCTTATCAACAGGCTTAGATAACTGTAACTCATAGTGTGAAATATGATTTTGCAGAGCATAATGAACAATGGCTAAAAAAAAGTGTTGGGGAGGGGGAGCGGGGTGTGAGCGGGGCGGGGGGTAGGACTGTTGACTGTGAAGGTGGGAGGTGAATAAATACAGGATTCTCCATGGTAAGGGTGAACTTCCTGTTCAGCTCAATGACTTCCTGTAGTTCTCCCCTCAGGATGTAATAGTCTTGGCCATATCCTTCCACACCTCTCCTGTCTGCTACACACTAACACGCCATGCTGTATATCAAAAGGCAAGTATCTGGTGTCATGGCTGGCACTGTTTTTTTTTTTTTTTTAATTGTGAGAGAAAAAGACCTCTACAGGGAAAAATAAAGTTATATGTCAGCAATCTAGTTATTAGCTCAGCAAGTGCAGCTAGAGTTGTTTCATCTCATGATAGCTAAATAATGCCTACAAACCAGAACAAGGAAACAAGGAACTGGGAAATGTGTTTCACCAACAGCAGTTTAAAACTGATTTTACATGCTTCTGTGCTTACACTATCTGTCTTCTGTGGCACTAATACTTACAAGAAAGAACACAACAGCAGTAATGTAACACATGGATTCACATAGAAGAAGGCACAGACATGCACCTAAGGAGGAATCAGTCATGTACTGGTAAAGTTTCCCATGCCACTTCACTATTTGAATATCCAAAAGCATGATAAAGATTTCCTCAGGGAGGATATATTAGTCTTTACAAAAGAAACCAAGTTATAAAATCAACAACATTAAAGATGCATCATGCTTTCATTGTGAAGCAATGCAATCATGTGCAACAGCATATGCACAGTGCATCAGTGGCTATACGTTTGTTTCTGTTTTCTGCTTCAGTCCTTAAACACATACATTCACTCACCCCGCCCCCAACACATACACAGAGTCCTATTTAAAGCAACACCAAGTAGTTTTGTCTTCAGTCGCCCTACAGGTTGGAAGCAGAACTGTCTCTCATTCGAACTACAGAGAGATGGCCCACTGCTCCAAATGTAGTGCGGTAATAGCCCATGGAGGGCGGCAAAGCGAATTCAGAAGTGCCTTTCACCCAGTTATGGAAACATTATGTTAAGGTTTAAAAAACTACTTAATGTTGCTTTAAATGAGTGTGCTTGAGCCAGTGATCCTTAATGATCTTACCTTGAGTGAAATACCTTTTATTTTCGCAAAGTAATTATTGTTGCTGTTACTACTTACTGTTTTTTCATGGCAGTCAAGTCACCCACACAGGGCATGACAAGAGACTAGAACCCCGTTCTACTGAAGGCATGCTTGCACTACATGTTAAGCTTCTCCAAAGTCCTTCTTTGTCACTAAGGAAATAAAACAAATGTATGACTAAGAATGGGAAACACAGATTTACTGGAAAATGTGCACACACACACACACACACACACACACACACACACACACACACAGACACGTCATGGCAGTCAGCTGCTAGCAGAATTTCACAAGCATCTGTGAATCATGTCAGTTTACAATAATTGTTTCAATTTCCAAAAAAGTCTTTGCTAAGAAAACGAAATTAACAGCACTTGCGAAGAAACAGCCCGACTTCACTGTCAGTGCACCCTGCGGTATGGGTGTATTTTTGAATTTGGCAGTTTCGCAATCATGTGCAATACTACCTGGTATCAATGGCTATGCACGTTTTTTGCCTCTGGCTTCGTCCTTGAATGCACTTACCGAAACATCCTTCAGACAGTCCTATTCAAATGCGCATGCAGACACCCACACCCGCAGCCGCACACACACACACACACACACACACCTGCCAGTGAACCTGAAATTATTCGATCATTAGCCTTCCCGGTGCATTCGAATGTGCATGTCCTCGCCACAATACAGTATGTAAAACTCACTCCACAACGCTTACGTAGAGACTCACGGCGAGCTCATCGCATGCACAAAAGATCCTCCACAGCATTCCAAAGTGCTTAGCATTTAGATAACGTTTGAGCCGAGGCAGAGCGGTCCGCGGCAGCTTGTGAGAGGAGTGTTTGTAGCCCCGAAGGCCGGATCTGTTCCAGCCGTGCCCTGGCAAGAGAGATGGAGCCCAGGCAGCCTCGACAGCTTGGAAACTCACAGGGGGTGATGGGATACTGGAGGGCTGCTACACCATGTTGAGGGACTTTGAACGAGTAGAGGGTGTTATTTTATTATCATTTGCATGTGAGTGTAAGTGTGTGTGTGTGTGTGTGTGTGTGTTTTCCCTTAAGACTGGAGACTAGGTTTTACAAATTGAAAAATAATATTTACAAATTATTATCAGCGTTTTTTTGTGACCATGCTGTGATTACACCTGCAGAAAATATGGCTGGAATATACAACTTATCTTGCCAATGGCTGGATATACTTAAATGTTAGCATTACATCTTCCATTTTACTTTACATCTTTACATTTTACTATGGTGATGCATTTTTATACTTTAATGAATAGATGTTAAAACGCTGACAGTAAGAAAGAAAAAGGTTTAGTATGCATTCAGTATTGGTTTCTTAAATGTAAAGTGTTCCAAATTTATTCTGCTCGGTAGAGCTGACTAATCGTTTAACTATTATAAAATCGAATAATAATAGGAATATTCTCTAAAATAACAATTTTCTACCAATTTGGTCATAAACGCTCATCCTTCAACGGTGTACTAAAACACACCTTTGATTAAGGAAGGAAGAACACAATATTTTTTCTGAAAAAAAGTACCTGAACTGACTTCAAAGTGCACCCCAGGGGGAATGGAGCTCTCACTGAACACAATTTATTATGAAATTCCAAGTGGCTAAAACCCACTGGACTGCAGCAGTCATATGTGAAGACATATTTTAATGCTTCAATTTGTAAGTGACCTAAAAAAAAGAATGTTCCCCAGTTCCTTCCCTAAAGAGGAGGGGAAAATTTATTTCATTAAGAAAGACAAGTTTGAACGCAGATAAAAGGAGATCCCTGCAGCCAACTGTTTATTACAAATGCTCTACTTGCCAATTAGGAGAACAGCAGGGGTTAGCTTCATCACCGGAGATGTGGCTGTCACCTGTCAAACTTGAGCACACCTGACCCCCCAAGCACAGGATAGGTAGGTGGGTGGATGGGTGGGTGGCGGAGGGGGACTTTTGATATTGCTCAGGGTGCTTGCACCCCCAACGTTGCCCGCCAACCTTCCAATCCCCACCCTACACCCAATGGAGAGAGTGATTGACACGGTCAACCCCATGTGGATAGCTTGTAAGACTTGGCAGGAATTCATATTCAATTCCCTGATCCGGTAGAGGGCTGCATTGAACTGGAACAGCTGACAGGCAGAATGAAAAAACTGGGATTAAAAGACCCACCTAAATATTTAATCGACAATAAGGTTTTTTTTTAGGTCACAAAATGGCAGCAATTTTTTACCTGCCAAGACCCGCCCACAGACCAAACAACAAACGCGGAGGCACCACCTGGAGGGAGGCATATGTGCTGGGCCTTATTTTGCCTACGCTACTACCACTGGGCACGGAAGGAGTGTGTGAGGAGTGTGACCTGAGATAAAAATACAACTGAAGAACGAGCAGCACAGGAGGGCAAAGCCCTGCCAGCCACGCCATGTGAGAAACCCACCTTCTGTGTTTTATTTCTGTTTCTGTTTTTTTTTAGGTGCAGCCATATCAAACGCCTGATGAACAAACTTGTACTGAAAGTTGACCAAGGAAAGAGGGTGGACCATGAACAGGCCCCGAATCCCACCCCTCTCACCAACCGACCAGCTGATAAATGTTGCGTACAGCAGCTCTTCTGGAACAAAACAAGACAGGCAATTTCTCAGAGCCATCAAAATATGATTAACCGGTGGCTGGACATTGGGTCTATAGCCGTGTATCCATGTCGGAACTTGGTGTGTTGCCAGTTCTCCATAGGGTGCCGGAGGAAAAGACAGAAAGAAATTATTTTTGTGTCCAACTGAGGACAGGCAGATATCAGCAGAACTGGGAACAAAATGTTCAAGTGCGAGAAAGAGAGAGAACATCTAAGCTATAGCCATTACAGTTTTTTTCTTTTTGCCTTCATGTAACTTAATGTTTTAAAGCTGTTTGTGTGAGGAGTTATAGCCATAGAGCCATACATAGCTCATTTCAAAGCTGACAGTAGATGGCCCTTCCACTGGAGCATGTGTGTAATCGCGTGTGTGTAGGTGTGTTGGGGGGGGGGGGGGGGGGGGGGTTTAAGGAGGGTGAAGGGCCCAGGTGCACGGCAGGTAGAAGTGGTCACCTCTTCCTGCAGGCGAGACATTCCCAGCTCCTCCGCCGCCCCCACCCTTTTCCATTCCCGCGGCAGCACCATCTTTCTCTGTAGCTCTGGAGGTGACAGCAAAACAATGGAAGCCAACACCACTTTAACAAGAAGACAGGAAGAGTGAGAATGTGGGAGAAAAAGAGAGAGAGAGAGACCGAGAGAGAGAGCGCGAGACAGAGAGAGAGAGAGAGAGAAAGAGGGGGACAGCAGAGACTTGGCTAATTATGGTGCCCCCTTTTCCCTTCACCCTTCACACCCCCCACCCAGCCGCCCACCCCCTTCAAGCAGGCCAGAGAAACGAGGCTGGAGGCAGGTTTTCGCTGGCAGCCCTCCAAAAGGACCGTGGAAATGCCTCAAACCTCACACAGTGGAGAGTGGAGAGGAGGAGGGGGAGAGGGGAGGGGATGGGGATGGAGCTGGAGATGGAGGGCAGGGCAGGGGAGGGGTGGGGTGGAGATGGAGATGGTCTGGTAAGGGAGGGTAATGATGGGGAGGCAATACAATAAATAAATTATATTAAATGGGCCGCTGTGCTGGAGGAAGGGTGACCGAGTGAGCCAGACATAAATTAGGCGAGGGAGAGGGAGAGGGAGAGGGAAGGAGATTTAAGGTGTGTGGCAGAGACAGCGTTTGGAAGAGGGACTGCAAGGGAAGTATAAAGTTGAGGCCGTGCTACTTCAAACACTCTGCCAAAGATGTGGTAAGTAGTTTGGCAACTCCCTGTGATGATTAGCATTTCAATACCTCTCAAGGCTATGTTTGTCATGGGCTGCACAAAAAATACAATTAAATCCAATGCTACGTTTCCTTAGATCTTGGATGGAAAATAAGCACAAAAAAAGACACCCACAAAGAGAAACCAAAACACAACTAGTACTATTTCATGTGGATAACATGCAAAAAAAAAAGAAAAGAAAAAAAATCAACTCGGGACCCGGGAGTGCTCTCAAAATAGCATCAATTGCACATTCTCTGACTTGTGTATGGCTTGCATTGTGTATGGTATGCTAGCATTCCCTGACAACCTCCGTCACCCTTAACCACAGTCGCTGTCCACCCCCTTCTAGCGAGGTGTGGTGTACACACACAAAATAATTGGCAGCCACACAGGCACACGTCTTCCATTTCAGCCGATTCCAAGTCTAGTGAACGTCTTCAGGACTGTTGAAATTTCAATAGCTGTTTACAGAACCTAAAAACTATTCTGGAACCTCTGTTTTGCAGATGAATAATTTCTTTATAACAGCTATCAGAATGTAAGCAGAGCTACCATAGATGCTCCCAAACACTATGACCAAGATGGCGGCCAGATGCCTTTTCTAGAGACTTCCTCTACCCACCCATTGAGAAGTCAATGACCGGTCAATGGAAAGAGCTGCTCCATGGAGTTGTGATTGGCATGTGTACAGCACGTTTGTGTCTGTATATGTATGTGTATACGATGAAGGGAGGAAACACACTGAGAGCAATAGAGAGAAACAGACAGAGAGAAAGGGGGAAAGAGTGACGGAAAGGAAGGGGGAGAAGAAGACAGAGGGAAAGAGAGAATTGTGTGCTTGAGGGACAGGAAGGTTTACCTTTGTCAGCCCGGCACGGAGGAGGCCTTGGCTGGGCGCTTCAATCACATCCAGCCGAAGCCTCAGGCAAACTTGGCCAATTAGTCGCACACCGCAGCTGACCCCGAGCTTCATTACAGGCTGGGTGCAGAGCCGGGGAGCTGCCGGCCCTGTCAGTGCCAGGCTGACGAGTCCTCTCGCTGCCAGAGCCCAGACCCCCGTCAGGGGTGATCAGGGTGCAGCAGTCCACCCCGACCCCCCACCCACCCCCCCTCCCCCCAACAAAAACACCCCCACCTCTCCTTCCGCACCCCAGACACTGACAGCAACAGGTGCGCTGACCGTCCGCGTGGCAATTACAGGACAGAAAAGGCACCTTGTTTTTTTTTCCCTTTCCCGGCTCCTGCCGCTGACATGAATGAGCCGAGCCCAAGCCCCCGGTCTGAGCACTTTGCGGGGCTTTTTTGGCTCACGCTGTGGCCTCTCCTGGGAGAGATTTTCCCTTTCATTTCAAAGCCGCCCTACCACAGAGGAGGCTACGGTGCGTGGAGATCAAAAAAGCAGGGGCCTTGCTGCGCGAAGCTACACTGGGGCAAGTGCAACCCTGTCTTACAAGTGCACGAGCTTTATTACAGGAAAAAGCATTTTCAATAGTTTCACCATAATTAACATGTGCATATATTAACGTATACTTGGGGGAGAGCCAGAAAAAGAATTATTTGATTAAGAATGCAAGCAATACTGGAATAAAAAAAAAATCTTTTGAAGATTTCAGCAAGCGCTCAAAACCAAGCACAGAGGCTGGAACTGCATGAGGGAGCAGGAGGGTAAGGGCTTGTAGGCCTGGCGCCTTGACATCAAGCCTCAAAGAACCCACCCCATCTCCTGAGGGGTGGGGGTGGAAGAGGGGTGGTGTGTGTATGTGTGTGTGTGTGTGTGTGTTGAGGGGGGCGGTTGGGGCGGGGGGCAGGCCCACTGATCGCCACAGTGCTGGCCTCGTCTCCGATTTCACCCTTCGATCCCTCCAAAGTGGTGTTTGTGTATGTTCAGTCAGGCAGCAATCGCCGCCGCCAGAGCTATGCAAGCAATACGTCTTCTATTAAAACCAAACCAAGGGTAAAGATCAATGGTTCATTTTAGCCAAGAAGAAGAAGGACAAGGCGGAGTGGCGGTGAGGTGTCTTGGAAGAGAGGTTCCCAAACACAGAAGCAAATGTTTTGGGGAGGGGGGGAGGGGGGGGGGGCTTTGCTGGCAGCCTGGGGGAAGAGAATGTGGGTGGACAGTGGGGAGGTGAGGTCGGGGAGCTTGGGGTGGTTGGGTGGGGGTAGAGGGGTGGGTGGTTGATGGTGAAAGGGTCCATCTCGCTCATCTGGGTCCTAGTGGCTTATTGATCGCAGCCAGAGAGCTCGCAGACATTCATCACAGGCCACTCAAGCCCTCAGATAACTCCTGTGATAGTGCCCGTCGCCCAGCAGCTGCACCCGCTACATCTATTATTCCAGACAATGAGAGCCGGGGCAGCATGTAGTGGGGCGGGGTGTGGCGGGGTGGCGTGGGTGGCTGCGGTGTGGCTGGAGCAGCAGCAGCAGACTCTCCAGGAGAGTGCGCTCGGCCTGCCTGACAGCCACTCAACGCGGCTCGCACAGGCTGCCAGTTTCAGGGAGGATATTAAAAAAAGCACGAGGGGCAAGCATTGTTTTCCTTTTTTGGCTAAATGGCATTCGCAAGCTGTTTTGCTGGAGATAGCAAACCACAGGACATCAGCCAGGCCTGAAAAATGCTGAGCGAGAGAGGAAGAGAGAGAGAAACTGTGTGTGTGTGTGTGTGTGTGTGTCCGTGTGTGTGTGTGTGTCTGTGTGTATGTGTGTGTTTGTGTGTGTGCGCCCGTGCCTGTGTGTGTGGTTTGTGTGTGTGGGTGAGCGTGTGTTTGCCATGACAGCGCGAACTGACTGGTCAGGTGGGAGATCATCCATAATGAGGCGAACAGGGAGACAGGAGAAGGGTGCGGGGGACAGAGAGACCCCCGGTAGAGTAATTATTCGGGCTTAGAAGGTGTGGGTGAAGCCCCAGGAGTTACACCTACAGCCAAGTCCGTCACATTAGACCCAACACAGACAGGGCAAATAATAGACAAGCCAAGAAGGGAGGGAGGGAGGGAGGAAGGGAAGGAGGGACTTTTCTGTTTAACCACAAGCTGGTGCAGGCCAATAATCCCTAACGGTCATTTTAGGTGCAGCAAAAATTGCTGAGGAAACACTGGCAAAAAAATGTGAAGCTCCCCTCATTAGGCATTTCATTATACATTCCTCCCAATTTCACCCATTTGTGCTCTAGGTAACACTATGAAAACAGAATGAGAACGCTGTGATACAACACAATGGATCTCTGCAGCATACAAATGTGAATTATAAAGAGAGTTTCACCTGAACCTTTTTGTTGCTTCTATACACAAAAATTATTTCACACAAAACATTCAAACAGAGCCCCACAATGGTGAAAGACTGCCTAGTTTTTACTCCCATTCTTTGCCCAAAACAGTAACAGTTGGACCACACTCCAGACACATAAAACAGCACACAGATGCACTGAAAGTGCCATTAGCACTACCGTATTACACTAAAAGATCCATTTTGTAACTCTGATAAAAAAAGTTGTTTACAATGATCTGTTGGCCCTCATTCAAATAGACCTTAAATGCAACTAAACACAGCAGCATAGTATCATTTCCTAAGTGATAAAACTGATAGCAAAGGCCTGCCATTTATCATTTTTAAACACTACAAAAGCTGCATTATTAGCGAGCAGTACAGTGATATTTCATGTAGCAATTTCCACTCCATTTATTTGACATAGCAATTTAGCATTAGGTCATGGTGGCAAAACAGACCATTTGGACCTAAAATAGTAAACTATATGGGCATAATTACAGACAAACCACATACACCAGAGTGACTATAGAGTGACTATATTTTCATTTGGAAACCCATTTTTCATTACACCACACCACAAAGTACAAAATATAGACAAACTTCAAAACAAACATCAAAATCTAAGGAAGTGGAATCCTGTTGTAGCAAAAGTTCGAACAGATGATGCTGACTAAAACAACTCTGCTTATACAATGTACTTTAACTTTTAAACAAACAAACAAAAAAACAAAGGTATTATCTCACTGATACCTGGAGTATATAATACAGATATAATACAAAGAGCTTATCCTACTCCTTATGACTATACCAAAGGAAAGTTTAAAGAGAAAAAAGAAAGTTTCAGAGTAGATGTTTGGCTGCAGCGTCAGTGCCAATAATTGAGGGTCAAACACTTGAACAGTGCAGACAGGCTCTGAGAGACGCTAGACAGCATCACAGCAAGAGACCACACCACTCGCAGCCAGATTGCCTCTGAAAGCAACCGCTCCTCCCTCTCTGTTTACACCTTGGGTGGGGGTGGGGTAGGTAGAGAGAGAGAGAAAAAGAAAGAGAGGGGGTGAGAGAGAGAGAGAGAGAGAGAGAGAGAGAGAGAGAGAGAGGGGAAGAAAATTGAATTAGGAAAAAAAAAGTTCTTTCACACCAGTATGCACCATTGATTTTCTATTCTCTTGGAAACATTTAATGAGCTTAAGTAGGGCCTCATTTGACAGAGGGAGGGAGAAAAGACTTTTCCCTGGGAGAGGAAATCGTTCACGAGCCGTGACGGTAGGAAGAGGACGTGCGAATGCTTAACGCCCGAGACAGATGTTTGAGGATTGTTTGGAGTAGGATCCCCATTACGCCACCTGATTTCATGCCAATGAGGTACATCAGTAGGGAAGAGAGACTGCAAGTGTGTGTGTGACGAAGGTGTGACATGGCATAATAAGGTGACCTCCAAACTAGCACATCCTAACAGGCACTCGAAGCCACCTCGCCCAGGGACTGCTACATGTTTAGCATCTGCTCTGTGCTCGTCATTTCAACTTATGACAACTCTCAAAGTCACCAAAAAACGCGAGTCTCGCTTTAACAGATGTCCATGCTGTCAAACCACAGAATATCCATCAGATCATCAAGTGGTCGGCCTGTCATGATCTTTTCTATTCCCACCTGCCAGTAAACAAAAACAGTCTTGGCCACACAAACATATGCTAATTATTCATCATTAGATGCCCACGCACTGTTGGTCATGTATTGTTTTAAGACTCTGAGGACTGCACCAGGGTAGGGACTGTGACTGCAGCACAAGGCCGTCTTTGGTGTCACTGGAGTCTGCGGGGACAAAAGGACTGCTCTTGTTCCGTCTGTAGCTCCAGCTTGAAGAGCGAACCCGTCAGGGCTCGACTGCCACGGAGCTCTTTGAGCGATCGGAGCCATTATGGCGAGCACCCGCCCCGTTTGTTTGGCACGGTGACCGATCTTGCTTGGCTGTCTGCGTCTGAGGACCCCCGTGTCGGGGTAATGTCACCGAGAGCCGCCCATCCCAGGAGGAGCCAGTTATAAAGTTGTTTGGCGGAGTCAATCCACTCCAAGTCGCTCCAGTGGCCATAATAGAGTCTGCAGTCAGGCATCAGGGCGCAGGGCTCGGGCACCGCGGGGAGCCTCCTCCCTGCCTCACGCTTCACAACAGACAGGAGAACAGGGAGGCGGTGTGCAAACGGCTGTGTGGACCAGAAGTCACAATGAGGCTGCAGAGGTGTGTGTCTATACATAAAAGTCCATGTCTCTCCTCATCTGTGTGTGTGTGTGTGTGTGTGTGTGTGTGTGTGTGTGTGTGTGTGTGTGTGTGTGTGTGTGTGTGTGTGTGTGTGTGTGTGTGTGTGTGTGTGTGTATATATATGTGTGTGTGTGTGTGTGTGTGTGTGTGTGTATATATGTGTGTGTGTGTGTGTGTGTATATATATGTGTGTGTGTGTGGGTGTCTGTCCACTCTTTGGCTGTCTGAGTGCATTTAAAGCTAAAAAAAGAGATTTTTTAAAAAGGAAAATAATAAGAATATGCTTGGGGTTTCTAACACACAAAAAAACTGTCAGCATCTAAGTACACTCTGATCAGGGAACTCGAGCTAGCTGACACACTAGAGCTTCAGTACCTCAGCACTATGGAATGCGTCTCTCTCTCCGTCTCCCTCTCTCTCTCTCTCTGTCTCTCTGGGGGAGGTGCTCTGGTGTGGCCATGTGCAAAAAGGGCTGCATGTTTGGGACTGGTCGGCCAGCCAGCTAGCCGGCTGGTCAGTCAGCCAACCGGTAATCCCCTGGTGGTTAATTACGGCGGGGCTGTGACGACAGCTCCACTGGTGGGGCCCATGGATGCCTGGAGCCGATGGAGTCCCACCAAGGACAAACTACCAGCCAGAGATCTGGCTCGGTGCAAATCCCACAGCACAGCACCAAAAAAAACACATACTACAGATGGCCTGTAAGGAGAGGGTAGCAAACTGCTCACCAGCTGTGGGGGGCTCAAGCCAAGTGCTTGCAAATCAATTCAGCACGTTATGTATTAGGTATTCATTGGTTTTTGCAAGTGGCGACAATCTTCAGGCATTTTCTGTCCAAGGAGAATGCCCAGATGAGCGTCAGGTTACAGCATTTGTTTTTTTTTCACACCTCTGTAATATAATGCATTTTTGAGAGTGACGGCAGTCACCCTGCAAAAAAAAACCAACACGCAGGGCAGAAAATGATTATACCTTTGGCTCCCGAAGTGAGAAAATCCCAGGCGTCAGGGACATCTAGATAAACACGGGTAGCGCAACATGCCCACTCACCGAAATGTCATCACTCAGAGCAAAGTGCTAATTTCACCAGGCCTTCATACTGCAGACTGGGAATCTGTGTTAAAGCAAACAAAATATTCAAAAAAAGAAAAATGTGCCAGCCAGCAAAGTATGACAGAACACTTACAGAACACCCACAGAAAACATGTGATTTTATTAAGTTTCTTTAATAAGTGCAAACAAATTAGACGCACAGCGTCTTCGGAGTCGAACCAAATAAATAAAGTGCACTTGCGGTTTGGGTGTGCAGTGGTGCTGCTGTGGCAGCCATGACGGTTTAGCGGTGCAGGTGATGACTGTGGCAAAGCCCCGGGTGATCATTAGCGGCGTGCTGGCAATGTGAGAGTGAGATAAGCACTTGGATCGGTGGCGGCTCACGCGGACGATTATCTCCTGTGCTCACCGATCGAGCGACCATCAATCCCCGGCCGGGGCCAGCAGCCCGAGTTTCTCCTCCGCATCAGATGGAGCATAAAGGTCTAGCGACCCCTGAGATATTAGGTCACCGCGGCGACAAATGACAGCGTGGTGGGGAAGGGAGGGGTGGGGTGGGGTAAGGGTGGTGGTGGTGGTTGCGACGGTGGGGCAAGGGCAGACGTGATCCAACACCTGCAGCCCGGGTGGGCAGAAATATGTGCACAGGCAATTGCACCTCTAAAACCACAAGCCAACAAGCCATACACCAAAGTAAAAACAGGAGTGGACATCCACTTACCTCACCACCCTCCCGAAGCACACACGCACACACACACACACACTCACCTCAAACCCATTTCACATTCTGAGGATCCACTTCAATTTGGACACAGGCACAGAGGTTGCCTGGCTGGCTTTCTCGCTGACACACACAAGCTCATGCGGTGTGTTCTGGCCCTGAAAGGCAGCCCAGACTCCTGAGAGAGCGCCCATGGGCAGGCGGTAATGAGTGAGAGAAAGAGAGCGTGTCAGGAAGTGGCTTCTTTCTGCTGAGCGCCATCTGGAAACGGCGAGGTAGATAAACAAGGGCAGGAGCCATATCCCTCCCCAACCCCTAGCACTCACACACACACACACACGCTCACGGAAACACACGTACACACACAAACATACATACACATGCACACACACATACAAAGACATGCACAGACACACATACAGTACATACACACACACACACACACACACACACACACACACACAGAATTGTCAGGGATTCAGACTTATCAATCAGCGGCCAGATACAAGCTGGGGGACTGGGAAACAAACAACGGCTGAGAGAAAGCAAGCGTGAGATGGAGAGGGAAAAGGAATGAAATGAGGAAAAAAAAAACACACAAGCAAGTTTTCCAAACCATTATAAAAAAAATCTGAGGAAAAAAAAAATATAACAGCACAAGTCTTTTGTTTGTGTGTGTGTGTGGCGGGGGGGGTCCTAAGGATTTAATATGCCTTAGGGTACCTCCCCAAATGTCCTCCAGTACACAGACAAACAGAAAACAATTTTAAACAAAAGAGAGTGAAATGTGTATTTAGTCACAGAACAAGGGTGGCATTGTGAAAGGCGCTAAACAGGCTGTATTTAGGGAGGTTAAATGTAGTTAACACAGACCTTTGTACGCTAATGCAAATGAGCCCTTGGGTGACCCGAAAAGCAGGCAGCTGCAGGAAGCCTTCACACCTGGCACCGAACAAAGTACTGCTGAGGCAAAACAAAATGTGTGTGGATGGCTGTGTGGGGGTGTGGGGGGTAGGATTGGTGCATGCATGCATGCGTGCGCATACATGTCTGCACAACTGTGTGTGTGTATGTATATACACATGTCTGCACACGAGTGTGTGTGTGTGTGTGTGGGTGTGTGTGTATGTGGGGGTGGGATTGGTGCATGCATGCATGCATGCGTGCGCATACATGTCTGCACAACACTGTGTGTGTATGTATATACACATGTCTGCACACGAGTGTGTGTGTGTGTGTGTGGGTGTGTGTGTATGTGGGGGTGGGATTGGTGCATGCATGCATGCATGCGTGCGCATACATGTCTGCACAACTGTGTGTGTATGTATATACACATGTCTGCACACGAGTGTGTGTGTGTGTGTGTGGGTGTGTGTGTATGTGGGGGTGGGATTGGTGCATGCATGCATGCATGCGTGCGCATACATGTCTGCACAACACTGTGTGTGTGTGTATGTATATACACATGTCTGCACACGAGTGTGTGTGTGTGTGTGTGTGTGTGTGTGTGTGTGTGTGTGTGTGTGTGTGTGTGTATGTATATACACATGTCTGCACACGAGTGTGTGTGTGTGTGTGTGCGTGTGTGTGTGTGTGTGTGTGTGTGTGTGTGTGTGTGTGTGTGTGTGTGTGTGTGTGTGAGTGTGTGAGTGTGTGTGTGAGTGTGTGTGTCAGGACATACAGTACTTGTGGAAGAGAGCAGACTGGAAGGGGGGAGGACAAGCATGAGGCCAGGATAAAGATGTGGCCCTCAGGCAGCAAAATGAGATAAAAGAGATATGGGAGAAGAATGAACGAGAGTGAATAAGAAGGGAAAGGAAGAGAATGGAAGAAAGGATGACTGAAAGCCAGACTAAGACAATGGGTAAAAGAGAGAGAGAGAAAGAGAGAGAGAGGGGGAGGGAGAGAAAGAGAGAGAGAGAGGGAGAGTGGTAAAGCACCTGATACCTGAATGCTAGCCCCTTTCCACACCACACACACACAGACACACACGCACACACACACACACACACTCCTCCTCCCCCACGGCCTTGAGCACGGCTGAGGGAATCAGATGGCGAGACTCTGCTTGGAGGGCACGTGTGGTGTGTGGGTGTGTGGGTGTGTGTTTGTGTGTGTGATAAATGAGCCTCGTCAGGTAACTCCCCCAGATGTGAGAGGAAAGGTTGGGGCTTAGGGGGTAGGGGTCTGTAGGATGGGCTGTCAACTCGAATCCACTCAGGTGCAAAAGCCAAACCCTTAAAGTGTGTTTGTGTGTGTGCGTCCGTGTGTGGTGTTTGTGTGACCGTGAGTGAATGTGTGAAGTATCTGAATCCACTAACCATGCCATTATAAACACACACACACACACTATAAACACACACACACACACACTCACACAAACTGATAATGCATATAAAACAGGGAAGATGGGGTGGGGGGGCAGAGACACAACATACAACTCTGATTAAAAAGAAAATGAAAACAGAGGGAAACATCAGGGCTGCAAAACAAAGCCAGTCACAGATCCCACAGAGAAAAGTGGGTCAGGTGCATAACATATTTATACCTGTGGATAGGCTTGGAGGAGAGAGTCCTGAAAGTGTGCCTAATTTTAGTTTGTTCTCTCCAGTAATCAGTTAAAAAACTGCATTTTGGCAACAGCACTGAGCAAGGAGTTTGGATGCGTTTCAGTGACTGAAGGCTGAGGTTTGGACAGGGAGGCACGATACTTCGGTAATCATATTATGGCTGCAGACTAAACAAATTTACACTTTTTTTATTAACACCACGAGAGATGCTTATTGTCTAGGCCTTATTAAAACGCTGGCAATTTCAACACGGTCCCCAAACTAATTAAAGCTCAGCAGATGTGAAAAAAAAACATGTAGGGACACACACGCGCGCACACACATGCACGAGAAATGATGAATAAGGTCGAAGGACCATAAGTGTCGGAGTCGGTGATGATGATGAATTGCACTGACCCTCGGCATCCATATGTGACCATGTGTGACCAGGTGTCTCCATGAAAACTGCACCCTGTGCCCTGCTGTGCTCCATCTCACAGACGTGTCTGGCCTCACACCCACCCTCACCCCCATAAGCACACCCTCACAGCAACACGGCCACAAACCCAATGTCCATCTTTAGCACTGGCCTGTGAAATTATTCCCATAGAGTTATTACGGTGCATCACCATCGTCTTTTAGCTATACAGTTCTATCTGACATTTTGATGAAAATTCACATATTGCCGTTTTGATGAAAAGGGAGTAAGTCACATATTACTGTTCAATGTTATTGTTTGGTATGTAGTTTTTTAAATTTGGGATTTTGTAATAAAAAGAAACTAGTTCAGTGTCTCATATCAGTTCTTCTACATGAAATGCAAAAACTTTGCAGCTTAATATCTAAGAACTGTTAAGAATGCAGGTAGAACTCTGTAATTCCAAGGGAACTGCAAGTTTAGCCCCATCTCATCCAGGAAATACAACAACAACAAAAATCACCTCAAATGGTATCAGGCTCACTGAGAAGCTAGCCTCCAATGACAGTATCACAGTTAATGTTAACACTGACTAATCACCTGTCTGGCTTGACCTCTTCCAGAGAAGAACAACAGAGATATGGGTCAAATCCCTCAAAAGGCTTATGTGGCCAGGGGTGAGTGTGGACAGGCAGCGGTTCTGTGCGTGTGTGTAGTTGTAGATGAGAGTGAGAGTGTGGGTGGCATAAGCAGTCTAGCCTGGGCGGATGGAGACAGGACTATCTGCCAAGCAGCCATGACGGGCGCTCGCTCTGAAAGACCTCTCCGAGGACTGGGTTCAAAACGCGTAGCCACGAGTCAAAGTCGGGTAGAGGGCAGACGAGGCAGTACAGACGATTTCCATTTTTGTCTTTCCCTTTTTTATTGCTCCACCTCCCTCCCTCCATAACGAAAATGGCTAAATGGCTCCTCTGGAAGCCCTCTGCTGCATTAGCCGGGGCGGCAGGTGCCAGATGACGGCTTTCTGGCCGGGGCTCGGGGAGAGTTGATAAGTGTAATCCCGAAATGACTTACAAAATGTCTGGGAAGAGTCTCGGCAGTTGGCAGGAGCTCCACAGGTAAGAGATCCTCCTGTCTGAGCCCCCCCCGACAGCAACGCAGTTCCAAGCCGGGACGCGGCCTGGATTTGCTCCAGAGCCCATTAGCTTGCAGTCCCAGCGACACAGCTGACACTACATTTATAAGTGCATACAAATGCCGAACTGGCTTAAACTGCTAGCCGTGCGGCATATTTTAAAAGTCGGCTGCCATATTTAAGAATAACAAATATCAGTCAGCATTTCAGGGAACCCTGCTTTCTTTCAACAGACACTTTTAAAAAACGAATTAAATAAATAAATCACCCGCACCCAAAGTTTATGGTTCAGAGCACAAACATTAACCATTTCATTTCTCGCCATCGCAAGCAAGGAGAGATTCAGAGCGCTCTTATCAGCCAACAACACGACACATACAGACAATGTTTCGCCTAATAACTTCTGTGCACATCTTATTTCAGTCTTTCTGGCTGGGTACACATCGCTTCAGCTAAGGGATTAGAGAGAAGGTCACATGGCCTTGTCTAACATGTGGAACCCCCCCCCCCCCCCACCCGCCCTCCTAGCTTTGAGGAGAGAGAGAAAAAAAATCAAACCATGTCAGCACATTCATACATTCTCAAGTAAATATATAAAATTTGCTTAGTACACAATCCCGAGAAAGTTCACTGAAGGAAAAAAAAGAACATGTTTTCTAAATTCTACTGAGTGCAACAACTAGCCTGGAGCCGTTGAGTTCCTTTCCCCCCACCCACTCTCTACCCCCTCTTTTTCTTAATGCCCAGGCTCAAGGCATAAACACATAATTCTCCAGCTTTTGACTTAGTGCTTGGAGACACTTGCTGCACTGTGCATGTTCTGGCAGTCGCTATGGTTGGGTGGTGGTGGTGCGTGTGTCCATGCAACTAAGGCACACCTGCTCCGGGCGGATTTTGATTTGGGCCTAAGACCGGGTTCTGCAGGCCACACCAATGGCAGCCTCTCTCCTCTGTGTGGCAACGCTGCGGGCAGTGCCAAAAATCAGCAGGACTCCACACGTGTGACCGCGGTTCGCTCCATGGTGATCAAACATTCGCCGCCACGCTCTGTGAACAACCCGCCTCTTTAATTGGTTCCTATGCAACCAATTCACAAATCCTGGATGGTGAGCTTGAACAATGCAATAATTGGCTTCAGACGAGGCTCTATGTGGAGTAGGGGGGTGGGGTTGGAGGGGGGGGGGGTGCACTGCTGGATCCTCTGGGAGGAGAGGAGTCTTTATCACAAGCAGAAGACGGTAGCACAGACATTTTGAACAAAAAATGGTGAATAAAGACAGCGTCTGATGCTAAGGAGAGGCCATGCTTGCCACACAATGGGACAGCTGG
Organism: Coilia nasus; assembly: GCA_027475355.1. NCBI lineage: Eukaryota > Metazoa > Chordata > Actinopteri > Clupeiformes > Engraulidae > Coilia > Coilia nasus. Next base: position 10,616,926 of record CM050208.1, read on the forward strand.
GATGTACAATCCCAGTGCTGCTTCCTGTGGTATTATGACAACCCACAACCAAACAGCTCACAAGGAAAGAAAACAAACACTGTATGGCTCTGTGCAAAGACGTCTGGAACAACAGCACCAAAACGAGACATTGCATAGTGTGTGTTTGCACTTTGCAGGAGGCAACGACTGGCGAATCAGTGGTGCTAATGAAAAGCATCTGCCGTTATTGTATTCAGAGGAAGGAAAAGGAAAAAAAATTAAAAAAAACATTTTACTCGTCGAACCATCTCAAGTGCGTGTGTGCTGGGACAGGATTGATTACGTGTGTACCATATGAGTAGACATCAGCGGCAACACGCGACCAGTGTACGTGTGAACTCACTCGTCAACAAAATTAACCTGATTCTCTCACAGAGAAACAAGAAATTAGGCACCAGTAACAAAAACAGAAGCGAAATCAGTCATAATTGTTTGGGCTGTGTGACATGACTGCAGATTTCGCCAGCTCTAATTGATATTCTGGGCTGCCTTCATTAATTAAACCTCTGATTATTCCACTAAATAGAGCTCCACAACTGGAGGCCTTTAAAAACCAATTGTTAAATTTATAGCAAATTGACTAAATTCCCATTAGTCCTTATCTAACACAAAGACACTGCTCTCAAATTCAGAACAAAACAAAAAAGGGAGCAAGCAAGGCCAACTTTCAATGACAAAGTTTCTTGTACCCTTACAACCGTGGATGTTGTAGCCGTGGAGACATCACTGAGGCAAAACTGCTTAACAAGACTCACAGACACATAGCGCAACCAAACCCATGTTAACACACAGATAGTTTAATATAGACAAAAGAGTGAGAAAAGCATGAAAAAGAACCACTGCAAAACCACAACTGAAGAAGGGCAGATAAGGAGACAAACATCTTCTGTCCACTCTGTTGCCTCAAGGTGTCAGCTGGCAGAGGCAAAACAAAGAGGCTTCTCTTCTCCACTGCTTGTGCAACTTGTGCGCGCCCAGAGCCTGACGAGGCAGGATGACAACGCCACGTTGAATGGAGATGACAGAGGGAAGAGACAACGCTGCCACAAACGCCACTCCTCCCTCCTCCAACCTGCTGAGAGAGAGGGCCCATTCTACTCCACTGATTACAGACAATAGCGCCATGCATTCCATGGCCAGGAGGGAAACGGGGGTGGGTTTGGGGGTGGTGGTGGTGAGGGGCGTTGAGGTGGGGTGCTTGACAGGAACAGTTGCCTACTTCAGAGCAAGTGTGGTTATCTGTGAGAAGATAAAAAAAAAATAGAGAAAGAAAGAAAAAAAAACTAAAAGTTTACAAATCCCATTTTATCTTGACAGGCCTGAGCGTAGAAAGGGACACTTCGGGGATATATATGGAAAAAAAGAGAAACAGCCTTAAAGCCCTTCCACAATATCCCGCATTCAAAGCACATTTGTCCTTGCCACTTCGAAAGAATGCAGCTAAGAACAAAAAAAAAAAAAAAAAAAACAACACCCCTTTCTGACATACACCCACCTCTCCCAAAACAACCCATGCAGACAGACGGAAACAAATCACTACGCGACGTAGGACGAGGTGATGGCAAGCTGGGAAAAAATGTGGCAGACGCTTATAATGTCCTTGTCTGTTGACCCTGACCTGGGCAGATAGCATGCTGGAGCTCAGGAGGCCGGATGGCTGGCTGGCTGGCGGGCCGGTCTGCTGTGAGTGTCCCGGTGCTGGACACAGATGAGAGGGAACGTGCCTACCGGGGTCTGGTCCCGGAGGACAGCGCCGCGCTCTAATCACAGGACTTAGCCACTTCTCCCTCGGCCATGTCCCCCAGTCTAATGAGGCTCTGCCCTTTTCTTCTCTTTTTTTCTTTTCCTCTCGTTTTTTTCTTTTTCTTTTTTTTTTTTTTTTTTTTTTTTTTTTAAATCGGCCAGCCGTCAGGGTGGAGGTGGAGGTGGAGGTGCAGTGAGGGGCTGGGGCAGGAGCTAAGCCTAGATCACTTGTTCGTACTTATTCACTCACAGAGTCTCTCTCACACACACACATACACACACACACACACAGCATTGGTACAGCAGGCTCTCGCCTCGGCTCAAGGACGAAAACGCCCACCTTGTTAAGGGGAGGCCAAAGGGAGGAGTGGGTGATATTGAATCCAGATACGCGGACTCCTGGATAGAATTGAATTATTGATCAAGCGACAGATTGTGTTATGAGGAATTCATGGACCCCCCCCCACCCTCTCCCCACTCCCTGCCCCAACCAACCCTTACTCTTCCCCACACCAACCCCCCCCCCCACCAAACACATCTCCTCTGCTGCCCAGCTTCCAGCCTGCACGAGGTCAGTGGTTTCGGGAGGGTGTGGGTGCGGGTGGCCCTGAATCCTGATCAGTTCGCACTGCAAGTCAGGATTATGAGTAAGAGTGAGAGTCTGCACCCTGACAAACAAGAGCAAACACAGAATCAATCAGACCTGGCGGAAGAGAACTGGGGGACTACGCACAGTTCACTGCACACTCAACACTCAAACCCAACCCCAACCCCTAGCCCCTACCTCCGGCCCCGGTCTGGCCTCTCAGAAATAGGTGCCCGCCGCCCCGAACTCCGAGAGGAAATCGAAAGCGTGTGCTGTGGAAATCCCACACCGAGACAGAGAGGTTCTATAGGGGGTCCACTTAGACCGTTAGACACTTAGCACTTACAGCTGCAATCATGGAACAGATTGATGGGGAGTCCAGGCTGTGGGCTGTATTTTTAGGTCCCCTCTTAATGAGGACATTTATAGTGTGGATTGACCTGGTAGCACTAGGAACATCATAAACACACACAGACACACACACACACACACACACACACACAGAAACACACACAAACACAGAAACACAGAAGCACACACAAACACACCCACACTGACAGACCATGTTTCATACCCCGTCGCTTTTTTCCAAAGCTTAACCCACTTGAGGGAAAACAAATCTCCTCACTCAGGCCAGATGCGCAGCACGCTCGTGCTCCAGAGGAAGCCGCTGTCACCACGCTCCTCGACGCCGGTCACTCTGTCACAACAACAGCTCCGGCCCTGGCCCTCACAGAGTGCTAGCGTCAGCTAGGTAGCTAGCACCCAGCGCTGCCTCCTTGCTTGAGTCATGGGGTGGGTAAGTGAGTGTGTGTGTGTGTGTGTGTGTTGTGGGGGTTGGGTGGCGTACAGTTCATCTGTGCTCCATATGTGCGTGATTAGGTGACGCTGATGACCAGTCCCTATGTGGAAAGGCTGGTGTGAGATTTTTCTTCTCGGCGGCTACAAACTCTGAGCGCTCAGCAGGCAGCGTAAATGTTTTTAAGCACCCTCCAGGGACTGTCTCTACGGGAGTCAACCACAGAGGCCCTTCAGCTCCACTTTGGAGAAGGGAATGTCATTAACTCAAGCATCAGCACACCCTGTTCTGCTGAAATTTCAGGTATTTAAACAGCACTTCAGTTTTGCTTTTTCTCTCAGAGGAATGGCTAGATTAGTGCTACGGTAGCACGGTTCTGACAAGAGGCAGGAAACGGCGCTTTCTTTTTCAGGTTCTACAGAAATGGTTGAAAAGGAAAAGGAAAGAAGAAATCAACCAGAATACAGAAAAATACAGTTTGCATTACCGTTCAATATGAGGCAAAACAAGGAATCCACAGGAATTAGCATGCTAAAAAAGGGAAGTGTACCTACTGAGCTGGCCAAAAAAAAACATGCCTTGAATCATCCTGACGCACAACATGTCAGGCGAAGCAGAGACGAGACTGACCTCTGACTGAAAACACGTCTGGTTCTAACAGACACCCGCCCACAAAAGCACACTCCGGTTCCCTGGTGGACAAGAGTCACGCGTGCGCTCGCGCTCACTTAAGGAATGACGAAAAACGTCTCGGCCTGCTCAGGATATGTGGCAGTGCGCAGATCGTAAATAAGCAAGGCATGCCTTAACACCCCACTCTGCTGCAATCTGTCAGACGCATAGAGCGCCCAGTCCCCTTGCCCATTACATTTGGAGAGAGAGAGAGACAGACAGACAGGCAGAGAGAGAGAGAGATAGAGAGAGAGAGAGAGAGAGAGAGAAAGTGAGACAGAGAGAGAGAGAGATAGAGAGAGAGATAGAGAGAGAGAGAGAGAGAGAGAGAGAGAGAGAGAGAGAGTGAGAGAGTGAGAGAGTGAGTGTGAGTGCGTGAGTGTGTGAGTGAGGGAGCGAGAGAGAGAGACAGAGAGAGAGAGAGAGAGAGAGAGAGAGAGAGAGACAGAGAGAGAGAAGAAAGAAAGTCAATCCTTTGGAAGATTGTAAAGCAGGCAGATTTTTGGGGCATCCAATTTGGCAGTCTGTGTGCAGTAAACAGCATAGCGTCTGCAGCATACGCTGGTTGTTTTCGGAGGCAAGGGCGCCATAATAAGGTTGCCTGACCCCAGCCGCAGCCCTTCTCCAGCTAATCACTGTAATTAGAGCCCAGAGCAGAGAAGAGATCAATGACCAGCCAGCGAGTAAAAAAGAAGCATCAACTACAAAGCAGCCAAAGGCTCCACCACGCAGAAAACACTCGTCATATGTGTGTGGGTATGGTGTGTGTGTGTGTGTGTGTGTGTGTGTGTGTGTGTGTGTGTGTGTGTGTGTGTGTGTGTGTGTGTGTGTGTGGCGTGCCTCAGCTCGCTCACCTCATTCTTTATGGGGCCAGCGCAACACACACTGTGATGTCATTCCCTTGGGTCACAACATTTTTTTCCCTCCTGCTAAAAGGCAATGCCATTTGGATCTGTTTAAGTACCTCAAAACACAAGGCAGGGCTACTATAAACACTGGGTTAGGAAGGAATTTTGGAAGTTCCCCATGACTGATACAGTGAGCTGGGAGCTTGACGAAAAGCTCTGCGCAAGCACCAGAATGAATAATTCAGCCGAGCAGTGTTGAAACAACAAAAGGAAGAAGACGAAATAATAATGAAATAATAATAAAATAAATAAAAACGAAAGCAGTTCCTTATGACACTCATCTGGGTACAAGCAACACCTTGAAAGGACAGGGAGGGTGGAGGTGTGTGGTGGGGGTGGTGAAAGTGTGGAAAAAACAGGAATGATGAAACCCATCCTTGGCTTTAAGCGGCCTGCATGAAACTAGCTCTGGGTTTCTGTGGGCCAGATGAGTCAGCTCAAGGTGCCGGCCGCCACCATTGCACTATCTAACTATCCACTAACTATCCAGTACAGGAGGAGACTGACCCAAGGGCCCAGACAGACACCGATAATGACACTGCCACAGATCTGCATGTGGACAGACACATCTTAGCCTAAGGGGCTGGGGTTGGGGGTTGGGGGTGGGTGCTTCTTATGCTTGGATCTGTGTGGAGGGTGGGGGGTAGAGAAACTTTAAAAGGGGTTATGAAAAAGCCAAGAGAATAAAGGGTAATGGAAAAAAGAAGGAGGCGCGAGAAAAGGAAGCCAACGCAAGCAGAAAACAAGATCCCAATGGAGGGCAAATGGACAAGGGGGTCAGATCAACGCTGAGGCGTCACTGACAAAATGAGGAAGCTCAGCTCCCTGTCCGCATGCTTGTGTGCGCGCTCCTCTGCTCTCTTCTTCACTCACTCACTCACTCACTCACTCACTCACTCACTCACTCACTCACCCGTCTGGAGCTGCTGCAGCTCAGTTTTAATGGGCATAGTTGGGATTCCTGGTGCTCGCTGATTTTCCCCCCGCTGTTGCACAGGAGTCTGCTGGGAGACTCACATCCCACTCTGCTCTGACTCCTGTACTCCTCCTCCTCCTCCTCCTCATCCGCGGGGTCAAGGCCTGGCACTAACTAAAACACCGGCCGGTTCTCCTCCCTGACCTCTCCTCCCTGAATCTCTCCCCGTGGACTTCCCTCCACTGATCCTTGCTTCCCTATCAAAGCACCTGACAGAGGAGGAGGAGGAGAAAAAAAACTGTGGGTAGAAATCGCTGAACCTCAGTTGCTGTTTTTGTGTCTGGCCCGCACTACTTTCTATCACCATAAACTGCAAGGCATTCATGCCAGAACTGAGTCAGACATCATTAGATGGCAATTGAGCAAGACTGTCTTCTATAAACTATACAGCCTATGCAGACACAGGGTTAACAGCCTGCCAAATATCTTAAAAGCCTAATGCTGACCTTCAGTTGGATTAGGCAGATGCGGGGCTGTAAAACGTGATTCGAATGACGTTGTAAAAATGTACAGAGTTCATCTATCTCATTCGTAACTCATGCTTTTTTTCACAAAGAGCTTGTAATTCTGAACAAATAGTCTCACAGCTCACCGGCTTGTCCGTCTTTCGTGGTCGTAAGTCATGGCCTTGTTGTTTTATGGACAGTCTTTAAAAACTACACAGTAAATTTAGCTGCTGAAACTGCCACTAAAAACAAATGTGGCTTTATGAGGAGGACTTTTCTCTGCCGACAGCGATACAATGTTTCCCTCTCTGAACATTTCGGAATGATTCACAGCTCAAAACAATTGTATGCCTACGCCTGGTGTTTACACGAGTAGAGTTGATGCCCTAGCTGGTAGTGGAAAAAAAAAACATTTTAGCATAAGTAGATGTTTGAATAATGTCATATTCACAAAGCAACAACAAGCTTAAACGAAAAAGGTGCAGTGCAGGAACAGTCATCTTTCTGCGGTATTAGCTCTTAGACTTGCATTAATGCCCTCTCTTAACATCCCTATGGATTCTCTGCGATGCTTTTTTGTTCTTATCATCCCTATCGTGTTTCAGTGGCTGGTAAATAACTGGTGAGGCACAGTGTTCAAAAACAAGCTGGCTTCCTGCAGAGCGAGTGCACTGATAAAACGCATACCAAAGCCATAATGTAAAGTCGGTGCCTACAAAGGCATCCTCTGAGGGCACAGGCAATTTAAATGTATCATTGCATCATGGCTTCCAGTGCCTCCGCTCCTTTCCTCAGGTTGCGATGACCTTCATCTCCAGCTGTTGCCGGCTTACTGACCCCCATGTGCATCTGTCACACACCAGCCCTGGCTGCCACCCATGCCCACCACTCCGTAATTAATAGCCCACTGAGAGATAGGGCCAAAAAGCGGGGGAAGGGGAGGGGGGCAATATCCAACAGTTATCGCACTTTTAACACAAACCAGCTGGACCTCGCATTAGCTCTGACTGTAGGAGTGATAATTAAAAATGATCTTTGAGCGAGGAAATTGCTCCTTTTGAAGATTAGACAGGACAGTGCTTCACATTTGTTAAAACGATTTCAGCACTCCAGCACCCGACTTAATGCCTCAAATGTGAAGGCAGTTACAGGAAATAAAAACACCTGAAACAAAAAGCTTGGAGAATCAAGACAGGTGTGACATGAACATCAACAGTTTTTTCAATTATCTGTAGACGCTTGACATGCAGCTACTCTCAAATTTTCTGAAGAGCCATAAATTAATCATGCTTCACCACATCTGAAAGCTCTATTTCGGCACATCAGCACCTCTTACTGTAGCTTTCATTACAACATGCAAGACTGTCTCAGTTTTCAGCCCGTGTTATGGTGAAGGCTGGCTTTTGCGACTGACTAGGCTATGTGCAAAGCGCATGCTTATGTGGATTGGTGTTTATTTTCATCTCTGACTCCAATTACAGGTACACACAGTCTTGTCACAGAATTCCTTACCTGCTGTGCGACTGGCCCTGGGTAATAAAAGTATGTAGGCGCTCGGGGGAGATAGCCCTGGGGTGCTGTGGGAGCCGCATTAACAGACACCTGCTTTGTGTTTCTCACAATTTGCCCGCATTCCAGCCCTCTATCATTTCAAATACCCCCAGAGCCCGGCGTGCCCAAAGCTCTGTTTTTCAGAGCGGCAGGGATTTGGCCTGGCCGTCTCCCAGCTGGGATATTCTGAGGACACTCCTACACTTCCCACCCACACTTGGCTTAGAGTCCACCGTCTGACATCAACTGGCGATGGCAGGGAACAACTAACAAGACCTTTTTGCTTAGCCTGAGTCTAGCTGCCTCGTTAGAGGGGAACACCAAAAAAAAGCCCTTTTTTTTTTTCACAACAAGCCTCAGAGTACGAGACACGTTAACGAAGAAGGATACAGAACTCTCTTAACGAGTGCGAATATGGCACCCTTGTAACAAGCCACCCAGGAACAACAAACCCGAGACGAGGCTTGGTCCCTGGGCGCAACAGTGCAACCAGTTGTTGGTGTGGGGAGCGTGAGAATGGCTGTGATCTCACCTCATACGCCTGCTTTTACTCCACCAGCTCCTTCAGTCGCTGAAACCAGAGGCAAGGAGCACGGAGCTGGTGACAGAACAGAGGTCACCTTCCGCTGTCGATACAGGGGACACTTAAGTTGGGTGATGGCATTTAGAAAAAAAAAAAATCTTCCTCATTTGGAATTCCTCATTTGACACTACGTGAGAGCAGAGAGAAGACTCTGGTGTGAATGTACCTTTCATTAAAAATACACAGTGCCAAAGTAAAAGAGATGTTAACTCATTTCCAAAACCCGAATGCTTCCGATGCTAAAGACTACTGTGAATTCTCATCTTCCAGCATAATAACGAGTGATTAATTCCATGTGACCATTACAACTCTTGTTCTGAAAATCAATCAGATTCGTAAACCTGGACTCGACCTGAAGGCTTAATGATGCTGGCTGGAAACTACATTTTCATTGGCAATCCACGGAACCCCGGAGCGAGGTCAAACACCCCCCTCAGCGGGATGCCACCGGCTCACCGCGGGATAATCCCCCAAGCCCCACATGGAAAAGACAAATTCTCTCTTCAGGGCTCAGCCGGGATGCCTCGGTCCTCTCGCACAAAAAGCCACAAGCCTATGGCCTCGGCAGGCTATAAATAGCACGCACCACACTGCACAGAGTGTATCTTTGACAATCAATGAGAGGTTACCAAGACCTCGGCCCAGAGAAAGAGACGGAAGGTGAAAACAAGGTGGGCATTAGAATTCCACGTACTGTTCCTGCTTCTGGTAGTCAGGTCTGCTCCCTGACAAGTCGGCCATACACGCGGCTGGGTCATTAATGGAAGGGGGAGGAGGAGGGGTGGAGGAGGAGAGGGCCATGCCATGCCTGTCACAGGGTCAACATCTCAGAAAACAAATGTTCCAAAAGCAGCTCTAGCCTATACAACAACAGACATACACACACACTCACACATACTCACTTCAGATTTCTCCGCGACTCAGCAAGTTTTGTTAAATGCCCCTGACATTTCCGACATAAAAGGAATTGAGTACAGCCATCTGTGGTCAGCACCGCGCTGATGACTAATGTCTGAGATATGAGCGTGTGCATTATTTTAACCCCCCCCTCCCCAACCCAAGTCCCCAATCTTGCAACTACAGGCTAGAATTAACTTACCAAACCCACTGATATGCTTCCTTTGTGGATGCTGAATTCCAGAAAACCAACACTCTCTCTCTCACACACACACACACTATGATTATGCAAAACGAAGGATATCAGTTACACTGCCATGTTGGCCATTATATTTTCAGCGCTCATGTAAGCATGCAACACGTGTAAATAAACCTGGATACGCATGACTGCATTTGTGAGCTGCTGGCATGTGCATAACAGTTCCATTATCACTACTGCTGTAGCTATCTAGCTTATGGATGAAGTTCACATTCCACAGTGAAAGGATTATCCCCAAGACAGAATTGTTCATTACGGTTCTTTGCGGAGATAAGATGGCCAGATCTTTCCGAATCCAGTGAGGGCGAGAGATAAGCCAAAAGTGGAGGAGCTTTGTACAGGGGTGGGGAAAAGGACCTGGTTTTAGGTTGCATGGGTTCACCCCATGAGCAGATGGCTCTTCTGGAAAAAAAGACTCGGGGCCCCCTTGTGGTTCAGGGGAGCTTGGGGGGGGGGGGGGGGGGGGGGGGTAACTGACACGCCCCTGCCATCTCTGGCCCCTCCACGCGGGGCTGAAGAGAGAACGGAGCTAATCCATTTCCTCCGTGAGAGCGTTCCTTTAATGTTATTTAATGAGGATAATCCGCACGAGACGGGGCTCCTCGTTTACAGTAGGGCTGTATGTGAGGGCCAAGGAGGCTGGTGATTGGAATAAAAGGGATGCTTTAGACTGGAAACAAGGCAGTACAGTGAGCACTCAACTGCTGTGCCAGGGAGAGAGAGATACGGGCAGACAGGGCTACTCAAGAGATCCAGCCAGGGATATGAATGGGGCTAGTGTCTACATGCCCTCTTTAATCCAAGATAAACAAACAGGAGGAATTGCTCACCAAAGGACACAAAAGACATTTCTTGAGCACCTTCCTCTGATGGAACCCACAAGGGCATGCAAACTTGAAACTATAAACATAATAGAGGATGAAAAACAGGAGTTTATGAACAGGACTTTTCACCAGTGGCTGTTCTTTCCCAAGACATTCTGTGGCATTACAGTTCACACTATAGGTGCCAATTCTCCTGGTAAAAGGAGGAGGGTGCACCTGGTCTCTGAATCATGAGTTCTTTACAACAAAAACAAATAGCCAGGGGCACGGGGCCCCTCCATACAGTGAATATTTTTCCCAATTTTAGGGAACCAAAAAAGTTTATCTAAAGCCTTTACTACATTGCATGCTGCTGACACAGTGGCCTATAATCATGTTGTTGCTTGACTAGAGGGCATCACCTTCAAACAAATGTCGACAGACCGGTTTCGCCCACAACTTGTTGGGTCCGTATGCCATCAGCACGTGTGATTCCGTGTTCATGGAATGCAGGAAACCGATGTTTTCAGTTATTCACTGGATGCCATACATTATCTACAATGACAGCGTGCAGGGAAACGATTCCACCCTTCATACAAAGATCGCTGGGGAATCTGACGCTTGGTGCACAATGTGGCTCCGTACAGAACTTCTGTTTCGTAGTGGGAGTAGCCTACAGATTGTAATCAAGTTTGACAGTTCTCTCTTCACAAATAAACTACATTAAAAATCTGTTCGTGTCCACAAGAATGTCCCGAACAGACATAGTGGCGCTGAACAGAAAATTAGCCATCCGAAGCGAGAAATTCGATGCAAGCAAAAACGGCGTATTGTAGGCTAAATGTGGATTTGTTATCCAAGTAAGTATGGTGATGATATGGAACACTCATTTGTGGAGACGTGTGTCAGTGTTGAAAGACAGTGCATGCACGTATCCCAACTCACCTTGGTTGAACAGTAGTTGCACAAACGCTCGCAGTCCGAATTTCGATTTCTCCCCCTTAAAACAAAAAATAGATCCCACGGAAGGATTCATGAAAAGTTCACATCTTACTCTTCCTATAGCACGGGATGTTAACAGAACAGCACCATTACGTTGAAGCGCTGAGGACCGAGTGGCAATCCCTTGTGAAAGCCGACACGATGTGAAAGCTATCTAACAAAAGGCACCAGTAAATAACAGGGACTTCCTCCACGCCCAGGTAGCAGACCACATGACGCATCCAGGTGTGTTGTTGAGTCTTGAACAGCAACGAACCGAAAGACACACCTGTGTGAGCCGCTCTGATTCGCCCTCTCGCTCCACGGGGAACCAGGAAACTATGGGAGAGCGGGACGGGGGAGAATCGCACATCAACTGAGAGCGGAGGAGAGGAGCGTTATTCTCCTCCCCTTTTCCATGTTTCAAAGGCGACTGTCAGATAAAACTGGCGCAGACTGGGGCAAAATAAGAAGTAGAAGACTTCTTTTTGGTTCTCTATGACTCTTCGAGAAGACTAGCTGAGATTCTGCGCCATGTGTAGCCCAGTCTATGGCACTTGTTTCAGTTTCCTGTCTTTTTCATCCAAATCTTGAAGTGATATTATTTTAATCCTATGCAGATTACTGTCTAAAGAGAGATTAGGGACACGTCATTCTCTATGTAAATCGATTTTACCTCATATTGACAGATAGTGCATTTAGGCTACTAGTCTTAACTTTCAGTGTGGAACATAGACCAACATATTTAGGTGGCTGTAGAAAAATCATAAAATATGGTTGTTATCTATGACATATGCAGATATAGAGGTGGTGGATGGATTTTTTAAGCATTTAATCCATATTGATTTTCCAAAGGTGAAAATTCAAGGAGGGCCTTCTGAAGTCACAAGGGTTTTTTTTGTTCAAGAGAGAAAATATGTAACATTACAGAAGCCCAATATACCAGCCTATGCGTGTTCTAGCCTACAGCCAGGTAATAAAGAAAGGTTTTTCATAAAACCTATGCACTTCCCTACACATTAATGCCTGGTCCTTGCCGTATGTCCATCATGGCTGCATCCTACAGCATTTTCTCACCATTTCCACAGACACTCAAACAACAGGTTGTTTAGAATTTCTTTTTTCTCTTTTCACAGAGGTGGAAAAGAGTGGAAAAGTTGTTGTATGAATCAGAGGAAGGACACAAGTAAAAGATCACGTCTGTCTTTACTCAAAACCGAAGTTGTAAATTGCTGTGATACAAACCCTCCAAATATTTTCCAACACTATTTATGAAAAGCCTGGTTGATGAGACCAACATGCTTGTGAGGGTCCCAAACACAGACAACTCTACACAGCGTGGACTCATCAACATTTTTATACTTCGCTTTGGAATAAGGTCTGAGGGAATTAACTGTCACCATTAGACCTATAAACGGACAGGAAACATCTGGAACAACGTCATAATCGTATTACCCCATGCAGGACTTTACAATTCAATGACAAGTTATCTGGCAGTCTGACAGCAAAAAGGCATTAAAAGGAAATTGGGAGAGACTGTCCTTCAAAGAGATGTGTGGATTCCTCTTAGTGATCCACTTACTTAATGGGGTTAGATGGACTGATCAATAAATCTGACAAAGCCTTTTCAGTTCGTACTGGACTAAATCTGCATAATTTTCCATAACAGAAATTAAAATATCTGTCTAGTGTTAACTGTATGTTTGACAAGTAATTTTGTCGTAAAGCGTATGGTGTAAGATTTTGAATTCAGTGTATTCAGGCAAATGGAAATTATATTATATTGCTGACGGGCTCGGCAGCAGTGTCATTTGAGTCATCGTAATATTAGTCTGTAATGCATTTTTTTGATGAAAGAGCACACAAATATCTCTGTCGCTGGTGTCTCATTTATGAGTCAGTGCCCTCGTTTAGTGAAGATCAGAAAAAAAACTCTGTGCTAGTTTTCTTAGTTCCTCATAGACTAAAGCCTTTTTCAATGGAAAATTTCGACAGAAGTTTGTTTTCAGCGTAGACCAGAGTTTGTAATTATTCCCCATTCCTATGCACTGCAAAGGGGGTACTTCCTCTCAAAGTTCAGCAAACTATACAAAGTTCCTTTTAATGCAAAAGTGTCTCTCTGCACATCGATTACACAATTTTTCAGTGAAACACGCAAAGAATAACTCTGTGCACATGTCTGTGAGGTATGTTTTTGAACATAAGCAGTTTTCTTGCCCAGCGTGGTCACACATTCCTGAGTGGGGTTCAGCCATGAGCGCCTAAGGCAGAAGAAGCTCTACGGCAGGTTGGGGCCTGTAGTTCGGGAGTCAGCCCAGCCCTCATACCAACCTTGACTCTATTATCTCCCTCCTCAGCTGTGTGTGGGACTTCCTCAGTTCCTCTCTACTGCCCATGCTGCATAACTGGCATTTAGAGAGGATATTCGGTCTCTGGGGGGGTGAGCTGTGTACTGGGTGTCACTTGGTGGGTTGATTTATGGCTATGCAAATGAGCCTACTGGAGGAGAGAGCTGTCTCATCTGTGGCCTATGGGCCGAGGGAGGTGACGTGTGCGATGAGTCTGTCTCACAATGCTGAGGCAGCTCGCAACGCACGAGGGAGGCGTCACATGACAGCAAGGGTAAATGGGTGGGACAGAGTTGGGAGAGCTCTTGAGCAAACATGCCAAAGCCCTCACAGGGTCTTCGCACTCAGTGATGTGATCAGGACAGGAAAAGTGGGCCATGACTGAGCAGCTAACGTGCAGATTGAGAGCGTAAGCAAGAGAGACAAACACTCGCTGTGTGAGTGTGTGTGAGTGGTAATGATCTCTCCACCAGCACTGGCTTTCTCAGGAGAGCATATAGAGCAAGTGGGGCAAATGGACTGAATGTGGATGATGAATGTGACTCCCTGTAGTCAAGATTGATGAGTATGTCATTCATAGTCCATAGATTACAATCTCCTCCAGCTGCACAAAAGTAAATCAGAATAGTATAAGCAAGACACACAAAAACGAATAGCATTTTGTTTCATTTTAACATTCAATAACATTTACAATTAGGTGAAACCATTACTAAGTTATTCAACCATCTACTCTAAATAACCACTGACCCACTGTTGCTCCCAAAACCCAGTAATGAGTTCAGTCAGTCCTACATTAAAGTTGAGCGCACTCTACTGCCATCCAAGGGCTTGTGTAATTTGAGTGCCCTCTTCTGTTCTCAATGTGCACTGTTCCAAAAAAAAAAAAATTCAGCAGCCTACGAAACTTCTTTGATTTGAGATAGATGCAACTATGACTGTTTCTTACTCTGCACCAGTCACAATAACATCGAAGTTAGACAATGAGAATGGGAGTTTTATGCATAGCTTTATATTATTTATTTAGATTTTTATTCGAACTTGTATTCTTGTTCAAGTGCCATGCTCAGCCCCACAGCAATGAAATAATCAGCATGTCTGGCATCTTAAAGGCCAAAGCAATACACTGACCCACGTAAATGCCCAAACACTGCAGACAGTAACAGAAATGATATAAGATAACATTCAGGCAGAAAATACTCTGGTTATTTTTGGCTCCAGACACTGTTACAGTTGAATTGCTATGATTTTCTAACCTAACAGAGCACGATAATTTCTGTCAGAAAGATTCCAGACACCCAAAGAATGTGTGGGTTGCCAAGCCATCTGATTTTAGTGTCTCAATCTGGACAATGCACATGCTTGTGTAACGTATAGAAATAACATCAGATGGTTCAGATCATGTGGGATTCACACCCATGTCTAAAAAAAATGGAAACATGTCAAGTCTAGGCCCAGCTGAGCTTCTCTGATAACTGTACAAAGTTTTCCTTGCATGTATTCATGAGCATGTGCTTGACTAAGAATGAGACAGACAAAGGGAGTTAAAAACTATTAAATGTCTATATGGACATGCTGTATAGTCCAGGAAAGGTAAAAATAGAATACACAAAAGAGAAATTATTTCCTATCAAAGACATACTCAGCTCTGTGACTGTATTGATGCCTGCTGTTCTCTCATGGTCAGACATGCTGGGGTGCTTTTACCTCTGGCAGCAGAGGTTATGTAATCATCAACGTTTGTTTGTTTGTTAGTTAGCAACATAACTCAAAAAGTTATGGATGGATTTTAATTACATTTTCAGGGCAGGTCAAAAATGGGCTAACTTAAAAGTGATTCGATTTTGGCGGTGATCTGAGCTGCCCTGACAGAGGTCTGCGCTCTCTGAGTGCTTTTCTAGTTTGTATTTGTGACGCACACTGTAGACCTTTATGCAAGAGCATTCACCTACACACACACAAACACATGTATGCGTTTGCACACACACACACACACATACACACACACACACCCACACACACCCACACAATCGACACCACCGATTTTTTCCTGCTGTTCTTGCTGCTCTCAGAGGCTTGTAAGATGCTTAAGAAAATTCACTGTGAACACTGCCCTTCTCTAACGCTTAAATGATCTTGGCATAATTTCTTCGTTTGGGAGACATCACTCTGATCAGTAATTAAAGGAGGAGGAATCCTCTGGAGGCCTGCTCAAGCCTAAGTTGGATCAGCAAGCTTGGAGCTTCATACAGAACATTTCTTGGGAAAAAAATACAAGACATTTACTACTTTAACTGTAAATTAGGAATCTCTCAACTAAAAAGAAAAGAACATAGTTTTTTCTTTATCACTGCTCCGTGTATTTACACTGCTTCTTACAAAGTTGGAAGCTTATGGAATAAGGCGAACAGATCAGTGCCCCAGCTAGAGGCCAATTTATTTTTGCCCCAGTGAATCATAAAAAAGAAGCAAGTGTTTGGGCCATGTAGGCCACAGAGGGTACGCATGCAGCGAGATGTATGGTTCACAGTGCTGGCTATGACAAAATGCTTGTGGCCACAAAGTAACTCTCTGGTCTTGACCTTAGGCCAGTGTTGACAGAGAGGAAAGAGGCACCATTTGGCGCACCAGTAGAGAGAGAGAGACGGCTGAGCGGGTGTACCAGGCAGGGATAGGACTCCTTGTGGGCCCTTGTGCAGAGGGAAAAAGAGAGAGAGAGAGAGACTGGGTACTGCGGGAGAGAGACTGGGTACTGCGTGGGTGCCGCCAAGCCTCCCGCGCTGAACCAGTGCCATCGCTCTGCCATCTGCCATACTCTATTTTCAGCCACCAGCCTCATTCCTGGGCTGAGTCAAAGGGGACTTTGAACTAAAAGGTTGCTTCTCCAGTGAAACCAGACATATAATACATATTTTTGAGATGTTTATTTAAAGAATAATATATAGGCACATATTGGCAGTTTTTCCACACGTTTTGTTTCAGGTATCATAAGCAAGTCTTTAAGCATAAGCAAAGACTTTTGCTGGCTGCTTAGTGCACTTAGTATTGTGAGCACTAAATGGCCCCATTGTGGTATATGCTCTATATTTCATTTTTTTCCTCGGGCACAATGGGTGTTAAGGGCCAGACTGTAGCTAAATATGAGTAGCAGCGGTATTCATCAGAGATTAGGGAACAAACATGGTGTAATCCACTTATCTGCATACTCACCTGTTCCTGACACCCCGCAATCCAACTAATGCAAGGCCCATTGGCCTGTCAGGAGCAGGAGTAAATCCCCTTCCCTGGTGTGTCAACACCGGGAGCTTCCATCCTGCCACCGCTTATCTTCTCCGCTCTCCAAGTCCCAGTATCTGTTCCCACTCAGGTGCTTCACAGCAACCCGCAACAAGGTTATGCAGGTAATAAGTCATAGCGACACCACTGTGGACGATCTCCCAATGTAAGGAATGTGTTTGATGCTATCTGAATGGTTACATGTGTTCTGCATCCTCAACCATAAATGTTGTGTTTATAAATGAATGCATTGTGAAATATGAAACATTGTGAAATATGTGTGCACTACATCCAAGAATCTTTATTTATAACCTAACGACAGGGAGTGTTCAAGGAGTGTGAAACATGTCACCTTGTTGGTCCATATTTTACGTGTGATGTTATTTTTGTGTTCTACGCAAAAGCCGTTTTTGCTGTTTATAAAGCCACACTGTGTTTTACAACTGTAATCTTTTTGAATGGTTGATCGGACATGATTTTTATCTTCAAGACAACAGTTTTCTAATTAACTATGCATATTTTATGATGAATCTTGTTTACTTAGACTGAAGAAGACAACATCTAGTGTTTGACTTTTTATATGATAAGTCAAGCTAGTCCAATATAATTTATAAACAGACACCACAAACAATGGTAAACAGTACTGGTGCTGTATCACCGTGAGTGGTTCTGCAAAGTAACTTCCCTTTAAACTTTAAAGTTTAATGTTATGACTGGCTATAAAGCCCAACCTGGGAATTTAATTTGCACTGACAGGGTGCTGGCAGAATGATGGAGCTTTTTACACACTTAATATGATGTGTCAATCAAGAGAGAGAGCACAATGGAGCACGCAAAATGGTGAGCAGCACCATTTTTGAACAAAAAGATATGTGACTAATTCTTCTTTCTGAATGATTATTATTAAACCATTATTAACATTTGCAAATTCTTGGTGTCTATCAAACCCCCAACAACCTAACAGCATGAACAACATGACAATGCTATTTATTTAATTAAAAGTGAAAATGAATGTTTTGCCAGGATTATAGCGGAGGTGCTGGGAATAAAGGGATCTGAGAGAGGAGCAATCAGCTCTGACGGTTTCTTCATGACAGACTGGCTTGTGGCTGACAGATTCTGTATGGCTTCTGTCACTGTGTTTTGTGTGAGGAGTTCCCTGCTGTTTCAGCAGTGTGTCACTATGCAGCAGGGGTAAAAGGGGGTTGCGAGCCCAACAGGCTTTTCAAAAACAACATTTTCCAGGGGAGTTAACCATTGAGAAACTCAAGCAAGTGCAAGAGCTGTGGAGAAGAACAATGACTAATAAAGGCTGTTGTGCTTTGTGGACCTTTACACTGTTGCGTAGCATAAAGTAAAAAGACAGAGGGGATTTGGATGTTCTTAAGTCAGTGCTCTATTCCATCTTTTTGTTTGCCAGTGCCATCACTCTGAATTTTATTTAACCTTGGAGGCTCTCAATACTTTTACCATTGCCACTATGTAAGTACAGGAACTCATCAGATAATACCTACAGTATCAAAGGGATGTTCATGAAAATATGTTTTGTTTTTACAAAAATCGGGCATGCCAAGGAACTGATGGGAAATAGAGGGCTGATAGAGGGCTGATAGAGCCTTTCTGTGCAGGATGAACAGCGAGTTGCCTGCAAATTTACAATGAGGAACCAGTTTTCTTCTTTGTTTGTTTAAATGTGTGTTTGCTTTGTTTGTTTATTTGTTTTTATAGCATGCATTCAGACATCTTTTCTTTAACTTTATAGAGGCATGTAGCTGTGTAATTTCTTCCTTTCCAAGCTGCTGTGACTGTCAGAGGCCATCAAAATGCAACAGACATGCTCTAGTGTAGCTGCTTTGGCTTGCTTTCCCTTTATTCTCAAATCATCTTAAAAAAAAATTTAAATACATTACATTCAGCAGAGGCTTTTATCCAAAGCAACTTATAATTGAAAAAAAAAAAAAAAAACAATCGAGCAACAGCAATCACATAAGATCAAAGAGGAAGCGTAGTGCATCCTCCTGGACCTCTCTGCTGTGATACTGTTTCCTATACCACTCTCCTCTCTGAAGTCACTGGCCTGACAGCACTCTCCTGGTTCCGCTCCTATCTCTTCAGCAGGAAACAATTACCCTGAAAGATTTCGACTCCTCTCTGGCATTATTCAACCGTGGTGTACCCTAAGGATCTTTGCTTTGTCCTCTTCTGTATGTACATGCTTCACCTAGACCAAATTATCCATCTGGACATGAGCACCAGTACATCAACACCATACCTTCTACCAAGCTAGTCACTCGTCAACTGTGGGAAATAAAAAACTTGACCAGCAGCATTCTCAGACATAACAGCAACAAAACCAAGCTCATATGGTGGTTTCCCTTTTGTCTCAGGAATACTGGAGATCTGAATCCATCTGAATGTTGATGGCTGTTCTGTGTTCGCCATCTGAATGTTGATGGCAGTTCTATGTTCTCCATCTGAATGTTGATGGCTGTTCTATATCTTCCTCTCCAAAAGTCTGCAACCTGGGCGTCATTCCGAACCCTACCCCTACACATCACCAAATCCATCTCCCATCACCTCAAAAACATTTCAGGACTGCAGCACTCCCTCTCAGACTTAGTCACAGAAGAGTCACTCACCCACTCCTTCATCACCTCCTGTATTGACTTGGGTTGTAATCGTGTTCTGTTTTACCTGCCCGCCAAGGACCTTGACAGTCTTAAAGGAGTACTTCGAGAACCTGTCATTCTCCCTGCTCCATCTCCTCCACCAAACTAGAATAGCCTGAAACAGAAGCACTACAGCATTTTTTTCACCACAACCGGCTCATACGGCATTCATTAATACTAGAGACCACAAATGAATGAAAACACGATGGAAGTACACCTTTAAGAATGTCAAGCACTTTGATGCCAGGCTCCTAACACACACAAAGCAGTGGCAGCATATCACCACATCCTTATGCAACTCCACTGACAACCAATCAAATACCATGTCAAAACCTTCACCTAGACAAACTAAGCACTCTGTTCATTCTTACCCCAGACAGATCTACAGATCTCCTCCATCACCACACCCTGACATGGTCATTGCAGTCCTCTGACAAGGGTCAGCTGGCCATTTGTCACTCCAGATTGTGGTCATTTGGGGGGTAAAGCCTTTTGTGTGGTTGCTGAACCTTTAGAAGTCTACATACAGGTTTTTTTGTGGGCCAGCTAACTATACTGGTTATCCAACATCCGTCTCATGAAACAGGTGCATTAGATAACTTAAAAATCTGTTGAGCCAAGATCACTAAAACTAATTTAGAAACATTTGGAAAACAAAAGCCTGAACTATTGGTTAATTTTTAATTTATTTTAAATATTTTTCACTTTACATTTAATCAATTTGCAGTTCCATTACTTGTTCTCATTATCACTATGCCAATTTAGGCCTACTTACTGGCTGCCTTCACTGACCTACATACTACTTCTTCTTCGCTACCTACAGTACTTATACTAGGCTGGCTTCACTGCCATTGTCATCAGCTGTTGGCGGAGATCTCAACATGTTACATGTTAGCATGGTTAGCATGTTAGACGTTTGCATGGTTTCTCGCCTGTCTGGCAGCAAGGGATTGTGGTCTTTTTCGTTGAATCCAAGATATGTCTGTCCACCTACGTTCAAACTCTAGTTAGAAACTCAAGAGAATTGTCACCAAGAACACCAAATGCTCTGTGGATATGGAATATGAGCCTTGGTCTACAATGGGCCTACAAGAAACAAGTTGGCGGGGCAAGGTGGCGCCCCGTGAACAAGGACAGACCTGGTGAGAATTCTGTTGGGTGATTGTGCACAAATAAAACACACTTAGAAATAAAATATTCACCTACAACAGGACTGTCTAGAAACCTTTATAGTGTACATTATGATTAGCATTGCGTGTAAGGTTTGTTCATATTTAGCAATTTTGCGCTTGTGGTCCGATGAAAATGACAAGTTATTCACCTGTCATTCCAAAGCTGCCAACGGCCGATCTTATCTTAGGGTATCTCCAGGTCATACAGTTTTTTCGGTTCGCGTACGATTTTAGAAGTAGCTACATTTAGTAACATGCACAGTAATAGTGAGCCATGTCTGGCTAACTTTAGACAGTTATGCAACCTGACAGAAATTTGGTTTATTGCATACTAATCGGCCAATTACAATATATTTGGCTAGCTCCTAGCATCATGTATAATCAATTTCCCATTCTCGACAGATATTTTAAGACTTTGAAAGATACACGAGACTAAATGATGGCTTTTCAGCCATTTTGTTCAGACAGTTTTACAGCAACAGAAAAACAACATGACGAAAACAATCTAAATGCAACTCACGAAATGCACACCAGCCTCAGATCTTTCAGTGGCATAATAAGTAAACATTTCTTTGTGTTTCACAACAGGTGGTACACAACGAAGCAAGCCATAGTTTGCAGGTATTTAGTGCAAGAGTACAAGTGTACACAGTCGCACTTGAATATTGTTAAATATCTTAACATTAAACAAGAAAATAGACTCAATGTTGTCGCTATATAATTTTTTGAAAGGTTTGCACGTGCCTTTGAACGTGTAGTTTCTAGTGAGATTTTCAAATGAACGGTAACAAATTCCAGAGAAAAAATAACCCATAAATAGTCCCGAAAACGCACAGAGAGCACTGTTCGGATGTGTTCTAGAACGACATCTAGCGGTAGGGTTTTAAACTACAGGACAATCTCTGTTTCTCTTCTACTGTCTATGGTTTAACCTCCATCTGTTTACCGTACACGAAAGTCGCACGTAACTGATTTCATTACAACCAGTCATAACTCTGATTACACTGCCATCCCGTCAGTGAATAAAGACTTTTCTGCCTTTCGAATTGCAGTACAGTTTAACAGGGAGTTAGTCAATACTCCCATCAGATCTGAATGCAGGCATGACAGCATCTGCTTTAAAAACATAATATGGCCACTATCTAATAGATTCATTCAGATCTGATGGGAGTATTGACTAACTCCCTGTTAAACTGTACTGCAATTCGAAAGGCAGAAAAGTCTTTATTCACTGACGGGATGGCAGTGTAATCAGAGTTATGACTGGTTGTAATGAAATCAGTTACGTGCGACTTTCGTGTACGGTAAATATCGTCGTTGTTCATGTTCTATATATCTCAGTAATATATTTTGGTTTGCTTGTTACTTTTACTGTTTCGGTGAGCAAACTTATTTGTAGACGTTCAAGACTGTTGTTGATCATGACACATTTCCCGGCTGCCTTGCATTACCCATGATGCAGTGCAACGCATGTTTTAAAAACTACAATTTTGACTGTTCTAAAGTGTTGGTAGTGGGCGTTTTCATTTGTGATTAAGATCAGATAGTGATATTAAGTGTATTGGGTAGTAATTTAAGAAGGTTTTATAGGATCTCCAAAATGTAACCGTCATAGTAACATGCACGTCAAGGAGAATGGTTGCTTGCTGGGCTCCTTCCTGGTTATCTTTGCGCAGTGGCAGTATCGTAGCCTATGAGGTTTATCCGAGGCGCGATTATTGCTAGTTGAAAACTTTACCCAATACCCCGCCTTGACGACTTGAAATATAGTCGGCAATGGCAATTTTTGACAGTCTCTAAGGGGACTGATTTCGCTGTGAAACATTAACTTCAGTATATGCTGCCATAGCTATTTCACGGAGTCGTAGATGATATTCTTATGAAACGGTAATTGCGTAGAAAAGTCCATGTGGAGTTTATTTCTGATATGCTTTTGGGTGTTGTGTGTGGTAGACTGTATCTTAGATTGAGCACTGTCTTAAAATGTGTCGATTTCAGAACAGGTCATTGTAGTACATTTAGATAGTAATTGTGGTAGGCTATCACACAACTTTGTATGCTTTGCATTTACAAGTACGGAACATAGCCTGGAATTGTAGCAGTTCAGTCATGTCCTTCACATAGCAATCGTTAATGCGTCCATGTACAGGATTAGCTGCACATAAAACACAGAAGAACAGAAAAAAACCACGCTTAGTCAGTAAGTCATATTCTATCACTTTGTTCCAAAGTTGTATTGCAATGTTGTTTTAAATAAATTCAAGGGCTTTTGTATATAAAAGGAAATCATTGTGGAACTTACAGAGGATAAGGAGTACATTGACCAAAAGATCATCATTGTCAGTGTCCATAAAGAGTCTATATCAAAGTCAAGTCAAAGTCAGCTTTATTGTAAAAAAAAAAAAACGTACAGGTTGCACACAGAATTTGAAATTGCAATGCTCCCTAGGCCCACAGTGAACATTAAACATCTTATGAACAAGACAGGAAGACATGACGACATAAGACATAATAATATAAACACAACAAAAAGTACAGTAGGCTTGTATATAATACAAATAAGTAAAAACACAGTGTTTAGTGTAGTAGCACAGTGTTTAGTGTAGTAAATGTAATGTCCTTTGTGTCAAATATAGCAAGCTTAAGACATTCCGGGTGGATCTAATTCTACAAGGCCTCAGCAAACACACCATTGACAAACAAGTGTTCAGTGGTTTCTGGTTTATTACAGAAGACACAATTTTCAGTTTCAATTCCAAAGCGCTTTTGGATTAAGTCCCTAGAAGGGTATACTGTACACCATTTCAAATTGTGAAATGTAACTTTTTGGCTTTAAGAATTATGGGATATTTCAAAAACTTGGTTCGCAAGAGCTGTATCTGATGCGTTGACAAAAATTGTGAAATACAGTTTCTGTACACTGTCAAAGGGCAAGAAAGGTTGACAACATGTTTCTTAAAGATTTGTTATGAAATCTTGTTATGAAATCTAAACTCTATAAAGGCACAGCATCCAACAAGGAGTTGGGGTAAGAAGAAATACATCACAGGATCTAAAATGATCCTTCTTATTAGACTTAAAATACAGTCAGATATGGCATCAAATACAGAATGATATGTGTTGATATCAGACCATATTTCTCACAGAAATGTGTGTAAGTTAGAAGGCAACCATTAGAGTCCATTAAGTGCAGCACTGACCAGATACCTTTCTGTAGCCAGTCTTTGTTCTACAAAAATATGTTTTATAGTGATGTATCTATTGTTCCAAATAGGAGTGAGGGGTAAAGTTATGATTGACAAAAATCATTCAATATAGGATGACCTGCTGATGGGAAAGGGACAATTTGATTGGCAAGTTCTGGATGCAGAAGTCACATTTTAGCAAAAAATCTTGTCCACCTAACTTCTTAAATATTTTGTGGGGTATGTGGTGCTAGAAACTACTATTGTTATTTAAGAATGACTTAAACTACTTTTATCTTTAGGGTGCCATTTCTAAAGTCAAAATCAATGGCTTGCAATCCTATATCTCTGATGATCTCTGACTTTTTAACATAGTGAGCTCTTTTTTTCCATATATTACATCATTACATTACATTACACTTAGCAGATGCTTTCATCCAAAGCGACTTACAAAAGGAAATATATAATCGAAGTTAATTTGATTAATTTTTTATGGCTGTCTTAGAGATGACTATTGAGTAAGCTGGATATATACACATCGAGATAGCTCGGCAAGAGGTCTGTGTGACAATAGAGGCAAAATTAGATTTTCAAGGTAGACCACTAGAGGCCACTGTGAACCAGGAAAGGAAAACAGCCTCAGGAAACAAAGCCATGCACCTCCAGAGAGGACAGGCTCTGGCACCTCACTGACACATACACATTGAAGCAGCCTTTGTGTAAGAGCTGGAGATGCTTGTGGGAAAAGATTTGTGAATAGTTTCTATATTTACTTGAAAAATATGTCAGTCTCAATAAAATGTGGGGATACCCATGTATTTGGGGATACTAATGTATTTTTTGTCTGATTGAGAATCAGGGTTGAACAGATGAAATCCAGGTTATAAGCTCCTTAACTTATTTTTGCGGATGTTTTGTCACTGCACTAAATATGAATGGTAGCTACAGTCTTTAGTGCACAAACACAATCTGTAGCTCTGCCTTTAAAGTGTATTTGACCACTATAAAGGTGGGGAAGGACATGGTCTTTGTGTTTGAGGTTGCTTGTAATGGGGCAGTGCTCACCTGGGGTCCCGCTGATGAGGTCTGCCAGTCAGAGCACTCACAATGCCCTTTTAGTGGCATAGCATGTGTCCCTACCCCCCCCCCCCCCCCCGCCCCCCCAATGCCTACCTCCACCCCCACCCACACCCTCGTTTTTAACCGTACATTTTTCAAGACACATTCTACATTCTGGCATGTTGCAAGACACATTGGCATGGTGATAAAGACAGCCAATCAGAATGTTCCCCAGCACAGTTATCCACCTAGCAGCACAGGAAGAATCCCCATCAGCAAGAACCTCCAAGCCTCTTCATTACCTGCCATGTTTCAAAACACAGTTTACAACCTGGTGTGGCGGAACACACATTGAGATGATTGACATATTATTATTGAAGCCATTATTACATATTATTATGCGCCATTCCTAATCATGGATTAGTTATTTTAGTGCGCGCACACTGCATGTATCTCTTCAGTAGTGACTCATCTGAGTTTTTCTGGGGAATAAAAATGAGCCGGGTTATACTTATTTGGGTGTCTGAGGCACATGAATTAGGTGCTTGTGTCTGGCATTTTATTTGATGCTGGAGAGAGCTACAACCATGTCAAGAGGCTGATTTTTAAGCTCATTTTTATGCCCTTTGAAGGGGTCATTGCATTGTTTTTTTTATTAATTTTGCAGTGCTCTCGAGTATTAATGAATGCCCCTTGAGCTAGTTTTGGTGAAGAAATGCTTTAGTGTTCCTGTTTCAGACTGTTCTAGCTGGAGGAGGTGGAGCGGGGAGAATGACAGGTTCTCGGCTATGCTAGTCACAGGCTACAGTCATTCAAAGTCCATTTGGTCATAGCACATCACATTGAAGATTTAAACGTTCTAAACAAACACACCTATTTAGCTATATTTTGCTAGGTGAATATGTGCATGTGTGCTTGTTTTTCTGCCTATTTTCTTTCATTAACTAATGGAGGCAATCGGGGTAAAAGAACATTATCACGTGCAGCATGCATATGCAACTCAGTGTGACCTATCGTATTTCAAAAACAGCAAGTACTAAACTGTTTCCCTGGGAACAACACCTTTAACAGCCCATCAGGTCTGCCCTACAAAGGCAACGTGCAGTAGCTAAGTGAACATTGAAACTGAGAAAAATGCTTTGTCATACTGTCCAGTCCAACATGTTGTAGGTGTAATAGTGGTGATACTTTCATGTAATATAGGAGGAAGCAAGATATTTAGTCACAAGATAAAAGAGGTGTTATGAAGTCAATTTGCAGTCTAATCTCAGTTTTGTCAAAATGTATAGTTACTGCCTTTTTGCTTTGTAGGGCAGAAGAGACCTGACTTCTTTTGCCAATAGATATTATTTTTAAACCAGTGTTTGCAACTAGTTATGCCAAGATTATTGTACAGCTATTAGCTATTAGATACTAGCCACTAATGGGCTACTAATTTGGAAGCTTCAAGTTTATGTTTATACAGGCCACTTGTTAACAACATAATACTGACATATAATGAAACAGTTAATAAAGACAAAAGCCTGAACCACTAAAACAATAAGGTAAGATGAGTGTGTGTGTGTGTGTGTGTATAGAGGGGAAGAGATTTCAGTATAAAATAGTGATAGACTATGCCACAGGTTGCTATTTTAGTGCCTTAGATTGCAGTAACCGGTATTCATACAACACAGGGATGGGCAAAACCTCAAAGGACCGCAGGCAAGTTGACTAAATAAGAATTTTAAGAGGCTTTGAGTTATAAATGTTATTAAAATTATGGTTAGTTGCCAATATGTTCACCATACAGTCATTAGGTTACTCATCGGCTGGTCTAGGAAGATTGTGTATTCGATGTCAATCACTGTGAATGGAGACATGTTTGGAGATGCTGTATTTATAACTGAGCCATGACATTTGCACTGACTTGTCTGGGGCTCCTATGGCTCCAGAATGCATAATTTAACTCATGAGAGATGGTAATGATGGCAGATACAGCATCTCTCCCCCCTGGAAACCAGAACATAATACCACGAATATCAGATTAAATCTGTTCCTTAGGCAACATACCTGATCTGCTGAATCATAATGTATCAGCACATCTTACTCTGTAGAACTGCAAAGATAAGAAAGTGGCTTCCAAGACTCTGTTTGTATGATAAAAAGTCTTGTTGATGGCCTGAAAAAAGACATTCCATATTGTCCACTCAGAAAGGATGCTGCTTCCATCAAATGTTTTCCCTCTCCAAAGTGAAACCACGTGTTGCAGTTTGCATTAGTCTCACAGGATCCTAAGGGAAAATAGGGCAATACAGATGTTTGTGTCAGCAAAAAGGCGTATCACAATCATATGCATTCACACTCATCATTTTAGGTTTTTTTAGTAGTTTGTAGAAGTTGTTTGCCATATGTAGGAAATGAGCACATTCAACACCTTAAATATTTTTGCTTTAGTCTGACAGACAGTAAATGGTGATCTCCAATGCTAATTTGTAAGCCTGTTTTACATGGAACAAAATGAGTTTATCATGGTGAATACTGGTATATAAAGGAAGGCCACCAGTCCTTAGTTAACTAATCAAAATATATCACTATCACAAACCATTTTCTTGGCTTAAGATATCTGTTTATTATACAGCATTATTTTTTCATATATCATATTTATTTGGTCAAGGGCACCTCAGCTGCGCTATTCACTCCCCCACCCACATTCCCCTACCTACTAGTACTGGAAATGAACTTGCAACCCTCCAATCCCAAGACCCTTAACCATTAGGCCTCAGCTGCCAATAGTGGCATAATGTCAGTTATTATCTACATACATACATACATACATACATACATACATACATACATACATACATACATACATACATACATACATACATACATACACACATTCATATTTATTTCCACAGAGCTTTTGAGCATCACATTCATTCATATTACACATACCAAGGCTGTGCAACTGAAAAGGCCATCTGGTTAAGAAGGATATTGCTACCAGGTGTGTTTAACCGTTGTGTGGGTGTTTAAAGTATAGGGAACAGTCATCAATAGCCAAAGTTAATTAACTATCTTATCACAAACTACGGGGTTAGAATATGAAAAGAGATGGGTTGCTGAGTATGGCAGTTTTATATGGGACATCTAGGGATGTCTGCGCCGGATGAATGAATGCATTAAATACAGTATCACAGCTCTTCCTCAGAGGAATCTTGCTCATATCTCTTAAAGGGAGTCCTAGGAAAATTATTCAGGTGCTTTACATTTGAAAAGAATATTTTGCCCAGAAGTGAGTATAGATGGCGTTGGTGTGAGTGTGTCTGTAGACGGCACAGATAGGAGCACCCTTAGCCAGTGTGGTTCATGTTAGACTATTAGAAACTGGCAGCTGCAGCTTCTGCACTGGAGCCTTAGGGTGTCTGGAATGGCTTTTTAAAAGGATCTCCCCCTTAGTTGCTTCTGAGGCCATGTGTTTTTAAATAGATTTTTTTGTTCTTCATAAGATTATGGGGAAGCTGTTACAAAGAAACACACAGTATACCTTTATAAGATTATGGGAAGCATTACAAAGAAACACACAGTACCTTAGCACCCACAGTACCTCGCTGGAGTTATGCTGCTGTGTAGGTTATTCCCACTATTACATTCACAATCAGCTGCCCTATATAGGAATGAAACCAGAAGATAGAAAACAGTGACAGGACATAGTTTAGCATCTGGTTTTGAGATGGTGATAATAATGTGGTGGTGATTTATGTATGTATAATATGGTGTTCTGCATGTTGTGCAGCGTTTTGTCATTTGTTCGTACTTTCTGAGTTGTAGACCTGTAGTGAGCGTTCCTGTTACTTTCAGAAGATCCGCTGAGATTTTTATAGCTTTGAACCAGAGCCGGGAAAAATGATCCATTATCTGTCATCATTGTGTACTCAGGAAAATTCTAAATAGACAGAGTGTGCTTTCTACTGTGGTGGTGTTATGGTTTTGACTGACAAATGGTCTCTCTACAGAGTCCATTATCCTAACCCCACAGGGTTTATTTTAGGTTTGCAAGGCATTTTGTTACCAACAGATTAGCTGACGATAGGTCTGTATGTGTAGTGTACATTAAAGTGGCGTGTTGACTTGTATGAGCGTCAACAGCATTGGCATTATGGTAAGGGTGTGAAACATCACACATCATGAACCATATACATTGTGCTGTTTTACAGTGTACATCAGCGTGGCTTTAATAAATTGCTGTGTACTGGTACATTTCCTCCTGTGAAGTATCTATACAGGTCCTTACTTACTTTAGGCTATTTGCCCACTGTTTAGATATCTATATTTGCAGACAGAGCAGACTTTGTTAATATACCAACAATTTAGGCACAGTGCCAAGATTAGGCTAATTTAACAGTATTATTGTGAAACTGTCATTTAATTTGAGTAAACCAGGTTCAAAGGTAAAGAGGACACATGGTTATTAGTAGAATAATAATGAGTATAATTATTTATATTTCTAAATACCAGCCTCATTTGGTTTTAACAAATTAAAAAACTAACTCTGGAGGTTAACTCTTTCTGTTCTGTATTTAAAGCAACACTAAGTCATTTTTTGGACCTTAAAATAATGCTTCCAGAATTGTTTCAGTGGCTTATTAACTTGTAACAGGGTGAATAACACTTCTGAATTCGCTTTGCAGCCCTCCATTTCGCTTCCAAGCTATAGGGTGACCAAAGAGGAAAAATGCTTTAGTGTTGCTTTAATAAAATATTGACCTTACCATAGACATACCTTGAGACACATACTGTACTGTGAGGTTAATCTGAGATACATGTGTGTTAGACTGTATGTGTTTTCAGGCTCAGGATTTCTTTTGGTGTTTTGTTTTCCCTAATGTGTCTAATGCATAGAAACTCAGTGGCATCCCTTTACTGCTTTCCTCCCATTCAAACCCACCCTTGACATCAACACTGAACACAAAGCAGGTCAGATATCTTAACAAGTAAATTGTAAAACCTTATGCAGATCTTTGGTGCTATTCGTCAGAGAGATATTTAACTTGCATTCCTTACTATGCTGTCCATTCCCGTTCATGGTCCATGCAGAGTGCAGGTTGGTGAATGGTGCTGTAAGAGCTAAGTACAATGTGTTCTCCTAATTAATGCAGTTTTGCAGTTTTAAAAATTAACCAGCATGAGTAAATTGGTGCATTAGAGCATAATATACAAGGCCACAATGTTCATTATGAAATACATAATAGATATATTTATATTTGATGGATCTTTGTAGCCCCACAAGATCTCCTTTGGTGGTGGCAATAGATGAGTGTTGTGACACATAGTTAATAATGCAGCGGCATAAAATCAATTAAGACCAACTCAGATCAACTATTTAACAGGAGTGAAGGCAAAACAGGAGAATGCCATTTAGAGGCTCATCAGACATCTGTGCCTACTGCTCTGTATGATATCAATAAAAAATGCCAAGTCTAGGCCTGTAGATCAGCTGTTACGCAAAGGATTGCTCGACTGAAAGAATAAAATCATGACTGGTGACATTTAAAAGCCTCCAATTTAGAAGTGGGTAGCTTACCTCCCGACAGAAGTAATCCTAAGTGGTACTGTGGAGGTAGGGAAATCGATTGAAGGTAACTGCCTACTTTACAACTTACCTGAGCTCTTCAGTAACTTGTTGAAAAACAAAGCAGGGTGAATGACATCTTGACAGAGATCTTTTGTTGCAGGGAAAGTTGGAGCTAGAGAAAATAAGGGGGAGGAGTGAGAGCATGATGCTATCATCACACTTTGACCCACTGTCTGCCTCCTGATTTCTTGGCGGGTCGCACTTAGCTCCCAGAATGCCACAGTGATGTGCATATGGCGTTTGGCATGTTGTTGAAGTGACTCACGCCGTCACGCTAGCTGGAATGACCTCACTGTCAGGCAACACCATGACTAACTGGCTGTCACAGACCTGTCATAGCCATGTCCCTTCTGCTGAATGTACAGCACCCAGATCTGGCATCATGGGCTCACAGATTTCTCTAGTCTTCACTCACTGAAGTTCAACAGGAAGTGAGATGCCATTGATGTCATCATTAGTTTGAAGATATAATGATACCAGCAGGTATTATTGGTCAACTTTTGTAGGTAGTACAAATCACTTTCATCCTGTTCTTCTGAGAGGGTGGCTTAGCAGAACTGCTCAGTATGTTTTGTTAGGGCAAAAATGTGAAAGGGTGTGTTGGTATATTCGGTTGATTAAACGACTTTAATGCCTAAGCGTACATAAAAGCTGTCTGTGTACATGTGCTATACATGTGCACTGAGCTGTGTGTGCACCTTTTTGAATAGGGCTGACTCATGGCCATCATGTGAGCACAGTCTAAAAAACTACAATCAATCACCACCCTATCAGCCTCTCCTCACACCCAAGTGGAAATAATAGGCTTTGTTGTGTGTGTGTGTGTGTGTGTGTGTGTGTGTGTGTGTGTGTGTGTGTGTGTGTGTGTGTGTGTGTGTGTGTGTGTGTGTGTATGTGTGTGTCTGTGTGCCAGAGTTCTTCCTTCTGGACACTATGTTTTTTGTTCATACAAAAAAAGCATTGTTGAGAAATTGCTGTTGGGAGAAACTGTGCCCTTAGGCTACCACTCGGTGCGAGATAACTACCTCAAATAGGGCATCCCTAAAGATTTTTCTTCAAATTAGCCTGTCAAATGTTCCATACTGTATCCAGCTGATGTAAGCAAGGTAAATTGTATTGGCTATTATAAAACACAATGGAAAAAAAAGAAAAAAAAAACATATCCTAAAATGTAAAAGGATAAATGGGTCTGTTATGGTAAACCTCACCCTCATGCAGTCAATCTGGCTGTTCAGAACTGTGATAATAATGATTCATCATTATGAAAAGGTCAGAGGTAGGAGTATGTTGTGTGGGCAAGCATATACACTAATGTTATAAAGAGCATTCTGCAAATACACATTTAATTTTTTTTATTGATATGAAAAAGGGCCGTGTTCAAAACCAACGAACACTTTAGGATAGACTTTTCCGTTCTGAACTGTCTAAACTCAACTTATACACTTAACCTTTGAAACAGTTACCCTCCACCCACATAACCTGCTCCACAGCAAAAGTTATTCCAGCTAGTTCAGTCTAGATTCGTCAGATGATCTCGAGAGCTTTCAGCCCGGAATTCTCCAGACGGAGAACCATGGCTAGAAGCTGCCATAATCAGAGCTGAATTGGTGAGCAACTCCAGCAGTAGCCGTGGACCAGTGCCCCTTTCAGATGGTCTGTATTAACCTGTTCTTTTTTTTGCATTTGTCCTATGTGGGCAACCAGCATTGTTTGGCACCTAAATGAGTCTGTGTCATTGGAATGCGTCAACATTTTATAAATCATACTTACGGAATGACGGCCTTCATCCAGACATCCTGCATGAATAAGAGTGGGCTTTGCAAAAAGATATGACCACAGCTGTGATTCATCTGTGGGTATAAAGCCAAAGGCCAAACTGTACATTTTAACATTGTGGAATCGTTGCGCTCTCTCTTGTTGAATCAGTTTGCATTAATAGATTGACATCCAATGAATCAACCGTAAATATTTATCAAAAGTGAGGGGCTCATTAATGGTGAGGAGTCCCAGGGTTGAGGTCTCTGGGATATCCTTACTGGTGCAATTCCTTTCATTTAATCAGAAATTGACACATCACTTGACCAGACCTAACTGTTGTATAAACTAAAATGGTCTTTAACTACGTGTGTTTAATCATGTCATGGTAACTGTCTGTTTGGCAGCCTTGAAATGAATGAAAATTCAAGTTCTTTCATTTTACATTGGTTGATTTGGATTGTAGTCTAAAGCAGCCTCATCAACATTCAAACCCTTCTTTGTTAGCAGGCAACTAAAATAGTCAACAAACACTGCCATTCATTTCCAATCACAGCAAAGGTGGGAATTAGTGGTGGTTTTAGAAAGTAGAAAATTAAATTGTGTCTTGGCAGACACAAGAGAGCATTTGTTTAATCATGCGCAATTAGTATATAATTACTTCACTTGTTGGTCTAAATGAGTGATTAATGCGTACACCAGTGAAGGGCCTGGCTGATTGATTTCCTACTTGGTAAGCATACAGAGTGAAAACATGAAGCAGTGTTTTTTATGACAACAGGCAGTGAGTGGTTGTCCTGACTGTAGAAAATATGAACGTTTGCATCAACTTTGGAAAAGAATAGCGGTGTCACTCTTGCTACACACATGTGGCTCACAGCTTGGCAACCTGTACTCCACACACACATTAGTTTGCCTATAAAAAACTATGCTTAAAGTAAAAAAAAAATGCAGACATTTATTACTCTGTTACATACTAGAATATAGAATATTTTGGTAACACTTTATTTTACGGTTTGTTTTGTAGTGTATTTACATATAACATCATGTAATATTATATACTTGCACTGTACATACCTAACACTAACACTTACCCCAACCCTATGGTACAATGTAGGTATAATTACATATTGTTACACACTTTGCTACAATGTACAGTACCTAATTGACATAACAGGGACAGTAAACTAAAGTGTGACCAATATTTCTTAAGTGTTGTGTCATGATGAAAGTTTATTTTTGCTATGTCATTTTATCAAGCATTTTGTAATAAAAAAAAACACCAAGAGAGACTGCACCACCCGTCATTCCCTGAAGCTATGCATTGGTGGTGGTAAATTAGGTCCCCCTCCACTGTAAAGTGCTTGAAGAGTATTGCGTCAGTATGTGTGTGTGTGTGTCTGTGTGGGTGTGTGCATATGTGTGTGTGTGTTTCTTGTGTATCCTTGGCCATTATACCTTGCCGTTAAGATTTTTTCTCTGATTTTTTTCTCGGTCTTTCAGAAATGTCTTTGTGGAGCATGGCAGTAAATTGTTATGACACAAAAAAAATCATCAAAAGGTCTAACCCAATCACTGTCAGGAAAATGAATCTGTCTTGGCCAGTGTAAGTAACTCAGAAACCAAATATCTAATCATCATATTTGTCTTGCCAAATGGTGCAGTATATATCGCTCTCTCTCCAATACACACACAGACACTAAAGTAACGATTTAAACCTACCGTTCTGATTGTCTGTGTTTTTGATGATCGATACCACGCCCTACAGCCCCTGCGTCAGCATGTTCACATCAAAACCGCCCCGGCAAAACGTGTAGGGTCTGAGGCGAGTCGATTGGCATGTCAATTGGACACCCGACCCCATGTCGGTCAATGTAAAGATACAGGAGTTACACTAAATTAAGGTAATAAACGCAGGATTTCGTCAGTGTGAAAAGGCCTAGTAAATGTATGTGAGTCACCTGGCCTGAAGACTCTATTTGTCTGCCAGCTTTTGTGGATATAACATCTGCTAATAGATAAACCATAATGAAAAGGAATCGGTTCCTTCTTAGCCAATAAACACACTTTGCCTTTTGCATAGTTTTACCATGAAGGGCAAGATTTTATACTAGATTATTGCACTTAAAATATATTGCATGAAAGAGGCCTTATATTTGTTACAGATAATTCAGTCATGGGCGATTTAAAAAGAAAGTCTCTCATGGTCAAGCTGCTCAACATCAACGCGAGCATAATGAATCGACACTTGACATTCAAACTTATGTGTCCTTACTGGCATGACTGGTAGAGCCGCCCATTTTAAACAAGGCCTTCGGCCACAAAACAAATCAACAGCTGTCTGATAGAGTGGAGCAATTTATTTAGTGTGAAGATCTTGGCTGGGGACATCACAGGCATGAATGTAATCCTAAGGAAAACCAATTCATTAGAGTTCTAAAACGCAAGAGCTTA
Source organism: Coilia nasus (assembly GCA_027475355.1). NCBI lineage: Eukaryota > Metazoa > Chordata > Actinopteri > Clupeiformes > Engraulidae > Coilia > Coilia nasus. The sequence continues at coordinate 10,651,680 of CM050208.1, forward strand.
CAGAAACCCGCTGCTGAGCCTTTGGTGAGCAGCAAAAGGGAGCAGTCCGCTAAATTATGGGGGATGAGGTAGCGGGGGTAGCCCTTGTGTCCTATACTTGTAATATCCTCGGAGAATAAGACTCTGACAAAAGATAAGAACAAACGGAACAGCAAAATGTAATCCTTTCCCTTCCACAGCCTCCTGTGAGGTCTTCTTCAGTCCTTTCTAAGTACTAATACTACCACTGCTGATAATAATAATAGTGCTGAAAATATTATGGTAAAATAACATGATGATAATAATAATAATAATTATTATTATTAATACGTTCACGAAGATGTAAAGATGTGGGACCATGACTGTGACACCTGGCTAAATAATATTTAATCTGTGGATAACCCAAGCCATTTTCTCAGTACTTCACAGAGCTGCACTAAGGGAGAATTTTAAAAAGTTTATAAATCGGTAGGCTAATGATAAAGATATAGAATATGTAAATTGTTTATTAAATTTGTTAAAGAGTACAAGAGTAGTTTGCAGATAAGGTCACAAGCCACGTGCCAAACAATAGTTGTAACTTGACTGCATTTCGGCAGAAAATGTTAAAAGTGTGCTTGCATTTTTAACATGATTTAGTTTTACATGTTTTACATGTTTTAAAATGTGATTTTAGCTGTAAAATCCCAGTTAAATATATGGTCTGCATAAAGGGGGATTTTCCATCCTCCCTCTTCTGAAAGTATAATGGTGACGTAAATTAATGGTAACTCTCCTCCCTCTGTATACAGTGGAGCAGAGTATTATGACATTATAAGCCCGACTGTTCTACCGTTCATTTCAATGGGACAAAATATTGCCACAAAAGGAGAATAAGAAATGAACTACAAGGGCTACTGTAACCATTTGCACACAAATTGGTGTCCAGAGTGGGCTGAATGTTTGGGAATGTAAACGGCGTCTCTATCTTGAAATCCCTAGCACGAGTAGTCCTGACATAAAGTGGGTGAATGGAATAATAATAACAGTAGACTAGGCTGCATTTCTGCAGAAAATGCTAAAAGTGTGCTTGCATGATTTTCAACTGAATTCCACAGTTTTACATATTCAAAATGTTATTTTTAGCTATAAAATCCCAGTTAAATATGCCATGGCAAAAGATTCTAGTTATGTCAAAGACATGGTTGTAAACACTCACAGCACGTTTTATGTTAATATATCAACATTTGACTGAGATACACAGTAGGTCACACCTCTTTCTGTCGGCCACATTTTGTGCAGTTTTGCTAAAAAATGAAAGAGAAGGTAAACTACTTCCTATGAGATCATTCATCGATTGTAAAGAAATTTGGTGTGCATCATCTGTCGACACTGCCTTGAAAATTCTCGTAAAACTTTGTCAGTCAAGAGTAATTTGTAATTATGCTACACTCAATATCTTGTGATGTAATAGTCCAAATTTCATTAAACCCCACATGCTTAGTATAGGGCGCATGATAGTGTTTCAGACCACACCAAATTTTGTAAAACCACATGTGTAGGGGGCGTCGTTCTCGTACGAAAGTAACATTTGGAATTGCCATCATGTTGGGTGTACAAAGTTATTGTCGCATCAAATTCGCCATGTAGGATTGAAACAAATTATGACTTGTACATTTTGTTCTATAGGGGGCGCTGTAATTGCCAAGAATTATGTTTTGGCTAATAACTGCAAAACAATTAGGTATAAAATCACAGTTTTCCCTCACATCCCCTGACAAGACCAGCATCAAACACATTAGGACACGCCCCTTTCTATTGGCTACATTTTCCACATTTTTTTAAAAACTGAAAGCGAAAGTGAACTTCAAATTCCTTCAAGGGCGTGCGTCCTAACAAGGTGTATCACCTCAGTCCGTAAATGGTCATGTGCAGTGTAGTGCTACCTACTACAAATTCTAAATGTAGAAACTGCAATTTTCAATAATAGGCTATTGAAAGTATATCAGGAGGAAAAAGTCATCATCGCATAAAATTTTGCTATGTAGGATCACTACTACCTCTGTAAGCTACTACGGGACAGAGATTAATTTGATAGGGCCACTATAATTCCCTTTGTGCTGAACTTCACAACATACTGCGGTGGTCATAGCATGTACCACTATGCGGCCCATCTAGTTAGACAGACCAGACACTATAAGTATTATATGTGGCCCTCTTCAGCTAAGGTAAATGCCATGCAAAGCACATGTGACATATAATAAAAGCAAACTCCACTGAACGACTCTTGATTCATTTCCTGAATGTTTGTTCACCATTCTGGTTGTGTTATAATGAGTTTCATATGCATGCAGCACGTGAAAATGTTCTTCTACCCAGATTGCCTCCATTAGTCAATTAAAGAAGGTAGGCAGAAGAACGAGTGAATAAGAAAAAGGCCAACAAAGTGATGTAAGTTTGGTAATTAGAAAAAGCCATGCCACAGTTGTCATTACCAGAGAAGTCTTGTTGCAGCACACATTTACTTAGGGAAGTATAGATAAGTATGTGTGTTTGTTTCTGTTTTAGTGTATTTGCTCTTTCGGTTTCAGGCACAGTGTTCATTTTGTAATTGTAATTTATTTTATTTATTAGGGACATGTACAGTATTAAATATAAATGTTGCCTTAGGCTAAATTACATCTGCAGTCCCCTGGCAGGGCACGAAAAAACTCTTCTCTCTCTCTCTCTCTCTCTCTTTCTCTCTCTCTCTCTCTCTCTCTCTCTCTCTCTCTCTCTCTCTCTCTCTCTCTCTCTCTCTCTCTCTCTCTCTCTCTCTCTCTCTCTCTCTCTCTCTCTCTCTCTCTCTCTCTCTCTCTCTCTCTCTCTCTCTCTCTCTCTCTCTCTCTCTCTCTCTCTCACACACACACACACACACACACACACACACACACACACACACACACACACACACACTAAAATCATTCTGTCAGCAACATGGGTAAAGGAAAAAAAAGTGACTAAAATCAGTGGTTACAGATTTGAGTGGTCTTCAGATGCATTTTCAATTTGAATTTGAAGTGTCCCAACAATTGCTGTAGGACAACATTATAAGTCCTGGCATGTCTGTTCAAAAAGGAGTATTGCTACGTCCTGTATCTGATTGCTGTTAGGTTCCCGAAATGGTTATTTCCATGTTTAAATAGTTGTCATACCGCTGCAACACTGCAGAATGTCCTAGGGCCATTTTGCCACAGTAGCTGACAGCTTTGTACTACTTTCAGGCCTGTAATGATAGGGTAGCCAGAGTGGAAAGTGATAACATGATAGCAAGCTGATATGTAGGTATCTGTGACTGTCATTCTCACCCACTTAGGATAACTGGCTGCTGCAAAAAGCTTTCACTCACCCCCCAGGAGTAGATAATTAAAGGCATTTTGAAGTCTACATAAAGTGCTTCAGCTCTGTCTGATACAGAAGTGGTTACTGTCATACCTGATACTACGCCTCCTATAGAGTTACCCTGATACCCCACAAGTACAAAATAAATGTTGGTCTTAATTGCTAAAAATACAGTTATCATTATGTCTGCATGAGTTTTGAAGAATGTCTTCCATGAAGCAATGAGATTTTTCAGTGGTTGTATTGTCAGCGCTAGAATGATTTCGGTCATCGTCACTGTCTTTCTGTGTTTTAATAGAGAAGGTGCTGAAGTCATGGCTGAGCCTGCCAGAAAAAAAGAGAGTGCATTTTGGACATTTTTCGGAATGCTCCAGAGGTGATTCCAGTTTTTGTTTGTTTTCCCCATCGGGGAGATGTCCAAAATGACCACAGCACAGTTGCCATCCTCTTTCCAGAGCAAAAACCTTTACGTTTTTCTAAACGTTGGTCTTGAAAAAGGGTACATTTATCATAAAGATTACAGCTGGTTTATGTGATGGCCATCCCATAATGATTGCGCTCATGGAGGAAAGAAAGGAAAACACCCACAGTGTAGCCATGGCGGGGGAAAGTGGGAGCAAATGCTCATTATGCATTTAAATCCATCTATCATGCTCAATCTAGGCCCAGAGCATTCATAATGAAAATTCATATGAATAATTAAAGCTATGTGTTGGGTGTCAAGGTGTAGGTATCCCTGATTGGCTAGTTTTCTAATGAATGGGTAATAATCATTGTCTACACGATAACATTTCTAATGACTGGCAAGCAAGATAAAGTGGCGTAATGCCAGAGCGGTTTTGTTACTCCATAAACAGATGGATAGGAGTCATAACCTAAAGTCAGATTTATTTAATGCAGCTTTCATTCCTTAAACATTACTAATGCTCATAGACAGGTGTTTACCTAACATGACAGAAGTATTATCAGTAATTCTGTCAGGCTATGTAATTAAATTAAGAAGAATTCCCCTATATTAGCACATATACCCAGTAAGAGACATTAAGGTAAAAATCTTTCCTTTGAAATTCTTTGAAAAATCTCATAAATTCTGTTTCGCTGCCAATTTACGACACTGGTTCAGAAGATCAGTCACAATATTAACTCTCAGACAGGAAAACAATCACAAACATTTGTAGAGGTGACAGGTGACTGGATTTTAGTTAGTTTTAGTTAGGTTTAATGTTTTATGTTAGTGTAGCACATCTAAACAGAAGTGCCAGTATGATGTTACAAGGTAATAGCTGTGGGCCATTATTAATACACTCTTTGTGCCTTCGTTTGTCCTCAGCTCTGACAGGAGCAATATTTTTCAGTTCCCAGGCAAGGTCAGGACAATGTCAGATTCTCCAAACTGAGAATGGACCTGTCAGTGAACACTGCCTGTACTTCCCTACATACATATTAGAGGGTGTTTTGGAGGCTCTGTCATGACAGCACCTAAATAGCTGTGACACACAAGTGATTAATCCTTATTTTTAGTGGGTCAGTGTGAGAGAATATCACTTTTTGCATTTTCAGACACATCTACTGACAGTCAGTCCTTTTTGTTCCCATACTGTCAAATGCTGTTGTCAATTTAATGCAGTTCAGCAAGGTGTCAAGTGATAATCCATCTTAATTGCAAACATGTTTTGACAGATATGTGTTTTTTTTTGCAACTGGCCCATAAGTTTTTGTTTAATATTCTCCTTCATGTGTCAGCAGCTGTAAGTTTAGTTTTCAAGTTTTTCAAGTTGAAGTTGTGATACACATTTAAGTCAAATTCAAATTTTGTTTTTAATTATTATACCACACTAGAAATGTCTGACTCTACAGGCTCATTGTTCTCACTGAGTTAAGAAAATTGATTGATGATTGTGGTGATACTTACTGTACCGTCTATCACAAAATTAATCTTTAAAAATAAAATATAACAAATATTAAAATGCACACTATAAAACAAAGAGGAAGGCATTTAGATCATTAGAATTTGATTAAATGTTTCAGTTAGACTATTGCAAAAGCCCAGTTTCACTGTGAGATACAGCACTCCTAGAAAGTAAGCCTATGGCCTACCTTTGTTTGGAGGGAAATTGGTCCAGTGACTGTTGCCCCGCAGGGTTTCCCGGTGCATCTCCAGGGGGCCTCAGGAAAGCTTCGCAAAGCTCTGCATTACTCATGAACAGAGGCAGGGAAAGCCGCTGTCAGAGGAATCAACTTGACAGCATCACTCGAGGGAATACAGCAAAGGGTCTGTACGAATCGCCTGAACAAGAAACATGGTATACATTCGACTCTAGGCGCCTTTCTGATCCTGCAGCCTCCCTCTGAGACAATGGACAAACTGAAAATGACATTGCTTCACTTTGGGGAGGTGCTGTGAACTACATGTAAACCTACAGTGATGGTGTGTTATGGGAGTGCCTTGACATCTCAGGTTCTCTGAATAGTCTCCAGTCTGAACCTCAGATATAAGAGTATTTCATACAACAACTCTGAAGAGGACGTTTTTCCTGTGCAGATGTCGGCTAAATGGAAGCTCGTCTGTAGTTTTTTCTTGAAGCTGCTTTTGCAGTTCATAGAACGAAATTCCCACACATTCCCACACGGACAGTGTGCACAGCATCTCCTCGACATAGATATCTAAGAAAAATAGTTTAGGTGCTCAGAAGTCAAATTCCCCCAGACTACACTCGACAGTGTTCTACAGAGGAAAAACATATGCAGGCAGACAATGCAGCAGTGTGCCTGTGAGTTATGCTTTTATCTGGGAGGAGTATTCCACTGATGTTTTAGATAATGTCTAGCTATGCGTCCCAGCACTTTGCTGTTTCTTCACTCTGATCTCGTGCCTGACAGCATTTGGATGCTCACCCAGTAGCGGCCACCTGAGATGTCTCTGAAATGAGAATCGTGAGAGGCTGTGACTGAGTCATAGTTCTGCTACTTTGAAATGTATACATGCCCAGAAGTGGAATATTGTGCAAAATATGAGCAAGTACATTACGCATTGTATTATGAGGATGGTTTCTGACGTATTTCCTGTCAGAAATTAGCACGCCCTTAATGGTGTGGTCCTTGCCTGTTTTCAGTCAGTCTCAATCTTCAGGAAGTCCCCTGTGGCCAATAAAGGCAAGGTGTGTGTCTCTGTAGCGGTCATCTCAGTCACAGCACTGTGTGCTGAGCGGAGATGACCAATAGCCATCACAGGTAACTTCTGTACGGGGATCAATGAGGTCTGTCTTATTTCCCCAGAGAGCAATTATTATTAGCCTCTGTGTCCATTTCCTGTGTCTAAAGTGAGCCTGAGCACTGGAGGAAAATTGAGACTGACTTTCTGTAGAGGCAAATTGGAGGACTCTAGTTTGTCTGTAACTTTACAACCACAACGTTACTGTGAAAAGAAACAGTAAAGTTAATCTTTCCTCTAGTCTTAAGATGTAAGTAGGGTGATGTTGAGGCCACTGCCTTTACAAGAAAAACTTTACAGCCACAACATTACTGTGAAAAGAAATAGTAAAAAATAATCTTGAGGGGTAAAGTGGAGCGCAATAAAGCTTGCCTCTTGAGATTTGATGGCAGAACTATGATTTGATTTCAGTGTTCTTTTGTGAGTGTGTTCACAGGACAGAGGCGCAGTTCTTCAGTGGTGAGCCCGAAGCCTTTGATTGTAGGAGGACACTGCAGAAGTGTGGATGCATTCCTCTTGTGCTGAGTTATCAAAATGGCTTGCAGTGGTGTGATGAAGTTGTCTGTGTGAAAGATTAGGTGGAGATTTGGCTTTTTGTCTCAGTCCATTTTATCCCAAGTAAATGACAGACGTGAAACTTGTATTTCAATCATACTTATTTTACATACATACTTTATGCTATCATGTATGTTTTGTGTCAACGAAGCTTCAACATGGCAATGGCTGGTGTTTGCAAAAGCTACATGAAAGCAGGAAATGGGGTGGTTTTCCATTTCTATCCTTTTTTCCAAGCTAAATGAAACACTCCACATGGTCCTCTATCTAAAACTGTATTGTTTGTACTCAGTCCTGGCCCTGTACATAGAAACATGGCTGCTTGGACTGAGACATAAACAGTCTTAGCCAATCAACACTGTGTGTCATGCATGAGGGCATGGATGTAATACGATCGGCTGTCGATCTCAAATATGAACAGTCATTTCTGAAACTGATTCATGGATTGCTTCATTGCACATTGTTGTCATGACAACGACTGCCTTGCGATATTAGAAATATATATACAGGAAGTGGCACAAGGCAGTGCAGAAGCAGTCAACAACTCTGTATCAACTGGTAAACATTTGATACAGTCCAGCCTCACATACTATGAGCAGGTACACAATGGCTAGGTCATAAAGGCCTTTCTCTCCCATCAGCCATCAGGTGCTAGTGACAGAAAGACAAGTAGAGCTTTCAAGTAGAGCTCTGCAGTTAGGTATTAATCTCCCCCCAACACTTGGAGCACAGCAGTGCGGCCTGTAATAAATAATGCATGGCCTAAATGAGCTAATCCTATAATGAGCCATTATTAATGGAGATTAGGTTATTAGATGAGGTGGAGATGAGATTACTTAAAACCACAGCCACACAGTGTGTGTTTGTTGACAAAAAGATTTCACTGTTGGTCTGGTGTAGCTCCGCCAGGGTGCCAAATAAATAGTCATTCTCCTGACAACATTTGGCTTTGAAAAAAACACAATACTATGAGAAATGGATTCAGTAATATACTCTCTTCAATCTCTGGAAGACGATCCCTATCTGCACCCAGTGCATCCCACAGGCACACATGACCCTTACACTTACCCATTCAACCATGGAGTCATGTTTTAGCTTGGTACGATTTCATGTGTAATATTTAAATTCATATATGCTTGTAGCCATGCCCTACGTGTCAAGTACAATGTAAAGAGCCTTTTCAGCTCAGAGTCGCCTCGTGCTGATATTCAGTGGCATGGAAAGGACTCCTATAAATGGCAGCATGGGACTGTGAAATGTCCAAGGGTGATTTGAGCCTGCCTGTAGCATTCCTGAAATCCAGGCATAACTGGGCTTAACTCTAGCAGTGATAGAAGCTAGAAAGCTAGACATGTTTCCATGTACACAAATGTAACCCAATGATTGTTTTAGCATACTTTTGTTGTTGTATTATTATTAATAAAGTAGGTAGAACTATAAAAATAGAACTATTAAGCAGACTAATACAAACAGGGTGTCATCTGTTTCACATAGCGGATTAAAATTGAGCCCTGATACTTGTGGGGTGGTCTCTGTTTGTCGTCAGAGAATTTATTCATCATGTACTGCATGTTTGTACTACTAGCTGGATAAGGGCACCAAAGCTGAATTTCCACTCTTTCATGTTCTAACACAGTTTCCCCATGAAGTGGGACTGTAATAATAATAATAATAATAATAATAATAACAATAATAATCTTTACTTGTATAGCACAATTCATACATACAAGATGCAGCTCAAAGTGCTTTACAGTTTGGCAAGGTCACCACAAGACAACATTCTTGCAGTCCAGTGGCACCTGGCTAAACTCACAGAGCCATGCACAACACTCCACTGATGACTGTTAATTTCAGTTGGTCTTACTTACAGTTTATCCTGTCTCCTGTCTATGAAAAGACATTACTGTCAGTCTAATCGGCTGGAATTCTGAAACATGAAATGCACTTACAAGATAAACTCCATGCCAGACTGATTAGGTGCTAAATATGGGTAATTTACCAAAAAATGTCTACCGCTTAATACAACCTTTTTATAAATATCACAGATGACGCATAAACCACCAATGGCTGTCACCACTTCTTTATCCTCATGGCTTTGATATAATTGCCAACCCCTTGTAAACTAAGTTAATTAGCCCTTCCGGAGAGCGAATGCACCTCAATATCTGAAGTCCACTTAAAATGTCATTAGGAATCACTTTTTGTTTCAGTGTACTGTTCAGAGTTTTAAAGACCTTTTAAAGAAATTTAAAGGGAAATACTGTCAAATTTGTCATGTAGATCGACAAAGGTGTTTGGCCGTGTTCTAAGGCAGGGACTGGATGAAAAAGACTTAGAACTACGCTATGTAGAAAGTCATTTTTGACATTTAAACACTAGAAACACCAGCAGAGAGTGTACAAAGGCATTGGTAATTTTATATTACCATTGCTATAGTCATTTCCATACCCTAGTTCAAAACGGCAGAAGCTATCAGTGCACATTGTGTTTGAATGGCAGTCCAGTCAGTGGAAGTGTTCCACACACCTGCAGCATCGCTGCATACCTGAGACTGATGTGATCGTCCTACCAGGAGGGCTTTGGTTGAACTCCAAGCTGTGCCAGCAGGGACACCGAGGCTTTTCTAGTCCTCGTGGATGGATAAGTGGAGCCAGACAGTGACATTATGGCCCTGTCAGACGGCGCTATCAGCAGCCTTTGACGAGGGCCTCTGTAGCATTCCTATAGCCAGGGGGGTCCTGTAGCCTTGCCTTCCAGGCCAGCAGAGTGGAAAGAGCCCCCATCAATGCCCCCCGGCCTTAATAGAGACATGCACTGGCCACAGCTCCCCTCGACCCAGCTTTGACCTTTATGTCACAGTGGTCTCCAGGATAAATTTGTCAGCCCTAAACCTCTGTCGATTCTGCTTTATTTGCCAGCGTGAACTGTAAATCATTTAGGATTTTTTTCCAGTATTGTTAATTTTAATTTTTATTTATTTATTTTTTTTTTTATTTTAAGCACTTGATGACTTTGCTGTTTTTTTTGTTTTTTTTTTTTAACTGGTAGCGTTTTGCAACATTTCTCTTCAATAACTGTAGCAGCACCCAATTTTTGCAGGTTCATTAGCAGAGATGGGTGTAACGCGTTACTAAGTAACGCGTTACTGTACTCACATTACATTTGTCGGTAATGTAGTAGTGTAACGCGTTACTGTTATAAGTTCATTAATCACACTACAGTTACTAATAGTGCATATGCTGATTACTGAACATCCCCAGTGAACAGTCTGATCACAGATATCTGAGACGGATTCCCGGACCCTCCCCCAAAATCCTCAGGTGCACGCTTGCACAAAAGTCGGGAGACATGTCCACACGCAACTGTCCTTGATTGTTAAATCCGGGGAAATGGCTAAGCCGTTCGGGGTGTGGCGATAAGCTCATTGTTTTTAATATGTTGGGAGACGTTGTCGAAGTTAAAGTGCAATGGTTTAGGAAAGAGGAGAAGGGAGAAGCAGTGAGGATTTTTTTGTGTCGTGTTTTGCACCGTGATGGGGGACTGGTTGCGCAGCAGTCAGAAACCTGCACCATATAGCACTGTCGCGAGAATTGCTTTTGATGAGAATGAGGAATATACAGCTTCCTTCAACTTTGACACTAAAGCAACAGAGTATTTGAAGTCGGAGTCAGACATTGAAGACCTTAACTGTTTCCCTCATATAAAAAGTATATGAAAATCAACACAGCTACCCCATCTAGCGCGCCAGTCAAGAGGCTATTCCGACTAGACGGTCTCGTGCTAAAGCCTAATAGAAATCGGTTGTCCGATGCAAGATTTGAAAGACTTCTCATGCAGTATGACCATCGTTTTAGTGGGGAGCACCCCCAATGACTTAAGAAAGTGCCTTTGCCCTAGAGTCTAGACCATACCATGCCAATGAAATGTGTTTACCCTGACATCATCTAATGTGGTTAAATGTCCAGAGTTATTTTATTTAGTAGCACGTTTTATTTAAATGGTCTAGTTTGTTAAGGGATTTATGTTGTAGCCTAGATGCCAGTGTCTGCATGCAATTTCATTCATTCTATTTTTAGTTAGTGCTGTTATGAAGTTAGCCTGTTTTAGACTTTCAGCTTGTTTATTTAAGACATAAGCCTGCCAGCAGTGCAATACTGATAGAACCCTGTGTTGGTCTATAGATTTTTACCAAATGGCATGAAAGAACGACTTGTCTTACATTTTGCTCATTGCAATAGGAATTTATGTGTTTTGCTCAAGGCCGTTGATGAGTAACGCAAAGTAATGTAACGAGTTACTTTCCATAAGGAGTAAAGAAGTAAAGTAATGCATTACATTTTTTAACAGTAGCGAGTAATGTGTAATGGATTACTTTTTTTGAGTAACGACCCCAACACTGTTCATTAGGTTCTGGGAAGCAAAAAGCAAAAAAAAAAAGATTGGGTGTTTCAGTGTAACCTTGGAATGAAAAGCCATAGAGTGATAGCATGCTTTGTTGCCCTGCATTTAACTTCACACCTCAGCAGAGCTGGCCTCTGTGTGTGGTTATGTGTGCTGATCGGCAGTCAGCCCAACCTCCCTGTGTCCTGCCCACCTACGCCATGTTCATTCCCTCCACTGCGCATAGGACGGGAGGAGGGAGGATGAGGTCTGTGCTTGAATATTAAGCCAAAGTACAGTAGTGTATGTTGGCCATGGTAGTGTAGTGGGTGTGTTGATCTTGTTTCCTTGCCTATTTTTGTTTGAGAAAAATGATACAAAATTGAGCATCCACTTTCATTGTAAGACATTGTAAGTGCACTGCAGTATTCTAGTACAAGATACAATAATGGTTTTTAATTGGAACAGTAAACCATTAGCTACAACATTAGCTTAACAATGTAGGATTACTTGGAGAATAATAAAGGTATTCTATGACAAAATTGACATTAATGTAAATTATTTTAGTCAGTATTCAGTGCGCAGTGTATGGACATTGTGAAGAGCTGTATCATAGCTTGTCTGATTAGTATTTACAGGCGTTTGAGTTGTCAGAACAAATGTGTCTTAGGAACAGATAACTGACTGCTGGAGTACTGGAGTCCCAAAACATATCCTGTGGGTGTGTGAGAAAATGGTTTGCCTCTTAACTGTCTCAATCAGACCTGACTTTTCCCAACTCCCCTAGTATTGCTCTTTATGCCACATGATGAAAAATGAAAAAAAAAAAAAAAAAAACTTTTTTACTCAAATCACATCATCTTGAAGTAACTTATTTTGTTAAACACACTCTTAATAGAAACAAAATAGTCGAGAGATAGCCGAGACGTAATTGGAGAGTTAACAGGAAGCTCCTTATATGGCAGCTCCGTTCTCATGGCCTCATTCACCCTTTTCAGCCTTACAGGAAAGGAGATGCCATTTCCTCCTGGCTTCTGTGACACATTCAAGAGTCAATCATTGAAAAGCAAGTTCTGTATTGCTCTAATCTATTCGTGCAGGTCAAGTGCTCTTAAGTGTTAATGAGATTTATATCCACAGAGAGCGATCAGTAAGGTCAAGTGTTCCAGTGCTGAACCCATGCGTGACGTTTTCCTCTAGGTGCAGTTTCACATTAATTCTCCATGTGCAGTTCCATATTGGGCAGTCACACCTGTGATGCCCTGTGCTTGGAGTGTGCTAGTGTGTTTTGCCAGGAATGTTTTGGAACAAAAAGAAGCAACTCACACCAAAGAATGCTTTTGAGGTGCTGGCTACTAGTGTAACTTTAAAACAAGCACCCCACACGCTGGCTCCGTATACTGATTTTATTTTAGTTTCAGCCCCTGGCCTTCTTCAGATTTCACACTGTGAATTCATACCATTTCTTACCATGAATTTTTACCTGTTTGTGCCTGATTAGAGTATTGTTTTTTGTCTCCTCAGACAGATGACCTTTCAAATATATACATCTCTGAAAAAAATTAAGAGACCACTGTAAAATTATCAGTTTCTCTGATTTAACTATTTATAGGTATATGTGTGAGTTTATTCTGTTAACTACTGATAACATTTCTCCCAAGTTCCAAATTTAACTGACACTAGAAAGGATTGGCTGTCATGAGATGATGATTTTAGGAAAATTTGTAGTGGTCTTTTAATTTTTTTCAGAGCTGTATATATTTTCACCTTCTAAACAATTCTCCACAAAACGGTAGCACTGAAAACCATGACAGTGATGGGATGTGTACTGTACAGTGGAATGTTTATGTCAGCTTGTAAGGCAAGCAGACCTTTTCAGTAGACCTGGTAATGAGTCATTAAGAACATGTAATGTTCCCACCTAAAGGCAACTAGTGGCAGACCCTGCAATCAGCAGCAAGAGCACCCAATAATGGCAAGCCACCTCACATCTCGCATATGTTGTCATAGCAACTCATTACATATTGAGAATGCATGAGGCAAGAGTATCTTACTTTATGCAAATATTTGACATTATATTATATCTGAACAACACACGTTCATGTCACCCATTCATTTTTCTAAGCAAGTTTAAATAAGCAGCATATAGTCCATTCATCAAATTGTTAATACATGTTAAAATGTTTATTAATTTCCTAATAATAGCAATTTAAAATAAATGATGATTCAAAAATAAAGCAGTTGCTTTATTTCCTTAGCCAAATGTTGACATTTACATGCACAGTAAAATAAGGCAGATAAGACTGTTGGAGATCTGTGATATATGGCAGTGCGCAACACTCACATTGCCATTCATAACATGTTCCATATTTCTTCAGTGTTTCTAAAAGGGATTAGTCCAATCAATAAGTGTTAGACTGATTTTTGTGTGAGACCTTTCATCCATGATGGTGGAAAATGCTCAACTCTCATCGCCTGGCCTTGGAAGTTAACGATTGGGACTTTTCCTGTGGAAATGTGACACCCAGTTGTGCTGGTCAGTTTGTAAACAGTAGGAAGCTGTCTCACATTCAGGGACCTCTAAAGGAATTTTACTTTACATACACCTATATTTAATATCATGGCTATGCTACATAATACTTGTCTTTATGTACACAAACCAACTCCTCATATCACAACAAACAAAACCTAGATAATTTTGTTCAGGTCAAGTCAGGTGGCATTCAAAACAAAGCACTGAGAATATTGTAAATGTACACAACGTTTATTTAAAAAACTTTTCTTACTGTCGTCATGCTTCGTCTAAGGGCACCTACCACTTCCATTGTTAGCCTTCTGGGACAAACGATAAAAAATAGTTAAACTCTGAATGCAACAGGCTAAATCAATTTTGCTCCTCAGTGCACATACCAACTCGGTATGATGTTTTAACATGCCAATTTTCATTTTACACCGAAGTTCTCCCTTTAAAATGGCAACATGTGTAGATATGAGATGTGTAGATAAATCTTGGTGCAGCAGTTCCAATAGGGGAGGGCAGGGAACAATGAATGATTTGGTTACTATTCAGTACACACACTGCTCTTCAAAAAGAGATACTGTTGAGTGCTGAGCTTCTATTTGTCCTCCTACAGCTTAGCGTAGTGCGCTTATCTCCAGTGGGTCTCTGTGCGGCTCGTGGGAATGGTGGCGTTGGTAGTGATAGTAACACGGTGACAGCCATCATCACCGAGGAGCCAAGAGCCCGCCTCCTGTCTCTCCAGCTCCTTTCATATGGGAACAGTCAAGGCCAGATGGACACTTGTTTTTCTCTCTCTGCTCACTTAGTGAAAAGCATTTTGTATATCTGCCCCATGAATCTGGTGTCTGCCTTGACACAAGGCCCAGACAAACAAGAGCGTCAAATTGCCAATTTGTCCCTCTGCAGAGCAAAGGCTGATTTGCATGGGCAAGAAAGACAGAAAAACAGTTTAGAAAAGCGATAGATAACAGCAACCCCGCAGTGAAGTCCCAATTTTTACTGGACGTGGAGGTCTTTGTTTTTTCCCCCCAATTTCCTTACACTCTCATACTTCGGGCAGCTGGCTGATAGCAATGAGGTTACCATGGAAACAGTTAAGACTGATGAAAAAGGACCACTTACAGGGTAACAAACTGATCTGACTATAGGGGAAAACTTTAGCTGTAATTTTGAGCAACATTAATACAGGAGTAAAGTGGTAAGACATGAAGTTTTCCCAATCAATCTCCATAGGGTCAGTGCACCGGAAGCAAAAATATTTATATTTTGCTGCCAACATAATGGTAAAAATGCAGCCTATTTTTTCATTTCTTGGGACTCAAACTGAAAATTTTCATTGATTATATATGTACCTTGCTATTAAAGATACATAATGATAAAAGGTGGATGGAAATGTTGAATACTGCAAACCTTTAGACTTAACTGTCACCTGCTGCTCAGTCTTTTAGAATAGCACATTAAAATGTGGCCTTTGTGTTAAAATTGTTGAGTTGTTGTTGAGTTATAAACATATCATCCATTGGACCTTTTAGTCATTGAGGTGTTAAAAAAAATGTCATCACCACTGAAGGATATGGTTCATTACACTATACCATCTTGTGTCATATTTAAACTTAAATACGCAAACCTGATATGCATATCGCCCCCATGTTTGCTTTAAAAGTATGAAATCACTATTGTCACCTTTCTCCAAGAGCAGTGTCTCACAGTCCTCTCTGACTGTTTCGCACATACAATTATTCCCCCGGTGAGGACTATTTCTGGACTAATTGATGTCTGAGGCACAAATGTGGCAAGTCACTGTAATAGATCTGCCATCCTCTCCTCCCTCCTCTCAGCTTCCCGCTCTCCACCTCGCCTTTTACAGAGGCGATCAAGGAGCTGTTTGGTCATTGTTCTCCGTCTTATCTCTCTGCTCAGCAGGAGATGTCAGCTCTGGTCTGTTTCCTTCGAATACGCTGCTCTTGGAAGTGCAACCCAGAATGCCATTATCAGTTGACTCATGAAATATTGTAAAGTCTAAGAATACACTTCAAGATGCCAACACCTTTTAGGGGATATATTTCTCCATAGCATCTTCGGCATCTGTAAAAGAAGAGGCTTTACTCTTTCCTGCATGTTTTCATTGTTGTGCTTATCCTATATTGAATAGGATAAGTATATCACAGGGATCGATCAGTATTAAAAGGCTCCATGACCAAGCTAAGCTTCATAATAATGCTTTGGTTCCCGAGAAGGGTTTAGAATTTGATTCTATGGCATGACAATACAGCACTGTAAAATTATCAGTTTCTCTAAATTTTCTCTAAAATTTTATTTATAGTCATACTGTATGTGTGAGTAAAGTGAAAATTTTAGTTTTATTCTGTAAACTACAGACAACATTTCTCCTAAATTCCAAATTCAGCTGACACTGGAAAGGAATGACTGACACATGTAGAGATGCAGATTTTAGGAACATTTGCAGAGGTCTCTTAATTTTGAGCTGTAGGTCAGTGGGAAATTAGCAAAGCTCTTTCTCTGGGCCGACCTGGGCCAGGCCTTGGGCCCTTTGTCCTCCTTTTTCTCCTCCTCACAGATTTTGCTTTTCTTTCTTTCCCTCCCAGTGTTCCTGAGATCGAATGCTTAGCCTCGCTCTTACCCGCTGAGCGACATGGGGCTCAAAATAACAGCGAGTGCTTTCTCTGGCCCGCCTGACGTCACGCTAGCCATGGCAACTAGACTTTGTTGATGGCACAGCCCCGCTGCCTTCAAACAGTCGTTTGCACCAACTTCAAAGCCCAAGCCTCATCCACCTCTAATTGCTTTGCGTTTGAAGCATCATCACCACCTGCATGCATGCATGCATTCATGCACATGCTACTCTCCACATATTCTCATGTTAGGACACATTAGCTCATACATGACAAATGGATAAGGACACACTCTGTCTAAGAGGGAAGGTAGCTGGAATTATGCATAATGTACACTTGTTTCTTGAGGACACTCGTACAGAATTCTTTTCCTTGAAATGTTATTCCTTCCTGTGCATGAGGTATCATGAATTAGCCTCATAAAAAATAAAAATGTGTCAGCAATGTTTATTTGCTTTGTATGTGAAATGTTCTGTAGATATCATCTATAAACAAATGGCGTCATGACAGTAGCGCTTGTCATTATACAGCAGTATAGGAGCGATATATTGCTCTTTGAAAGCAACCAGTGTTTACCCTGAATGCTCCTGGACTGGAAGGTAAACACATTGGGAGTCATCATTCTCTCATCAGTTTCCTACTTTTTATACATGTTCTGGATTGAGGCAATTTCTCGCTGTCACCATCACTTTCTCTGTTTACCTTTCTATGTGGATTCGTGTGTGTGTGTGTGTGTGTGTGTGTGTGCGCGCGTGTGTGTACGTGTGTGTGTGTGTGTGTGTGTGTGTGTGTGTGCGCGTGGGTGTGGGTGTGTGTGTGTGTGTGTGTGTGTACGTGTGTATGTGTGTGTGTGTGTGTGTGTTGGTGTTGGTCTATGTCTGTGCGTCTGCATCTGGAAGTGCTTTGGCTATGCTTGCAGGCTCGGAGGCTCAAATGACAAATCAGATCTAATCCTGAATGTCAGTAGAAATTCATTCAGTGCTTCTGGCCACCTGGAGCATGTTCACTCACACACACACACACACACACAAACGTGCGCACACAGACAGACAGGCATACGCATGCAAGTACACACAAACAAACACACACACACACACACACACACAAACGTGCGCACACAGACACACAGGCATACGCATGCACATACACACAAACAAACACACATACACATATACACACACATACACACTCGCACGCACACACACACATCAGGCACACACACACGCACACTTACGCACACACAGACACACACACATATACATAAACACACAAAACACACACACTGTTTGGTAAGCGATCCCACATTATAACATTGAGACGGTGTGGAAGACAGGCACATGACAAGCAAGTATGTCTGTTTGTGTGATCAAAGGAGGGCTGACAGACCCCCTGGGCCGCCTCTAACTGCAATACAATCTCATTGTGCTCCAGGGCTGTCTCAGTGTAAACATGCTAACATGATTGAAAGGTCTAAAACAGATCTGACTATGTTATAGCACTACAGTTGCTTTTTAATCTTTTGTAAATAACTGTTATTAAAGTTTTTTGTAATTTTGTTATTACTGTTAAGATTATGACGGAAAATCGTGCTGAGACATGTAATCTAGTTGTCAGAAAATAGGCAGATGTCTGGAACAGCACATTTAGTGTGTCATATTTTAAATTTGTTTCAGGGTTATTATTTCACTTTCATATTTTTCATTTGAAACGTGTATGTACATGCCAATTTAATACCATCATTTGTGATCTAGTTTTGGTTTAGATTTTGTTTTCATTGTAGCAGTAGCATTAGTAGCACTATTTAAAATCACACACAGAATCCTTGGAAAATGTCTTATGATATTGTTTTTATATACAACTCTGGAAAAAATTAAGAGACCACTGTAAAAGTTAACTATGATTTAACTATTTATAGGTATATGTGTGTGTAAAGTGAACATTTTGCTGATGTTAGGAACATTTGAAGTGGTCTCTTAATTTTTTTCCAGAGCTGCATATTGGATGTATATATATATTTTCTTTGGATGTAACACAATACATATACACAATTCACAAAATAATAATTCTATAATCATATAGTGTATTGTCTGAACATGTGCAATCAGTAGGTTAATACCTTGCCCTCAGAAACTCAGTAAGTTATGCAGTAGGGTTTATCCTTTACCTACACAAAAAAATCCATGTTTTGCCTGAGTGCCAAATTGATCCGTGTGAAGGGCTCTGTCCAGTGTTACACTGATTACAATTGATGTCTAGCACCAATCAGTGTTGCATAGTTTTTCCCCCATGTCCAGTCTAAAACAAGCAAGCCACTCAATCGTGATGAGAATGGAGTGGGAATCTCCCTCCAACTCCACAAGAGCAGAGTAGACAGCCCTGGAGATGTGTTATGTTCCCACTTTTTAGTCTTACAGCATAACAACATACCTGTTTCAACTCACTTCAGTGTTGACTGAAGGGACCATTTCCACTTTCTGTTAAGCACTTTGGCACTGAGTGTCCTACATGAACGATGCAGTGACGTGGGGGGAACATGTGAGTGATAGCGGCCTCATAAGTGTCCTTTAACGCTGTGGGGGGAACATGTGAGTGATAGCGGCCTCATAAGTGTCCTTTAACGCTGTCCTTTTGCGTGTTATCAGCTCTTATCAGGAGGCGCCGTGCTGCAGGAGATGGCCGTGTCTTGTGTGCTCCTCTGCTTTATGAGCGCCCAGCAGATGGAGAGACAGGTGTGTGTGTGTTTGCACTGATGGAGAGACAGGTGTGTGTGTGTTTGCACTGATGGAGAGACAGGTGTGTGTGTTTGCACTGATGGAGAGACAGGTGTGTGTGTTTGCACTGATGGAGAGACAGGTGTGTGTGTTTGCACTGATGGAGAGACAGGTGTGTGTGTGTTTGCACTGATGGAGAGACAGGTGTGTGTGTTTGCACTGGTGGAGAGACAGGTGTGTGTGTTTGCACTGGTGGAGAGACAGGTGTGTGTGTGTTTGTGCACTGGTGGAGAGACAGGTGTGTGTGTTTGCACTGATGGAGAGACAGGTGTGTGTGTTTGTGCACTGGTGGAGAGACAGGTGTGTGTGTTTGCACTGATGGAGAGACAGGTGTGTGTGTTTGCACTGATGGAGAGACAGGTGTGTGTGTTTGTGCACTGGTGGAGAGACAGGTGTGTGTGTTTGCACTGATGGAGAGACAGGTGTGTGTGTGTTTGCACTGATGGAGAGACAGGTGTGTGTGTTTGCACTGATGGAGAGACAGGTGTGTGTGTGTTTGCACTGATGGAGAGACAGGTGTGTGTGTTTGCACTGATGGAGAGACAGGTGTGTGTGTTTGCACTGGTGGAGAGACAGGTGTGTGTGTGTTTGCATTGATGGAGAGACAGGTGTGTGTGTTTGCACTGATGGAGAGACAGGTGTGTGTGTGTTTGCACTGGTGGAGAGACAGGTGTGTGTGTTTGCACTGATGGAGAGACAGGTGTGTGTGTTTGCACTGATGGAGAGACAGGTGTGTGTGTTTGCACTGATGGAGAGACAGGTGTGTGTGTTTGCACTGGTGGAGAGACAGGTGTGTGTGTTTGCACTGATGGAGAGACAGGTGTGTGTGTTTGCACTGATGGAGAGACAGGTGTGTGTGTGTTTGCACTGATGGAGAGACAGGTGTGTGTTTGCACTGATGGTGAGACAGGTTTGTCTTTGCACTGATGAGGAGAGAGCAATCTGTCTGCATAGGTACAGTACACGTCCATGTTTTTTTTTCAGGTTTTTAAACCTAAGTAAATGTACTGTAACTGAATGTATTACACACACACACACACACACACACACACACATACGAGCATGCAGAGAGACAGAC
Organism: Coilia nasus; assembly: GCA_027475355.1. Taxonomy (NCBI): domain Eukaryota; kingdom Metazoa; phylum Chordata; class Actinopteri; order Clupeiformes; family Engraulidae; genus Coilia; species Coilia nasus. The sequence goes on from CM050208.1 coordinate 10,672,168, forward strand.
ACACAATACCTGCTGTGAAGAACAGGGAGCTGGGTTAAAGTCTGTTGATGTTTCAGGCAGTTCTGTCATTACAGCGTCAAATAGATTTTTCACTGGCAGTGACGTCAAATGAGAATCACAGCATGTAAGGCAGTAAGGAGACAGGAGCTATGAAATTCTTTCAGCAGTTACTGCTCTGTCATTGAGGTGTAGCTAATTGTTCTCATTTCATACTACAGGCACACTACATGTCAATCTGTTAATTGATACCTTATTCAAACTTGTACACTGTTGTTAATAATGCAATTTTAAATGACTTTTACAGTAGTATTTTTTCTCATCACTACATGGGCACAGGGTACAAACAAACCAGTCTTCTTTCTACCTTTGAAATAAAATTACAGTGGTTTTTTTTTGTTTTTTTGTTTGTTTTTTGTATTTTCTGAATTCACTCATCATAGATGATCAGCTGTGTCACAAGCAAATGTTCACACCATCCTTGTTTTGCCTAAAAAAAGTTCAGTTTTCATAATCAGCCACCTGCCATGATTCTTTCTCTACAAGCAGGTTGGATACTTATTTATTTTCATTTTTTTCACCATTTCACCATTGACATTGTTTTTTTTTTGTTTGTTTGTTTGTTTAATTGGATTCAGTAGTCACTGTGTTGCATTTCATCAGTTCCCCTCTTTGTGGAAGAATGAAGTTGACATTTGAGACTTTGGATCGTTGTCAAATTCACATCAAGACGTCAAGACTTAAGACATAAGACGTATACAAGCAGAGAGCAATGCAAATTGCAGCCTATTTATAGTCTTCTTGTGAAAGCGTAATGGCCTGTCTTTTTGGGATGCTCCATCACGACTAAGAGGAATGTCTGCACTTTTACCAGGACCAGCCTGACATTTTCATACTGACAGTAAACTTTTCTCTCCCTGTCAGCGGCAGACTACTCCAAAGATGAGAGAGAAAGAGACAGAGAGAGAGAAAGAGAGAGAGAGACAGAGACAGAAAGAGAGAGACAGAGAGAGGGGGAGAGAGAAAGCGAGAGACGGAGAGAGAGAGAGAAGTGTCAGAGAGCTCAGTAACTTAGTGGCATGAAAAAAAAACCCCAAAGGCTTCGATGAGCCCCTGGGTATGAGGCAATCCAGGTCAGTTGGTGGGTACCTCCCATGTGTGTCTGGGTGGCGTGCGCTTTTAGCATCTCCGTATGGGTGCCTTGAGTGACAGCTGCACTTGCTTTTTTTATGTCCTCACATTCCCTGCAGTCACTAGATCAGTGTTCCGCCTCACACTGAATATGCTGCATAGGCTGCTCCCTTAGAACGCATGTCACGGGTTAAAAGTCTTCTCATTCTCCGAGGCTGATGAAGTCTCCCACTCAGAGGCCCCAGCTCCTCCAGTACTGCAGGTTGATATATTCTGCAAGGCAAAGCTGTCAGGCAGTGTCTCTTAACATGTGGTTGGAAAACGGTCCAGACAAGCCAAGAAAAATCTCCTTACCGTCAGGTTTGCAAGTCTGCCACTAGCCTACAGTAAACACACACTCGGGGACTCTGTCCTGACCACTCTAATGTGGCCCTCGCAGACGGTGTGTTTGACAAACAAGAGACCGACTCCACAGAGTGGCCGTGTACAATGCTGATTCCCCCTGAATAAGAAATGCCCTCACTAGTGTTAGCATGCAACCGTGTCGGCCAAGGCCACAGTTATAAAACATACACAAGACGCAGAGGCCGAGCAGCCTGGGTGTGAGTCATGCAATGCATTGGCCAGCCCTGGGCAAGGCCTTTAATGAATATGTGATGGCACAGCATTTTGGAGTTTTCCCATGCATCTACCCTTCACATTATCGTATTTCATTATGTGAAATGTGTGAGGAATCAATGTATGTGCATGCACACACATTTTAATTAAATATCTCAAGACACTGGTAATGGCACCGAAAATCTTTTTTTTTTTTTTTTTTTAAATAGAATCAATTTTTGATTCTATTGTGCCAAACAATGACTATAACAACAAACCATAGCCTTACTGCTGGCACAATCACAGATGACGAAAAGAACATACTGTACGTACACATTGGGCTTTCCTTAAATGACAGGCAAAGTGCAAAGTCTACATCAAGCTAATTAAATACTCGGGCAGCTAAATTTGCTGATTAAATACCATGCTCAAATATCATTGGGTCCTACATACCATTCAGTAGCTTTAGCTTATGAACAAGACACTTCACTCATTAACTGAACATGTATTTTGCCTATAATTTCAATTAAACATTAAACGCATTCATTCATTTGTTCATCAAAGCATTTGCTTCTTCAAGAACTTCAAGAACACTACTCTAAATAACAGCTAGTTTGAATAATGTACAATGACACACACACACACACACACACAGGCTTACACTTACACACTCATTTGTGGAGGTAAAAGTGTTGGTTGTGTTGTTTTTGGGAGGAAAACAGCTGTGCTCTGAATAAGAAAAATAACTACCCCACAAACAATCTGTGTGTCAAAAATGCAAGTCCCACTACAGCTATTTGGTACCAGTCACTGTCTCAGTACCAACCCATCCAACCTTTTTACTGTAACTAACTTTAAAAACATATTCCAGCATAACCTCCACAGAATGACATGCATTTGGGACCGCACAAACAAGATATTGTTGGAACAGCAGTGAGAATAACAAACAATTATGACAACTTCATGAATCTGAACAGGGGCCTTCAGTTTTTTTTTAGCAAAGGTGTACTATTTTTAATCTAGTCTAGTGTGCTATGCTGACAAAAAGGTTGTTTGAGTTCAAGATGTAACCCCATCTGGCCTTGTGTCCTTGTCTGTGCCCTGAAGTGCCATGTGCAGTATTTGTTCCTGTATATTCTTATCCCCGCCTCTCACTTGATCACTATTATTACACTATTATTACATCGATTGTCCCCCACTATAACCTGATTTTCCTCTTTGTGTCTGTCTATTTTTCGTGAATAGTTTTGTATAAGCAAGCCATGTACTGTATCTGTAGTTGTTTTCTGCCAAATCGACTTTTTGCCTCATGTCTTATTCATATAGCGTTGTGCTTTGCTTGGCCTGTTTGTTTTGTACCTGATTATTTTGTGGTTGTTGTTGTTTTAACTCTGTATGTACTTCAGATGTTTGTTTACTTGGTCCACTTCAAAGTGTATTTCCCTGTGGCTTGTTTACCTGCCTGTATTGTGTTACTTTAAGCCTCTATTTTATACCTTGCTTTTGATTTGCATGTCCCTCACAACATGGTATCGGGTCTTCTCATTAGAATCCATATCACTTTACCTTTACATAGACATTTAATTACTTTTTCTTTGCTACGCCACTGTTGCACGCTATTTAGCTTTGAAATCAGTGTAAAGATAAAGGATTTCTTGTTTTATAGTGTGCTGCTACTCTGTATTTAAATGGTGATCAGTTGTGTAAGATATGTCAGTGGGATGCTAATTCAGTGCCAAGCTGACAGGCAGACCTTTAATTGTTGACTCCTCTCAGCAGGGCATTGAGTGGATACTTCCATTCTGTTTCCCTCCTGTCTTTTTTGTTAGCTTTCCCTTTAAAGTTACTGAGCCGTCTGCTGTTTGGCAATGATATGTGCACAGACATAGACATGGCTCTCCGGCCATCTTCATTGGCCAGTGGCTCCCTGATTGACACTGCCCTTTAGACTACTTCCTGTCATGGCCTGGCCAACCGCAGCATCATGGCTGAGCAGGCAGTCACATCAGCAGAAAAGGTCAATATATGCAGGATCAATGCAAATATGCCATGGATAAATATCTCCAGTAGGCCGCGTGATGCCATGGAGCCCATGCCAAGTGGGTGGTGTGGGTGTATATGCGCTGACAGCTCCATATGGTCACCCTCTGCCCCCCCCCCCCCCCCCCCCCCCCCTTTTCATCCCATAAAAGCTTCAGGGGGACCACTGAGTGTGACATTAGCATGCCACCTCCAGCGCAGTAACACCAGCAGCAAACTGCTCTCCCTACTAACTGCCATACCGAAGGGGTGTTGGCAGAGAGTGTTTTTCTCCCGCACGCTCTTCTTGTTACTTACTAATGGGAGATTTTTATTAGACATAGGAAGGGCATGCAGGGTGCACTGTCTCCAAACAATCGTTGGCATGCCAGTCAGAGAAACTCTCACAGCATTTCCAAGGTGAAATTGTGAAATTATTGCACTTCACCTTTATTGTTTCACCTCATCGATGTTTGTGAAGCGCTCAAGGCAGGATTTTTTGTTCTTCGTTTTTTGTTTTGTTTTGTTTTTATTTTGTTTTTTCAGCTGCAGTTAGTAGTACCTAAATGCAGCAGCAGTGACCTTCCTACCCCTGTCTGTAAAAACAGGGACAGCTGACGTGACATAAAAGGGGAGAGATTCAGCCTAGCAAGGAACGCAGGACATTCTTGTCAAAAAAATTACATGACAACTTTAAATGTGGAATCTAAGGAAGACCAGCAATGCTGGAAACATTATTCCATGCCACACAATAAAAGAACGAAATGTTTCTAACTGTTCAGACCCATCTTTCTAGATATGACCAGAAATGTGTTCCCTCTAGTGATTACTCTTCTTTGGGAGACATTTATGAAAATACAGAAGTTGTTGTGATCAATTTGGGCAGTTACCAGTCAGTGAGGGGGTTTGCAGATAATTGCTCATGCAGCTGCCTGGCTGTACAGCTTGTTGTGAGATAACTACCTATCTGAAGTGACCTTTTAAACGCAGGCGTGTCTCTGGCTAATGTAACTGGTGTTAGATACAATTCATGCTTGTAACGCATTTGGACACTTGAAACACTTCAGTCAATCTGTCAATCTGTTGCTGCTAACAAGGGATGTTTGGGGATTCGAAGCCTCCAAAGCAAAAGTTATTGTTCAGCTAGACACTGCGTGACCAATGCATGGTGCTAGAATGCCAGAATGCTGTTTAAAAGCAAGGGCTGGGATGACATTATGCCACTTCTGTTTGGTTTGGTACAAACCTTGCCAGATTTGGGTCTGAAAAGGGCTGAAGTCATGCAAGGAGTCTTATATCCCCCCTGAGACATGGCTTCCCTACCCACCCCCACATCTCTCCCCTCGGGAACTCCTGGAGTATTTAAAATTCTCTCTCTCTCTCTCTCTCTCTCTCTCTCTCTCTCTCTCTCTCTCTCTCTCTCTCTCTCTCTCTCTCTCTATCTATCTCTCTTTCTCTCTCTCTCTCTCTCTCTCTCTCTCTCTCTCTCTCGCTCTTTAGAATAAAGAAAAGGAGAAGCTTGACAACTGTGTTCACACACATACACACATTCTTTGTAAGTGTATTAAGACCATTTTATATGACAATCATGCACTATAAAACAAATTGATTGATTGATTCATTGGTTAATTGATGAATTAATTGGTTGATTGATACAGTCACGTATTTCCCTTAAGTGGAGCTACTTGCAGCAAATCAGCTGAGCGGTAGCAGTTGACCATGTGCTTCTTTTTCATCATTTTGTATGCTCCTTTCATGCACTCAAACCCTCTCTGTCTCTTCCTCTACGTCTCTCTGTCTGACACAAACACACACACACACACCCCACACACTAGTCTCGAATGTGCACGCTCTCCCTCCCTTTCACCTTCTCTCCACCCCCACTCTCCCCTCCCTCCCTCCATCCCTCCCTCTCCTCTCTCCTCCCCTCCCCTCCCTCTTCACTCTCTCTCTCTCTCTCCATCCCTCCCTCTCCTCTCTCCTCCCCTCCCCTCCCTCTTCACTCTCTCTCTCTCTCTCTCTCTCTCTCTCTCCATCCGTATCGCATCATCTCTTCGTGTGCGCTCACTGCTGTCTTTCACGTTGACTTTTGCTGTGCTCTCGCCACTTGGAAAACACACTGAGGGTCTGGAATAGTGCACTTCTTCTCTCTTCCTATTATACTTAAGCTTTTCTTTTCTTTACCTTTTCTTTTTTTTCTTTTTCTTCCCGAGCTGGTGGTTTTCATCTTCATCCTTCTGTGAACGAGCAGGATGTTTTTGGTTTGTTTTTGCGAGGAGTGGTGACGCGAGACACACAGGCATGGAGCGAGCGAGGAGTAACTGACCGACCGGAGACAGCGGGGAAGACCCCTCTCCCAGCACGGAATGTCTGTAGAGGTGAGCGGAGAGAGAGAGAGCCGGGGTCGCTCGCAAAACAACAAGGGCGACCCCAACTCTGTCACTAACATATGGTAACCCCGGTTACCGCTGTGTGCCGTTTGTTTCTGAAGTTTAGCGTTCAGTCTTTCTTTTCTTTTGTTCTGTCTGTTACTGTTGTTTTATTTTACAGAGTGATTCTCTTCATTATAAATTGCTAAGTATTTTGACAGTGAGAACATTTGGAGCCTTTGCGCTCAAATGAAAAGTTCATCTTAAATCGCTTGGCAGAACTCAATGTCTTCCTCTGAACCTCATCTCTTTTCCTCTCGCTTTTAAGTTCCATAAATCAGTTCATCTCACTCACTGTTTGTTCACTTGGCTCGGAATACTGTGTGATATCCAGGTGGACTTTGTCTTTGTTTCTCTCTCTCTCTCTCCCTCTCTCTCTCTCTCTCTCTCTCTCTCTCTCTCTCCCTCCCTCCCTCTCTCCCCCCACCTCTCTCTCCCTTTCTCGACTTTCCCTGTGCTCGTGAGGCAATTAAATGGGATTGGCAAGCAGTATTGGTAACTTGGAAACAGGCATGTGGGGGTGGGCTGCAGCGCATGAGGGGCTTTTAAAAGGAAAATAAAAGGAAAATCCCTCTGTGCTCCACTGAGGCAGCCTTCTCCCAGACTAATGATATTATTTTACACACCGCTGTGTGTGTGTGTCTACGTGTGTGTGTGTGTGTGTGTGTGCGTGTGTGTGTGTGTGTATGTGTGTCTACGTGTGTGTCTGTGTGTGTGTGTGTGTGTCTGTGTGTGTGTATGTGTGTGTGTGTCTATGTGTGTGTGTGTGTGTGTGTGTGTGTTTGTGTGTGTACGTGTCTGTGTGTGTGTGTGTGTGTGTAGGTCTATGCCAGTATGTGTTTCCACATATATAATATGTGTCTGGGACTTTGAAGCACAAAACAATACAGTATTTATCACAGTATTCAATATTTTTCACATATCTTTATTCTTTGTTGACCTCAGCTTTTCTGTGTCTGGGTCTTCGTGCTTCCATGCATCTGTGTGTGTGTGTAAGAGAGCAGGGTCACATGTAAGTTGAAGTGTAGCTGAACACACAATTCTGAGAGGATTTGGGCAGAGAGTCCATTAGCAGTAATGCACTTCATCACAGCAGACTGAGCCTAGAGGGCTAGTCGCTGTAGACTAATTGCTGATATTTTAGTATTATCAATATTGTTGATATCTAGTAATATGTTGATATTTTTTGAGAGAGCCATCGGAAAGTGTAGAGGGAGATTTGTTGTTAAATTTACTTACGGTAATACTGGTATAACTGATCACTTTCCGGTCAGAGGTTAGACAGCCTTCAGCTTCAGCTTGTCCCCTTACTGTTTACTCTGACAAGCAGGGGACAGTTTAATATCAGATTTCATGAAAATGTTATTTTTATACAGTGAGCTGAGAGATAAGATTAAAGAGACCCCGACCTCAGATGAGGATAAGGTCACGGACGGTGTGCCTGTTTTACTGTTGTTCTGATATAGGGAAGATATTTTCTTACATACTAGTAGTGGCTCCAAAAGGAGGCATTACATCCATAATTGATTAGAAGAGTCTCCTTCCTGAAGGTGTTGTTGGCAGACATTTTGTGGTTATGGAACACAAGAACTTGTGTAAAATGTATTTGGACAAAAAGACTTGGAATAATTGCACTCGTAAAAATGTTCACTTTTTCTGTCGTGTGTGCTTGTATTGTAGATATGTTAATATATAGGCAACTTTTGAAGATAGAATTGAAATCTATGATGACTTGTTAACCAATAATGTATGCACTAATACAGTCCTTAGCTACAGACTGTTGCTGTCTGCTAAGGTCACTGATTTATTGAATTACCTAGACCTTTATAAAACCAGTTGTCAGTCCTGTATCTACCAAATACACTGAAAAACACCAATAGACCGATGGATAGCTAGTTGTTGAGTTGAGTAGGTGGAAGACCCCCAATACACATCTGACACTGTATTTGTACAGCAGGGGTCTGCTGTAACCAAACTATTTGGAGGCTTTTAAGTTTTATACTAACACGTTCATAACAGAACTTAACTGAGGAAGTAACCATGAAGGTCTTGCTGCCTAGAACATCTAGTGCTTTCTGGGAAAACGTTACTAATTAATGTGTTCTTATAGCCTCTTGTTATACTGAAGGAACTTCTTTCCTTTAAAAATAAAGTCTGCTTTCAGCTGCTTGGTATATTGGTTTGTCGCTGTTAAGCATAATGCATCAAATTAACATATTTGCTGAAAGAACACTTTTGTAGTCTCCTCAGTCTTATACTCTACTTAGTAATGAGTAAATAAATGCATGTTGGATTTGCAGTCGGACTAGTAGAAGGAACAGAATTGTATAACAAGAGTCTTGAACTGAGTTAAGATCCTTACAAATCTCAGCCAATGACGCAATTGGCGTACAGCAGTTTCTTACCTACTCTTAGGGCATGTCCACATGGGAACATTTTTTACTCAAAATGGTAAAGTATTTCAGCGTTTTAGCTGTGTTTTGGGTGCATTGAAACAATTTTTTCGGGTTTCAGAGTGGAAAAACCTGACAGTGCTGCCTATGCGTTGCAGTTTGGACATGCAGATCACTGTTCCTTGATAACGATGACATCACTTCACTAATGTAGGCTAGGTGTTATGCAACGCTTTCTATCGTTTGCCATCTAACTACAGGCTGTTTTTAATATCGCATATCGCATAATAGGCATTAACAAAGACATAGGCTGTCATTATGCTTATTTAATAAAAGAGCAACTCTCGCTGCTTCCAAATCTAAATAACAACAACAATTGCTAAAATTAACATATAACATGTTTTAAGTGAATCACCTTTTTTTGCTCTTTTTGAACACTTGTAGGTGTGTCAATTTAAAGACATGACTGCACCTAGCCTGCTTAAGCACATCCCACAACAGCAACTTCAAGCTTTTACGAATGGGTTGTTGTGGTATAATTTGTGGTGTAATTCACCTCCAATGTAGGCTGGGTGTAATGCAATTGTTTCTACCTTCTGCCATTGAACCACAGGTTGTTTTTTTTACATTGCTAATAGTTTGTACCATATAGCAAAGACTCGTAGACTATCATTATGTGTATTTAATAGAAGAACAACTGTCACTGCTTCCGACCTACCTCAATAACAACACGTGTATGTGAATATTTATTGAATAATTACATTAATATTTACATGAATATTTATGTAAATGTTTATTCATCCGATATATGTGTCAACACAATTGTTTTTCAACCCGCAAAAGAAAAAAAACACAAGCGTTGTTGTGTGTACAGGGCCTTAGGGTACCCTAAAAGTCAACATATCAATCCCAGGTCTTGACATCCCAAAGGGCTTTCCATTTGGAAAGGCTCATCTCACTGTCAATACCAATTACCTGACAAGACCAGCCTCTTCACTTGCCAAGGCCAAACATGTCATTACAGAAAGACCAATACCTGTCTTTTGGTTGTTGGTGATGCTGTGATTGATTGCTAGCCCACTGTCTTATATCATTGGGTTGTCTTCAGCTGCGGTGGAAATGTGGCAAACAGCATATGATGCTGTCATTTTGTCTGTCGTCTTATTTTTGTCCAATAATCTAACCAGGTTGAGTAAAGGTAAGTGTGCAAGGGGAAATGATGGGAATGATGGCCTGCTATTACAGCAGGTGATTGGCAGCAATCTGTTGCTCTAACATACAGTATAGTGATGGGTTTGTAAATGATATGGAACATATAGCCATTCAGCTTTCGAAAACAAGAGATATTTCTTTGGGCGTTGGGTGACAGCCAACGCAAGAGCCGAGAGCCAGGAAATGGGGCGTCTGTTAATAGGAGATGACAGTTATGCAGGAGGCGCCATTGCCCCAACCCTCACACCATCCCAGGAATGTTGTTGTTCAGTGGACTTGCACTTAGCAAGTGAGTGACTCAACCGCCACATTCCCAGAGGTGTTACTGAAGTGCAGCAACTAGGATGAGTGCTAATCAAGACGGTTTCATCTTCTCGCTTCTAAAAGTTAACTACTTATATACTTATATACAACGTTATTCACGTTGACTGTTAATAAGTAATAACTATGAGAAAATCTAGTCTTTTTTGTTACAAGTTACTATTATTGCCACTGACGTTTTGTGATCTGTCAGGTAAACATGTAGGTAAGACTGGAGTTGGAGTCCAGAGTTTCCAGCATTTGCCATCTTCAGCTGAAACGCTTCTTGTTCAGTTTTGCTCTCACCAAGTTCAGTTGGTTGACCAAAAGCTTCCCCCAGTACAGAAGAGGTTGTCTGGGGGGCTACTAGTGAAATGGTTTCCATAAAAGTTATGCAAACTCCAGGATCCAAGAACAATTTCAGAGGTTCAGCAGTGATCTGGTGTGGCCATAACAATAAAATTTTTTGACATAGATGGCTTGTCTCTCTGCCAAGGTGTTGAATATATTTCACTCCGTCATCCCAATGAGTAAATGCACCAGTTTAAATTTTTTCACGTGTTTGAGAAGCTGTCCCGTGGATTTTCCTGAACAGTGTTGCAAACAACATCAGTTGTCTTTAGTGTATATTGTGTGTGTGTGTGCGTGCGTGCGTGCGTGCGTGCGTGTGTGTGTGTGCGTGTGTGTGTGTGTTATTTAGAGTAGCGAAGCATGCTCAAAGAGAAGGAAATGCTTGAAGAAGCAAGTACTTTGATGAACAAATGAATGAATGTGTTTGATGTGTAGAATTTTACACAATAGACCGTAATTGAAATTATGGGCAAAATGCATGTTCAGTTAATGAGTGAAGCGTCTTGTTCATTAGCTAAAGCTACTGAGTGGTACGTAGGACCCAGTGATGTTTCAGCTCAGGAGCATGGTATTTAATCAGCAAATTTAGCTGCCCGAGTATTTAATTAGCTTGATGTAGACTTTGCCCTTTGCCTGTCATTTAAGGAAGGCCCAATGTGTACGTACAGTCTGTTCTTTTTGTCATCTGTGATTATGCCAGCAGTAGGGCTACGGTTTGTTGTTACAGTCATTGTCTGCCTCTGAATTAAAAAATTGATTCTATTTTCAAAAATAATGATTTTCAGTGCCATTACCAGTGTCTTGAGATATTTAATTAAAACTTCCATCCTGCATTATGAAGGCAAGAGGCTTGTTAACAGTAATCCGTCATACAGTTCCCGATCATTTCCCAGAATCCAGTGGATAGCATCAGGGAGATGGATGTCCCTTGGAATGGACACTGATCTAATCATGGGGCAAATCATATCAGGCCAAATCACATTACATCAATTCGTGCCTTACTTATACTTTTGGAGATCAGTCAAAAAGACAACATTATAGGGAATATTATAGCCAGCCTCAGAGAATACAGTGTTGCTCTGTATTTTAATAGTAAGCATCTTCTGCGTCAGATTGCCCATCTATGGTGCACAGCATTACAAAAGAACTTTGCAGTAAAAATTTTTATAGATTTTTTGTTATTGACTATATATCACAGCTAACATTGGTCTAGTGGTACGGTGTACATACATGTGAAAGATATAGACTCCTATGGACTCTTATGGACTATATGACTTCACATCTGCTAATGCAGGAGCAAGAATTACCAAAGGGGTTAAGAAAACAGGGAACCGCCTGCTGTGAACTGAGATATCAATAGCTTAATTTCAGTGCTCAACCTTGACCATCTGTTAAGCTGTTCTTTACCTCGGCGTATATACAGTAAGTCAATACAAATCAGGCTTGTAATGAGTATAGCATATCCTGTATCGTTATTCATTTACAAATAGCATGAGCTAGCAATGAATGAGGCTGGGAGGTTTCACAGTCCTTTAAGAGTCACATGCAATGGTCTTATATGTATAATTAGGGCTTTCATGTGTGGCCTTGAGGGGCTGCGTGGTTTATCATCAGTGCCTGTACACAGGAACCATGCTGTTAGAAACCATGAAAAAGCAAACATGTTATGTTACATTAATGGCAACACAAAAAAATTCCATGAGAAGTGTAAAAGCAGACTAATATTTTGCATTTCACTCTTGGGACTTTCTAGCAGAGGATAGTTGACATTTAAACTGTCGTCCTGGCAAGAGATATCCAGGCAGGGTTACAGTCAACAAACTAATATAAAAATTATTCCAACAGTAAAAGCGATCAAGAAATGCTGGCCTAGAATTTAAAATCAAACATTCAAAATCAAATAAGATTGCAGGACAAGATAATCAAGCCTTTCAAGTAATTCTCAAGCTGTAGGTGTATTGATTTTCTGCTTAAAGTATGTCCTTATGTTGTTTTGTTATGTTGTCTAATTATATAAAAGAAAATAAAACTGTCAGTTGTTTTTTTTTTTTTTTTTCAAAAATTCATTTTGCCGAATGTCCTTTGGGTCAAGGCTCTTTTGGACCAAGGGTCAGATATTAATGAGAAAGCGCTGAGTCTCAGCTAAGGCATGTGGCAGACATAGGCAAGTGCAACAAGGCCCTGCTTATTACCATCATTACTGGACCCAGTGGACACAGAACGGCCCATCCAGGAAGGAAATCAATGTTTTCCATTTCCTGTCACAATTAGCATTCCATCATCTCCATTAGTACAGTAAGTGCACTGGACCGGGGCGTTGTCTGTTTCCCACAACACAATAGAGAGCTACTGTCTGCCAGACAGATGCACAGCGTCACGAGGCCAGTGCTCTGCCAAGTAAACCACAGAGAAGAGAATTTGACCCTTTCTCCCAGGTCAGTCTTCTCATCCGCATGTCAACTTTATAGACATTGAGTCGCTTGCCATTTGTCAGACATTGTTACAGGTAAAATAGTGAATTATTGGAACATTTGATTGGAATGCAGATTATTGTACCACTGGAAAAAGAGAGACTTGTGATATTTTACCATCATCCCTGGGAAGCTGAGGCTGCTGTTCTTGTGTCCACGTCTGTCCAGTAACATAACATAAAACTGAATAGTCAGAATTACTTGAATGGGTTGCTACATCTCAGTACTTCTAAATGATCAGGGGGGTGCAATATTGGTGACACGCATTTGCAGTCAGTTCTTTCTCTCTTTAGTGGTTACTGTACGTGTTACGTGTTACGTTTAGAGCACATGTTTTCATACCCTATCTGTTACACTGCATTTATTCATGCTGTGTTATTCAAATATAATAATAACAATATACTCATGTGTATAATATATATTATGGTTTAACCTGCCGTGGTCTTTTTATATTTACATGTCACCATGGGTTAGATAATAGCTGAGTTATAGATTACTGGCTACTAATAGGTTGTAACATTATAAACTCCTATTCCTTGGCCTACTTTAAGCCCCTGGTCTCATAAAGAATTCAGCACCTTAGACTCCAATGGCAGCCTCATTATAAACCGTTCAACCACAAACACATTTTTATCACTTAAAAAAATGTGGTACAGAGAGAAAGCGATACTTTAATTCTCTGTCAGAAAGAAACATCCTAGCTGAAGCACTCTTAAGTGTTCAGAGTTACAGACCTGATAATGAGTTCATGTTTGCAGATGGAGCTGTGGTAAAGACACTCGAGTCTTTTGAACCTATGGAGAGGAAAGCTGCTGCTTAGACAGCAGTGAGCATCATAGGTTAGCAGCGTTTAAAAACATGAATCAACCCATTACAGTACAGTGAAAGAGACGGGCAATTCACTGAGCACAAAGCCCTAAATGTTAATGCATGACCATGGGACTTTTAAATTGCGACAAGATGATAGTAGCCTGTATTTTGTTCTTCTATGGAAAAACACAGTTTTTCTCTGATCCAGCAAGAAAAGACAAAAAGAAAGCCCTCCTACCCACTGCTTCCAGCATTGTCCTGGTTGATTGCTGCTTCTGCTGATGATGTCTTGAGCTTAACAAAGCACTAAAAAGACAAACAGAAGTTGCCGACTACTACAAAAAGAGGATCAAATTATGCAACACTCTTCCCATAAAGTATGCAGCAACCCTTGCTGCGCTCACAGTTTTCCCCAGAAGAGACAGTTCTCCACCATATACATATGTTAATTGCTACTTACTGCAACTAAGGCAAGAACATTTCACTTTTTTTGTGTGACATCAGGTTTCCAAGGAAACAACACAGCACAGAGCCTTACAACTGGTAGACAACCAGATTTAATCAAGTTCAAGTCACTGCAAAGACCCCTCAGCTAATCTAGACTTTGTGACGTCTGTGCACCTTATCTGTCAAGGTAAACAGAATTGAAGCAGAATTGATTATTTTCGTGTTCCAAAACCAATAATCTATGTGCATTATAATACCTCTCCTTCAAGACATTTTGAACATTGCTTTTTTATAAGTCTTGGTCCATAGGGAGAATCGGTATGCTGTCTATAACTGATCTTTAGCCTGGCAAATATTAACAGCAGTGTGTTCATAGCAGTAAGGTCGTATAACAGACAATAATGCCTCCCTAGCTGCTCGTACTATTGAAATGTTGTAAGAGTGAGGGATTGTCTCATTAAATAAGGATGAAAGACATGGATGGCGCTGTTCATTTCTCTCATTACAATTAAGTGCACCCCCCCGCCTCCCCCCAACCCCTGTTGCAGAATTTGATTGGCTTACATACTGTAGATTAGCATGAGTGAGCAGCACAGCAGCTGCTGGGAGAACCTGAACGAGACAGGCGGAACTTCGGTGATGGGTCTGTGATAACGTATACTGTACTGTACAGCCTTCCCTCCACACTGAAGTATACTTTTACATTACATTACATTACACTTAGCTGACGCTCTTATCCAGAGCGACTTACAGATATTTACAGGGTTTCAGTTACAGTCCCTGGAGCAGTGTGGGGTTAGATGCCTTGCTCAAGGGCATCTCAACCATGGGTAGGGTGGGATTCGAACCAGCAACCTTCCGATTGCAAGACCAACTCCCTAACCACAGCTGCCCCCATACTTCTGAAGAAAAAGGGAAGAGGGCCAATCTCCCCATCATGGCCCATTACTACTACTACTACTACATTACACTTAGCTGACACTGTTATCCAGAGCGACTTATTTACAGGGTTTCAGTTACAGTCCCTGGAGCAGTGTGGGGTCAGATGCCTTGCTCAAGGGCATTTCAGCCATGGGTAGGGTGGGATTCGAACCTGCAATTCACCGGGCCCAAGACCAACTCCCTAACCACTAGCCCACAGCTGCCCACATCACACCACAGCTGCCCCCATCCCATGGATATCCCCCCTCAGAGGTCTCCAGCAGGCTGAGGCCATTTCATTCATTAATTTCATTTCTCTGCTTAAGCACCGTAAGGGAGGGCACATTCCCACACATCAGCTGAGTAAAACGGAAGTTAGTAAGAGTGTCCCCGTCCCCATGTAGAGCGGAAAATTGACACTTTAAAAGCTGCTGTCCTCTCAGGGCAGGTGACTGACAGACATGCATCACGATGGATGTCCTGGGCCGAGCAGCAAGAACATCTCTCTAAAAAAACAGGCAAGAGGACCAGAAGGTTGGCCAGAACTACATGCAAGGATTTTCGGTTTCTGACACAGCCATGCACCAATCTTTTGAATCTCTATTGGAGGGTTTTTTTTTTCAGCTCAGGGCATTAATATGATTAGTCAGAAAGAAGGTCATGTTTTGATGAAAGACTTTTTCAGTCTCCATCTTTTTTTCACATGTGTCTGACATTAAACACGGTTTGTGTCCCAAAGGTTTGCCATTGCTTTTGGTTTTCTCAATTGGGGTAGGTTCAAAGCATTTTTTAGGCAATACCTTCAAAACTCTTCTGCCAAAAATTTCCAAGGTTTAA
Organism: Coilia nasus; assembly: GCA_027475355.1. Lineage (NCBI taxonomy): Eukaryota > Metazoa > Chordata > Actinopteri > Clupeiformes > Engraulidae > Coilia > Coilia nasus. The sequence goes on from CM050208.1 coordinate 10,688,083, forward strand.
TGGCAATCTTGCCTCTGGAGCACAGTTTCTTAGCTCATTTTTATTCCATTTGTTGAGTGGTACCTCCCATTGAATTATGTTCAAAGAAAAAATCACTTCATTAGTATTTTGTAATAAAATTATTTATTTAAATTCACTCTAAAATAACTACCATCAAGATTCTACAAAAATTTAGAATTCTACAATAATCTAAAAAAAACATTAAAATCCTTTTTTAAATGTTGGCCAACAACTGCTGAATTGGGAGATAATACTTTGCTTCAAATTCACTTTAAATCCTTCATGTTACACTTCACATTCCACATTCCACAATCCTACTCTGCCTCTCACTGGCTCTGACTCTGATGTTTTACCTTACTTAAACCCCAGATCCTCATGCCAAGCCAAGCAACCTAGGAAGGTAACGAGTACCAGGAAATCACAGGCAGAGTAGTGAAGGTCCTACAGGAATGCCAGAAGTCTTCACAGAAGGTCCATAACTGTCAAATGTAATGTTGTCAAACTGCCTGCTCTGTCTTTGTAAATGAATGAAATATTGACATCCTCCCATTCAACAGCTAAAATATGAATAAGCACAGAAAGATCACTAGCACTCTAGAGCCTAAGTGAGAATATCTTTAGTAGGGATATCACTACTCATAGAATGGCTCTCATCTAATAAAAAATGAGTTAAATGTTCATTCAGACCCAACTGTTGCTTTATTAATTCCTTTTATGTGCTTTCATGGAGAGTTGTTTTAGCACGTAATGACTGTTAGAGAGAGTTTCAAATACCTCCAGACACCTCATAATTTTGTACTAACTAGAATAAAACAGACAAAATTAATATTTTTAAAGATGTTCTCCTGGGGGAACATGGGTCTCATGCTAGAGTATGTAGGGGTGGCAGCTGTTCTGTGTTCATACAATGTTCTCATCATTTGCACCCCTTATAGTATATTACATATTTGCATACCGGACTTCCAAGTTCGTATTACTGCTTATGTGTACATTTGAGCATTACATAAAATGCTCAAATTTAGCACACGCATTTGCATGAGCCACACATCAACTGTCATATTTACCAGCCAGAATGTAACTCAGGTACAGCATTCGGCACTGCATTTGGTATACCTCAAATGTTTTTGATTTAAAGTTTTGTACACAACACTGTGCAGTGCACTTACTTTACTTCCATGTCTATTTCTGTTTATTTCTCTAAGCAACATGAACATCTAATCGATGCGTTCTCACAAAAGACACAAGACAGTCATCCACAAATAAATGATCCCTAGTCGATGAATTACAAGTCACACGTTCAGCTTTTATCAGTCATGTAAAAATACAGAAATACAGGGACTAAGCGAGAAAAGTAACAGAGGCATTAATTATCCATTTCTGACACCCAGTTTCAGACAGCAGAGCCACAAAATCATTAGCACACTAGTTTAAAGCGTTGCCTACAAGAGCAGCAACTTCCCTCTCGACCTTCAAAAAGCTTGTGAAGACCCTTCTTTTCCGAGACTGCTTAACAAAACCAAATTCTACTAACCATCTCTTTACATAGGTACCTTCAATGTTCTCTACACATCTGTTTGCTATTATGTCCTCCTTTTGTAAGTCGCTTTGGATAAAAGCGTCTGCTAAGTGTAATGTAATGTAATGTAATGTAGTGTAATGTAATGTAATGTAATGTAATGTAATGTTGTGTCCTCACTGCTTCTGTCTTTTCTTTAGTCTGTAAATAACGAAAATGAGATACTGAGCTGTGCCTCTGACAGAACTCGGTCTGCTTTCTCGTTTCATTACCATTTCTTGCTGTTTATATCATTGGTAAAACCAACAACAACAGGAAGCACACCTGTAAAGGCATTATATTAAGACTGTTTATAATGGATTTTCATGCTGCTTGGGTCTTTAATAACAATGTTAATGTTGACTGTAAGGCTGCAAAAACTGAAGACACCATCTGCATCCAGTTGAGTAAACATTTGCTAGTCTGCACCAGTCAGCAGCCCCAGACAAGTCATCATCTAGCATCTGCAGTGAAATTGCCATCTTCATCTCCGAGAAAAGTCAGTTTTTATTAGATCTATTGTTTTCACACAGAAACCCCAGAAAGCAATGCAACCCTATAGAACAATTTATGCCAGCTAAAACATGCCAGTTACAGTCCTTCTTGGGTTGTCTTTGCCTTGAGTTAAAACAGTGCGATTAGGATCTCAAGCCATGTGTCATGCACTTATCAAATCAAGTAACTTTAAAAAGATGTGTGTCTGCATGTATGGATTGATTTGCTTGGTTGCAAGTGAATCTGATTATGTAAACTCCCCCGAGCCTGAAGTCATTTCTTATAGTGTCATGCCAGCACATCCAAGACACACTGCAGCTCTCATTTTAGCACAGACACATGGAGAACAGTCCACTAAACATCAAGGCAGAATTACCTAACTTCATGCAGACAAGCAATGAATAAAGTGTGTATGAAAAGCTTATGGTTGTGTATGGAAACCCCTGCATTCAGTTGCACCCAAGCTCTTGCACCCAAGATGCTGTACTCTAACAAGTCTCTGGAGGGCCAAAGCACTTCCCTGTCACCTAGGGGGGAATGAGCAAATGTAATCCAGACAAACAACACTGTGATTGGTGCAACCTACTCAGGTGGAACAATTCGATTTTTTGTTTGTTTAGATGGTCAAAAGAGCTAATTGTGGGCACTGCTATGGCCAGGATGAATGAGAATCTTCAAAGACGTTTATTAGATAGGTTTTGTTTTGCTTGTTTGTGTTGTATGATTTCATGTGTGGTACAGAATGGTTGTGATGATACATGTAACGATGACGCTTTCAGAAATGTGGCAACTGAGGAAAGGTACACAGTAAAGGAGAAGAAAAAAATGATCTGGATCCAGTTTATTCTTTTGTTCATTCCTATGAAGCATCCTTTGAAGATGCCATTTCCTCATTCAGTGAAGATTTACAAGAGGATATGTTTGTTCAGTACAGTTGACATCGGAGATAATGATCATAGCTGCTCTGTGAAAACCAAAAATAGTCCCCGCAAAGCTTCCCGCCCCCTCTGATAGTTTGTGAAACTCAGTCAGAATGCTAATTCCCTGCTGGAATGAAGTACTGTTCACATCTGTGTTCCATCAGCAACCACTAAACACACACACACACAGTAAGGTGTGAACAAAACAATAAGATTCAGTTGCAAATTACTTGCTTAGTGTCATACGTAACACTAATACAGTTGCATGGAAAACTATATCTTTAACATCCTTGAATAGTTTGTCATAGTGATAAAGTACTTACTCTACAGGCTAAAAACATTATGCCAATGTAAATGACAGATAAGAAAATCCACAAGGTGAGTGATATGTCTCTCAGATATCTATCACTAAGCTCAAAACTGCTTCAACATATATACATTTGATATAAGATCTTCACTACAGCACATGGGATGTCTGCTTTGGCAACCCTTTGTGATGTACAAACATGACTATCATACATTAGGGTCCATGAATGTTAGAAGGATGGGAAGGGAAGTAATAGCAAATGACATCTGAGTCACACACATAATGCCAGCTACATTCTTGACCTTTGACCTTTCTATTGTTCAAGGTGGGCTGGCGCATCACTCCAGCAGCCATGCATTGAACCAGAGCCAGAGGTAGAGCAAGATGTTGAAGTGAAGCTACAGCAGCCCGGGCCTTTGTCCTCCGGTGCTGTGTGGGGAAAAGAAGATGACTGTCACCAGCCGGCAGTCCTTCAACGTCCTGGCTGTCATCTTCCTTCTGCTGTCCACTGCAGGTGAGTGCAGAGCTAATCACACATCACACATCCACTGCATTCATAGTCTCCTATTTGCTCTTGTGATAGAGCTCCACTGCATTCACTGCAGTCTCCTGTGCCCTCATGTTTTTTGCCATTTTCTGTGTAGTCTGGCTGCAGTTCTCTGGTGGTAGTTTAGCTTGGTGTATTCATAGTCACTGTCTACAGCGCACATTGAAGTTCAGGATGCCACTGTACTGGTGTAGTCCTGACTATGACTGTCCTTACGTCATCATGCATACTATCAACAAACCGTTAGGAGAGCCTGTTGTGAAAAAAAAAAACATTGTTTAAAAAAAAAAACTGCTTAGCGGATGATGTGGTGGCTCAGAGCCAATTAGCGACTTGGAGGCTTGTTTAAATTGTGCTCGGATCTGTTTTGGGAAAACCTGCAAGGTATCTCGCCCAAAAAAGGAGAGGAAATCCAAAGGGCAGGTAAGTGCTCGGCTTTTAGTTTGTAGCTACAGTAGCGGCACTTAACTTTTCCAGGAATTCTGCCCAGTGCACTTTAAAGCTGTGGAGCTGGCAATGGGGTAAATATCACAAGTAAAACGCGTACTCTAAATTATTTATGCTAGTGATCATTCAGGAGATACTTAGCTTAAAAGCCCACCGTCTCTTTGGTGGAGGGGGAAAGGAAGGGCATACTGTCAATAGGATACAATAGCAAAGGCAAGTCTCAAGCCATTAGCCTGAACTTCACACTTACTTAAAAAAGCACTGGTATGCCGTATTGTGTTGTATACGTAGTGTCTAAACTTTAGCATTACTGTTAATTAGAGCTGATGTAAAGTTAAAGCTTCAAATACACACATTGTCATATCCACACCACGCTATTAATGACATTTCATTAATGTAGAGCAAACAATGTTAAGCATACATCATTGCATTGCTTTTAAAATGTCAGTCAAAGGCTGATTCTTTCATAAGATCTCAGCATAACCTCAGACGAGGCCCAAAAAACCCCTAAAGGAAGACTGGTTTATAGTTGTGACATAGTCAAAACAAGCGCAAGTCCTTTCCCAGAGAGACATGCCAAATATCTGGCTCTAAAATTCCTTCTCCCCAAGGGGAGGTTATGCCCTCAGCTTTTCTCTACATTCCTAATTACAGACAACAAATGCTGAACATTATTTTGAAGATTATGTGTATTATGTTTGCGCCGCAGTACAAAAGGCATTACATCATTAAGCGGTGACACATTTAATGACAGGCATCCTATTATGTCCTGCTGGTTTTGTGAAGCAGATGCAGGTCTGAATGTTTTAACAGCTTTCTGAAACAAGCCAATCACTCACTCAACAGGAGATGGACATAGAAGCAACAGGAACAGTTTGCGTACGAATGATGCAGCTGTGTTTTATTAAAACAGTGCAGATTTAAATTTCTCCTTTTTCTGCTTCATGTTTTTATTTTCTACTCACTCTTTTGAGTAGTGCTCTATGAATAATGTAGGACGTGTTTGATTTACAATGTTATGTGCACCTGGACGTTACATCATCAGTGTCACTGTGCATCACAGAAGCCGTTTCAAACTTCAGCCTTTGATCCGGGTGTTTGATATTGACTGATATGCAGATGTTTTGTTGTGGTGCATATCAGTGTTAAGTGTGAGCTTTCAGCCTGTTGCCCGTTCACACCTGAGGCTGTAAATGGAAGAAAACCCCACTGCGCCTTGCTTTCAGTGCAACAGGAAGAGTCACGACCCTCCAGAGTCGCACAGCATTGACACGTCTTCCTGTTTTACCTGTTGTATCTCTCATTGAAACAGGTTAGAAATCCATTCGTTTGAGTGGGCGACCCATGATGCTCGGCGGTCCCTGGTGCATCCTTCTTATCTGAGCCTCTTCTCTCCTGCGTTCCCATCTAAATGCTAATGACATTCTGTCCCTCTCGCTGTGCCCGAGCCATACAGCAGTCCCTCCGAAAGGAGCAGACGAGCTAATTGTGCGTAAGCAAGCGAAGGCTCTCACAGATTAGACCCTTATCACGGTTGTGTTGGAGGGGCGCAGGTTGGGACAGCAGGAAAAAGGCCTGTAGTGCTGCATATTGTTTACGTTCGGCTGCTGCCGGCCCCCAAAACATGCTGAGTATGCTGGATTTGTCTGCTGTGGGGCAACTGTATCAGTCGAAGAGTAACTTACGATCGTTTGTTTTGATTTTTTTAGCATTTTGAACAGTCAGGTTAACCTGCAGCATCCATCCACTACATTGTTGTTCTCTGTTGTGGATGAAGTCAAACCACGGAGCACTCAGGAGGCTGTGTTACATAAAAGCAGGGTTATTAGACCTGAAGGTCATTCAAACACTCCGTCTTGTCTGAGCTCATTGTGGGCTCCTACTGTCAGCGGAAATGCGATTATTCTCTTTCAACAATCTCACAGGAAGCATTATTGTTCTAAGTGATTCCATTGTGCAGGTTCAGGGAAAGGACAATCAGATTAGATGGAGCACAGAAAAGAAACGTAGAGCCCTGCCCTCAGTGTCATTAGCAATCATTTGAGTGTTTTTATCTTTTTGACGGTTTTTAACCACCCACTGTTCCTGATATATTGTAAAAGGCTCTGCCAGTTCTTTTGTCACCAGCTGTACCCAGCAATGTCCTGTCAGTCTGTCAGGGTCATTTGCATACTCAGGTTCATGTCCGGTAGCATCACAGGAGGTGATATCCTCTGTTTGTCTGAGTGCTTGTGTATGTATTGAGTGCCACCTTATAAATGCTGCAGGCCTGGTTGTAGAGTTAATAATGTTATTACCATGTTATGTAACCGGAATTGAATTGGAATTATTTTTTTTCCATTTGAGAATGTCCTAGTTAATCTAAACTAATGTCCTTGGTTAATGTAAGCATGTATTCTCTAAATGTTTCGGAGTCTGTGTGGTATGTGTGAATGGCCACTGTCTATTTGAGTCTACAGTATGTGTTATGTGTAAATGCTCACTGTAGTTCTGTAGTTTTCCGCATCTGTGTCAGCGTCTGTCACTCTTGCCTAGCAAGTTCAATCTGCAGATAAGATATACGTGACTCTTTCTGCTATTTCTTATCAGCCATCATCTGCCTTAATGAATGGCGTGATTGCCACAGAGAAGCAAAGACTCAACTCTCCGCTTGTCGCCACAGTTCGTTTCACAGAAAGATTGGTGATGGGTGATCACCGCCACGCTTCTGGTCCGCCAAGTGATTTTCACACAGCTTCAATCAATGTTGAATAGTCTCTTTCATCATTTCGTCTGATCGTGAGGTTCCTGCAGGACGGTTTTGAGTCCTGGAGATGTCTGTGGTTAAATGAACCTCCAAGGCAAAGATATTAGGCGAATATAAGGCAGAAGGCAGTTGGCTTGTCATTCAAAGATAGCAATTTAGCTCATTCATATATGGTTATTACTACTGATACTGGTATCACCTTACATTTCTTATCCGAGACTGTTTTTTTGTAAATGCTGTGTTCTTGTCCTGTTATTCTATGTTAAACAAAACACTCAATAAATAAATGGTCAGGAAAAAAATAGTCCATTCATGTAACAGAACTGTTGTGTATTTTAGATGGTTGTGCTAGTGAACTAATGAATTACAACCTATTTGTTTATCATTTCCTATAGCTCTTTCAGCACATTTTCGGGTGTGTGAGCCATACACTGACCACAAGGGGCGCTACCACTTCGGCTTCCACTGCCCGCGCCTCTCCGACAACAAGACCTACATGTTCTGCTGTTACCATAACAACACGGCGTTCAAGTACTGCTGCAATGATACAGAGTTCCAGCACGTCATGCAAGTCAACTTGACGGCAACCCCAGATGGTTACACACACAAGTAAGTGTCAACTGAAAACGGTATAAAAAATAAATAAATAAATAAATAAATGAGTAAATAAATAAATAAAGGGAAACCGCAAATAGCTTTGCTGCCTCGAGCATCACAATGAACGCCTTTTATGCCTTAATAATGTGCATGTTTGTATCGGGCTTTATTTTGTTTTACTGCCACAGTTATAAATGTGTTATTTGCTACCAATTATATTGCCGTGGGACTCCTGTAAATGTGCAGACATTTAGAGTTTGCGTAGGCAGAACATCTGCTTTGTCAGTAATTGTTGTATATAATTAAACTTCTACTACAAAGAACTGACAGTTATTGCGGCGTATCAGTAAAGAATGACTGTGTAACAAAAAACCGAGCCACGAAAGTTGAAGCAGTGGATTCCTTACATTTCAGTGTGTGCAGGGCAGTGCTACACAGTCTTTGCTCCAGCAGACATGTTGAGCATAGCGCCCTTCCTCCCTCCCCTCCCTCCCCCCCGACATCGACTCACACTAATGGACTCCTCTCAGAGGCTCAGCGGTGACGGGGCCACACTGCCCTTAAGCGTTACGCCAGTGTCCCGCTGAGCCCGCCGGGCCACCGATGCTGTCTCTCTCTCTCTTATAAGTGTGGCCAACAGCAGGGCGGTCTGGCCCTGTGAGATTTACCACTGGCCTGAGGTTAAACCACCCAAAGAGTCACATAGGCTCAGTGGCACACTGTGCTGTCAAGGGCAGACTCTTTGCACAGACTAAAGCCCAAGCACACATACTTTACTTACTCAGAGTTAGACCCATCACAGGAGTCACAGGTGTATTTGTCTCAAAACGCCATCTATATGACTAATCCCACTCACAGTTGCTCCATTCCATTGAATGACAGCACAGTGCTGTCATTCCGTTGCTTGTTAAACTGGGAAAGGAGAGACGGTCTTCATTTTCAACTAGTCAATGAGCAGGTATTTCATGCTACATAGCCAAAATATTTATGCATCCTCAGGGCATAACCGAACACACACACACACACACACACACACACACACACACACACACACACACACACACACACACACACACACACACACACACACACACACACACACACACACACACACACACTGTGTCACAGAGGAAAGCGTTTGTTTTGCTTAGTAAAATCCCCAGAGGTACAATCAGTAATTCTTAGCTTAGCATTTTTTTTTCCAAACTACTTAAAATTCACTCAGCAAATTTCTCTGGAGGATTCCTTAATGAAGCCACAGAATTTAGGGTTACTCAACATATTTTAACTTCAACACTCCAGCACAGGCAGTGTGCGCTCTGAAGCTGGGTGCTGTTCTTTATCAAGACATCTTAACTAAAACAGTTCAGTGTTTTCATATCCAGGGCTGTATTCTTATAACCAAACTTCCACCCCTCCTGAGTCCACTGTATGAAAGGCATCATTAACAGTGCTATTGAACTGGGTTGGACACAGATAGTTTTGCATAGCATTTAACCATACCAAATTAACAACTGGATGTCACACAATTTTCTTCAGAACGCAGATAAAACTGAAGTAATTGTATTTGGGAAAAAGGAAGATGGACTTAGGATCACCACTGCTCTTGAGACTAAGGGGCTTAAAGCAAAAGATACTGTTAAAAATCTTGGTGTCTTTATTAACTAACATTCAACAGTCATGTGAAAGCAATCACTAAATCTGCTTTCTATCACCTAAAAATCGTTGAACTTAGAGGTCTTATGTCAAAACAAGATCTGGAAAAACTTGTACATGCCGTTATTTCCAGTAGGGTTGATTACTGCAATGGCCTTTATAAAATTATCTTCAACCATACACTTTTGTTGATTGGCAAGTAATTTTTGTAGATGCTTGGGTCATTGTCAGGAGATGTGCTCAGACAATTTATACATTGTGAGTATGAGTGAAATATTGGCTGATGAAGTTACAATTTCTGGCCACATGAACATCCTGTGTTCTTACTGCTACACCAGGGCTTTATTAAACATAGAATGGAAGCAGCCAGAATGGAATTTAATTTCTTAAAATGTCGAGGCCTTTCCCCACATGGTGAAACCTCTTCCAAGTTTTCTTGGATGACATGTCGGGGCGAATACCATTTAATTTGAAATACCTGTATTTCCATTGTATAAAAACAATCTCAGGCATAATCACTTATTTTCCTTCCATACCTGTTTATTGCCCTCGTAAACATTTTAACAGGGCAGATTTTTTTTAATAGGGGAACAGAATATTTTTCACTCAAGTGTTGACCCCTGTTGACCCCTGCCTCTCTCTCTCTCTCTCTCGTTCGGCAGCAATTACACGGCGCTCATCGGCGTGTGGATCTACGGCTTCCTGGTCATGGTTCTGCTGGCGCTGGACTTCCTGTACTACTCGGCCATGAATTACGAGCTGTGCCGCGTCTACCTGGAGAAGTGGGGGCTGGGCGGACACTGGCTGCAGCAGGCGCGGAGCCAGTGGAAGAGCAGCCAAGGGCAGGGGGAGGGAGGCGAGCCCCAGGCCCAGGCCCAGGCCCAGCACCAGGCCCAGCACCAGGCCCAGGCCCATGGTCAGGCCCAGCACCAGGCCCAGGCCCAGGCCCATGGTCAGACCCAGCACCAGGCCCAGGCCCAGGCCCATGGTCAGGCCCAGACGCAGGTCCAGTGCCAGTCTGCAGCCTCAGGCCCAGACCCCTACTCCCAACCCAGACACAGCCTCAGGGGGGACGCCCACAGCCCCACGCTGCTTCCCCTGCACGCTGCAGACGCCTGGTGAGTCGGCTAGCCTTTTACAGCTAATGTGTTCAATACTTTCCGCAAATATATCCGTTATCCGTTATACAATCCATTATCCGTTATCACTACCTCCTATGCAGTATGCATCGACTTTATACTGTTTCCACAAGTTTTGAATGGTATTGCTCTGTTTCGACCGCATTGATGAGCTCCTTTGAATACGGATGAAACAAACACAGACACAGTCAGACGTCTGCATCCACCTTCATATGGTGTTTTTCGGAGAAAAATGAATCCTTACAGCTTTAATGTTATTATGATGCCTACCAACCCCCATAGACGCAACAGAGATAAACACAAGCTGCAGACGAATGCTCGTTTGTAAATAGGATAGTCTGACAGCTGACAGCTGATGAGCCATGGTTGTTTTCGAAATGGCAAAAGATGATCAGCTCCATTGATCAGCTGACAGTTTAGCCTTGGATGCAAGCTGTGCATGCTTAAAGAGGCTTTACTTTTTTTACAGCCTGAGACCACTAAAATATTTACAAATGTTTACCCTAGATTACATTGTTTTGAAGCTTGTGTAGCTACCTTTCCAATGTACTAAGGTATCTGAAAAGGTAACTAGCTTGTCTCATTGTGTTTGTTTGTCTACATAGAGTTCAGGGTATAATTCAATAATACAAGTGCCCTAAATTGACACTAGAAACCTTAATCTCAAAGTAAGTTGTCTAAGACACTCAGCAGACTTAACACCTCGATAGTAGAGAAGAGAAGAAGAGGATATGCTAAAGTGCTAAAGATCTGTTTTAGAATGTAACATCACGCTCCCATCCATCATCTGTTGACCTCCGCTACCCATGCTGATGCTGCCATTAATTCATGGTTGTGACAGTGCTATGACAGCCCTACACCCACTGGCAAGATGAGCGACCCCCACATCATTATATTATGCCTCAGTCTTCATATCTGTCCATGCCAATAATGGACTTTGTCCCTCTCGCCTCCTACATAATCCAAATCTATTACATGGTGTGAGTCGGTGAACACGCAACCAGAAAACATATGCATACTTCACAAAGGATAACTAAGTAGTATTCTTTGTCTGTGTTTGGTTGTTTAGAGTTGGTGAAGAAGTATAAAAACACAACTCTGTAATCTGTCAATTCAGATAGTCATGACAAGATTGTAGATCATGTGGCTTCTCCTGAAGAGTTGATGGCGATCAGACTTTTATTCCCAGCATATAAAAATATTGGATGTGCTTTTTGAATGCAAAGACAGTGTGTGACTGATCATCTGCCAGCTCGGTGTAAACCCCCCACTGCAATGTGCGAGCTGTGTAGTGAGATCTGCCAAAAGTGTCATCAGCACAAGTGTAATATGCTCATTTTTGGATCCTGGACATGATGGCGAGGGCTGTGTGTATATTTCCATCTCAGACGCTCACGCAGCAGGGGTCTCGAAGCCGGCCACCGTGGAGAACTGCAGGCTGCTCCTTGCTGCCAGACAGCTCGACCGGAGGTCTATGATATATTAATGAGAATAGAGGGGCTGACAAATGGGCCTGGGATCCTGGCTGGACAGGGGAAGGGGAAGGGGGAAATCCCACCCCCACCCCACCTCGTGTAGATGAGAGAGACATGACGGCACCCCCTGACCCCCGCTACCCCTCCCTCCCACTGGACCTGCCTAATTAAACTACCCAGCGCCCGCCGAGGAGCCTCGTTAGCGGGTCGGGCCTCAGAGTGCCGTCAGCCTCCCTGTCAATCCCCTGAGGTCGACCCGTTGACATAACGAAGGCACTTTTCTTCCATGGCATAGCGAGAGGCCCACTGTGAAGATGAATGCATTTCATTAAACACGCAACCCCTAATGCAAACCCCACAACTGCCACAATCATCAACTGTTTCAGCAAGCACGAACATTTAGACAGCTAGCCTCAAGTAGAAAGTTAAAACGTGGAGTCAGCTCAGTAGTATGCCTCTGAGACAGATAGGCATTGCACAGGCATATCCCCATAAGGAGACTCGGAGCCACTACAGAGAAACCATGCGTCACCAGATGGCCCTATGTCAGCTTGTCTGGTGGAAGTTATTTAGGAAGCCTGTACGCCTGTCCCCTGAGAACCACACGCTGAGAGTAGAGCTCACTCTTGCAGAGAAACATCTGCCTGAATATAAAAGGGACAGAAAGAGTGAAAAACGAGGGTCCAGAAAGCCAGGGCAGTTTGTTAAAATGCAACACATTGTTGGCTGTCCCATGGAGTTTGATCTGCAGTGTAGGAGAATCCCAGGATGAGAAGATTGCTATTACAGATTTATCACATCTTCATGTGCATAGATTACGTCTGTACAATGATGTAATGATACATCCATCAACTAAATAGTCGGGTCCTGACTGAAATATTTCAGTTTTGTTATACCTCATTTTGCAGGGTGGGTGTTAAAGGCAGGGGTCTATAGTGCAGGGTTGAATATCTACATTTCAATTTGGAATCAGATCTGTACACTGCGCCGCCATTTTGAGTGGAGGGCTACCGCAGATTGGTAGTGCCCAGTAAAGCCGCTGTCAGTGTGCTTTCTCAACATGTCTTAAATATTTGATACCCAATACATGGCCAGGCGTGGGTGGGAACTTTTTTCAAAAAAATGATCATACTCAAGGGACCATCCAGCAGCCCTTTCCACAACAGTAAACACAGCTGTTCCCGGAATCCCACAACATATTGCTTTAAAGCGTTCTCCTTTGAATTATTTACCAGTCCTCTGGTTCCTAGAGACAAGCCCAGTCTCTTGAAAATTCTGTAGGGGGGCTGCACTGTAGGCTTCTCCTGCTTCGTGCTAACCCCAGGGCTAAAGCTCCCTTCACCCCACCATGGCAAAGGGATTGCACATGTCAGAAAGGCACTTGGGGATATGACCTGGATACAGCGCTGGCCTTAGCAGGGAACACTCTGCTATTCTTGGAGTGGCTCCCTGACCCACGGAGGGCAGCTATTGAACTCCACAACCTCCATGCACGCACACATCCATCCACTCACCCACCCACCCGCCAGCCCTGCCACAACAGAGCAGTGTGAGAACAGAAGAACTGCAGAAGAAGGGCTCCAGTGAGGCGCTGCTCTGGCCGAGAGTGCAGGAAATACCCTTGGCCCATCACTTTGGTTTATGGCCCACGAGTGAAGTTGATTAAAACAAAAACTTCCACTTCCCAAATTCCACTCAGTGTGGCAACAGGAGTGTTGATGGTAAAGGAGCAAAGGGGTTTAATGTGATCTCGTTTGTAATTGGCCAGGACCCTGGCCCACTTTGGACGCAGGCGGAATGCAGGAGAGCACACACCACCCCACCACCCACCCCCCACCTCCGCCCCACCAGGGTGGCACCTCATCATTGAGACCAGCCGAGGACTCCTCGGGCAGCCAAGAAATCCCAAATGATCAAATCTGTCACAGCACTCTGCCAGCCTCTGTGGACACTGGGCCAGTGGTGCAGCCATTACCTGGCCAAGACGCCCTTTGTGTGGGTGCGTCTGGCCACTCCAGCTCTCCGCTGTGCTGGCCCTTGTATGTCAGCACGACTCCAGTGGGCCCCCTTTATTATCGGGGGCACACCGCAAATGTCAACATCTACTGACATTTGCAACAGAGACGACGGGTTAAATGCAACTGATGACTGATGGCATTGCCTGCTCCGCATGAAATTGTATTCAATCCATCATGCGCTATGTGCTGCTTTTATGAAGAGGTGTGCCATGCCACCAGATGTAAATGTTCTGAAAAAAAAAAATCATGCAAGTTCAACAAGGTTCCTGCTTTAAATTAATGAACGGGAATTTTTACATTCCTGAGGCCAAGAGCCCAGGTGGACAGTGACTCATTCAGCCATTGGCTAAAACTTGTGTGACCTGGTTTCTGAAAGGGGGGTGACATTTATAATGTCCTTTGCGCCAGAGTGGCTGCCGGAATGACTCTGAGATGCCATCTAATGCTCCCACAGGAAAGGTCAGAGCTGCAGGTGTCCATTCTAAAAAAAGCCCAGTCTGAAAAGGAAAAGTAAAATGCTTGTTGCTGCCAGCTTTTCTACCGTTAAAGCCACATTGTGTAGTTTTTAAGGTAATTATTAACACAAAAAAAAATGTTTCCATTCATAAGTATGAGCACATTAGTAAGTTATTTCCTCCATCAGCAAACTGAAGTGTTCTTGTAAATGTTGAATTTGTTATTTATATATAAAGTACATAGACTTGGTGAGCTAAGTGGTGGCTGCCATGTTACACCGCCATTTTGACCATTTTGACCATTGACCATTGAGACTGTAGGTACCAACAGGGGACAACACTAAGAGCATACAGCTTTTGTGTTTCTCATTCTGATATTCAACCTCACCACTAGATGAGGTGGTGATGGGAGAAAAGCTTGCACAGAAGACCTTAAACAATATAAAAATATTCTGATTAGTGTATATTTGAATATAAACTGTATTGCCACTCAACAAAAACAACACGGTCACACTGTTTCATTGGTGTAAGTTGAGCTGAAGAGTACTTGAGTCTCATACAGAGCGTACATTAAGATAATAAACTAATGCAGTGGTTGTCAAACTAGGGTACGCATGGGTTCTCCGCTCCCACCAGCATAAAGGTCAGGTATAGACTACATATGGAAAAAGATCCTATATTCAAACTATCCCTGATGCAACAAAATTACCAATAGATTATTACGAACCACACAATATGTGTTTCTGTTTATGCAGCAATAACTCTGCACAAATATTCATTGCAAGCTGTCTGTCTGTACTTGGTAGGACATAGTGTCTTAGGGGGCACTCTGCAGTTAAAAGTTTGGACTAATGTATTCATTATTCATACCAACTATTTTTATGTTTGTTATATCATACGCAGGCCTGATGATGCCGAAATTCACCTTGAATTGTTTGCTGCTGAAACTATGCAAAGTACTTGATCTAGTTGATCTTATACTGTGTAATAACCATACTATAATTAATAAAAACACATGCTTACATTAGGCTGGTGTGTGCTATCTGTGGGAATAACATGCTGGATTTTCAGCTCCCTACCCCCCTCCCTTTGTTGTCACAGAGATCTTCTACTCCACTCTCACCGACTGTTCTTACTTTTTGCCCTGTCACAGAGTGAAGCCATGGAGGGACGCCATTCACTGCTCAGAGACACAGGGCATTGTGGGAAAATAAGGGTCAGGTTTTGGGCCCTGGACTCTACTCTGAGAAAGGGTTCCTCTCTTTCCCTCCGCAAGCCTTCTACAAACCAGAAGAAACAGGGGCCGTATAAACATGAAGGAGGACAGCTCTCCAACAAGGGCAGTGAAACGCTCTCCCTGGCCCCCCTCCCCCTGTCGCAGGCCCACTGAACTACTCCTCATGTGTCACCTCCCTGGGACAGCCACTGTTTGTGTCCACTCAGAGACAAAGGTGGCCGGGAGCCTCCGCCACAGATGATGTACTTGTACTGTTTGCACTGCTGTATAACCCATGAGGGTCCAGAGTTACTAGCTATGTAGCTGTAGGGGGAGTCATGGAGTCTCTGTATATCTGTCAACTAGTCAGGGATCGGTATGAACAGCAAATACCTAGAATGTGTGTGAAGTTTGTTTTGTTATGTTTGTTTTTAACAGCTGTTGGTAACCTTTTGAGAAATGTAGTCGTTCTTGGGTAGGAAAACCATACTTTTTGTCGTGGTGTACCCATGTGTTTGAAAAGCACTTTTTGTTACTGAAATAAGTTTATTCTGCGATGCTGCAGCTTTTGACAGGGTGAGGAACAGACAACCATGCAAAACACAGTTAATTCAGTTACAGAATGTTCATAAAACACAAACATAAAAAATACATTTGACTACTGAACATTTCTATTGTGTATTTTTAAGCATCAAGAGGTTTGTAGTAGTATTTCATGTCAGACTGTCACCAAAGTAAGGAACTGAAGCACATTCATTTTAAAACACAAAAAGTTACACTGCTGAGAGTCATTTGTTTGCACAGACAGAATTATTCAGTTTGGCAGTTTGTGATCGTAAAAGGCTAAGAGGAGAATCAAGAAGTGTTTGTCATCTGTTGGTATGAAAATAAATTATTACATCATTCAGACCGTTTTGATATGGCACATTGAATATTGAATCACTGCCTCACAAATGTTTAGGTCTTCTTTTAATTTTTTTCTTTTTTAGCTTGATATTGAACGTTCATGGTACATTTCTTCCAATTCCATCTCTAGATGAAGGAAAATTTCACCAGTGATTTTTTTCCAGAATGTATAGAAAACAAATAAAGTTGTATCAGCTCAAGACAAACAGGACATTCAAAAGGGTAAAAACAAATGGTACATAACCATGATCTATGTCATAAGTCTTTCAGGGCTGTGATGTCAGTTTGCCATACAGTCTCACCTGCTTGTTCAGGAGACTTTTTTAGGTAAGGCAGGCTTAGAGACATCACTGAATCTGATTTTACACTGTACTGTCCCTGAACCTGCAACTGCACTAACGCTTGCAGTACACTAAGATCGAGAGCAGAGACAGACCAGCTCTTGTCAGTGGTGGTATTGGTTGTGCAGTGACTGTACTGTCCCTGAACCTGCAACTGCACTAACGCTTGCAGTACACTAAGATCGAGAGCAGAGACAGACCAGCTCTTGTCAGTGGTGGTATTGGTTGTGCAGTGGAGGCACCATTGAATTCAATGTGACTACGACATGTGGTGTGATGTAATGGTGCATTGTACTGTATGTGTTAGTGAAGCCATGAAGAGAACTAAAGATAGTGCTAGAGAGACATTCTACACAGAGGGTCAAGCTTCACTTCAGATTATTTTCACTTTCATTTCCACTGAGGTGGTGTATGAGAAAAGAAACACGAGAAAAAGAAAGGAAAGAGAAGAAAGCCTAGCAGACAAAAGAAGCAGAACAAGAGGTAAAGGAAAGGAATATGTTGTTCCAAGCTGTTATTAGTGAAAAGTGACATCTGACTGTCATGCAGAATTACTGCATGTGTGCATATATCTGTTTGTTAACAGTGCAGTAGACTGTTGCTGTGGTAATGACGTGGCTGTTTTACATTTATTAAGGAAGTAGTGTAATTTGTGTCAAAAGAGCTAAGTTGTAAACAACTGGACTTCTTTTTGGAGATTGAAGACATTTCACCTTTCATCCAGTTCTAGCCTGATGATGGGGAACCAGGATCTCTGGGCCACTGAAGGTGGAGTTGTAGACCACACCCCTTATCCCGTGACAAAAGGGTCACATATGAGTCACCCATGAAGTTGTGAATTGGAGTGAGAGTTGTTGTGGTCACCTGATCAAGAGAATGAGAACTGCTCTAACGGTGAAGAGCAGTTAAACGTCCTGGGAAGAGATCTCAGGGCAGGATGGTATGTAGCAGATACATGATGACGCAACACCCCCTCCTCTGTTCAAAGTTGGTTGTTTCAAGTGGACATAGATGGCCTCCTTCACTCCTCTCTCAAACCACCTGCCCTTTTTGTCCACGATGTGCATGTCTGTGTCTTTAAAGGAGCGTGCCTTCTCTTTCAGATACAGAGATACTGCTGAATCCTGTCCTGATTATATAGTGTAATTTCCTTATTTGCTTTGCAATAGGGTAGAAAATTTTGGAAAAGTTTGGAGTGACCTCGCTTTGTCTTGGGAGAGGGTACGGCCAGGCGGTTCGTATTGGAGTATAATTTACCAAGTGGCACTCAGCCAATTTACTGAAGTTGCGTCAGTGTCACATTGGAAGATGCTCTGACCTCTAAGCGTCCTTAGGCGTAGTGAAGTGGAGCACAAAGTCACAGCACACACCGGGTGGCTAAAATGATTACTGGCAGAATGTCAAGGACCCATAGTGGAACGTAAAGTAGATTAACCACCTTGGCTGGCTAATTCAAATGCATACCCTACAGCAACCCATTGCTGTGTGGAGGGGCAAGCACGGTTTATGTTGAGCTGCAGTTTGTCATGAACACAGTGACACTGTTTCATTCCACCTCTGTTATGACAAGGTGACTCTCTCCTAATGCGTCATCTATAATATAACCAACTGACTCCTGTGTGTGTGTGTTTTACCCTAAATATTTGAGGGAAGATGACCATGAATTGCACCTATGTTCATGAGAAAGCCAGAGCCCCTTAAGTACACCATGTAAGTTTAGTCATGATATCATACAGCTTATAATTTGTGATGGCAAGAGTGCATTGGCTCATCATCACCCAGCTTATGTGAAGCATGGCAGTTCAGCATTGGGCTCACTCTGCTTTGCAGGTCTAATGCTTTGCAATGATCATAATTCTGATATCCATTTTAGTGTCACGGTCCAACAGCGGCTGGCAATAACCCTCAGTACTACAAATGAAGTAAGATCCACTTACAGAAGGTAGGTTGTTAAAAATACAGAGCTATAGCCAGCCTCCACATCGACACGATTGCAGGGCTGTGAGGTGACAGCCCCCCAGCTGAGAGCAGGGCTTTCCTATCCTGCAAATAATTGGCCTGGAACACAGGAGAGGCGCTAAATTGCCACCATCACATCCCCCCCTACACCCCTCCTCACACACACACACACACACCCCTCCTCACACACACCCCTCCTCCCTGACCACAGACAGAAATTGAAGGTTTTTTTAATGGCTCCAGTGTAAAAGGGAGTTAATTGGGACCTTGGAACTGAGACAGAGATCGGGGCCGTGTTCTTGTGGGGTTGGGCTGTGACAGACATCAGGGAAATGAGTCGGTAAGCTCTCTCTTGTGCTTGCAGCATGTGTGATACACAACAAAAGCTCAAGTGGCTGGTGGTTCCATGCAGGGACATCATAGTGTGTATTTCTGTTTCCTTGTTTTCCACGCTCTTCTGCAACTTTTAAAATAGTTATGATCACTGCATCCACACTGGCCATTGACTTGACAATTGATGCGAATGGCCTGGACTCGGTGAATGAACAGCTATCGACTGAATGAGTCATGCGAGATTTGAAAAGGGCGTTATTCATTATCCACTGTGACATGTAGTGCTTTCTGTAAGAAGAACAATCCATATAAACTGTTTCTGCATCGATACTGGCACAGGCAGGGTTGTTGGATGTAGAATTCAAACTGGCTTATATAAAGAAAGAACGGTCAGTAAGTTTACCAATATGTGCATTTTACTGTTTTTTGCGTTTCAAAAGACTGTTGTAGTTGCCTTAATGTATGAAGCTGTCAGTGTGATACACACAGTCACACTTACAGATACATTATTCAAACTGGTCAAAGTGGCACACTTGTTCACACACATCATTTCTGTACATCCACACTATGTGGAGTACAGTATACATTGTTAAATGTATGAGTTTCAAATTTAACTGTCATATGTCAAATGCGTGTTATTAAAAGGGGGGAGAAATAAAGAGACATTTTCTAGTCTGTTTACAGGGTTATGTTATGTGCTTTCCTTCTTATTCTTCCTTGGTGCTCAGTGTAACATTCTGCACGGCAGATGAGTGGTAATCCCAACACTTAGTCCGTCCATGGCTGCTACTTGGCTATATTCTTGGTGCAGACTGTCACTGAACCCATCAGATAATCATCAAAACAACACACTCATCCCTCTGTTTCTCCGTGCGCACCGCGGGAATAAAGCTTCACACCGGTTATAGGCCAAGACAAGAGAGCTAACAGACGAACAAACTTTCAAAAAGTGTCTCGCAAATTATAAACATTACAAACAGCCTGCTTCCTGGGGTACGCTGAGACATGAATCACAGTAATCAGCCCAAAGATAGCCTTTGGCTGCCTCTGGCAACAACATTTGAGATGGGCCGCAGAGCCAGTCCTGGGTTATGTCACATCGCCCCTTAATCATCAACAGCAACGGCAGATCAGACAGCCTGTTCTCTCTCTCTCTCTCTCTCTCGCTCGCTCGCGCTCTCTCTCTCTCTCTCTTTCTCTCTCATCCTCAAAGCCAGGCAGGTTGAGGGAACTTTTCCCACTGAGATTTGTATCGCCGGGCCATGAGTGGAGCGAGGCGGCCGGATGCGTCCGTTCTCGGTGACTCACTCACGTCCTTCGGCTGACAGCCGGAGTCACGGGGGCTGCGATGCATCATTAAGGCACGAGCGACTGACAAAGGGGCAGCCGGCCTGCTCTTAAGACAAGCCCCCTGACAGGGCCAGCTGTGGCAGGCTCTACAGTCCCACCACCAAATTAGGAACAGCCCATAACAAGAGTCTTTGTCAGAAGCCTGCAGGACGTAGCCTTTTATTTGGACACCCACCCCCCTTCCTCATGACAATCGGGAGCATTTTAATGACTTTGTTTTGTTTCAAGGAGCCTAACACCTTTGCTCTACTACTCACATTCCCTCCGGCTATCCGCCATCTTACTTACCTGCCTTACCTTTACTCCCCCCGTTGGGCTTATCTCCAAGTAGACATGCTTTTCTGGGTTTTTCTGCGTTCTGAGTTTTTTTCTGCACAAGCCTCTCTCATGTTGTCGACCCTGTCACAGTGCCTCAGGCTCTGTTGTCTCACACCTCTGTTGTGTCTCCCCCACCAGCATCCTGTCTACCACTAACCCCTTCAGTACTCTCCTCTGATATCCCCCTCACCCACATCACCGTCAACCATAATCAATAAGAGAGAAGGCATTAGAAATGGTGAAGAATTAGCACACTTGTTCACGTTCTAATTTCATACATTCCTCCCGATGGCACAATCTTCAAGAGGCATAGCCTCTTTTGACTGATACCTGTTTTTTTTTGGGGGGGGGGGGGGGGGGGGTGAGGATAAGAATAACCCACCCAGTCTCTGTACAGCCTATCCATCATCCCTCCCATCATAATCTAAATATACATCTCCACATACTCACTTGTGACTGACAAGAGATCCATTTTGAGGGTAGATGTGAGTGACTGTTTCCCACGCTGACACCTCCCACCGACCTACCCCCTTACCCCTTTTCCAAAAAAAGCCAAACTGTTCTGTTAGTCTCCCTAGGGGTAGAGATAAATTATCTGATGCTATTTGCTGTACCTTGGCATCTTTTCAGTTTGGTTAAGTGTCACCATTTCAGAAAAGACACAATGAGCTCTACTTGCGCTCATTCCATTTAATCATCCAAAATACCGCTCGAAGGCTATGCATTGTTCCTTAACAAAGCCGCAATCGGGAAATCTCCAGTAGATCCTTATCATCACATTAATGAAGCGTACATTAGCATAATGGTATTGGTAATTACTCTACATCCTCTTCGCTGTGCTCTCTGGGATTTGGCTAATTGGCCTGCAAATGAATTCTCGTGTCGTGGGAGCACGTTTTGCATTGCTGAGAGCACAGCCTGTCAAACTTACTTCAAGTCAAGGCAGCCGGTTAATGGTATGTGGGCTTGTTGGGTCAAGCCGAAATGTTGGTCATAGACATTTTGATCGAGAGGTGCGAAACTGTGGATGGTGGACCTTTGGACTGTGGACGTGTGATGTCTGAAACATGTCATGCAAGTATACCAGCGCAGGGATCTGGCATCCAGACATCTGCTAGAGGTTAGACACTGAGCAAACATCAGGCACAGGTCCATTCTTGTCACGTTCACCACCTTATTTGGTTTTCATAATTGCAGCTACACTAAAGAGAAGACACGCATGCAAAGAATGTTCTGCTCAGACACCTGTCACCACTGTGGTGTGTAGGTGTGTCATGTAAAGTCTGAGGGGACACAAGGTCAGACGAGCTGACCCTGCTGACTGGCTCGGACATCAAGTCTCTGGGAGTGGGCCACATGGTCGTCAAAAAATGACAAAAATAAGCACTACTACCTGCACTACCTGTAGGTCTCTCTCTCTCTTAAAGTGGGGAATGTTGTCTACACGTACCAAGAAAGCAGTTCTCAACTTGTCTGAAATTGGAATAATTAATCCTTAGAAGTCTTCATTTAAAATTATACATTTAAAACTACAGTTAAAATGATAGAAACAAGATCAGAGATTAAGCATGTTTGTTGTCACAAGCATGGTTGTGTTGTGATGTATTTTATGTTTGGCACTACTCACACTGACTGCTATGCTCATCCAAGGTTCATGGACACCATCTGGCCTTACGGATCATAAACATTTACAAAGAAAGTAAAGGAGAAGAGACTGTATACATTTTAAAGGGGGAAGCTAAGATCACAGAACTCCCCACAGCCTTGTATATTTCATCATGATATTCACATCTTTTACTCCCACACAGCACGGCTCTCTGCGCCTTTTTCATGTTATCAAAGGCTCTCACTACTATGCTCCATTCTTTTGACCGAGACACAGGAGGGCAAAGGAGACCATAATTGTCAGAGAAAAGGCAGACAGGTTAATCAGATGAGTAAAAGATATGTGACAGGAATGTAACCTTTATGCAGCGTCCTTTTAATGGTTCAAAAGGCTGATCATGGGGCTGAAAGCCCCTTGATGCTCTATGTATCTATGTATGTATGTATGTATGTATGTATGTATGTATGTATGTATGTATGTATGTATGTATGTATGTATGTATGTATGTATGTATGGACAGACAGACAGACAGACAGACAGACAGACAGACAGACAGACAGACAGACAGACAGACAGACAGACAGACAGATAAAGTAGGTTTCACATTCACTCCCCGGAAGCTAAACAACCAAAGAGTCCCCCACTCTTCCTATCTACCACAAACAAAGCATATGTCATGGGCATTGCACAAATTTTATATTATATTCAAACAATACTGCTGTCAGACCAGGCTCTGAATGCTCTTGACTAACAGTAATTACAGGATGACAAGTGTCAGACGAGTGTGGGGAAAAAAGAGTGAGTAAGAAAGAAAACCAAAGGTATCTAATCTGTAGTAGTAGTCATCCTGTAAGTAGTCATCCTGACAAGGATGCTGGGACAAACTGTTTTGACGTGGTAGCACAGAGCAGTTCATAGTTCCACGTGCTAGCCTTCAGCCTCATGGAGGCTCATCTGCTCTTGTGCTTCTTGAACAATGCATAAAGGACCCTCAGCGTAGACTTGACATCCTGGGACACGATGCCTGCCAACAAAGAACAAAAGACAAACAATGAGCTTCAAGCAGGAAGCAGTGTCCATGAACAACTGTCCTCTCTTTGTGTGTTTGTTTGTATCCACAATTTGGTTTTTATTTTGTTGGTGCTCGCTTATTTCTGGGATTCCCCAATGAGTATAATTTGCTGTTCTCTAAGGCAAGAGGGAATTTGGTAAGTGCGTAAGTTTGTAAGAGCTCTCTTACAAACACAAAACATATCTTGTTTTCTTAGGTCATCTATTGTTTATCCAATGCAAAGAAAGTTTTAAATTTGTGGAGCATACAAAGTAACACACAAACCTTATATTACCAAATTAAGATTATTATGTCTTGCACATCAGTTACAATGATTCGTTTTATTGTGTTTATGGGCTAAAAAATATTATTGGTCCATGGAGCCCATTTTTGTCCATACAAAACATTGAATGGTACTGTGCAGTTCCTAAATGTCTTACAGTGTATCCTTGTACACTTTGGGTAGCCTGGGTTTATTTGGAGAGACTGCATGTGGACATGTGCCAGAGTATTTGCCCAATATAACACTTCTTATATAAGCATACACGCCTCCAACTCATAATCAGTTGGACTTCTTTCTACACCAGCATTAGAACGCATGGTTACATTTTATTTTACCTTCCCTGTTAGAGTGTATCTGTCATGAAGTACAGTGAAACAAAGTTTGTAACAACATGGGCAGCTGTGGCCTAACGGTTAGGGAGTTGGTTCTTGAGGTCGCAGGTTTGAATCCCGTACCAGTAGGAAGAATGTGGGTGGGGGAGTAAATAACTAATGCTCTCCTGCACCCTCATCCAAGACTGAAGTGCCCTTGAGCAAAGTATCTTACCCCGCATTGCTCCAGGGACTGTACCCTGTACCTATATAACTGCAAGTCGTGCTGGATAATAGAATCAGCTAAGTGTAATGGACTGTAATATGGGACATTATATACTTACACTGTGGTTGGGGTAAAGGTTAGGATTGGGGTTAGTGTTAAGAATATAAAGTCTAAGTACATAATACAGGGTGGGCCAAAAATATGGGACACGTTTTGCCAAGATTGTTTCAACCTATAGGCCTGAATTGAAAATTATGAAGAGGTTGTTAAACATTGTCAATACAAACATTTGTGTAGTAACATTTGTGAAACATTGGAAAGTAACATTTGTGAAACATTGGAAAACTGTCCCATATTTTTGGCCCACTCTGTATTACATGTTGTTTACATTCAGATACACTACAAAAGAAACCATAAAAAATAAAGTTTTGCCAAACACATTCAGATGGGTAAAGACGCCTGGGGCATCTGGAGTTGACTTTGCTTTTTTCTCTCTTCCAAAAAAGAGAAAGCACATGGAGGGAAAATTAAAAAGCAGTCTGCTGTATGAGGCCTGAGGGAGCCGGTGTCCGCTGGTTCACATGACTAGAATTTGAAAAGACAACCGTTGCCACGGCATCGCAGCGTGGAGTTAAATAGCCACATGCCTCACACAAAATGGCTGCATGGCTCCATGTTGCTCCATCATTATCTATTCCTTTACACAAGCCCATTGGCTAATTGCCCTCATACTTGCCTTCATACATGACACTCCTATAAATCAGGCCCTGAGAAGGTCCTCTTCTCTCTGCTCTTCCAGCAGTGAGCGCATCTCATTGTTAAACAGCCTCAGCTTTGAGAAGAAGCCAGAGCACTTTTACCAATGACAGAAAGGTCAGGAAAAGGCCTTTTTGTAATGTTTTAATGTAATAAGTCTACTGTGGGGATTTCTCATTTCCTGCAGCTAAACTAATCACTTCACTCTATGAACGCTCACCCAAACATCCTGTTAACATTCAGCATTCTGGTGCATGAGGTTATTTGATAATTGAAGCATGTCTAATGGGGTGACTCAATTTATGGCTTGCTTGTGGGTCAGCTTGCATAGTTTCGCTGAAATGTATTACTTACATTTCGTTCAGTAGACATTAACTTTAAAAAGGCACCACATCAACTGGTGCAAAAATGAACAAAGATCAAAATACATCACATGGGCATTCATAAGCATACAGATGCAAGCAGCTAGGAGCACATGCCCTCATGCACACAAACACACACACACACACACCACAGAGGGGGCGGGGGTTGATACTTCCATTTGAGATTAGCATTTTATTCATTCATATGGATCATTCCTTGGATTTACTTGGCACCACAATCTGTCAGAAGCAAGCTGAAACACACATTGAGACAAATCCAATTCCAATTCATATTCATCATTTAGCCAGTCTGCTATCCACAAAATGACATCCTCCCCACCCCCTCGGGAGCTTTGACTGACTAGGAAACTCTCGGTGAATGATTATGACCTCTGCTGAGCAGGGGCCGTTCAGACCTGTCTGTCTCGGCTTTTTGCCACTCACATCGCTACCGCTACATTTGCCGTTATTTATCCATTTGTATCCGACGGTGCTGATGGAGCTTAACACAACCGGTAGGCACAAATCAGCGGTGGCTTATGAGGGGTTTACTTCACAGATGTGCTTACTGCTTAGCATGTCTGAGAGAAATAGCACTCGGGTGCCTGGCTTGCTTGCTGTGACTGCTGAAATAGTGTCTAACTAGCTTCAAAGGCGAGCTATTACTCGTGTGTTTCTTCAGAGCTCCACAGACTGGAGGTGGCAACAGACAGAAGCAAATTTAAGCTTTTGTAAAGCGGTAGTAATCTTACCTTGAGGGTCAACATTGTCCACCTGTATATCTCTGTCGGAGAGGATTTCCAAGGCCAAGGTGACATTGTGTAGCTGGATACCATAGATTGGACAAAAATTCATATAAAGAAAAAGGCGTTTTTTTTATTTTTTATTTCAGTTCAATTTGGTGTTATTTGTAGTGGTAGAACACCACAGCCAAGGTCTCAGAACACTTTAAGCAGCAATGGTCAGCTGTTTAAAAGTGAAGGTAAATGGGATACGTCGAGACAGTATTGATAAATTCCATTAGTAATAACGTGTTGTAAGGACATGGGGTAACATGTATTTAATATTTAGTGGTAATGTCATAGAGCTTCAAAACATCTGGTCATCAAATAGAAATGTAAGACTGAATGGAAGAGATGCAGTAATAGAGGGTCGCTTCTGGCATGGAGTGTTCTAGAATCTCACCATTTCAGGATCAGACGCGGGACTCAGGATGAACTCATACAGGGGGATAAAAAATCCCTCCAGCTGTCCAATCAGCAACAGCAATATGACACCATCTGCAAACTAAAGAAACAGTACTTTTACATCAATGAGTAGTCTTATGCTGTGTGATGTGTCAAAGCAAGACTATGTCTGTGCTTTTGTTTTAAAGCAACACTAAGCAGATTTTTCAACCTTAAAATAATGTTTCCAAAATCGTTTCAGTGGTTCATCAACTTGTAACAAGGTGAAAGGCACTTCTGAATTTCCTTTGCCACCCTCAGTGGGCTATAACCGCGCTAAGTAAGTTCAGAGGACCTTCCAACCCGTAGGGCGACTGAAGACGAAAACTACTTAGTATCGCTTTAATGTGTCATGTTACCTGCTGCTGAGACTGTGGTTTCAACTTGATCAGTCATCATCAGTGGTGGGGATTCATGGGAGGAATGAAATGCTTTATTATGGAAAATATCTGTGTGAATGTGTGTGTGTGTGTGTGTGTGTGTGTGTGTGTGTGTGTGTGTGTGTGTGTGCATGTGTGTGTGTGGGTGGGTGCATTTGTGTGTGTGTGTGTGTGTGTGTGTGTGTGTGTGTGTGTGTGTGTGTGTGTGTGTGCATGATGTGTGTGTGGGGGTGGGTGCATGTGTGAGCTCGCACCTGCTTCTCTATTTCCGTCACCTGTAGGCCCAGGGGTGACATGTTCTTGTTAACAAAGTGAAGGATGGCCTTTTGGAAGTGAGAATAACCCAATATACAGTATTGATAAAGGACATTAAAATGTAAATAATAACATAGTAACAAAGAAAAAACAAGTTCCTAACACAGCTCATCACCTGTTTAAATGCAGAGATCTTATGAGGTTCGAGCAGCATGAGCTCATCAATTAGATCTTCCTCTACAAAGACAAAGAGAGAATGTGAGGGGAAGAGAGAGAGGGAGAGAGGGAGGGAGGGAGGGAGAGAGAGAGAAAAAAAAACAGATCTTATCAAAGCGGCATTAATGTTAGCTCACATCTCCTGATATATGATATCAGAACAAAGAGGAGCAGAACAAGTCTTTGAAAGAAAAAAAAACAACTCACTTTGAGAGTCTTTTCTTCCCTCTGACACTTTGTCCGAGCCTTTGTCTGGATCGCTGAGGTAAGACGATGGCAAGGAGGTAAAAGGTCGGTTTCTTTAACACAGAGACCGGAGGAAAAGACACCGAACCAAATTGAAGTGCTAAAATTGAAATAGCCTACCTCCAACCCTCTGTAATGTGCTCAATGTGTTTATCAGACTTGATTCCACTTCGGCTGACCTGTGAGCAAGAATAATGTGTGTGTGTATGACTGTGATACATGTATGCTGTTCTTGCACACAGAATAGAACATCCAGTTATCATAATGAATCCTTTTGATCCCTTGCTCTGCTGACAGAATAGTAGCGCAGAAAAAAAATATTTTGCAGATAACACAAATGTCGTTTACAGTTATGCCTCCCATTTTTTGAAACACTGTTGTAAAGACATACATGAAAACATGATAAGACTTTCTGGATAATGTAAAAGAATACACATTCTTTGTTTATAACCCACTCTGCTGCAAGGAGGCAGAGGGTATTGAGGTGTGTGTGTGTGTGTGTGTGTGTGTGTGTGTGCGCACGTATGCATGCTTGTATGTGAGTGTGTCTGTCTGCTCATACACCCTATAGTCCTACATGATCACAACGCTGTTTTTTTCACTGTGTCTCCCACAGCGGGAAACAGGTGCAAGGGTCCGCAGTTGCCGTGTTCACTGCGCAGCACACAGCTGATCATTATGAGCGGCCTCTGTTGTGGCGGCCCTCCCAGTTGTGGGGTTACTGAACGCACCTCAAAGCTGACGACCTCCACGCAGACGTTTGGGGGCAGCGCCAGGTCAGGCTGGAAGCGCTTCACTATGGCAACCAGCAGATGAAGGGTGGCCAACAGCTCCTTGCTGTGGATGACTGACAGGAGAGGTCAAAGGGCGTTGCGAGAGTGCCGTTATCACTAATAACACATCTCCACAGACAGACGCACATGACACATATAGTCAGATACACATACATAGATAGATATACTTCATTGATGCCCAAGAGGATATTGTTGTATATAAATAAAGCCATAACCCAAGATTAAAGGAACACTAAGTAGTTTTTATCTTCGGTTGCCCTACAGGTTGGAAGCGGAATTGTCTCTCATGCAAACCTTAGAGAGACGCTACCTCCTCCAAACTTACTTAGTGCAGTTATAGGCCATGGAGGGTGGCAAGGCGAATTCAGAAGTGCTTTTCACTCTGTTAAAAGGTGATGAACCACTGAAATGATTTTGCAAACATTATTTTAAAGTTGTAAAAACTGCTTAGTGTTACTTTAATGAAGAAAACGTTTTGAAGAAAGCAGCATTATTATCGCTCAATGTCTTTTGTGTGGTGTGGGTAAAAGAGTGGTTTTAAAGAGCTATTAAAAAATCCATGTTAGCAAAGTACGTCCTAATACAGTTCACAGCTCTGAGGTGTAACTGCACTGAATCTGCATGCTGTACTACAGCTCTGGAAAAAAAGAGACCACTGCAAATGTCCCTAAAATCAGCATCTCTACATGTATGACAGCCATTCCTTTCCTGTGTCAGTTGAATTTGGAATTTAGGAGAAATGTTGTCAGTAGTTTACAGAATGAAACAAAAATGTTTACTTCACTCACACATATAACTATAAATAGTTAAATCAGAGAAACTGACAATTTTACAGTGGCCTCTTAATTTTCTCCAGAGCTGTATTTCACGGCTGGCTTGTCACTCTTACTCACGGGAAACACTCCATTTCGCAGTCTCGTCACTGACACCCAGCTTGTTATTGAGGATCTCCAGAATGATGCCCAGTTTCCGCACCTGGGCCTCTGTTGTCACGGCGATTTCCTCCACTGACACATGCTCATTGGCTAGCCTGCCTGAGATTCGTAAACATCAGAAACACAGCCAGTCTCAGGAGGTGCTGTACCATGTAGATACTGAAAGCACACAAGTCCTTCCACACACACACACACACACACACACACACACACACACACACACACACACACACACACACACACACACAGGCAAACACACACATAGAGCTGCAGATACACACACAGGCACACACAAATAAATGCACACAGACACAGACACACACACACACACGCACGCACACTCACACTCACACTCACACACACACATGCAGGCAAACACACACATAGAGCTGCAAATACACACACACAGACACGCACAAATAGATGCACACAGACACAGACACACACACACACACACGCACACACGCACACACACATACACAAAACAACCACAGTACATTTTGTGGAAGCCATTAAGTAACAGAACACAAGTATATAAACACATAAAAGCCGTCAGAGCTTGTACACGCACCTAGGAGATGATGCAACACCAGCCCATCAAACAGGTCCTCCTCTAGGCTCAGCACCACAATGTGTTCGGCCTTCAGAGTGGCATTGATCCAGTCCACCAGCACCTGCAGCACAGACGTACACAGCTCTGTCATCCCCATCAACACTGCTTTATAGCCATATACTTATATGTGTGTGTGTTGTGTTGTGTGTATGTACATGCATGTATACATGTATACTGTTTATGTACATATGTATGTAGAGTGTTTATGCATGTACATCCATACAGTTGAGGACGATATTATTAGCCCCCCTCCTGAAATCAGACATCTCTCTTGATTTCTTAGTAAGAATGACAATTATTAACAAGTTTATATTATTCTGGAAAACAAGTACACTATGGAGATAATGCCCAATAACTTTTTCATTGTTACAACGATTTTAAATAAACAAGGGCAAAAATGACAAGGACAACATCATTAGCCCCCTGATCATTAATCGTCACTACGGTGCCCTTTATGACCCAAAACTGACAAAAGGCTCTTTGATTAGTTGTTAACTAGGTTGGCACATGTCCTCCTAGGGATTTTTTCATTTCTCCATTGCGAATTGTTTTAGCTGGTCCAAATTGTATGGATGTTGAGCATGGGCATTCATTTTCAACACTCATCAAATATTATCTAAAGGATTGAGGTCTTAACCACTCCAGGATCATGGTTTTAGTATCCTTGAAGAACATTTGGACTAATTTGGATGTACGCTTTGGAAGACCTAGAAAAGATCTTAGCTTAATCTATGACCATATTTCTGCATGGTCTCCTTCCATATTCTATCACAGTCTTCTTTTTTCATGGTGCCGTACACTCAAACAAGGCTTCCTGTGCCTGAGGCTGCCACAGAATGATGCTACCATCACCATGCTTAACTGTGAAAACCGTGTTACCAAGGTTTAAGGCCTATGCCTTTCTTCACCTAACAGAAGCAGCATTCATGCGTCCAAGCAGGTCCAATTAAATCTCATCAGACCAAAGCACAGAGTTCCAAAACTAATTTTTGACTTTCAAATGTTCACAGGCAAACCTAAATCGGACTCTGATATGCAGCACCTTTAGTAAAGGGGCACTACTGTGATGATGGCGCCAAAGCCCAATATAATGACAAGCCCTCACAACTGTCTTTCTTGAAAAGAAAACTCTAGATGAGGCCAGGTCAACAGCAATCATCTAGGCAGGTGTCCAGGGCTTCTTTGGTCTAATGAGACTAAGAACAGTTCCCACAGTTACACATGGTGGTGGGAGCATTAAGGTGTTCAGCTGTTTTGCAGCCTCAGACACAGGGAGCATGGGTCTGGGTTTGGATTCCTGGGTCTTCCAGCAACATAATAACCCAAAGCATACATCTAAATTAGTTCAGAAGTTCGTCAAGGATACTAAAACCATACTGAAATGGCCCGCTCAGAGTCCAGTCCACAATCCCATTGAGAGTCTGTGGCAAATGTCTATGCTCAGCATCCATGCAATTTGGAAGTGCTAGAACAATTTGCAATGGAGAAATGGGCCAAAATCCCTAGGAAGACATGTGCCAACCTATTTAACAACTAATCAAAGAGCTTTTTGTCAGTTTTGATTCAGAAAGGGTACCGCATTGACTATTAATGATCAGGGGGGTAATAGTTTTGTCCTTGTCATTTTTTGCCTTTTTTGTTTAAACTGCTTATAACAATACCAAATTTCAACTTATTGAACATTATCTCCATATTATACTTGTTTCCAGAATAACATAAACTTGTTAATAATTTTCATTCTCGCCAAGAAATCAAGAGAGATGTCTAATCTCAGAAGGGCGGCTAAGAATATCGTCCTCAACTGTATATGTAGTTGTAATACTCTCTGATTTGCATCTATTCAACAACTCTTTGCAACAGCTGTGCAACTATTCATTTACATAAAGGAGATATCTAGGAGTTCATGTTGCCGATGGTGAAGGTTTTGTATGAAGATAATGACAGGCTAAGTACTGTGAGTGATTGCCTTTCGACAGCTGTCCATGTTAACGAACATATTGTCCATAGTGGACAAGGTACTGGCAAAGTGGCAATCAATTTCGTTTAATGTGGCGCTGTAGGTCATTAGCAGCATTTGTGATGGGCGGTAAGATATACAGCCATGTTTTATTGCCTCTCTGAAAGTACGGCAGCATGCGGACAGGTGGGGATAAAGCTGCTCACTCAGAACAGAGGTGACACAGTCACAGACACGTATACAACACACCACATGTCTTACATCTCCCCCCACCCCCCACCACACACACAAACACACACACACACACCACATAGACACACATTTCACACACAACCCACACACACCCACAAGACAGAGACTGTCTTCACCTCTTTGAGAATCTTCAGTTTTGGGTCATTCAGGCACGTCGGTTGAATGATCTGTCTCTTTTCACCTGCATTCAGAAACCATAAAGATCACACACACACACACACAGACACACACACACACACACACACACACACACACACACACACACACACACACACACACACACACACACACACACACACAGGAAGTTCATATTCTGGGCTGCATGTGAGTCAAACTAGTGAAGCTCTGTCTTAAATATCAGGAAATCTCCACAGCTGCAGAGTCTATCAACAACTACTTTTAACCAAAGTGTAACGTCTGAAAGGAAAAACATGGCTACATTACTACCTTGCTTTCTCAACTCACATGTTTATATCAGCTGCTTAATTAACTGAGAACTGGACCCTTTGTGACAACTAAGGAAAATCTTCATGAAAACCTTTGTATCAAAGGTCAGTGCTCATAACTGTGGATAGGTCGATCCCTGGGTGATCGGAAAGTTCAAAACCCAGATAAAGGCCTTTTTGAGGTGAATGACTACATTGACCTGCTTTGCCTACAAAGGCAAAGTGTAGTAACTACGTGGACACAGAAACTGAGAAAAATGCCCTTAACGTTGTCATACTGCCCAGTCAAACATGCTGTGCGTACAATAGTGGTGATGCTTTTATGTACTTTCTTAATAGCAGGAAGCAAGAGATTTAGTCACAAGACAAAGGCAGTGTTATAACGTCATTTTCCAGTCTAAACTCAATGGCAAAGTATGTAGTTACTGCCTTTTGGCTTTGTAGGGAAATGCTGATCTTAAAGGGATCCAGCCAACACACTCACCCAGTTGAGGCTCATAAGCTCGTAGATCGAGGTCCTCCTCCATCTTTACCCTGCAGAGCCACAGAGAAGAGTCTGGCATGCTCAGTCACATTTACAGTTACAGGTACACTCACAAAGTCTCAAAAACATACTGACATACAAACTAAAGCCTTTTTCGGGTCACCATCACGGTCTATACATACATGAGGAGTAAAACATTGAGCACAGGTGGCCAGACACTGAAAAGCTATTTAACCAACACATTCACATCACACTACTGGGAGCAACATCAAAGGGGTACACATCACTGTTGGTTGCCTCACTGTAATGTCAAAATCACCCCCCCCCCCCAACCCCAACCCCAACCCACATCTTCACAAACTGCCTCGCGGAAAACAGCATTTTGCTTAATTGACGATTTGTGTGTGACAGCGGCTGTGTGCATCTCTGCGCGTTGGCAAAAATGTCAAGCGCATTCTCCCTGCTTCTGCCCAGTTTGCAGCGCCTGTCTAAACTAATAGGCCTACCTTTAGAGAAGCGCAACATGCGCACAGCGCAGATGAAAGACCTTTCTTCGTCCTCAGTGCCTCCTCAGAGAAGAGACATACAACACAAATGTTTGTCCAGAAAAATAAAGACGGTAAAAAACGTCAGTGAAAATACTATGTGTAGTGTGTCACGGAGCTGTACGCTCTGAGACCTACATTCATGAGCCCCGGAGTGGGGTAGAAGTTGTCTCTGAACATGTGATTATTTGACTGTGAGAGGGGAAGTTGTGGTTGTGAAGAAGCACACGCTTCCTCTTTCTGTTTAGTCAGTTGCCCTTTTTAGCAGGCAGGGATTCACCATCCGAACACGTTAATAAGCCACCGTGACAGGCCACTCTTGAGCAGTCCATTGTAACTGCCATGCAGGCAAGTGCTACTTTTTTTCTAAATGGGTGGATGGACATCATAGAGAAGGGAAGCGGGAAGGATTCATGTGGTGATTCACAGAAGTAAAAGGGTGACAGAATGGCTGCCACACACCACTGGATGTATATGTGGCTGTTGCCCAAGTTTCAGTCCTTCCTGTTTGAAACACCACACAGCTTGTCTCCAAATAGGGACCTGCCATGTTCGTGGTGACAAAACAGACAACTGCTGTGGACTTATAGTATGTATACACTGTAAATATTATGTACCTTAACCCATCTACGTCTAACACATCGATGCCTAACATCTACTTTTAACCCTTGAGAGTCCATGTGGTTGCCCACGTGTCTCCTCTGTCTGTCTGTATGTCTGTCTGTCTGTCTGTCTGTCTGTCTGTCTGTCTGTCTGTCTGTCTGTCTGTCTGTCTGTCTGTCTGCGGGTGAGACACTGCAGTGCCTTCCTTCACCCCCTCATTTCCTCCTCCAGCTACCTAGATGGATGGGGGTAACCATGGTAACTAGTGAAATAAGCATGCGTTAATACAAAAGCAGAGTCAAAGCCTGGAAATAACTGCAAGTTAAATCTTTAAATCTAAACTTAAGCCGTGGGAATTACATTTGCAGAGCGAGCAGGCTCTGGCCACCTCAAAATTGGCTGCATTGTTCGGCGAAGAGAAATCACAGCTGTTGTGTGGTGGGCTGACGCGCTTTTATTTCAGGACAAATACCGCCATCAGGGCAGACATTATCAGTAATTCAGCTCCATAGAAGCCCAGACAACTCTTGATAGCTCTAAATAATTAACACAGTGCTTGGGAGAATAAAGGCTTTTTTTGTCTTTTGGTTGGTGACTACAGTGGGGTGAAATTCTGTCTGACCATTGTCATCAAAATGTAGTCGTTTCAAACTGACACACTGCAAGAGAAAAGGCAACATGGTTATTAGAAGCTTTTGGTTCCTGTGTTGACATTATAACATAATGGCACTTGTTAGGTGCATGGCAATATGAGAGAACCATAAATAAAAAAACACAAACACACATACATACATAATAATGAAAATGGCTGTAATCCTTCAGTTCATTACGATAGTGTGTTCAGGTTAAAAAAACAAGAAGGAAAGTCCTAGGCAGGCGGCGCATTCTCCAAGGAATCCTAAGCAGGTGAACCATTTGCATAACAGCATTAGTATTAAATAGACATCCATGTAGAGGGATGGTGTGGCAGTCAGGCAATGGTGGGGCTCCTTCAGCCTGCCTCGGTGCTTAGTTCAGCGTGTGTAGGAGAGAGGGCAGGCACAGGATATGATTTCCCATCCAAATGAAGAATAATAGATGGCTCGCACCGTCACTTTGTCACCAACACACACAATATCAAGCAAGTGTGTGGTTTGTGCGTATATGAGTATGTGTGTGTGTGTACATGGGGGTGTAAGAGAGTTTGTGCATGCATGTCTGTGAGTGTATGTGTACGCATGTGTGTGTCTGTGAAAGAATGTTTGTGCATGTGTCGGAGTGTGTGTAAGAGAGACAGAGAGAGGAAAGGAGGGAGTGTGAGTGTGTGTGCATATGTGTGTGTGCGTGACAGAGAGAGAGAGAGAGAAAGAGAAAGAGAAAGAGAGAAGGAGTGTGTGTGTGTGTGTGTATATGTGTGAGAAAGATGTAAACGTGTATTAGATTGTGGGCATAAATCCAACAGTCCAGGCCACAAGAGAAAGCTCCATGTAAGCTCCATCTGGTGAAGGCTCCAGGCAAGCCTCTGCCACTGCCCCCGTGCTGAGGCGCAGGGCGGCCCTCACTCAGAGTTCTTGTAGTTGGTGAAGAGGTTGTAGAGAACCCTCAGGGTGGACTTCAGGTTCAGGTTAACAACATCTAGCACAGAAAAACAAGAGAAATGGTAGCAGTTTAAAACTGACACAAACACTTTGGCTAACACATGTTATTGTCCTCCTCACAGCAGGAAATAAAACAGGCCTCCAATTAAAAGGACACTAAATAAAATCAGTACATAGGGACTATTGTGCTTCTGCTATTTATGGGACAAAGGAACAAAGCAACACATTCACATTTCTGTCAGTCACATTGAAAATTTCAAGCACTTCATAAATGTCAGCGTTTCATAAATGAAGGACTATGGTTCCCCCTGCTGGGCATATGTGGCATGACATCCAGCACAGCTGTACCACACAAATCAGCACTGTAGCAAAAAATACAAATGGTAAATAGACTGCATCTTAAACTTTACAGTAATGCCTCAAACACGCACCTACTCACAAACACAACAAGTAGTACTCATTGGGAGGAGTTTGGGGTTCAAGTGTCTTGCTCAAGGACAGCTGGACCCAGTCAGGAGGAGTGTGAATCGAACCAGCAACCCTACAATTTCTGGCCTACTCATTTACCTCCTAAGTCAAGTGCAAGCGGGTGCAAAGCTGTTATACCTTCTGGCCGCGCTTTGGGTTTTTTCAGACCTCCATCCTGCATCAGCTCAAAGGCAAAGGCAACGTTGTGTACCTGAGGGAGACAGAGGTGAAGATGCATTCAGCCTACTGACTTGGAATGAGATGCGAGAAATCCTGTCTTTACAAGATCATGTTTGGACTTTCTCTTCATCCCACAGACACAGTAGCATGGAAGAGTATCACATTTGGGGTTTCATACCAGTGGTTTGAACCATGGGACCAAAAGTGTCCAGTAATTACATGCTAAAAGAGGCCCTACTTTCAATCATGAGCTATAATGCACATCACATTTCTCTGTGACAATCAGGAATTGTCAAGGTAACAGGTATTTAAAAACAGATACATGTCTATCCAAAGCAACTTCCAAAGGCATGCTAGAAAATTAACATGTGCTGACCAAGCGCCACCACACTAGAGATGTTTAGGATAGTTGATTAATAACCGGCTATTTTATTTTTCGTTCAAGTGTTTTTGGTAACTGTGTATTGACTGTATAAGTGCATGTTATCATTTCATTATACCTCCACATATCATGTTTTCTTAATTATAATTTGGTATTTATAGTGCTGTATGTCACTTTGGAAAAAAGAATCAGACAGACAGACAGACAGACAGACAGACAGACAGACAGACAGACAGACAGACAGACAGACAGACAGATTTCAAGGGAGAACTTTAACCATACCCATAACTGTGCACATATTAAATTATTCATGTTGAATCATGAAGAATTAGGTTAAAATACTCAAAACTGTATCAACATTATCACAACCCAAGACGGACTTCACAGGCTGAGTTTCCACTGTGATGCCAGACGGGCCTTGAAAAATTCTTCTTAAATTAAAAACATCTCCCAAACCGTTTTAAGCACATCTAAATGTAGCTTTTTTTTAACCCAGCACCCAGTATATTTCTTGCCATACTACATACTTGGTAAACACATACAGTATACCTTTACCACATCTTATGAGGGGGATATCACTTCTGTCACAAGATGTAATAAATAGCAGTATAATTAAAGATGAAATAGATAGCAATATCATAATTTTAAAGTGCTAAAGCAAACTGTTAAGCGCTAAAGCAGAGAAGTACGAGTACAAGTTAAAGAGAATTAAGTGTTACTGAGGTCAGAAGGTCAGATGCAGGAGAAAAGGTGCAATAAAAGAAAAACAAAAAAGAGTGTCATAGCAACGTTTTCACCCACCAGAGTCTTCATCAGGCAAATGCAATCTAAGCACCCTGGTGGGTCAAAACATTGCCACTGTGGTTTCATCAACCTTTTGGGAGCTCTACTGGTACAGTACAGTATGCGGACACTCTTTCCTCTTACAAGTACATTTCCTACCAGCCTACACACTAACGAATGCATATTCAGAAGATGGCATCTGCTCAAAAACATACTGTACACCATGAATAACTGGAAAAGAGCGAGTCAGCCCCCCCCCCCCCTCCCCCGATATTTCACACTTACTTTCTGCTCAAAGCTCTCTGGCGTCAGATAGAAGTTGTACAGTGGAACAAAGTAGTCCTCCAACAGCCCCATCAGTAGCACCAGATATACACCATCTGCAAACTAAACACGGGGGGTGGGAGGTGGGGGGTGGCGGTGGGGGTGGGGTGGTTACACCATTTAATTAGACACTAACACCAACAGTCTTTTCACAGCAGTCTAAATTATAAAGCTAACAATATGATAGGTAGAACACGTATTGTATTTCTTCAACTACTACTATTAAATTTCACTTAACAGTCAATTATATAATTAATTCCACTAATATTAAATTTTACCTCACAGTAGCCGATGTTTTAGCAAGATAATTACATCATTTGACATGTCTGCAATATATCAGCACCTTTCTGGTGTAAATGGGTATAATAATACAGGACACAATATTCTATTCAGAGGCTTTAAAATAATTCCTTCACAGGAGTTCTGTTATGTGCTCTCACAGAGCTACTGAATACGATTGGTAAGTAGAAAACACTAACATTTGTGTCGGTGACATGACGTGTTATGTGACATTTCTGACAGAGACAACTGAAGTGTGCATTTTTACAAAAGTAAAACAAGGAGGGGTGTGTGTGTGTTTGTCATGCAGTGAGTTCGCTGTCACAAAATATTACCTGTGACTCGAGCTCTGTCACCTCCAGATTTAGTTTGTTAAGGTGCTTATTTACGAAGGTGATGAGAGACTGCAGAGGATAATGAAACACATATTAGGGGTCAAATTTACACAAATTGGGATCATTTTCTTGTATATGTGCATGTCATTTAAGGGGATTTCACTGAGTTCTATTAAAGTAAACTGAAACATATTTAACTATCAAGTCATGAATTTTACCGTTTTCACAACATTGAGCTTGTCAGGGGCATGATCCAACAACGTGTCGAAAGCGTCCCTCTCTAAAAATGACAAAAAAAAACTTGTCAGTATCACTCAGACTTTGCTTCATAAAAGTATAATCAGGGTGAAATTGGATAAGATTCTCAGTGTCATCCTAACAGATGACTGTAGACATAACTTTAATTATCTGTAATAACAGTAACTAAGAACTGTGAATTAAAATGTATGACTTACCAAATCGGCCCATCATCATCCTAAAGCATACAGTGGAAAAAGAAAGTAAATGTGTCAAACTAGTGTCAAAAACAAACAAATCTTTACTCTTACTGTATAATGTTTTATTGCCTGATGGAGTCAGTACAGAGCGCTATTCCCCACCACTAGGTGGCACTGCAGTAAATGGAATGACTGACACAGTAGATTGCATAGAGAGGACATCTTACTCTGTTGTTGTTGTGAGCTCTTTGGTAACATGGGAAGTATGTAGTAAGCCTTCTTTTTTCTGTAAAAAAAGTGTGAAACATGGTCAAACTACATAAATAAGCCATATGCAGCTATTGCTACCACCACAATGCTATGAAAGAACACAAGACAGAACACAGAACACAGAATAAGATAGACAGCATTTTGAATCAGCTGCAGGTAGGACTGAAGACTGATAATCTGGTATCCCTTACCTTGACCACCACCACCTGGACTGAGACGTGCTCTGGGAGTCTGATGGGAGCCTGGAAGTGCATGGCCAGTGCCACCAACAGAAACACTATGGCAACCAGGTTCTTGGAGTGGATCGCTGTGAAGACACATGCAGGGTTATGTCATAGAGTAAGCAGGTGTGGATGATCAAGAGATGTCAGGCATTTGGTACCGTCATAATAAACAACTCGACCAGATGTTTCTGTGTTTCATGCATATAACATTTCTGAAGGGGTTTGGCATGGAAGAGCAAATGTTCTTTTCTGTAAAATATGACATATAGTTTATGTAGGACTTCTGACATGAAGGAGGCAATGGGCTTTTCTCTGTATCCTCCTAATGAATGCATGTCTATCTGTGTGTGTGTGTGTGTGTGTGTGTGTGTGTGTGTGTGTGTGTGTGTGTGTGTGTGTGTGTGTGTGTGTGTGTGTTTGTGTGGGTGCATGCACATGCGTGTTTGCATCTGTGAATGAGTGTGTGTGTGTGCATCTGTGAATGAATGAGTGTGTGTGTGTGTGTACATCTGTGAATGAGAGTGTGTGTGTGTGCATCTGTGAATGAGAGAGAGTGTGGGTGTGTGTGCATCTGTGAATGAGAGTGTGTGTGTGTGTGTGTGTGTGTGTGGGCGATGCATGTGTGGAGGTGTGTGTAATTATTCCTCGACTCACAGTCCACACCCCACTCGATGGCCCAGCCTTCGGGGCGTAGCACGTCATTGACGGCCTCCAGCACCGTCTGCAGCTTCTGCTTCTGGCCGATCTCCGACTGTGTCACCTCGGCCACGTTCAGCTTACGCTCACACAGCTTCTCTGCAGGCGCAGGAACTCACAGTTAAGGTGCCACCCTTACAGACACACGTGCCACCATGTCTCCCTCATTTGCTCCCTCACATATGATCCTATACATGCACGCACGCAAACATGCACACACGCACGCATATGCGCTCGCGTGCACACACACACTCATAAAAAGATGCACACACAACCGCATGCATATACAGACATATCCACAGACCCACACACACTCATTCACAGATGCACGTACACATATGTGCACACACCCCTCTCTCTCTCTCTTTCTCTCTCCCTCTCTCTCTCTCTCACACACACATACACACACACACACACACACACACAGGGGACACTCAGACAGATACACAAACACCCTCTGACAGACACACACACTTACAAGTATACATACACAAACACTCTCTCACTTTCTCCCATGTACGTACACATAAACGTACGTACATACACACACACACACAAATACACATACACGTACGCAAGCATACTCACACACACAAATGCATACCTCATCAGTTTTCTTTGTATATCAATAGCAGGCCTGCTACTATGCCAAGAAAGCTTTCTA
Organism: Coilia nasus; assembly: GCA_027475355.1. Classification (NCBI taxonomy): domain Eukaryota; kingdom Metazoa; phylum Chordata; class Actinopteri; order Clupeiformes; family Engraulidae; genus Coilia; species Coilia nasus. The sequence goes on from CM050208.1 coordinate 10,729,029, forward strand.
CAGTAACAGAAGCTGGAGCCAGTCCATATGGGAACTTACCAAATAACTTCTGAAGCACCTGCCCATCATAGAGGTCCTCCTCCAGGTCCTTCACAATGATCCGCTCCTCCACTAACTCATTATTGATCCAGTCAATGAGAACCTGTGGTGAACCACAGCACGAACTTAGCTCACACAGCGCTGATCACAGTTTCTGAAGTTTGCTTCAATTGAGCAGAACAATTAGAAAAGGTCCATTTACACCAAGAAGTATAAAAATGACAACAACTATAACAATATTAGCATTCATACTGAAGAATGATATTTTATAATGACACGAGTCTCAGAGTGTAAACAACTAAAAGAATGTGATATTCTCTAAAATTTTAATAAAATACTGATTTGCTGGCAATGTTCTGTATTTCTTAAAAAGGACTTTTACCTAATATAGTTATAGTTATCACAATTTTTGGTGTGAAACACACTATAACACAGGGAGGCGCTACCTGTTTGTTTCATACATACACATGTAAACAGTTGACACGAGAAGTGTGGTACGCATAAGGTGTAGCTTACTTTTTGAAGGTCTATAAATTTTGGATCATCTCTTGAGGTGGGATCCAGTATGCTTCTCTCAGCATTCTCCTCTGTAAGGGCACAAAACAGATAAGAGCACTTGTGAGTTAAACAGAGTGAAATATACTTTCGCTACATTTGCAGAGGTCTTGAGAAAGTATTCCGTATATAAGTTAAGTACATTAGGAGTGGGTAACCTGGCTGTAGTAGTAGCTATTTGCTACAACAGCTAATTCTAAATGGCACCAACTGTTAGTAAAGTGAACTGGTCAAATCACCTGTTTTAAGTGCACAGGTTGAGCCAATAGAATAGATGATATCACTTTTACTCTATGATCACAATGCAATGCTATAGAGTTCAAGTCAAGAGGTGGGTGATATATCTTTAAAGAATAAAAGGCCAAACCACATCTTTGTTTTAACCATTCCCCAAACCAGCTAATTATACCCAACTCCTTGGCCATGTACACTCTAAAAAATAATGGAACCAGTACCGGTTCTTCAGAGCAGTAGGCCATAGAGTTTTTTCAGTGCTTTAAAGAACCATTTGATGCCAATATGACATAGCATAGCGCATTATGATTTGAGGCTCTGAAGAACCATTTCTAATATGAAGAACTTTTCACGTAATGCTTCAACACAGAGTTTTCACTCTCCATGGAACCATCCAGAGATTTACAGAACCATTTAAGCACCTTTATTTTTTGGAGTGTAGATGAAATCACCCATGTCATGTACACAGGTAGGGGTGATGCATAGCAGGAACTTAACCCTCTGAGGCTGAGGTGTTAAACCCCTGGTTTAGGACACATGCTGCATTCATCATTTATTTCATGCTCCTAATTGAAATCATAGGGGTCATACTGTAAGTTTCCCAGCATGCTCTGAGACTCACTCATCACAGGGTGACTCAGGCCTGAGAAGGAGGTATAGGCCGGAGGCTGACCACACAGTCACACCCAGAGACTGCATATAGTCACTGCTCACACCCTACAACTCTCACTTCCTGTGCCATGTATCACCGGCTCAGACACTTCTCCATATCATTCATCACAAATTCTTTAAAATCACAACTTTTGGGGAAGAGCTGGAAAGTGTTTTCAAACAAGCTCTACACATTTAACAGAGCTTTTGTGACTTACAAAACACTATGATGACTTAGTTTAGCAGATCAAAAAGAATAAAAAAGGATAAGGAATTACGTTTCAACTCTGCAGTGAAATGTAAACAATTTGTCTATGGAATTTTCTTAGCTCTCATCACTGGCCATACAGCTGGTCCATCTAAGGGTGCTACTGCGGGAGAGGAGAGCAGCTCTTAGCTGATTGATTTACAGACAGGGGAGCGTTACCTAGCAACGTGTCCTCCGGGAGCAGCTCAGCGCAGGAGGGCTGCATAGAGGCGATGATGGCATTCTTCCCCTCCTCCTGCAGGTCACTCACTGTTCAAACACACACACAGTTACAGACACACACACACACACACGCACACATGCATGCACACACACACGCACACACACGCACACACACACACACACAGTCACAGGCACACAGGCACACATGCACACACACATGCACACACACACACAGTCACAGACACACAAACACACAAACAACAACAACAACAACATTTTAGTGCTTTGTGATGGTCAAAAAAAGAGAAGAGTGAACAAATCAGACATAAAATCTCTAGGTTGCAAACTGGACCATATTTTTCTTGGGGTCACATAAAAGCAAGCATATATGTTGTGAAATGCAAAATCTTTAAATAATGTCACAACCAGTGACACAAGTTATCCTTTCTACCCATCGATTCTTTCTATGTATTTGCTGCCTGGTGCTGTGAATGTGTGCAAACACTGCTGTGGTTGCATAGCAACTGATAGTGTCACATCTTGCTTTTCCAGGACATCTTGAGCAACTTTTTCACACTATGAGTCATGACGTGTCACACAGAAAATAGCATGTTTTTTCTATCTGACTCTCTGTGGGTCTGATTGAGGACTGATGCATAACCATAGTCTGTTGGCCCTTCAGATGGACATTCATCGTCCCATCTCTCTCTCTCTCTCTCTCTCTCTCTCTCTCTCTCTCTCTCTCCCCCAGGTCCTGATGAAGCACTTCTGCAGTTTTGTGCTAAATGGACTCATTTCTGCTCTGTTCACATCTCCACCCCTCAAGGGGCATCATCATTATGATCCATCCAGAATAGCAGAGCTAGGAGCTAATCTATTTAGCCCCCTGTGCTTTCAGTAGTCATCAGAGCTGCATTGAATTACAACTCACCCAATGACCCCCAGGAGGACAGGAGGGGGGGGGGGTAGGGTAGGGTGGGGTGGGGTGGGGTGCAGTGATGGTGGTGTGTGGCTGTGTGTGTTGGGGGCAGGGGTTCATGGGTACGGTGACGCTAAACGCCATGGATTCTGTGATGAGATGATGGAAAAATATGCAACAGCACCACACCCAGATAAAGCCCTCACTTGATGACATCAGAGCCCACTTCCTGTTGCAGATCAATCAAACACAATCTTACTGGCTGGATTTCCGCCCACTAAAATCTTGGTTTTCAGAGATCCTCGGCCACTTGGACACAAAGCTGTTGTATAAAGTCACTCTGCATGATATACTCCTGCAAAATTCTCCACTTTTAACTCCTACAATGCTCACTTATTTAAAAGCAATATTTTTAATTAGCTTACTACCAGAAATATCACGCCAAGAACATCACTCCTGAAGAAAAAAAAACAAATCTACAAACTCTCCACATGACTCTCCACCAGACATTCAGTGCTCAGGGCGTTACTTTTGAAACAAGACAAATACAAAGTCTCCAATTCAGATAGTCAGTGCCCAGAGCATCACTTCTGTAGTGAAGATCTGCTTTAATGTTGTTGTAAATAAGAAAAAAACAAGTTATCCTCTTTTTATTCCAGATGTTCACATAAATCAGTGATAGTCATCAATTTCCTGGACCTACACATCTAAAACTACCATTTCCTCCATAATTACTGTGCTTTAATGTGGCCAGCAACTGCTACAGTACTTCCGGTTGCAGAGGTGCATGGATTACACAGGGCAAAGTCTCCAATATTACAGTATCTTAAGTTTTAGAAAGGTATACTGACCAAGTTTGAGGTAGCTGATAATCACTGCTACTTGGACAACATTAGGTTGTTAAACATCAATCTACGAGGCAGCCATGCCAGCGTAGTATTCTATTTACAGTGAGCGGCGCCACAAATCTATAGCATGCTCTAGTAAACCTCTGGAGACCTCCTGCACCACACACCAGACTTTGCTGGAGAAAACACACACCCACCCACACACACACCCACACCCACACACACACACACACACACACGCAGCTCACACACACACACACGCAGCTCACACACACACACACACACCTCACACACACACACACACACACACACCTCACACACACCTCACACACACACACACACACAGTCTCAAACTGCCACTCTACCTTGCTTCTTTCGCTTCGTCCCACAAAGAAAGCCCGCCATGTCCCCAAAAAAAGCGTTCCCTGCGTCTGCAGAGGGACGGACGGACTGAGTGAGCGAGGTGTGTGGGCGCGCGTGGATGTGCAGTCAGCCTGGGGCAGCCTGGGGTGGGGTGGGGAGGAGTGGAGTGGGGGGATACCGTCCGGCAGTAACGGGGCAAGGCACTGGCGAAAGCGTCATCACGTGTTATTTCTGTCCCTTTCACAACCCCCACCCACCGTGCTCCTGTTACAGTGGGGAAGTGAGCTGGTGGCGGTGGTTGAAGAGGTGGAGGTGTATCAGGGAGGGAAGCTACTGGACTGCGTAAGGGACAGAGGACACCTGCAGCAGCCCAGCGGATGCCCAACGACCCCCACGAGCACCAGAGTGAAGAAGAACCTGCCTACAGGTAGTCTTCTTTTCACATATCTGGACGCTAACCCACCAATAACCAGTCTTGTGTTAGGCAAGCTGTGGTAGGGCTGTGACTGTTGTGCTAGATGTGTGAGATGACCTGCGTGATGTGAAATGATTGCATGTAAACAACTCGGTGAAAAGGGAAAGGGAACAAAAAGCTTTGTGGCTTCTCACTTCTGTGTGACAGAGAATGGGGAAACGCTGACTGTTGTAGTTCAATTACAGTTTAGATGGAGATGAAGAATGAGAGATGTTGGTGTTTTGATTCAAACTGACTAAAATGCAAACTGTGTCATTTCTTTCAAAAATTAAATAATCTAAGACCTTAGGTACACAGCGTACAATTTTTAAATATGTTTTGCTGCAGTACGGCTTATCAATCCAGTTTAATAAGTGAGCTTCAGTCTCACGGTGGACATTCTGTCTCACCACACTGTAATCATAATAATGAAAAACCATTTTCATGTTCAAGTCCATTAGCAGAGCTGAGTGACTTATTGACTGCAGCGCCTCTCAAGACACACATAAAGTGGCACCAACTAACTCTTTTAGGAGTGTGCATGCCCATACATGCTCAAATACACATACATGCACACACACTTAACACATGAAAGCACACTCACATACAAAAAAAATGCAAATCCAGCAGGACACTCACACATGCGTGCAGATGCACACATATAGGCATTTGTGCATACACAGACGCACACACACACATACACACACACATACACCCACCCACCCCATGGTCCCAGACTTAAGAGTGTAATGGGGCTGTTTCCCTTTTCCCCAGAGGTCATGTTTTACTGTGGCACAGATATAAATACCCTCTCTGAGTCCTGCTGAAGCACCGTGCGTAACCTTAAATTTAGCGCGGCCTATTTCAGACAGCGCCAGATAGCTGGAGGTGACTAACCGACACACAACACTTGCAGACACACACGTCAGGAATAAACAGCTAAACTCAGCCTGGCACACAGGTCAGATGTGAGACTCCCATACGCTATTTAGTGCATTTCCTGTAAGCTATCTGTGTCTTTTACCATAGTCTGAATCAACTGGTTTATAGTTAGAGGATTATTCTACAAAACAGTGTAATACTTTAACCATCTTCTGACTTATGAAGATGATTAATTAACTCGAAAATGACGCCTGGTGTGCCTTTAAGTAACAAATTAGAATTCATTTGTAATTAGTCAGAATTAACTTGTTCATACATTTTGTCTTATAACTATTACCTAACTGGTATTTTATTAATATGTAATATCCAAATAGAGAATCTGATCTGAGGTATTGTCCAAATATTCCAAAAAACTAACATATTCTATATTGTATATAAAGAATATTCTAAAGCAGCATTTCATTTTCTGTTCAGCCTCTTTCTGTCTATATAATTCTATTAAATTGGGTTTTTCCAGTTAGAAGCACTTGGGCAATGTTAATAGCAGACAGGATGCAGTGTGACACTATGAGCAATATTGTGCATTCTAGCTTTATGCAGGTAACGCTGACTTATAAATAAACCATTTAGTGACACCAAATATTAGACCAAAGTCAGCTCACCGTCCCCCTTCTTAGGAACCTCACAGTTTGATGTTTTTTCCCTATAAGAACATCTCGTCTATAACACAGTAATTGTCTCTGCGCCATAAGTATGTGAAATGTCAACATGGACACTAGCTTTGTACTGTTACTGTAGACGCTTCACTTTAAACACATACACTGTATAACTTGTGTGTGATTCTGCTCTAGGCTCTGAACACCAAGTCATGCCTTACTTCTCTTGTCACTCTTGGCAACAGGTGGTCCTAAGAAAACACATCAGTATCCCAGTGAAACAGAGAAGTATGAGATTTGCCTTTGCAGCTTTCATTATGTGTAAGTAAAGAAGTTGGTGTTCAACAACTTTTTGTTCTCCATATTTCCAAGCAGTAAACCGATCACTTCATTACTGATAATTCTGTATGTTAGAGCAAAGCAAAAATATGCTACAAATGTATAAACATTACAATTTGTAACAAGTTGCTACTATTTCATTCATATACAGTATAATAAAATTATATACCGCATGCGATAAGCAATTATTTGGTTTTATATGCACATTAGGCTGACTTTAAGGAACAGTTACTAGAAAAAAATGCATACTGCATTTCAAAACAGATGAAAACTTACTTTTGTATATGGTATATGAAGCTGTATGAAAAAACTCGGTGCAGTTAGGTTGACTGCAAACTCATATCGAGATGCTTCATGGATTATGTTTGACCAAGGCAATGACTTGCACTTCAATTCTGCTTATCACATTAGTGCATAGTACTGCGCAACGCCTTTGTATCCTGTCAGTCGCACACAGACATGGGCTACTTCCTTTAGGCCATCAGTGAGATCAGTGAGACTACTTTCTGTTGTTGCCACATATCAGGACTTCGGACACCATGCCATTTATTCGGTTAGAAAAAAAAAATTTTGGGTGGTCACCTTTGACTAAATAGGGAGGCCATGTGTAAACCTGTTATTCTGTTAACATCTTATCTTATCATCTTATTTTATGATATAATGATATAAGTAAAACTGTCAGCCTATTCTCTCAAACTGACAAACATGTCTTTCAAATAAACGCTTACTTCACCGTGTGGAAGAAGGATCCTCAGAACAAATAAAGACACAGGAGTTGACAATTAGAATTTACTGGGATTCCTCAACAATTAGCACTTCCATCAGTCCCTATAACCCCTCCCACAGAATTCCTTATATGGGGTATAATAAACAAACGAGTAGAGGAACACACGCACATAATCGTGCAGCTGTTCACACAGTGGCCAGTGAGAAGGGGATGTCTGAGATTTTAAAATAGCAGCGTAAGAAAGACCAGCATGAATTAGGTAGCTCATCAAAAGATCGGGCGAGTGGGCTATTGTACAGTAACTGGGGACATTTGGACATAAAGCACATCAACAACAAAGGGCATAGTACTCCTCTTAGACTTTATCTAAATAAGCTTGCATTCCAGACACGGGGTAACCTTTCCATTTTTGCTTATTATATCACGTGGAATTCAGTCTGGCTTTCCTCATCAACAGACGCTCAGCACTGCCTTAAAGTATGGTAGGACTTAAATAACGGCCATATGTCTAAAGCCACCTTAATAAAACTAAATGACACTTGCATAAGTCAAAAAATACAGAAAACAACAAAGAAAAGAATAGAAAGAATGCCAACGAAGACACTTAAACACTTGTTGTTTCTTGTGGCGATATCCGTCGGAAAATATTTTTCTTCTATCCAAACTCTAATTTTGTGATCCGAATTGGACTTTAACTGCAAAGAATACAGGCTACGTATAGGACATTTGGTGATGATAGCCCCATGACTGGACGCACCCAAAGGACTCATCAAATGAAATTGAAAGATGGCAGTCTCGTGGCTTGAATGATCGATCCAGTAAATAGACAACATTACCTTCTTTAGATTTCTTCTTTCTGGCTAGCGTGCCTCCCAGCTTCCCCAGGAATGATTCGTCCTTCTTCATCTTCGCTGTCTGCATCGCGGATCTGGTCGTTGTGGAGTTGTGGAGAATCAGTGGCGGTGATTAAAGCCAAGTGCTGGCTAGATGGGGTAATAAGAAGAGGCAGGGGTTTACTTATTATTTGTTTGAACACCTGGACACCCGGGACAGGAAAAGGACGGGGCAGGCGACGGACACTAACAACAGCGGTAGCGCAAACAATGGACCAAATTAGAATCAATGGGGCCGTGAGTCATTTAGCATAGGAGGGTGGCGAATCCCTACCCCACAGCGCCCGTCTATGGTGGGATGTCTGCCTCTGACAAAAGCAATGGCCCAGGAACAGATAACAACACCCATGTAGCATTCAGACGCAGGCGTGAGTACAGTTATTCTTTCCCAATGACAACCATTTTTCATTAGGGATTGTAAATTGCAGTAAAAAAAATCTTGCGCTCTGTTGCCTAATGAAATTGGAGTTTCTCCAAACAATGACAAAATTATCACAATAGATGACACATACCATATTTGAAGACTACTGCACGTGTACTCTGTTTAGTGTTAGTAAGCAGCTGTATTTCATTTCGGTTATAACAATTACAATACATATTTGAAATTGAAATATCCTTACCAATTCCAGTCCTTTAAGGTGACAACTTCATAACATGCCTGCTGTAAAATGTGTCTGTCTAATGCAATACTGACAGAAGTATTTCACAACTATTACAAAGGAAAAATGGGTGGTGTTTTTGAAAGTCACTCCTTTGTGATGAAACAGAAAAAAGATGCATCATTGCAACGAGACAAGACAAACACAACAGTTGTATCAAATTCCTCTTTAATGTAAAAGTGAAGTATTCAGAGTGTTGTTTTACAGTATTCAAGTGCATAAAAAATAACACAATGGCCACTGCATTTGTTTTAATCCTGAGCCTTCTTGGTGGGAGCTGTTGAAAAGAAGAGACACATACACAAACCTCTATCAGTTGTGATGGTTACAATGAAATGTGAACTAACCATGTGGAAAGTGGGACAGTGGCTGTACCAGAGATGTGAAGAATTCCCCACTTCATCTTCAGCCTCGTCCGCTCTCTCTCAACAGCCTGGACATCCTCAGGAGAGAGGGCCCCCAGGGGTCCCAGGTTAGGGGCTGGGGCCCCCATCAGGGAGGCTGCAGTGGCCCTCAGAGGGCCCTCCTCAGAGTCCTACCAGAGATCAAAACACAGGGATGTAAGACAAGCCTGTTTCAAAAATTCAAGACACAGGAAATGCAGCCAAATGCAGTTAACTGACAAAAATGTTGTAACCTCACAACAAGTATTGATATTATTTGCTGTGGTGATTCTGAAGAGGTGATATTTTATTAAATTGAATCATATAACACAAATAAAACTTACTGTATTTGATAACTAAAGTAGACCACTACACGCAGAGACAAAAACAAAAACTCTCTCTCTCTCTCTCTTTCTCTGTCACTCACTCACACACACACACACACACACACACACACACACACACACACACACACACACACACACACACACACACACACACAGAGCCTTCTAATCAGTAATTCACACTCCCCTCACCTCTGTGGGTCATTAATCACATTCTCTTTATACACCCCCTCAATAATCAAAATCCTCAGAATAAAAGACACGCATACACACGCACAAAAACTGACAATTTCTTACTGCATATACACCGTCACACACAGAGACATACACACTAATACAGTAACTCTGTCTCTGTCTCTGTCTCTCTCACGCACTCACACACACACACACACACACACCTGCAGCAGGGCCAGTGTGTGCCCCAGTGCGAGCCCCTGAAGCAGGCTGGTCAGCTGTGCCCATGCTGCCTCTTTAACTGCGCAGCCCTGAGCACAGACCTCCAGGACCAGCCCCGGGTTGTGCTGGTACGCCATAGGCAGCAGCAGGCCCAGCACAGCCTGCAGAAACCCAGCTACATCACCTGGACCCTGAGGAGCGAACAGTGCAAAGTTTTTATCATGACACAAACAACGTACACACATTCAAGACAAACTCTAACGGGTGCTCAATATACAAAAGTAAAAGTATAGTAAAAAAAAAAAAGAAGAAGAAAATCACACAGTGGAAGCTCAAACAATGTGTGGATATTTTGTTTCTTTTTTTTAATTTTGTATCAAGCACAGCTGCTGAGGACAGTGATACATCTTTGCACTCTCTGCATTTCATTTTCATTTTGTTGTGAATATTGTCATTGTGTAAGTTGAGATTCTGTATCTGTAATGTGTCAAAGCTCACATTTACAATTCCCCTATTTTAGAAACTGATATGCTGTGTCTGTAGTGTACAGCAATTCAAAAAGTGTAAAAGTTTTTAGAAAACAAGATACTTGTGCACCTTTGGGAGAGGAGATTTAAGCCTTCATAACTACAAACCTTATTCTAACATACTGTTGTTTGGGAGAACACTTACCACTTTAGCTTTATTGTTCTTATCTCACATTTTGTTCAACTGCTACTCCCAAACCTTTCCAAACTATAGCTATAAATCACTTCTCCTATCCTTTCCAACTTGTCTTCAGCTGTCCCTTTAATTCCTTCTGGCAACATTACTAAATCCCTGTCTAGTCATTCCTAAGTATTCTCCTCTTTTTGCCTGTAAATTGTGGCCAATTTACCCTAGCTTTCTGTTTTCAGACAACCACACAGACAAACTTGAAGCTACTTTTCCTCTGCCTGTATCCATAATGCCCTTTCCCCATCTTTATTCTCTGCTCTTTCAGCCCTACACAAAAGCTCTAAGTCCCTATCCTCTGTCAAGTCACTCAAACTGCTCTCATTGACCCGCCGGGTATCTCTCCTATGTTAGACGTAGCAAACTATAGTTGTGGCTTAGTTAAATGTACCACTGCTTATCTGGGGAGCTAGGCCATGAGAGCTCCAGTGGAGACTATTCCCTCCTGTCAGCTGTCTTTCCTGTGTGTCACATGGTCTTTTGCCAGATGCCCTGTTCAAAGCAGTCACTAACTATGCTAGACCAAAGTTTTGAGAAAACACAAGCAATTTGTGCACCTAGGAAAAGGAAGAGTACCTTTGGGGGAAGAGATTTAAGCCTTCCTAACCACAAACCTTATTCTGATATACTATTGTCTGGGAGAACACTTAGCACTTCAGCTTTATTTTTCCTATCTGACCTTTATACTGCTACTCCCAAACTATAGCTATAAATCACTTCTCCTATCCTTTCCAATGTGTCTTTAGCCGTCCCTTTAATTCCTTCTGGCAACATTACTAAATCCCTGTCTACTCACTCCCAAGCATTCTTGTCTTTTTGCGTGTGGCCAATTTACCCTAGCTTTCTGTTTCCATACTGTCTCCCTATTTGGTTGGCTAGGCTGGATTTCTCCTTCATTTCTTCTGACACCACCACTCTCTTCCGTGACTGGGTTTCTGATATCCTGCGAACTGTGGTTTTCTACCTGCAGCTGGATTTCAGTCGACTTATTCCGCAGACTTCTTAGAAAGTAAAGTGGTTTCCCTGTCCACCTTTTCCTACACACCCTTTCTTCCCCTGATGAATTTTAAGCCCAATCACTGTCTCACAGTACCAATCCAGCAATCTGCTTGCCTTTTTAAAATATAGGTTTTGTGATAAAGTTGTGATTTTCTGACTATTTTAGACCATTATTAAGAGCAGAGAGCCTCTCTGTGAACAAGAAAGTTCTTTTTCAGTGTTATCAAAACCAAAAAGTACAAGACACTTAGTGTGAAATGTCTCAGACACCACCTATACTAGAAACAGTTTCTCACCTGCTTTAGACACACTGGAACATGGTACTGCGATTTTTGGGCTACAGGCTCTTTACAGCAGATTTGTACCACCAGGATTCTCCTATGGTTTTAAAAACAACAAAGGCATAACAATAAACACAACTTTAATATTGGTAACCATTACAATCCTTGATGTTATTAAAATGCTGCTGAACTATTTATTGCATGTGTTTCATTAAGAATATTTATCAGTGATATGTAAAATGCTACTGAGTCAGTTTCCAAGCTGCAACAAAATGATTTGGGCTTTGACTTGTAAAACTCACCCATCATATGAATCCACAGGCAACTCACCATCTCCAACAAACACCACAAGGACCCTGTGCACAAGCAACAGAGGCTCAGTTTTTATCAAGCTGAAACTGACTAATGTTGTTTAATGTGTTACTAACTAAAGGGCCAAGCTGTAGTCATCCACATGATGCACCCTATCATAGTCACAGCACACAAACAGCCTGCATGGACAACAAAGACTCAAGTGAGGCAAATTAGCTTGTGCGTACCGGTCAACAGAGGTTAGTGCATGCTGAACAGCAACTCTCACAGCCAGGGATACATCTGGCACCACTGCCAAACCATTGCGGATCTAAAAGAAAAAGTCACTAGAAGCTTTAGCTTTCACGGGCAAGTCACACACTCAAGACACAATATTTTTTAATTACGTCCAAGCATGAGTTATGTGTACACGTCTACATATCATGCTGTATGGTTCACATCAAACACAACTGAAATAGCACTTGAAACACATATTTGTGACTTCATGAGGTTAGTGATCTTTCTTTAAGTTTTATGTAAAATAAATGCACAAAATGTAAAGATCTTTTGATCTCACAAAACATATGAACTACAAGGGATATTCAATGTGCACAGGGCTCATGATAAAATCATGAAGTCAAAGACAGAGTAAGCCATCTGTTAAAGGCCTCCACAACTACACTTCAAATCAATTTGACATAAACTGATTTGTTCACACTTTGGTATACTGTGATTTACAGACAAGGGATTGAACAGCTCACCTCTTTGTTGTTCATTTTGTCCAAAAGGGACACAATTTTTCCAAGGGCAGCAAACAACCTCTCATCCTTGACACCTTTTTCATTCAGTTCATCTCTGGAAATCATAAAAACAATCACATTAAAACTTTGAAATATACATTTAGGTCTTGGGTTGTAGCAAATGTAATATAATTTTAAGGTGTTGTGAGGTGTCCACGAGTATGAGTCCCTGAAAACGGTCACTAAATAAAATGCATTACATTTACCCACCTAAGTTTTTCTACTGCCAAAACAGACGCTTGGGTTGCCTCCTCCAAGTGCTGACAGCCCTCTGGCAGTGAGTCCTCCACGCCAGCAGGGAGCGCTACAGCAGTGCGCACAGGAGGAGCTGACCTTGGCAGAGGCTCAGGCCAGTTGACTTCCTCTTCTGACTGATTCTCTGCTTCTCCAGTCGGCTGCTGCTCCTGCTGCTGGGCTTTCTCACCATCACCTTTCTCTATCCTGCTGCGTTTAGTGCTGGGCTCTGAGACAGCCGCCACTGCTGCAGCAGGGGGGGGGGGCAAGGACAACAAATATCCATGCACTTCATTGTTCATTGATTCAGTGATTGAATCGGTAGTGTAGTGATTTAAGGAAAGATAGTGGGGTGAGCTATGCATATTCTTGGTATTTGTGATCATAATTAATCATTTTAATCTCATTGTTCATGTGCTTGTTTGCTTCGTTCAGTTTATTGCCATTTTAACAACTGTGGCTATTAATGGCCAGAACAGATTAAAATAAAAACATATAAATATTAAACAAGTTAAAAAAACATAAACTATAAAACAAAGAAATTAAATCCGTTTTTTAAGATCCATTGTTCATGTGTATAGTGGCAATAAAAGGCATTCTATTGTATGAAAAGGTGAACAACAGGTGATGTGAGAGGTGCATTTAGCCTTTGGGAAGCATACCAGAGTGTTTAAAGCAAGTCCAGTACTGTTGATGTGCAGATCTTACATTCTGAAGAGACTCCAGGGCACTTTAGGGAAAGAAGAGAAGAAGATTAGGGGGCTATTCTAAGTTCAGTGACGAACCCAAGAGTAAGGGGTGAACGGCAGAGTAAGGGGTGAACCTCTTTATTAGTCTTATTGCTTCATTCTTCTAGCAACGAAAAGCCATTGGGTTCCTCTACAAGAAGGCTTACCACTTTCTTTGAGTTAAAACTGGAAATGCATACTAAAAAATGAACAGAACAATAACTCTGTTCCTGTGTGATGAGCAACCAACCTCTCACATGGCGAGCTTACGCTGGTCAGCTGTGGAGCAGGATCTCCTAGAAGACTCTGGACGGTTTGGCACACTGACTGAGAAAGTGCAGTCAAGTTGTAGCCACCCTTACAAACAAACAAACAAACAAACAAACACAAAAGCAGTCACTAAATTGGAGTGGACTGATACACGGTTATCATAGAAAAGCTTTATTTTCAGTTGTCACGGCAGGAACTTACCTCAAGCACAGCACACAATTTTCCACCTGCCAATGGCATCAGTAGGTGTGTGAGATGAGCGAAGATCTCTGGAGTGGCACTCATGTGGCCCTGAGGATCAGAGACAAGACTCATTTATGAAAGAGTTATAAATGAGTCCATCAAGATTAAAATGATATAGTCTACCATATAAAGCATATGGAACACCACCACTTACCTCTGGATCTCCTATTGCAGAATCAAAACCTGCAGACACCAGAACTAGCTCAGGGTTGAACTAGTGAGGGGCAGAAAGATTCAAATAAAACAAAAAACAAAACAAAAAAAGAACTACAGTAAACACCATTACACAATTTAACCTGTGATTACAGTCGCTGCTGTGTTGTGAGTGCTTACATACACAGACATGAGGCCTACCTCATAAACTACTGGCAGCAGCACATGGAAGAAGACAGAGAGGTAGTCACTGTGGTTCATCCCCACCTGCACAATGGATTAGCCAATTCAGAGGAGAAAACACAGCACAAATCCCCAAAACTCCAATTAAAAATGTGTTTTTTGTCATTTTTCCATAAGTTAGTTGAGAAGGTTTTGTTTATAGTTTGGTATTTGCCGTGTTGTACATTGGGAAAAGGGTCTGCTAAAACTCTTAACTGTAACTGTAAAGATGTGGTGCTGTATAGAGCATGGGTGATCTGGTTTGTGTGTCAAGAGTCTTGCCTTATTCCATGGTACATTGATATTGAAACCCGCTCCTTTTCCCTTTCCCACACTGTCATAATCCGATTCGAGAAGATTGGGCCAAAAGCTCTGGTGCTCGTAACGATGCCAGGAGAAGTAGAGAACACTGAAAAATAGGCAGAAGGGCTCATGGGCAGAAGTACAGATGGACTGAATAAGGGTACCTCTACTTCATCAATCTGGCTTTGTAGGAAAGGTTGAGATGTGCACTGTGCCATCTTTAATCTCTAGTATGGAAGGAAATCAGACCTTGGGTCCTCCTCGAAACAGTACTGGACCCCTTGTCCATGATGCACGTCCCAGTCAACGATTAACACCCTTGAAGAAAGAAAAATAAAACCCATCATACTGACTCCATACACAGTACTTGTGAACAAACTTTTCCGCAATTGTCCCTTCCACAGCATTCCAACCTTTTAATGTTGTAGTGTTGTTTTGCATAAAGGGCAGCGATTGCAACATTGTTGAACACACAGAAGCCGTTGGCAGCACTCCTTTGGCTGTGATGACCAGGTGGTCTGAAGAAAAATGCACAAAAGAGACAAAAATAAATACATAAATAAAGTTGTTAGGTGCTCATTAATCTACATGAACACACTTTCTCCTTGTGCTCTTGTCCCATGAACTCACCTGACCAGTGCTAATCCATTCCTCACTTTTCCCGTCATCACATTGTCTACTAACTGCAGGGTGGCCCCTATGGCTAGTTTGGCACAGTGGAAGATGTTCTGTCACAACCAGAAAGCAGGTTTATGTTACCCTATGAAGCTTAGCCAAGACATTCTGTCTGTCTAGACTAAATATATCAGTGTGTCTCACCGGATGAAAATAGACATCTCCATACTGCTGGGTGAACGTCATAAGGTCCTCTAAAGTCATGTGGGGGGTCTGTTTGACGGCTTCTAGGTACTCCTCACTGTTCAAACAAAGCCATTAACACGCAAGTGTAATTTTACTGTTGCAATGGAGGTAAAGGTAGTGCTGCAGTCATAATTAGACTGAGTAACACTTGCCTGTGCACTAACAGGATCTCCTCATCTGTTGCTTGACGAACAGGGAGGGAGACACAGCGCTTTAACAGCCCTTTAGCAAGCAGCGCCTCGTGAATGGCGGTGAGACGCTCAGGTACCTCAATTTTGCAAGCAGGGCTAAACAAAATACCAGTAAACAAATGTATATGAATTTCGTGTGGACAAACAGAGCGGTTTATTTGCATTTTACATGCTCTTCATATGAAACTCACTCGACCCAAAGAAGTTTGTAGCGGGTCATTTCTTCATCATAGATTATAGCCGTCTTTGATGCCATAGCTGAAATCTTTTTTTCACACCAAAGTAGATCAAAGAGAAATGTCTGTTTAAAAACGGTCAATAGAAAAGTTTGAGAACACAGCCTACAGCAAAAATTTGAAGTGGTTGTTTCCAGTTAACCTAACCCCACTGCATTTAGGCCCTTTTTTGCATTTAAACCCAATAAATCAAACCCATTGGAATGGCACAAATCAGTAGAGTTCCAATGCCAATTATGAAGTTTAGATTACCAGACCCATAATCCTTAAATGTAACAAAATTAAAGCACGCTACTCATCAGATTGACCTGTTACACACAGCGGGCAGACATATTGTTTTGTCATGTGACTTTTAGAAAGACCTTGATTGGCTGTTTAACTCCGTGTCACTCGGGATAGTAGCTCAAAACACGGATTTTTACCATTCCCAATTACTTTACATTATGTACTTTAAAAAGAAAAAGTTATCTCAAAGGCCAGAGAGAACGATTTATATGTGGGCACACTCATTACAGCTGTATTCTAAAGTCAGCAATACACATGTCTCATGCACTTCTGACTGGCCAACTGGTAGTTTTTTTTACCATGCTCTAGCAGGTCAAAGACTAAGAGAATAATCCCCTTGTAGAGAAGTAACATATGTGAACAAAATGATACAAGAAAATTAGCATTTCCCCTCCATTCCACGTAAGAATTTCTTGTCTCTTCTTATAAGTATGCTTGACACCAGAACAATAACTCAAAGGGTATTTTATTGTATTTCCATGGGCAAGTATGTGTTCACCACTTTACAGTTCACATCTGTTTGTACAGCCATGCAACAGTACAGTTTAAAAAAAAGAAATTTTTTAAACCTCTTTAGAAAGTCAGTCAAAAATAATAACACTAATAATAATACAGGTTATACCAAAGCTCAAAATAGAGCTTGTCTATGTCTTCTACATAACACTTTCCTGATTTAATCCAGGAAAGCTACAATTACTATTTATAAAACCATCCCTTTATAAGGAAGCCAACAACCAAAGCACTGAGGAGTGCAATGAAAATAAAACTACTGCAGTCTATTCCTGTGGCATGATACGGCCACGTAGACTCAGTTCAGCCACGTAGTGTTGAGCTGTGTCTGGTTCTTGATGCTGGTGTCCATCTTCAGCACCTCTCGGATGGCCATGGTGGCGTAGGTGGAAGGAGGGAGAGAGAACTCCATCCTCAAGGCCCTGTATTTCCCCTCTGTGGAAAAAAGCAAGAGTTTGGTTAGTTATCCACTCAGATTTTCCAACCTCTGGCGTTTAAAGCTACTGTACCTGCTACCAACTGACCTGTGAGGTAGACTGGGGCTGGTTTGCCCTCTAGTTTGTCAACGTCGGTATGAACCAGTGGGACTCGTGCATCATCGTAGTTAATCACCTCCCTAAAAAAAAGTAAAATTGCATCATTGCATCATTAATATTACGTGCATCATTAATATTAAGCATAGCCATATTATTATTTTTCCCACTTGTGTTTAATAAACATAGGCTACGTTCTGATCACAAGGGTCCCTACGTTGTATTCCCTGCTCCCTATTCACTTCACAGGGTATAAAATCCAAGCCAACTTCACAGAGAACTGGTCCGCTAAATCTGTTTTTTGGGATGCCCTGCTAGTCACGTTACCATGGAGACATTCAGATTTGCGAGACTGTGTTTAACAGCCACACAAAAAAGTTTAAAACAGAAAGTATTGAGGGAACCTAAGATCTTTGGTTTAACACTTAAAAAATATGAATTCTTGAAAATACATATTCCCAGCTCTCTCACGTAAATGTTCCCATTGCCTACAAACAGCATTTGCTGCTCAAAGTGTTTTCATCTTTTTTTTTTATTATTATAGCCGCTGTGTATACATTCTCTTGGAAGAACATCAACTGTCACGTTATGAAATATTGATCAATAAAGACTATAGTAAGCTAAATAAGTAAAAACTTGGATTGCAAAAGTGGCAACATCAGAGGGCTTGAGTCCACAAATCAGTCCAAGTGTCCAGCGAAGTGATGTATCCATGACCCCTACCTCCCTACACCCTGTGCAGTTTTTGTTTCCTGGTGATTGGAATATTATTTAATATGGCTGAACACCCTGTGAAGTCCACTTCAAAGTGAACTAATGGCCATTCAGAATGTACCCATATAATTAAACTTGAGAAGAAGATTTGATAATATGGCCTCCTTGGTTAAATAACAGAGGACAGTGCAGGTATTTAAGACCCACGTGGAAACGAGTGGGAAGAAAAAGAAGTATCAAAGTCAAAGCACAGTCATATGCACCATTATTACTGACCAGCTGACATCCCGTGGGCGAATGAGAATAAGTCGGTAGGCCCCTGCAAGTGAATAGTCTTTGATTTTGTGCCTCATGTTGTCGATGTCCAAGTTGTCTGCAGTCAACATCTCTCTGTAGCCCTTCCCAACTGTTACAGAGTAAAAACACAAGTTCATTAGAAGCCTATTGGAACAGCAAACAACACAACCAAGAACATGTAAGGAAAGCACAGACTAACCATGGTGTGTTGGGTAAATTACATCAAAGCCGGGTAGGGGCATCACGACATCATGAATGGAGTGCTTCTCTGCTTCCTCGGCAGTAAGAACATGAGCGGTACCTGGTGGACAGAGAACAGAATGGCACCATATTATTATTATTGTTGTTGTTGTTGTTATTATTATTATTGCTATTATTGTTATGTAAAACCATAGATAAATGTATAGGCCATTAAATAATGGAACATAATAATGACATTGTAATTATCATAATGCAAATATGTATTATGTATGTAAGTAGTAAGTAGAGCAATTACTACTACTACTATTATTAACATTTTTATGATTAAAGATTCCTTATGATTACAGATTCTTTGATTACTGTCCTTCAACCCTTTCCTATTATTTTCCTCATCTTTTTGCAAAATCTATGGAAAGTGGAAATACACATTTTAGTAAAAGTTGTTAAATGTTTCTAACTATGTATGTGACAAACGCAAGACCTTGCCTGAACACTGTTAAAGCAACACTAAGTAGTTTTCATCTTCGATCAGCCTACAGGTTGGAAGCGTAATTGTCTCTCATTCGAAATACATGAGAGACGGCCCGCTCCTCCAAACCTACTTACTGAGGTTACAGCCCATGGAGGGTGACAAATAAAATTCAGAACTGCCTTTTACCCATTTACAAGTTGATGAACCACTGAAACGATTTTGGAGACATTCATTTTAGGTTGTTAAAAACAACCTGTGGAGCCCTCATGTGCATTGATGCACGCACTTACCCCCTTTCAGCACCAGGTCCCCCTCCACAGCCTTGAAGCCGAAGGCCTCCACTCTCCTGCTCACCATGGAGTTCCACACGAAGCTCTGGTAGCTGTGGATGTACATCAGCCGGTTGTTACGAGGAATCTGTGACATAAAAAAACAGAATTAAACAAAATATTTGTGTTTGGTGTATGATATCTGCAACAGTATACTGTGATGTCAAGATATCATTGGACAATTATACATAACTAATGTATTTAAGAATGTAACAATAGCAGTTAATATCCTGTGTCTTGTCCAGTGATGCCTTTCTCTCTCTTAAAGGTGTACTTCCATCGTGTTCTCATTCATTTTGCGGAGTTCTCTAGTATTAATAATTGCCCTGTGCGCTGGTGTTGATGCAAAAATGTTCTAGTGCTTCTGTTTCAGGCTGTTTTAGTTTGGTGGAGGGGGTGGGGCCGGGAGAACGACACGATTTCACCAGAGGCGTGACACGCTCCCTGCAGCTTCCTTTGCCCCACAGTCAACTTGATAGCAGAGTAAGGTAAAGGGGAAAAGTCAACTTGACGGCGCTAAAACTGCACACAGAATGTCTTCGGAGATACAGCCTTATGTGTTTGATCCTGAATCTGAAGAGGAAGGAGAGATGGCACAAGCACAGTCGCTTCCTGACAAAACAGTGCAAGTGCCCGGCTAAATGCAGTTCAGTCATTCAACTAGCCTGCTTATTATATGCGAGTCAGTCACAGGCTAACATCATTTAAAGCCCATTCGGTCAGTTTCTCTTATATGCATTTGCACACGTCTACGTCACGCTGCAGGCCCTTTTCACATTGGGTCGTTTTTCACGCCTATTGCCTTCTTTTGACTGATATAGAAAATGGGGGTTAAAAAAACATTTTGATATGCAGCATGCATATGCAACTCCTATCATATTTCAAAAGAGCAAGTACTAAACGGTTTCTCGTGGAAGTACACCTTTAAGAATGTCTGAGTAAATGTACTTATACATTTGTATTTGTGTGCGCAAAGACATGCATACAACTCACCATTCCGAAAGCGTGGATGATGTTCTTCATGCCGTACTTGGACAGCCCTCGTAGCAGCTGTCCCTCCACGCAGCGTTTGACAGGCAGCTTCTTGAGGGCAGCTTCAGGATCCTGAGACTTGGCCCACTCCTCACGACACCGCACCAGGTAACCCTTCTCCGCTGCCATGAGGACAAGAGAAAGCTCACACTGTCAGACGTTTGTAGAGAGCAAGCAGCCATGGCTACCGGGCACGTTACATTACATTACACTTAGCAGACGCTTTTATTCAAAGCGACTTACAAACAAACTACACAAGACGACATAAACAAACTACAGATATGCCAAGGAACACAGGCTACAGTGTTCTAATGTTACTAGGACAAAGATGGCATACCTCCTGGACGTGGCTTCAGAATGAGGTCCATGACTTCAGTCCAGTTGTTCTGGAGAATGGCTCTAGAAGTTGTAATAATGTCTGTCATTATGTTGCATTTACAAAAAAAAAAAAAAACACTGACACTAACACACAGGCACTGCACTGTGTCCACCAAACAGACTACAGTGAAGGAGCAACGGAATAAAGTACTACGAAAGTAGTGACCCTATGGCATTAAAAAGCTTTCCTTACTTGCCAATCTGGTACGTGGGCACGGCCGTGGTGCCAAAGCGTTGCATGCCGTAGTAGTTGATGAAGCCAGTGTCCCTGAGTGAGGTCATGGCTTGCTGGATCTGCTCCTCTGAACCATTTATGTTCCTGTGTACAAACCCAACACGGGAGAGAAAACTAATTCACAACACGACTAAAGGTAACATTTGCAGAGCGCATCTCAATGCCACTATTTCCAACCACAATTGCTATGTACAGACAGCAACTAACCTGAGGACTACAGTGAAGTGGTTGCCTCGAAGTTCTCCCAGCTTGAGAGGGTGCTTTTTGTAGGAAAAATTCCCAAGCTTTAAGTTCATGAGGCACTTGTTGAGGTGAAGTATTCTCTCTGCCGTGATCCTGCATGCAAATAAACATTTCATTTAACTCAAACAGAAAGGGCTAATGACTAAACTTCAACTATGCCTCTAAAAACAGCACAGAATTACACGCATTCTCATTGAAGAAGGGATGTAACACTTTGTGAAAAGGCATTATGAATATCGGTACTCTATGCAAAATCAGCTCTCTAATACCAGCTTGTATGAACTTACACATGTTAGGAGTCACACACCACTCACTTTAAGACTGCAATCTCCTGTACTGTGATGGCCCTCTTGTCTTTGGTGCCCATGTATGAGAAAACATTAGGCCTCAACCTGAAAATAACCAACAAGTTAGAGAGTTAGAGGGATTCACTTTTAGACAAAGTAGCACAAATTGTGAAAACCTTTTTGGTTGCATAGCAAGAGAGGCAGAATCATTTGAATTAAACTGTAATATTACATCTAAATGAACTACAATAACTAAAATGGACACATGCGTGCGTGAGTGAGTGAGTGCTTGTGTGTGACTGAGTAAATAATGATACACATGATATGATATTGTGTGTGCGTGTGTGTGTGTTGGAAGAAAATCATAACTTGGTGTCGGGAAACAGACCTGAGAAACTTGGAGAGCACATTAATGGCATCCATGGTGTCTTTATTCTCCTTGTAGAGCACAAAGTGGCAGAAGCTGCCTCTGTTCTTGGGCCACGAGTGTTTCCTAGGGGCTTTCATGAAAACAGATTAACATGAGATATCACTGAAGAAGAGAAGAGAGGAAAGACAAAAACTTAGAGTACCTACAGAGTATACAGGAAATGCTCTTATCTGCAGTAACTTACAAAATGCCACATTTAATCAACAAAGATACTCCCTATGATGCCATTCCCTGAGAGGGGCCGCAAAACCTTGACGACCCCGAACCACCACCATCCAGGGTCATATGTCACTACAGCCATTAGGCACTTTTTGCAGGCTACTAGTCAAAATCTAATTAGTTATGGTTTTCTGATGTCACTTCAGACTTATCCAACAGAGTCCACCAACTAAACTTTCATCAGAGCAATTGTAGTAAATAAACCAGGGACCACAAATATACAGACAGGCGATGCTAGACAGGAGATACCTGAACTACTCTAGACCTTCATCATCTTCAACAGTGTTTCATGTCTCAATGTTCCAAGGCAAGACTAGTCATCCCAGGAAATACAAATCTGGATCCATATCTCAAGAGAGCCCACCTCTTGTGGGTCACTGGTGCCCCTGCACCTGTCAGTCCTATCTGTGGCTTCTGTAGGCCCTCAAGCGCCCCCTGCTGGTGCTGAGTGGGAGAAACCGTCTTACCTGACGCGGATCGAACCACTGTCCACCCAGAGAGAAGGAGCAGGAGGAGGACAAAAGAACATTACTGAGCACCATCAATAGACACCACAAGCCTGGGGTGGTACGCATCGGCATGCAAGAGGGAAAATGGCGTTGGGGTTTGTGGGTCACTAACTTTTCTGTGCTGCAAGTCCTTGATGTTGCCATGACAAACATTGACAAAGTTGTGTGTCTATATGTGTGTCTATATGTCTGACCATAACTGAATGAAAGAAACATTGACTGTGCCACAAAAAACAACTGAAGTTGTAAAGAATTACAACACAGGTAAACCTCAATAAATAAAATATACATTCTGTTATTAAAGCACCCTGCATAATGCTGACATAATCGAACAACAAACTGAAATCAAATCACTAAACCCAATTACAACAATCAGCTGACATGCAATGCCAACATAGGATTTCCAAAAACACCATATTTGCTAAAGATTAATCCTGTAACCAAAGATATCTTTTAATGAGAATGTACTAATGCAGCGAATATTCTCAAGCATTTTACTCATTTTCCCAGCAAAATTAGGCATATACACAACTTGCAACGTTAACTTACTTTGCAACTTAGCACAATGGCTCCTAGAACACATCCTTCAGTAGCTTCTCAATGTGACTGGATACTCCTAAGTTATCTTATATTTTCTAATATTACAATTAGGATGATATATATAAACATATTATTCACATGAATACGAGAGAATAAGTAAAAGAGAAATGTGTACCGCAATGCAAGATAGAGGTTTTCCAGACACACAGAAAGGTTAAGATCCAAATAAGTGACCCCAGGGGTCAGAGGTTAACTAATGTTAAGTCAGTGGGGCCTATTCGTTCTTAAGGTGGCCAAACACATGCATGACTTAGGGGTCAGAGAACTAATGTTAAGTCAGTGGGGCCTATTCGTTCTTAAGGTGGCCCAAGACATGCATGACTTGTACTGCTCATGCACCTTTGCATGCTACTAATTTGGTGCATCAAAACGCTGGCATATAGCACTGGGTAGATGGTCACATGCAGTGACAGGAAATGAGGTCAGCTTGAACAGGAGAAAATAAAGGAACATGCAAGAAGAAAACATCACCACAAACGGTGATAAAGAACTGAGCAATGATGAACTTGTGTTGATGAAATGTTATATTTGAAACAACTATGAATGCAAATGCACTTTTGATTGCATTTTCAAACAATGAACGTGACTGTGGAGGATGAGAACGTCACAGGAAACAAATGACAATTCCCAGATACCTGCAAGGGCCTTCTTCCCTGCGGCGTGGTAGGCCACAATGTACTTCCGGCCCTCCCGCTCCTCAGTCTTGGTCTCGAGGCCGGGGAACAGGTTCTTTACCGCCCTGTGGACCTGAGTACGCCTCTCTTTGGTGTCCTCCGCTACCTGTGTATAAAAATAGTAGAGTTACTTTACTGAAATACAAATAAAACAAGCCACAGCAAGTTACCAGCACTGCCTGACCAGTCAAAATCTTAGCATAAAACCTTATGTCTATACATTTATTTTAATTTCAATAAAGTAGATATGCTGGCATTGCATGATACAATCGTTATTGTAACCACAGCAATCAGTCACAGGTTAATTGACAAATGGAGATGCTTTACAAATTGAGTTATTCATGTTATTTGTAGGTGGGCTCACAGTACCTCTATAGACACATTGCCCTCTTTATTCTTGAACAACTGGAGCTCCTCCAGCTGTTTCTTCTGTTCTTCAGTCAACACCTGAGCTTCAGGTAGCTGCTCCTCTGGTTCCTGATGGACACAACTCAGTATAATCATCAAGCAAGGCAACTGATCTCCTTTGCTTAATATGGGCAATTCATAATCGATTTGCTTTCAGGCATTATCTTACAATTATAAAGTGCACAGCGGGAGGTAACTACGTTTTAAACGCTTGTCGTCCCCCCCTCCCCCCAAAGTTCTTCTGTGCTACTAGTACAAAAACTCCTGGGAAGCCCTGTCCACGTTTATATTATTGTTAAAGAACCTTTGGCTCACCTCAGTTTCAACTGGGACTGACAAGTCATTAAGTTGAACAGTCTTGCCCTCTTTGTTGATCTCATGCACCACAAAGTCAGAGTACCTGTACATAAAACAGGGGACAGGCTTTGTTCATCCCTATCTGTACATATTTAACTTTCAGAAACAGACACTGAAAACAATATTCAATTGACAGACCGTTCTTTCAGAATCCCTGAGAAGCCCTTATGCTCGCTGACAAACTTCAGGATGCCCACATCGAGTTCTGTAAGCCCATGCTTCATCATGTCCGCAAAGGTCTCTCCATCCCCTTCGACCTCCTCCTCTTCTTCCGGCAATTCATCTTCACTGCCCTCGTCCTCACACTCCTCTCCTTCCCCCTTGGCAAGCCCTGTAGAAGACGCTCCATTTTCGTCTTTTAATTTTGGCCTCTTGGTGGCATGGCTAGGCTCTTCATCAGGGCAGGCCCTCTTCAGTGACGTGGGATCAGTGTCCTCCATTAAGGGTAAACTAAGCAGATGAGAAGGAGGAAAAAAATGGATTCTCCCTCAATTCGAAAATCTCTTGGTTACAAAGGTTATGAACATGTGATTGTTTGACTTACTGGTATGATTTGAGGTTTGTAATGTGTGGGCTACTGTGAAATATCTGGTTCCAGATGGCTGGATATGGTCTTTGAATGGCACCAATTAAAGAGTAGACACACTTCGATGCAACCCTGTGGTAAAGACGAACTCTCCTGTGGATGACACAGAAGACACCATTTATTCACATGCTTCCTCTGAATTGAATGCGTCACGGGGCCGCGTCAAACCCCAAAGCCTAGAATCACACTTGAATTTAAGGCAGTGAACTGTCCGCACTGTCTGACAACCATACTATTTATGGGACAGTTATGCCAATTTCATAGTGCATTTGATCTTCGCCTGGTAAGTAACATGCAAAACAAACTCACACCTCGCGGATCTGCTGATTCTGCTAGCTAGCTAGGATAAGTAATTTACAACACATTTCACTTGCAAGATGATGTGGTTTTACATTGTTAGTAAGGTCTTTCTTGGACCACTTCTTATAATAGTCTGACAAATGCAGCACAGCACCCTTACCCAATTGCAGGATAACTCGTCCAGAGGTTCTGAATAAGACTGGGCAGTAACATGTGAGACTACCCACGGAGTCGTCAGGAGAGCAGCTTTCCGTGAATAACTTCCGGTTACATTTTAACCAAAATGTGTTACAATAAAAGTTTACATCTATACTAATGTTCATCACATATTTATTCGGTTATATTCGGTAACAATAATTTCTCAATATGCTCAAAGATGCTCTGACTGCTACTATAACATAATCAACCAAGGTTTGTGTCTTTAAAGTGATTTGGAACCTTTATTGTTTGAAGTTTTACTTTGATACAACTTCGTTCCCATTTGATTTTACTTTATGTGCTGTATGTGTCCTAGCAGCAGTAGGAAGGAACAAGTTCAGTTTGTGTCCTACAATTCTGGCCATCCGATCTGTCTGGCTATTGTCATTTGTATGGAGGTCTAGGAAAATAATGTAACATCAGAACCAGACGAGACATGATAGCACCACAGTGCAAGTGGAATGTGTGATCAAAGTATGTCCTCTTTTCTGTTGTCTCCTTGCTTAATCTTTAAGTCGGTCATGCGAGCGCTATGACTGGTCTGACCAAAGACTAAAAAATACCTTTTTAGTTCATTGGGCCTGACCTACACATTGCCATCTGTGTGATTGCAGGTGATATTTTAGGTGATATGTGTCTTACAGAATGGACTTCAAAGAAACGGCCAAGAATGCTCTGAAGAGACACGACACTGGGGACTTGTTTGCCTATTTGCCATCTATGCCAAAAGCCTCAGTACTCATTCCATTGTTCGTCAAAGGACAGGAGCTACATTTATTAATGACTTTGCGTTCACCTCATGTAAGTACTAAATTAAAGTGGCCATGGGATATGGCATATACTGCATTACTATTTTATAAACAAGTGTTGCATCCCCAGACTATAAGTCATTGAAAAGGACCCAGCAAAGTATCCTACATTTTACGATGTAGCACAGTGAAAACGTTTTAAATTGTGCTTTAACAGCTAAAAAGCAATGCTGGAGAAGTGTGTTTTCCTGGGGGGAAGTCTGATCCTGAGGACCAAGATGAAGTTGATACAGCCCTGAGGGAAGCCAAGGAGGAGATAGGCCTTCCACCTGAACAAGTGGAGGTGGTCTGTAAACTTTTCCCCATCATCAACAAGGCATGACACTCTTACACTTCATTTCCACCTGTCTTGCTGCATTTCTGTCATATGCCCATGTAGCCTAACCTGCTTTACAAGCAAAGTTTTTCTATACTGGACTTTAACCCGAGACAGTGCAACCTTCATTATAAAAGCAAGACAGTCCCCCACCGTATCGTTTGTCAGTACACAGCACACAAATAGATGACTGGTAGAGTTCATTTAGGGTCAGGGTAAATAAAGGCTTTAGCAGGTCCTCTTCCTGCTGTAAGTGGCTACTATACTTAAATATTTGAAGTAACCAAAATCCTTCAAATAATTACAGTAAAACTGCTACAGTATTACAATTGATAAAAGTGCAGATGTCATGTACAGTTGTGGTCATTTTTTTTAGATGAGAGATGTACAGAACATACCATAAGCTACGATGATAACATTTAGCGAACTTTATTGTTATTTATAACTATTTATTGTTATTCACCTCCCCCACCTGTAGTGGTAACCTCTTGCAGCAGGTGCACATTACCGAGTATAAATATAAAGGTTGCTAACCCCATTTATGCAGAATTTTATGTAATATGTGAGCTCAATTACAGGACACAGGCAGTTATTTACACACAAGCCCAGCAGCCCTTAGGAAATCTAAAATGTCACAAATGTAAATGTTTGGACTCAAAGAAATGCTTTTTTTCCCTGTAACAAGTTTTTTTGACAGCGAAGGCGTAACATTAGGCCTCACCAACACCAACATTATGTAATAAAAAATAAATAAAACGTTTATTTTCTTTTTATCCTTTTCAAACTTAATGTGTTTTATATTTTTAGAGAGGACTGTTGGTGACACCAGTGGTGGCCTTTATTGATGAGTCGTTCGAGCCCCAAGCCAACCCAGATGAAGTGAGTGAGGTGTTCACCGTGCCACTGGACTTCTTCAGGCAGGAGGCGTCTCACTCTGCCTGTCCTGTTCCTGGCGTACAGGGACCTCTCCACAGTTTCCTCTACCCAGACCCCATCACAGGAAAGCAGCAACACATCTGGGGGCTCACAGCGTTGCTGGCCATCCTTGTGGCTGTACTGGGCCTTGAGAAGAAACCCGAATTCAATGTTGGATTTGACCTGGACAATCCATTGCCATATTTCCAACACAGCATTGATATTAGAATTAGCAAACTGTGATGGTCATTCTGAGATGGTCAGTATCTACAAGATATCTAAATGTTGAAATGTTGTTCACACTGCATACGTAAATAAAATAATTGTGATTTTTATAGAATTGTCTCAACACTGATTTGTGCCAAGTGTTTGCGAATGAGGAGGAGCGGTGAAGTTGAGTAGTTGGCCTCCCACAAATTCCGATGTGAACCAATAGAGGTCAGTAATAGCCTACACTTGCCAGCGAGATGAGATTTCAACGTGAAATCACCATAGCCTGCTACCCTTTTAGTGCTAATGTGTGTTCCATAGACATACTATACATACATATGTATAGTATGTCTATTGTGTGTTCTGGGTCCCACGAAATGCTGTGCTTAAATGCAGCCAAGAGGTAACATGTCAGTGTTGGGCAAAGGGCAGTGAAAACGTTGGTGGAGTTACTGTAAGTTGTAACTCGGTTGGAGCGTTGTTTTTTGACCTAGCTCACCCTATGGAATGTATAAAAAACCTGCTACATTAATGTGTTCATATAAATCTACTTTTTTCAAGACAACGTTGTTGTGGTAAGGTAACATTTCACCGTAACGTGGTTATTGGTAACATAAACAGGGTAAACAAGATTGCCTGACCAACATTAGCCTACGTG
Organism: Coilia nasus; assembly: GCA_027475355.1. Classification (NCBI taxonomy): domain Eukaryota; kingdom Metazoa; phylum Chordata; class Actinopteri; order Clupeiformes; family Engraulidae; genus Coilia; species Coilia nasus. The sequence continues at coordinate 10,758,032 of CM050208.1, forward strand.
TTGGCTAACATGTCAATTTATCCCGAAAGAACACGAGCAGCAGCCATCCACCGTGCCTGAATGTGTTTTGCACCATTACCTAAATACAGAATCATGCTGAACTGGTAGTTGTAAAATATTTGGAGAAATAGCGTGCAGAGGATCATAACAACAACTTGAGAAAAAAATATTTTCCCGTCATGCACGTCAGCGGCGCCGTGGCTTAGTTGGTTAAAGCGCCTGTCTAGTAAACAGGAGATCCTGGGTTCGAATCCCAGCGGTGCCTTTTGCTTTCTATCAGACCGTCTACTGCCAAGAACAAATAGTTTCAACTAAATCTTTTTATAAAGGTGTACAGAAATGCACGCGAAATTCCAAACGAGATGGAAGTGCAGTGTTTATTGTGCTCTCTGTTATTTCTGTCCACAGTGGGAAAAAAAAACATAAACTACAGCCTAAAACAAGTTTTAAAAACACACTTTCTAAAGATAATGGATGTTTTACAAATAATTTATAATACAAGTTTATTTAAACATTGAATGTTGATATATGTATAGGAAAAGTATACACATACCACATTGTTCCCACAGCACTTTTCAGGCATATGCATTTATGAATTCTAATAATAATGATATAATTATATAATTTTTAATTTTATATATATATATATATATATATATATATATATATATATATATATATATATATATATATATATATATATATATATATATATATATATATATATATATAATTAGACTCTGAAGAATATGCCCAACTGTTTGTCAATGTCTCAACTGCATGAGGACACAGTAACTATTTTTTAATTAAATCAACAGTATGTACACAGATATAGATATATACAAAAGGAAAATACTCTTTTTTTTGTAAAATAAAGTGTTGTCTCAATACAACAATAACAACACATGGTTTGCAACATTAGTAACTCAGGCAGTACTCCGCATGTAACCTGCAGCAGAGAGCTCATGGCATGGGTAATTCATGGCACAGTAAAATGAATACTCAAATTTGATCAAATGAAATGAAAAAAAAAAAAATCTGGACAAATACATAGCACAAACTAATCTATACCGATCCCTCAGCAATTCATATTGCATTATTAGAAAATGTTTAAAAAGAAATTAAAGTCATTTAAAAAGTAAAAATTGTGCTTTGTAAACATACAGTGTGTTTATAAGACAGTAGTTTTGACACAAATTAGAGATAAATAGTTATCATGTTAGATAAAGGCAAAGTGCAGCAATGAAGGTGGCATTCATAACGTTCAAGTGTAAAGTGATTTGTGTGAGTTTAGCAGTGTTTAAGCCATCCCTGACTCAAGTGGACTCTCTTGGAGGAGCCATGTAGGCCAATACTTTACCATCACAGCACCATGTTCTGTGAGGTACCAAAGGATAAACACACAGAGACACTTACTTCATGCTTGTATTAATGTTCTTATAGTGAACCCTGGGCTGCTTTAAGGCACGAGAAGTCTTTAATTGGCAGTATCAATAAAAGCAGGCAAATTGAAAGGGAAGGGTCAATGCAAGGCAGAAGAAGGTGTACACACATCCAACTTATCCAAGTTATATAGTAGTGGAATAGGTGAAAAAAAGGTAGGCGTAAGTGTTAAAACATTTCCACAAGTCCAAAATATTCCCATCAGGCTCTCTCAGATGAAGACAAAAAGCTGAAAGACTGCATATTAGAATCAGTGACATTATCTTGTGTTTACAGGCATTAACTTGGGGAATGCCTATATACCTTTACATTTGTCCCATGTAAGTCATATTTTTCACTTCAGCTTGTGGAATTCAAAAGTACATAACATAACATATCACTGAGTACAAGTGTTTGTGGGTTTTATGTTTAAAACAGGTTTATAAAAAATATAACAGACCACAGAGTCCAAATGAAATGCCTCAAAACGCAGCAGAGGCATTGCTCGTAGAGGACTTATCTGTCCATTCTGTGGGAGTTGTGGCAGCAACAATGGGGTCAACTTGTGGGAATACTACAAAAAACACCCTCTGTCCCAGGTTGGTGACCCATTCTGTAAGACAGTAGAATGAATTTTAAAAACATGTGTTAGCACTACTTAAGGCTAAACATAATTTAAAATACATACATATATATAAATATATATTTAAAATACATATATATTTAAATACATTCATATAATATTAATTATATTAATAACAAAATAATAAACATATTCAAGTTAAGGTATGCCACTACCTGTGTTGTGCAGGGAACAAATACTTCCTACTGCAGTGATGGACACCTTGAATTCAGAAGCTACAATTCAAGCACATATTCCAAATAACATCGTTCTACCTGTGTGATTTCGCGAATTAACCCCTTCAGCTAATTTGTGCCCTGTATTGTAAGTGACATTGGAGCTCAGGGCTGTTGTGTCTGTGCGCGCTGCCATCTTGAACGAGGCATCCAAGATTTGTGGGCTGTTCCGAATGACATCTCACTATACTTTGTATAGTGACAACACAGACTTCTACTTGTAATCTACTTCTACTTTTACTACTTCTACTACTTTGGAAAAAGCGTAGTGTAATGTAATGTGATGTGACGTAATCACTTAGTGTATGGCTGGAACAGACTCACGGTAGGCCTACTAGACCGTAGCTTCTGAAGCCAAGTTGTCCATCACTATCTTACTGACTCACCAATAAAGTCGTAGATACACTTGGGCTTCTCTTTCCAGTGCACCCCCAGGAAATAGACAGGCACTCCTGTGAGCATGATGACCAAACCCACGCCGCACACCACGGGCTCAGAGTGAAGACTGAACCCCAGTAAAAGGGCCCAGAACAGCAGGTACGTGACTGGTATGAGCAGGTTCACCTTTGGGCGTGAAAAAACAGACAAGAGAAAAGTGAACTTCAGGGTGATGGAAAAGTGTGCATATTAAATGAAAACTGAAGTGTAGACCTGGGCAGCTGTGTTCTAGTGGTTAGGGAGTTGGAGCCCTACCTATGGCTGAAATGCATTTGAGCAGGGCATCTAACCCTACACTGCTCCAGGGATTGTAACTGAAACCCTGTAAATAACTGTAAGTCGCTCTGGATATGAGCGTCAGCTAAGTGTAACATAATGTAACTTACCTCTGAAAACCTCAGGACAAGCATACAGGGTGTGTGTCACATAAGTGCCTCTCAGTTTTACAATTACTCTGTGTGCTGCACTTGAACCTATTATACCGATTGGCAGCTGCTACGAATTCCTGGGCAATTGAGGGAGGTGTGACCAACCAACCAAACTAAACTCTTTGTCTTGCTAAGGAAGAAGGGCAATAATACCAGTGTATTTATTCCTGGTAATTATACAAGTAATAATACCAGTAACTACTGGAATAATTGAGGGAAGGGTGACCAAGCTCGTTCCCCGAAACTAAACGCTTTGTCTTGCTAAGTGAGAAGAGTGTACTCAATGAGTTGCACTTGGTATCCATATCAACAAGCCACTATCGCTGGAGCGTCAGCCCTCGTGTGTACCCACCGACAAGGTAAGCTATCCATTTGCAAAAGCACTGAAACACAGCGTGCTTCCTAAAGATTCCTGTTATCTCCAGTGGGCACAGACCCGTCCACTTCATCCAAAGGCACAGAAATCTGTTTAACCACCGGTCGCCATGACAGACGCACCCACTAAAGCCCACTTGCCTGTCAGGTTGTGGAACTGCCATTCTGCAGTTAACAAAGCTGATTTTATGCCAACAGTTTGTCTCTGCACCTGTTGGCACTCACCAAAACCTGGCTAAAGCCTGAAAATCCTGTAACTCCGGCTGCGCCATCCTCCACTTAGTCCTTCTCCCATAGCCCTCGCCTGTCAAAGCGAGGAGGAGGAACTGGTGTGCTAATTGCTACCAAATGGGGCTATGCTCCTTTGCTACCTGACAATACTTACTGTTCATTCAAATACTACACCATCAGGTCTGGTTAAAGTCTTAGTGGTTGTCATCTACTGTGTACCAGGTTGCAAAAAACCCAGGTGTCATGATTGATGACCAGCTATCATTCTCTGACCACATTGCCTCTGCAGCGTGGTCATGCTGCTATGCACTGTACAACATAAAAAAATCAGACAGCACCTGACCCAATGTGCCACACAGCTTCTGGGACAGGCTATGGTAATCTCTCGCCTCGATTACTGCAACTTGCTCCTGGCTGGCAACATGTAATTGACCCATCCCAAGCCCCACCCGTAGTTTCAAACGGGGCGTGGTTTGGGTGCAGTCTACTAGGACACTGATGGCCAAAACATGGCTGATGGCTGGTATGTGGATAACGGCAAGACTTAACAATCAAATACAACAAACTAGTCAGTTCTCCCCAGACTGACAGCCGATAGAGTACCTTGATGGGCCTGTAGAGGTTAGGTTTCTTCCATCTGTAGTACAGAAGTCCAGCAATGGTGACCCCATACGAGAGGTAGTTGATGAAAGACACATAGTTTATCAGGTTATGGGTCTCTCCTATGCACAAGATGATGATGGAGGCGGTGCACTATAAAACAAGAACACACAAAAGAGAGTGAAAATGATGTTGTGTGAGAGTTATAGGAGAATAAAGTGATGAGTATGAGGATTCTGTATCAGATTCACTACAGTACTCAAGCTAGTTTTACACTCGCAGTGTCGCGCGGTGCGGGTGAGAAAGTGACTTCAAAATGATGTCAGTGCACTTCTGGTGCGCCATTTTTGAGTGCGTTTCTGCCATTTTTTTTTTGTAACTTGTGCGCGGGGTCACGTGAAGCAGCCCGTTGAAAACAATAGGCAATGACGAGTCTGGTTTCAGCTAACTTTAGCCTAGTAACTACCAGCCTAAACATGTAGGCCTATTTTCCATTGCTACAATAGGCTAATATTGCTAGAAAGTGACAAGAAATACAAGCACTGGCCAAAAACTTTTAGGATTTTGTTTAGTTTCATCCACAAACCAACATAGGTGCAAGCCTGCAGTTCGTTTATTAAGCTAACTTATTTTGCCTTATCCTATCCTCCTATCATCACTCATAACATCCTACACAGCTGAAAACACAGTAAATATACAGGATGACCCGAACCTCTTCGGATTAATCCAGTTTAATTCCCAAATCAAGATGTAAACCTGCAATTCAGTCATGTTTCACTCCTCTGACATGCAAGATTTTTCGAACTGTTTAAAGACTATGGCTTTTCCACCTCTGATGACGAGAAGATTGGTGTGTGTGTCGAGAGCAAGTATGAAGGGTCAGGTGATGTTACTTTCTCACGCTCATGGCATGACACAGCGAGTATACTAGGAGCTTTAAGACACTGGATAGAGTATGATGTATGCACTGGGAACAGGAGAGACTCACGGAGACCAGCAGGGCTGGGATAGGGGTACAGTTCTTAAAGTGGATCATGGCCAGGAGACTTGGCAGATGTCCCTCTCTTGCACCTGAGAAACATAACCTGTGTGCACAGATACACAGACATGTCAGGGCTCATCCAGCTTGAAGCACAAGGGTAGGCCAGGAAGACTTGGCAAGGGAGAAAATACACATAAAAAATAGAACCAATAGAACCGCCCATAGAACCAAGCCTAACTGACAACCCTATGTTCTGAGCTTTGAAGAAAAGCACTCAAAACTTAAACGAAACAAGAAATGGAAATGGACAATAGTTTCTAAGGAAAAAACAAGATTGTATACAGTATACAGTTGGGAACAATATTCACAACGTTAACGTGACTACACATAGAAACCAAACTTGGCCATAGGCAGGTTAGATGTGTTCCCATGACGCACCTGGAAGAGGTGAAGAGGTAGCCATTGATGCCTCCGAATGTGGACAGCGCCACGGAGATGGGCATGATTGTAGAGAACATACCGAGGAGCTTCTCGCCAAAGGTCTGCCAGAGAAACCACAACAATTGTCACCTCAGTTCATCTGGATTAACTACACCTGTCAATGGTAAAGTTATATCACTAAGCACTAGACCTTAAAGTTCAGAAAATTATAAAATACACAAACAACTCCTGTTGTTTACCTAGAACAGTCGTGAAGTGTCATTATTTATTTTCTTTGACATAGAAATGACCAAAATGAACAAAAGCAATAAAATGAGTGTACAATGTTAACTGAAAGCTCTACTGTTTTTTTTGTAACAGCTAAACAGTCAACATATTTCTCTATGATAATGTGAGATGGTCTGAGATGTTGGCACGACCACAGACTCCCCACACGAGGTGGAGGGGAGAGGTGATCTACTCACAACGGCTACAGCATTGGATGCCAGCAGCTCCTCGGGGGACATGGAGGAGAAGTAGGCGATGTTGGTGAGCGTGTACACAAAGGTCACCAGTGGAATGGAGATGTAGATGGCACGAGGCAGGTTCCTGATGAGGCAATCGACAAGCTTCACATGGGTCTGGCCAGGCAGCCACACCTGCACTTGGCTTATTGTAGCGAGTAAATCAATGCAGAATGCATTGCTTTAAGCCAGCCACTTAGCCAGCCAGTCATTTCAAACAAGCCCATACTTTTCAATTTAATGGATGTCAGAAAAGCTACACTTTCCAAATGGTTACTGTCGAACCATGTCATAACTCATTACCATAAAGTTTCCTAGATTTGAACTTCTCTGTCTTTTTCCCTGGTCTCTCAAGACACTTTGCACTGACAACTTTGTTGCTCTCGCTCAATGACTGCATTGCTTTCACAATCCAATTTCCTGTCCCTTCACAGAGAGAGAATGATGTCCATCGCTGTGGTAACTCTAGTCTCTCTGTCTGAACGTACATAAGGGGTCTGCTGTGTAAATAACTGATAGCCCTCTCCTGGTGTGCTGTCTTTAGGGATGGGTATTTTTTGCATTTTATTGGTACCAGGGGTGCTACTAGAAATTGTGGGCCACCTGAAAGAAAATAATTTTCGGCCCCGAACCCAACCATATCATAGTCCTCTGTGGGCCCCTGTGAAACTCTGCGCCCCCTGAATCATCCTTATCTACCCTCCCTTAGCAGTGCCCCTGATTGGTAACAATGATACCAGTACCAGTACTGTATGTTGATATCACAGAAGCATAAATGACACAACACTTTGAAATACCAGCAGCAGCACTGTTTGTTGATGATATTAATGACGTAATGTTACAGACAAAGGCACAAACTGGTGTCAGTTTGGCACCAGTTGTCAATACCCCTCCCTAGCTGTGATAGACATTATTACCAGCCACTCACAAAGAGCCTCCTACAAAGCGTATGGCCCAGGGTGTTTGTTGTGTATAAAAACAAAAGAAGCAATTACATATGGGGCCATCTTATGGTTGTGTGCACATGTATATTACATTCAAAGCATATAACAGTAAAAACCATTTGCTTATGGCTACAGTGCATCAACTACTTTCAGACCAAATGATCATGGATGGAGCTAATGAGATAAAAAATAAGAAATCATCCAGCTTTTTCAAACATGAGGTTCATACATTGGCTTCATCCATTACCCAAGCAACAAGCAGCTCATTCCATGGCAAAATGATGCGTCATGAGAAGAATCTGAGCATTCAGCAAACCTTTGTGTTTACTCAAACACCTGCTCCTCACCTGCGTGGTTCGACCACCTCCTCTGTGACGTAGTTGAGGAAGTTCCACCCGCTGAAGGCGAAGGAGGCCTGCAGGAAGGCCAGGGCGATCTCCCCCACCGAAGGACTCTTGAAAAACGCAAAGGCCACGTGTGGAGTCAGACCCTCGTAGTTGCCTGCATGAGAGCCGAGTCAGAGCAAGAACATTTAATGACAGAGCATGAAAATGAAGTATTTATTTATATAGCATATTTTCTTGCACAGGGTAAAATACAAACAGATTTAAAACAGAAATCAACACGGGGACAAAAAAAAAAGATTAGAAGTCCACTTGCCAGTAGGCTAAGCAAGCATATAAAAGTCCATGGGCAATGATGACTAGAAACATGATTATGACTGATGGAGCACATCAGTGTGACAGAACTGATATGCACACACACAAAGGTGTGTTCAGATCATTCATACATTCATCCGTGTAGGCCTGGTATGATAACCTGACATGACATTTGTAGTTGTCAAGAAGTGACCAAAACTGACCTTTGAAGATCTGCACCAGTCCAACCACGATGATGAGGCCAAGAGCCAGTAGTTTGCCGACTGTGAAGATGTCCTGAATACGGGTGGCCCAACGTACACTGGCGCAGTTCACCCAAGTCAGGAACACTGTCACATAAACACACACACACACACACACACACACACCCACACAGGTAATGTTTACTAAGACAAGTATAAGTACTTAACATCCAACTGGCTAAAGCCAATGCAAGAGGAGAAGAAACAATTTATGCACGCTGTATTCAAAAGTCTTCAAAACACTTTTTATACCATAAAGGTTTTTTTTGCTTAAGATGTTTAACAACAGTTAGCAAAAATAACTAAAATAAGTATACATATTCACACTATCTGTTTGTAAGATTGTAATAAGCACTGACACAATTTAAGAGCAAACAGCTAAACAAAACCTTAGAGGAAATCTAGAGGCTTCTATGGCTTCTGTCTAACACTTCCCACTTTGTCCAGCATCAGCAGTCACATTGGCACAGCACTTGGAAAAACGTGAGCAGTTGTTGTGGGAGAACACAACTGAGTGGGCCCTGTATATTATGTGTGAACTAGGGAATGTAGTAAAGGCTGGTTATTGAAGCTGGGGGGGGGGGGTGGATTGTATCAAGCCATCTATCACTGCCACAATTTCAGCCACCCCCTGCTCTGTGCTCTCTCCTCCTTTCCTCTCTGTCACGCCGTGAAGTAGATGTGGCCTCCGTCAACCTCCGCTAACAAACGACTTCCTACCACATCTGAACAAAAACAAAACAGATGAGCATGTCCCTGAAGAGGCTGGGCGCTTCACACTTTCCCCCCAGCTCCTGTCTTCTGGTTGTTTTGTTGCGGCCAACAGCTCCGAGAACAAGTGTGAATAATGGGGCCTAATGGGGCAATCACACGCTATGCCCAGAAATCTCCTTTTCAAAGGGCCACCATATAGTGGAGTGCTTTTTGGCCTGCTGGCTGGCCTTTGTCTTATGACGTAACAGCAAGGGCCACGACAGCATTCAAACTCAGGAGCCAAGACTCCAGTTCTAATAATGCACCACTACTTGCTGTAGAATGTACTGATGAGGTCTCAGGAGTTGGTGTAGTAAGAAGTCAAGGACATGATAGCATTTGTTAAAAAAAAAAAATCAATATTTGAGGGAGACAAATGTGGACTGCCTGTGGAAAATCTCGTTTAATGCTCTCTGACAGCCAACTGGGAATCACAGCGTCTCCAAATGCTTCCATCCACCATCCTCTTGCCTGCTTTTTTACCCATTTTAACTCCTCTCTTCTCCTCTCTCAGACACATCATCTATATTTCAGCATGCACAGCTGGCTTGAATCAGCAGTCTTTTGCTTCCTGACTCACTTCAGCAGCATTAAAGTCACATTGTATTACTGCATCGTGGCACAATAACAATTCACCTCAGATGCTACCGACATGCAGTTGCAGACCTGACATTTTGCAGGACTAAATTGTTACCCATTAAAACCTCTGCATGAGACAACTAAATGCATGCCTGTTTAAAAAAAAAACTCTTCAAATATTACAAGCATGTATACATGTACACATGTGGCAAGACATCTTTATATTAAAACCACACGGCTAAGGACAAGAAGCAGAAGTCAGGATAGATTCCGGTGGGTGGACGTACTGTACTTACGTATACAGACAGTGGAGAGCAGCCGTGTGGCAATGAGCGGGGGCACACAGTTGGGGAAGGCAGGCTGCAGGACGTAGTTGGAGAAGGTGAGGGCGATGACCGCGAGCGTGGTGGGGTACATAATGAGCACAGCACTCCACAACAGCAGAAACCTACAAGGGATAGAACACAGGTGTAGGTGAGAAAATGGACCATTAGACTCAGGTAAACAATAATACACCAGGAACGTCTCTCCAGGAACTTATCTCCATTGCATGTATGAATCTGCCCCTTGACTTTAGTCATTGCTATTGGATCAGAATTGTAATGTTCTCATCTGATTACCTGATCCCCCAGAGGGGATTGGCCAGGTATTGCAATGACTCTGTCCGTCGGTGTGTCTGTCTGTGTGTCTATGTGTCAGTCTGTCTATGTGTCTGTCCGCCAGCAATGACCCTGTCCGTCCACACCACCAGGTTGCCACCTCTCATTGCACTTGTTTAGCACTGAAATGTGTGTGATTGTAGTTTAGTTTAATTATGTGTTCTTGGAATTGCAAGAATGGAATGCAGATAGACCAGAGGTCAGAAGAGCCATCCTCGTGACTGGTTTAAGATGATGACTAAGAGAAGATCAAACAGGACTTGGTAGTAATTAGTATAAGGCCTTATAACAATCAAGTTGAGGTGACCACATAAAGACCTCGTGAATAACTGCAATGACTATTCAGCACAACTACCTACACAACAATGCAATTTTATAAAAAACAAATAGGTTGACACGTGTGAATTATTAGGACTATTCAGGTGTTTCAATGCAAAATTTTACAATCACATAAACATACTGTATTAGCTTCTACCCTTTAGTTGGAGCCTTGTTTTAAGATGATAGTCATTTTTACACAAAATTAGACAGTTCACGCACCCTACGAGCCCCCCAAAGATCTCTGTGACGTAGGAGTAGTCCCCCCCAGATTTGGGGATGGTGACGCCCAGTTCGGCATAGCACAGCGACCCCAGGGCAGCAATGCCCCCTCCTGACAACCACACCAGCAGTGCCAGCCCCACCGACCCAGAGTGCTCCAACACACCCTTCGGAGAGATGAAGATCCCAGAGCCGATGATGTTCCCTGGGGGAGAGGAAAGAAGAGGAAATAACAGCAGTGTGGATTTCCTTAGTCAAATGTTTCAAGTGTGTTTTATGAGAGCGTTTAGAGGGCTGTTTACAATAATAAAACAATTAAATATTTCACTGCAACTGTTATGTATACATCAAGTTACAAAAAAAGATGGCCAACTAGGAAAAGGCATAATACCAGCCTGGACCTCTTTGAATGAAGCATGAAATGCAGTGAGGTCACTACTTTTTGGTTTAGAAATTAACTAATTGATCAATACATCTGTAACTGTCCTGGAAATAGTTTCCACATGGAAAAGCTGGACTAATAAAGGTTATTGCTGCAGGCCTGTTATTTTATGTGTGCACAGCACACAGACAGAGAGGAATGGACTTCCACAGTCAAACATCACACAAGTTAGCCTGACATGTTAGCATAGCTCACAGCACACAGCACCTTACAGTTGTTTAGGCTACAGCCTGACAGTAAATAATAGGTCTTACAGAAAGTTAACATAGTTGAATGTGACTGTGAAATCTGGCATGCAATATTTTTCCCATCTCTTCATTCTCCCTGACTCTAGAATCCATGATTATTGGTGCCAGATTGTATGGATATCCTTTCAACCAGCTTGGGGGATCACATACACACTGTGCAGGACCACACATAGAAGCATGCCTGCATGGAAGTACATGGAGTACAAATGTAAAACAGTATGCCTCCCACCCAGGGCTGGAATTTCGTCATTTTAGGGGCAAGGCCACTTGGGCTTTTGTGTTGTCAATTTTGTGAAGGGCATCAGGGCCACTGTGGCCTTCTGGCAGATATTTTTCAAGGACAAAAGGCCATGGCCCTCGTGAAATTCCTGTCCTGCTCCCACCCATAGCTGACAATCACGTAATAGCAACAATGTACCACAAAATCTTCCAACTACTGCACAGTATACTACACACTGTGTGTGTGTGTGTGTGTGTGTGTGTGTGTGTGTGTGTGTGTGTGTTCTCTTATTTGCACTTTTTTTGAAAGAAATACAAGAGAAGAAGCAACAAACCAGAATACAGATCAAATTAGTAACCTCATGAGTAATACATAAAACTGTATGGGAAGAACATAAAATCAAATCAAAAGTCTGTGCAGTGTACTTCTGTGGTACATTCAGCCTGACCAAGAAAGCATCACCTAATACTTCTGAAATGGGCTCAGTTATGTGTTGTGGGTTTGCAGCGAGAGGAACCCCCGTAAGCTACGAGCACTGGGACCAGAGGGGAGCACACACTTAAGGCCCGGGCCCATGCCGCACACAGCATAGAGCAGCCAAGTGGCAGGCAACGGCGTTACATAACAGGAGGATAAATAATTTACGCCTGCCTGTTGAGAGGCCACACAGCCACCGGGCGGGAGCAGATTTAAACAGCTCCATTGTCCCATTACTTCTTCTTTATCCTCACATAGAGTGGAGTGTCGGAGGCATTCTGGGATAGCCAGCCATTCCCCCTGCAAGCCTGAATGTGCTAGGTGGCAATAATAATGTTTGCAGACGGAGAGAGGGAGACTTGGTGATGGACATGCTGCCTGTGAGAGAAAGATGGATGCTGCTTGAGTGGGTTATGTGAGTGCCCGGGGCTGCTGGTGGTCACTGCTCCGTGTGGGGTGTCAGCATTCAGAGTGCATTTGAGCATGGGTGAGCTCTGTCCCCAGTGGAGGTGATAAAACATGGAACCCTGGGCATGTGACGGCGAATACAAGTCCTAAGTCATCTGCAACTCTGCCTAAACATGATAGCTGAAGTGGTTCTTGGAGACTGACGAGAACATGGTTGGTTCAGATGCTGAATGAGTCTACTAGTGCATTGCTGTTCGTGTACTTTTCTCAGCACAACTGGCAGACTGATATTCTTGAGTAAAATTGGTTTGGGAAAATCATCAATGAGGCACAATTAACACAATAACAGACAAAAAATTATGTGTAATGATTGGAAGCAGAGAAAAACATGTTGTGTCCATCATCACTATCATATAGGCAGCATAATTTAAAGGTGGTTTAAATAAACCGTTTAGTCTTTGGGGTAAACAATCTTTATCTGCGGTTTGTGTGAGCTTTGTTTGTTGATAACTTCCTTCTATTCTAATACCCAAAGTATCAAAGGCGCTACCAAGTAGGCTACAGCAGCAGAATCAACTTCGTTAACTTCACACACTTATTATGATTCCAAAGTCTTTTGCATAATTCGAAAGACCTGTTACAATCCTACCTATGATGATGGTGCAGGCGCTGAGGAGTCCTATCTCTTTCTTGAGTGTCACTCGCTCGGGGATGTCCTTTATATTCTTATCTTTCACCATTTTCGGTTGCGCCTCCGGCTTTTGTACGCCACCAACACTTCTTTTCCGCTTTTCTCCATCCATTTCTGCGAGCACACGAAAAGCTTCAGATCCCTCTCTTGAACTCTCTTCAGCGCTCTGATGCATTGTAAAAAGAATGCGCAGGCGCAAAGGACCGCCGCTGTCCAGGGTAGAATGCTAAATACCTCTCAAGGGAAGCGACCATTGAGCTATTCAACCCTGCAAACTAATTAGTTGTTTGAAAACTCAAAAGTATGATTGCATATGAAGCGTACGTCGACTTTCGCCTGTTCGCAAGTGGCCAGCCAGGAGATAGACATTGCTTTGATCCTCACAGCCTACTGCGCATCAGAAGTAGCATCCCAGTCGCTCTTACTTTTCCCCACCTCTTCATTAGACGCGCTACTCACACATAAATCCATCTCCCAGATTTGATCTTTCGTGTTGAAAATGAAAACATGATGTGTTAATGAGCTGAAGTGAAACACAACATATCTTTATGTTTAGACTTTAGCACATAAGACAGTAACCCTTCCAAGTTTTCAACTAATTGTTAACGAGTTGTCAGTAAGCCCCCTTGCAAACATTCTGGCTGACAACTTAATTAACCATTTATGATCTTTTTAACATGTCATCTTACAACAGCTTACAGCAAATGTTAACTTTAAGACGCCACCTCCCATTTCAACCATCTTTCACCCATCAGATCATTGATAGAAGCTTATCTGTTGTGTGACAGAATTTTTAATTTTACCCACAAATGAATCATTTAATGCCACAACAGGACACTGTTTTCATTTCAATAAACTTGTTTAAGGAAATAAAGTTGGTTGGGCTTAAGGACCCTTGTTAATATATTCACTATGCAGTGATCACTGGGGGCAAACCTATCTTTTGGATTGGTAAAACGTTATATCTTACATCCATGTATTACAAGTTTAATGCTCTCTTTCATAACTTTCCCCTTCCTGTTTTTTTTTACATGTGTGTGCGCGCACACACACTCTAAAGTTAACCTCAGTCATGTTAAATTCATGTGCCTCTGCGAGACCTCCAAATGGAAGACATTGCTACTCCAGCCCCAGCACATGGGGGCAAAGCACGTGGAAGCACACTGGCCCCTCCAGCGAAGGGGGTAAGCGAGCAAAGAGCAGGCTGTGGCCCCTGCATCCAAGCATGCACCCCAAACAGGGGCTTCTTCATGCCTCTCTTCGCCTCTAAAGGGATCCCCAGAGAGAGGAATTTAGGAAGTCAAGTCGTGAATTTGTGCTGCGGCTTTTCTCTCGCCCTCTCCCCCTCTCACCAACGGCGCAGAGCGCACAATGGAGGGGCCTGGATTCAACTGATCCCGTTAGAAGGCCAATAAAAAGGAGAGCGGCTTTGTGAGGCGGCAGGAAAGCCTAAACACTGCCAGCAGTGTGCGGCCCTTAAAGGGAGAAGTCGAGCAGAAAACCAATACATCACAAGAGCCACCGAGGGAGGCAGGAGGGGAGCAAAAACCGAGATCTATGTGTGTGTGAGTGAGTGAGACAGGGAGGCATAATGAGACAGCCTTATTTACAGCACTAAACCAAATCTGAGAGGAGCATAAGCATTCACAAAGCACCTAAATGGCGGAGTATTTCTGGGCTGGCTGGATGCATGGGTAAAGGCTTAGCTGTGTGACAAAAGACGAGCCACCACGGCTATCACTGATAACAAAAAGAAAAAATGTTGGTGCTTCTGGTCTTGGCTGGTAGTCTGGTGAATAAACAAAACAGTGTAAAATGTACTGCTGCTAGATTTTAAAACCTTTTAGAGCAGAACGTCTTTCCTTGTAGTGTTTCTAGTCATATTGATGTTATCCAGGGTCATTTTTTTTTTAAATATAAATTTAGCAAAGTTATCATGCTTGTGAATATCTTATACATGTGTATGTATACGTCTGTATGTGACTAGAAAGTAACCTGATAACTTAGTATTCTATCTTCATTCAGTATTATCAAGTCATTACTCTCAGTTGAGATGTAGAACAATTCATAATCTGATCTGTGGCACCATCTTGTGGCCATTTAAGCTTCATGAATAACCCAATTTTGATCTAGTCTAAACAAGACAAAGAAAAAAAATGTTTTGGACACATATTAAACACAAAGGTAATAGCTCATTAAATTACTTGGTTTTATTTTGGGTCTTGCTCATACAGCAAAATATTAGGTTTATTTATATACATTCATATTGGGTTGCTCATGTAACAAAATAAATTGACTTTAACGTGCTCATATGGATTACAGAATGGAACCAATTATCAAATTGGTACATAATTTGACTTATTGTAGCCAAACTGGGCAAGTAGACAGGTTACAAGCAAATCAAGGTCGTTCAAAATACAAAAGACTTTTTGCCAAGAAACATTTCAGCAGTTTGAATATCAAGCTGCCTGTGAGTCAGACTAGTGGTTTGTGGAAGAACCCCCAGATGAGTTGAGCTGTGGCCTGTCCCACTATGGGCTCGAGGTCACCGGCCGAGGCCTGGCTGATTTGGTGAATAGAGGAGTATCGCTGCAGCAGGGACAGAGCCTTCACCTTTCCCACTCCAGGGATTTGCTGGACCAGAGTCAAAACCACAGGGTCCAATAGCCTGGAGATGCTCTTCTTGCGGAAAGGGTTCTCCTTGCTTTTCCCATGCACCTGTTTGGGAAGTATGTATTCATGTTATACAAGCTCAATGCACCTCTGGGCCTTGCTATGCAAAACCACACTCCAGCCTCTCTTTTGGAAGAACATTGCTCTATATGGGTGGGGTGTTGCTACCAACTGTTAAGGTATAAAATGTAGTCAATATTTTGAATCTGTATATGTACTGGGGGAAACATGCATTCATAAATGCTACAAAATGTACAACTGCTAATTCTTATACTAGCAACAGTGACTATTTTGCTCTTTTGTTGGGGGATGCACATACAGCTCTGGAGAAAATTAAGAGGCCACTGTAAAATTACAGTTTCTCTGATTTAACTATTTATAGCTATATGTGAGTAAAGTGAACATTTCTGTTTTATTCTGTAAACTACTGACATTTCTCCCAAATTCTAAATTCAACTGACACTGGGAAGGAATGGCTGTCATACATGTAGAGATGCTAATTTTAGGAATATTCGCAGTGGTCTCATTTTTTTTTCCAGAGCTGTATATTGTTATGTCAGAAGTATAAGAATCAGTGCTATAGCCTACCAGCTGGATGATAAGCTGGGTGGCCTCTGCTGTGTTCAAGACAGGTAGGAGATTCAGTCCCAACTCTAAAACCACAAACTTCTGCAACGGGTTGAAGTACTGTTCACGTGTCTTTTCTACAACAACAATCCCTTGAAGGCCGCTGTTAGCCTAAAAAACAAAATGTTGACGTTAATGCCAACCTAAAACACACTGCTGATAGATTTTTTCCTAAATGGTATGGCTTTCCCAAACTTACATTTCTGAATCGAACAATCTTCCTTTTGTAAGCATTGCCTGCCACTATGTCGCTTTCTGAGACATAGAGGATACAGCTCTTGTCTGAGAGATGAAAGTCAACCACACCGAGCTGTTCTTCGAAAATTATCTTTACGCCTCCTGGAGACATGAATAAATGGTCAAGCAAGCATCATACAGCACAGTTCCTATCAAGCTAGCTAGTTCTGTCACTCTTGCTAAACCGGTCTCTTACTAATCCAGTCTCAGTCTCTTACTAATTCTTACTCACTAGCTCCAACCTAGCTATTCAGAAACACGGACGTCAATGTTTTATGGATTCTGCACAATTTGTGCTATCATTTGTGCTAAAACATTTAACAGGGCGGAAGTAATACCTTTGAAGCCTTGTACCAGCACAGACTCTCTCCACTTTTCGTTAGCAATTATATATCCATAAGGCGGTACAGCGTTGACAAGTACTGCTTTAGACTCCGTTACAGCCATAGTTGTTCCATTGATCTCTGTTTTCTTTCTGGTGATCAACAATGAAACAATTCATACTGCTACTTTGCTCAACTGCTACACAAACTGAAATAGAAAAAAACATAATTCCCGCTACTCTGGTATTTCATTCAAATCTCACGAGATTTTAGACACGTGTATCTGATTGGTTGTTGGCTTGCCATTTAAACGATTGAAAGTAGCTGCAAGTGAGAAAGCGCTCAACAGAAAGTCAAATTGGATTTCGAATGACACATCTGCGGTCTGAGTCCCATATAACTCCCATCCCACGGTAACGCTTATATCAACTGGAAAACGTGCTTGACGCTTTACGGTGAGCTCTGATTTTGTGTGTTGCTGGACAAATGGACTAGGAGTCGTGAAGTGACTTATCACTGCAATTGATAACACAAAGTTGCTGCTTACTTTTGTTTATATAGCCTACGCGTTATCTGCACATTGTGTTAACATAAGCAGCCCACTTCATGTTGTGAGCGCACTGTTTGTAGAAATAAATGCCAAATGCTCATGTCACCGTGTTCTTAATACGAGAGACGCGCTGCACCATAGAAGTGCACTGAGTGGCATGCCCGGACACAATCTCGTGGCATAGACTGCAGGTGGAAGGTCTGAAGGCGGCGTTGCTCTGACTGCGGTCTGTCTTCTGAATGTAACGCAAGTTAAAAATCTTCGGTTTAATTGGCCAAATGAAACTCAGGATCATCAACCCTGAAACAAAATGAGTAAATTAATTCTACCAAACGCCTGGGAATTTCGATTTGCCTCAATCTAGTACCAACCCCTGCTCACTACACCTTGAAATAATGATTGAAACGTGAGAATGCTTTCTTATACAGTGTTGTGTTTCTAGGTTTACTGGCAAAATTATGGCAAGTAACCTAATGTTAAGCAACTAATTTTGCAATGCCTTTATGTGTGTGTTGCTCCCTGACCTTGGGTTTTAGATGCATCAACGAGCATCAAGTGTGGCATTATGGGGACTCCTCTGGGTGATCTTCACCCAGTGTGGCACAGCTGCTGCCTTTTTTGACTGGCTGAAGGAGGAGAAGCCGCATCCTGCCCCCCCACCACCACCAGTCCAAGCTGAGCCCACTGACCCCCCCACCTTTGAAATGCGTGTGGTGGAAGAGAGGTTTCTTGCAGAGGGTCATCTGATGCAGCTCAGCGCTCTAGATAGTTGTCATTTACAGGTATCACATCCATATTGTAATGTAATTTTCTGTCATACCATTTCAGTCATTGCACACATAACCATTAAATGGATAACTAACCAAGTAAATGCAGTGATTAGAGATTATCCACACATATTTTCAAGGCAAAGTTTTTATTTTTTTTTATTTTTTTTTTTTATTCCTAATATCGCTTCATGTCTTCATGTGGTGTTCTTTGTCATCAACCAGGTTATCAGTCAGCTGAAGTCAACCTGTGATGGTTTGTCAGAGGAGAGTCTGGCCAAGCTGGGGGTGGCTCTTTTTAACTGCCAGGCAGAGGTCGAGGGTCGTAGGACCTACCCTTGCACAGAGGAGATGGTAAATAGAAATACAGTGTCTGGACTGGGTCACACAGTCTGTGACTGATTTTCTTCTCTCCTCTTGGTTAATCACATTATACCTTTTGGGTCCTCATATGTAGACTTTAGTGCACTGTAAAAGCTCTAGTAGGCATAATTTGTGCCAAATGAGTCAAATGAGATTATTTGTTTTTAATCCTCCAAATGACATCACTTTTTAAAATCCCCTTGAGTTTCGTACGTCATTAACTGTTGTATTTTTTGATTGCAATGTTCACTGTTACAGTCGATAAGAGAGTGCACTGCTGACATGGATTCTGACACTTGGAATGCGTACCACATCGTGAGCAACAGGGCGCGCTCTGTGTGCTACGCCACCCGCCAGCAGCACTTTCGTCGCCGGGCCGAGCTCACTGTCAACGCCCTCATTGCCACAGCAACCAGCCAGCTCAATGCCATGGAGGACCTTAAGGTGTATATCACTTTCAGAACTTTTCTCTCCCTATTGTTTGGGGGTTATCTGTATAATATTATGTTGTATTAGCAATTGTTCGCACAGGATTTTAATCAACCTCTGTACTTATACGTTATGACTATGCTGTCTATTACGTATTGACTGATTTATTTATTAATATTTGGTGGTATTCCTCTAGGACTGCTTTAGTTACTAGGAAGTTGCATATACCTCCTTTTCCTTATGAGTCATGCTGCCTGAGGCTATGAGGCATTTAGCTAATTTTGGAGGTGTGTGTGTGTGTGTGTGTGTGTGTTTGTGTGTGTGTAGGAGGGTCAAAAGGAACTGCGGGACCTGACTGCAGCATCCCTTGATAAGCTGCTAGAAGGACACAGTGTCCTCCAGCTCCAGCAGGGGGCGCTGAGAGAAGGACAGGAGCAGCTGGATTCCTCCATCAGTAGCAACCTTGAGCGACTGGCAGAGGAGAAGGCCCTCATCAGCACAGGCCAAGAGCTGGTGGCACAGCTCATCCAGGGCATCTCCCAGAGAATGGGTAAAATGCTAGCTCATGCACACACACACACAGTACAAAGAAATATGAAGTCCACAACACTCGTTACTGATTAAATCCATTAAAGGTCCCATTGCATCATTTTTCATTCATTTTTTGGTGATCTCTTGTATTAATGAATGCCCTGGGCTGGTTTTAATGGAAAAAAAAATGCTTTAGTGCTCCTGTTACAGGGTGTTCTAGTTTGGTGGAGGAGATGGAGAATGACAGGTTCTCGGCTATGTTATAGTCACAGGCTACAATCATTCAAAGCCCATTCGGTCATGGCACACCAAATTGACGGTTTAAATGTTCTGAACAAACATGCATACTTACCTATATTCCGCTAAGTGAATGTGTGCTGCAACGAGCCATTTCCTGAGATTGTAGTTTTTTTTTTTTTTTTGCTCTCTACTCTGACTGCCTCACCTCCCTCCTACCCCTGCAGAGAATGTGAGTGAGCAGCTGAAATCTCAAGGTTCAGATGTGCAAGATAGACACCAGGCTATTCTGGATGACCTGGCAGAAGTCAGAGGGCGTGCTCAGGACATCTACAGTAAAATACGTGAGTTTCCTCTCAAGCAAGAGTCTCAACGGAAGCTGCATTTGGATTCCAAGGCCAGTACCTCAAACGTCAGGCAGAGCCACAGGAGTTGGTTTTTCTCCACCATTCAGTGTATTTGTCTTAGTTGGGGTGTGTGTGTGTGTTTGCACACTCTAGTTTTACCCTGAACCTCTTTTATGGGCTATTCAAGCTGTAAAGATGTTGGTGTGTATCTTCGGAGGGTAACGGCGATCTCTGCTGCGACTTCTTCACATCTTCTGTGTTTGCAGAGGACAACATGGTGGGGTTCCTCCAGCAGCAGAACGACACGTCCCAGTTCTACTCTGAGCTCATGGGGAAACTGGAGCGCATGAACAGCACGCTGGGGTACCTGCTGGTCTACCTGGACAACATGCAGGGGCGGCTGGAGGATCGACTACACATCATCCAGAGATACCTTTCATGGGCAGGTACTGCACACCAAACAGACAATTTTAAAAAAGGCCATCTTGATATACTCACCTGATCAGACAATGTGACAATTTACTGGGTATATGTAGGATTGTGGCCAAAACTAGTACTGCAGTCAAACTGAAGTCACTGTAAAGCATTGTTCCCTACTACAGACAAAATGCAAAATCAAAACATGAACAGTTTGTGTGCTGTATTTTTTTTTTTTTTATCTGAAATTTCTGGTTGTGATATTATCAGTCAACAAAAGTATTTCTTTACCGTTTTTCTTTAAAGGAGCTATGTGTACGGTGGTTAGGTTAAAATATTCTTAGTTTCTGAAACTTTGTGGCAGTAGCGAACACAGCAGCCAGGCAAATCTCACAGTATAATATCACAACACAAAGATGTTGCCAAGGTTATGGGACACTGTGGCTTTCGCTACTGCTACAAAGTGGCAGAAACTGATTTTACAATATTGGATGGACTGAAGCAACTTATTTAGCGTGCTAACTGGGACAAATATCTCAGCAGCCCAATACATAGAGTTTCTGTGACATGACTACACTTATTTCTACTCATTCTTTTGACGTTTGCAGGTCATTTAGGAATATGTTAACCTAAAAATCCTACACATGGCACCTTTTTAATCTGTTGACATATCGGAACCAGGATTACTTGCCATAAGTTCTTTGTATACATCACATTAAATTGTTCATGTTGGCATGTTGAATCATCAGCATGTTAAACTGTTTTTTGGAGTTAAATTTGTAATTTGACTGCTGTGGCTTTTTTCTATACAGGGCTGAACATTTGCGCTGTCTGGACCTGCGTGATGCATGCTGGGTACTTCCTGTTGAGTGCAGTGCTACTGTCTTTCCTTCAGTGTCCCACGTTCTCCCGTCTGTCTCTTCTCGTCACCGTGCCCCTCAACGCTGTGGCTGAGGTCAACCAGCAGCCAGCCTTCGACCTGTGCACACTTACAGTCCTGCTGTTTACTCTCTCGTTAGGTGTGTTTTTCTACTAGGACATACACCGTATATAATGGGGTGTGTGTGTGTGTTAAACTCCTGTTATTTAGTCTTGTCATTAGCTGCATTTGTCTACTAGGACATGCACCATATATAATGGTGTGTGTGTGTGCAGAACACACACCATATATAATACTGTGTGTGTCATCGCTCCAACTATTTACTGTCTACTTGGGTGTGTTTTTGTACTAGAACATGCACCAAATGTTACACTGTGTGTGCGTGTGTTTTCTGTGCATGTTTGTGTGAAGTAATGATTATTTCTTGTGTATGTTTTCCATGCTAGTGCGCTGGCTTGTACAGCAGATGCTATCGGTATTTTCCCGCATTAAAGGGGACATGGTGACTCCACCACCCCAGGGTCTGTGCTGGAGCCCAGGCAAAGGCAATGAAAAGGATGCCCCATTTCTTCAACCACATTGTCCTCCATGTTCCACTCCAAAGAGGTGAGACATCACTCCTCTGCATTAAGGTCCATTCACACTACAAACTATAACTATATAAGCGTCCACACTGAAGAGCGCCATTTTAATGAAAACATGCGCGTTGCGATTTAGACAACTAATAGTGTGGTGTCATGTAAATTCTAAAGAATTCTGACTGGCTGGTAGTGTTTTTATATCTCATGAAATTGCTCTGAAAGTGATCTGAGCACAGCAAGTACACACGTACTTCCAAAGATTATGTGTCTCTGCAAATTGTTACTTTATTTATTGATTTTTTTTTTCCTTCATTCTTGTATAGGGATTACGTGGATAGTGGTACTGGGCTGGAACTTGATGGTGAAGTCAGCTTGTTGGCTGGTTTGTTTTTTTTCCCCTGACATCAAACCTGTGAATACAACTTGAAAACAAGGTTGGCACTTGTTGCTATTTCTAAAGCAGCTGTTTTTGTTTTGTTCACCTTTGTCACAGGTGACCCCAGCATTGTAGCTTCATCTCCCCCACCGTCTTATTGGAGGACGAGGTTTGCTGTGTCCGGCCTGGAGACGATCAGTCATCCAACAAACATGGTTAAAAACAGACCCAGCCTATCTGGAGTAAGTACATAAAACTAGACACTGGTTGTCAATTACACGTTAGAGTCTCCTTCATCTGTGTCTTTCAGACAGAGACAGAGGATAGACAGGGCAGAGGAGCATTAAGTGCTGGACTATAAGGAATGATATTTCACTGATGTTGCAATACATTACACTTAGCTGACACTCGTATCCAGAATGACTTACAGTTATGGTGCAGGCTACAGTCCCTGGGGTTGGATGTTTTCCTCAGGGGCACTTCAGCTATGGATGAGGGTGCACTAGTTAACTCCCCACCCTACTGGTATTGGATTCAAACCTGCAACCCTCCTATCTCAAGATCATCTCCCTAACCGTTCGGCCACAGCTGCCCATAATGTATAATGTTTATGGCTATGTTTGGAACAAAAAAAAATGCAGATACTGCTTGAACTTGAATGCTATCTGTATTACCAAAGGCATGTGGTGATGTCCAATAGAAAAGTATTTCAGCTTGTATTTTGATTGACAGTTGACTGCTGAGAATATCGCCCAACGCAACCTCGCAGGCGTCCTGAACACCGTTGACCAGTCTTGTAATTCCAGCTTCAACAACTCGATGGCCAGCAATGGGTAAAAGATCAGACATAGTCATCATCCCATTATGTCAATGAGCTTTAATATGTTTCAGTGAAAAATTACTATACTACTGCTACTATATATGTGTAAGGCATAACGGGTGACATGTTTGTGTAGCAAAAGTGAATGCATGTTAATGTGCTGTGCTGTCTTCATATTGTCACCTTGTGCACCATGGTTCAAACCATTGATCTCTATTCCTGGATTGGACAGATCCTATTGGCTAGCATTGTAGGCGACATGCACATAGCGATGCCATTTTGAAGAGTGCCAGTACACATGTAAACAAACAGCTGTCAATAGTGTAGGCTGCAGATAAGCCTGGATTTTACTTCGTTCGTGATAGTCAAACTGATTCAGTATGGTATATACATACTATTACTACATATCATCTAAACATGAAAAAATTAATTCTTACTTGTGAAAGGAGATGCCCTGCTGTCTTAAGTTTTTATTGGCATAGTGGCAGCAGCCAAAAGCAAAACACTGGATGCCCTTAGAGCAATAAGTTCTTTGGCTGGTGCTGATCTTCCATGCTTGCAGACGAAAGTAGTACTATTCAAAATGGCGGCGTTGTTGACACACCAAAAGTCACGTGACATCCAATGCAAGAATAGTGATCAATGGTTCAAACAATATTGGACAATGGGAGGGTCAAATGGGAGGGTATGTCGAATCTTTGTCCAGACTGCGTTTGTTTAATCTCCTGCCTTTCCATAACATGTCATATGCTCTCCCTCTGCAGATCTGTGTCAGGGCGTCCTCTGTGCAGTGGGACCACAAAGCTGGGACACCCTTGTAAGAAGAGGGCAGCGCTGGGCCAAAATTTCTGCCGTGTTCATGAGACTGGCAATATGTCTCTTGGCTGATTGGGATGCATCAGTCCTTGGGACACATCAGCCTTTGTTTTTAATACTACACGTCTTTGCCTGAAAGGCAAAATAAAAGCATAACCTTTGTATTTTTTTATCATGCTTTTAACTGGGGTTTTTGTACTGGTATGTTTATATCTTACCTTGTGAATTGTTTAACTTTTTTCCCTTACATACTTGCTTTGTGAGTTTTGGGCTTTTATGTGCAATATGTGTTGGTGTATATGTGTATGCAGAACATGTAGCTCAATAAATTATTTAAAGACAACTGCTGGCTGTTATTCTGGCAAATTACTTTTTAAAGGTAAATAAATGGTGTGACTGGCAAAAGTTAAGTTAAGAAATTAAGACCGAAGAAGTTTAGCTCAATGTTCATGCATTGGAAACACCAAACAGGCCAAAAAAAGGTGCAGGAGAGAGCCCAGGATTTAGAAAAAGTGGAGGAGAGGACAGCAAAAAAAAAAAAAAAAAAACAGGATTAAAAGATAGAGGAGCTCCACTGACAGCCGTTATTTAGAAAGGACCATCATGGTATGGATATATTTTTTTCATATCAGGAAAATATTCAGCTTCATTCCATCACTGGTGTAATGGTGTTCATTTACCATCATGGTATTACCATCACTATTGAGATTTGTTAAAACAAATCAAACTAAATCAATTTGGCACCAGCATCTAAGGGAGATTGATCAAAAATGTAAATATAAGTACAATATTAAGAAAATGTACAATAACTAAGTGAAAAACAGAAACTGTCTGCCTGACTTGTCAGGTAACTTAACACATTTCGTCCTATCAGGTATGATTGGCCGACTTATGGGGTCTCCCTCTCTGACTGTACTGCTATACATAAGCACGGCCGCGGCCCAATTTGTGACGTCAGGTGTTATGAGAGTTTATGAGATCAGCATTCTACCTCTGTGACGCAAGGGTGAAATGGAACCACAATTACCAGCAAGTCCATTCCGCAAAAATATACATTGGTATCGGCAGTTTGCATCTTTGGTGAAGCCTGATTTCATGAACGATTATAATTACAATGGCGAAAACTTTTGGAAGGGCCAGCTCACGACAAGATCTTGTGGTATGTACTCTTGTACTTTTGTTAGTGGAATCTAAAACAATGTTCCTGGTTTTTATCATAATTTATTATAAGCTTGAATCAAAAGGCTCTCGGAGAACCAGGCTATCTAGACACTGAAGAATGCCTTCAAGCGAAAATCAAATAGGCCTACCATCCTACGTAAACTACATAAACTAATTGTCTAGCTAAATAAACATAAACTTCGGCCACTGTTTCCATCAAAAACAGCTCCCCCAAAGTGTGATTTCTTTTGAGGAGTACGATCAATTCACATAGAAGAAACCAGTTCCAGAGTGTTTAAGCAAAACTGATTGCTTCTGATTACTACAGGAGTTTGTGCGTGGAAACTTCGAGGACGTGTCAAATGTGGACGTACGGGGAATCAATGTCCCGCCCTTCACCCAGCGGTATTCTCTTGAGTAAGTCACCATGAGCTGTCATCCACAACATTAGTGTGGTTTGTAATTGATGCAGTTACCTGGCACTCGTAAAGGTCCACAAATTCATTTTCTGCTCTTTTGTATTTCAGGGAGCTGTGGATGGTCCGAACAGCTTTCGTTGTTGGAGTAAGTCTGTTTCTCATTTTTGTGTTTACTGTATTTAGTGTCTTTTTTAGCATTTCTTATTTTGCATGAGCTTGTTTACAGTGTTTGCCTGTTTATTAGAACGACTTTACACAAATATTGTCCCAAGATCTTAAGTAAATAGTAATGGATGAATCATCTGGAAGTGGTTCATTTATGCAGTATGTGGTTGTGTATTAATCAGTTTCTTTTGCTAATTTGACTCTAGCTCTCCAGGGAGGAGATGAACATGGCTGTTGAGAGAATGACTCACTGCGTGTCGTTTCTCACCCTGGGTGTCCTGATGCCTGCCCTGAGGGCGTGCAGGTGGATGGAAGAGAGGGCCACCCAGGATGGGTCTGTGCAGCTGTTGGTCAGAGACGTGGAGATTCATTCACATCTTTGTGTCACCAACATTTACTGCAGAAGACTCCCACAAGCGAGGCAGGCCCATGCTAAAGCATGGAAAATGGTGGTCTCCCTCGCGCATGACATTGCCACGTTGCTGCTGGGGTCATTAGCACCCGGCTTTGCCATCTGGATTGATGGATTTTATGCCGGCTTTGATGACCTTTTTGACCTGCTGAGGAACACCAGGAGTCAGCCAACAGTCAGTGGAGTCTTCACAAACCTGATTGTAGACACCGCAGAGCTACTGTTTGGCCTAAGGAAGCAGTCGATAGGCACAGAGAACTGTAGGCTTCTGGTATCAAGTGACCTTGACTTTGAGGACTTTAAGTCCCTCATGTTAAGTCACTTTGTCAAAGAGTCAGCAAGGAACCTGCTGGAGAGGGTCATGAACGCTCCCAGACGTTTGTGGCTGCCACATATCCAGCAAATAGGACCACCAGCAGCAGAAATGCTCTTCTCTCCTCAGGTACTTCAAAGCAACAAGATGTTCAACACAATATAATACAACACAACCCAATACTCCCTTTAGCTAATCTATGCCCCCTTTAATGTATAATATTTACTACAACCCTACTGCTGTGCATTGACTCTTAACTTTCTTGGCACAGTTGTTCGAACCTGAGAGAGAGTTGGCCATGAAGCTTGTGGTGAAAGTGATCTACGAGGACGTGACAGACTTCACTGGTCAGGCTGTGGACATCATAGTCAGGCAGCGAGGTGAGACATGGCTGTATATATGCCAAGACATACAGTGTCACAGAATATTATGTTTGAGGATGACAAGACGGAAAAGATCACCTTAACAATGAATCTTGAAAAAGCTTCCAGGTCATCGATATCGTATACTTACCGATATGGTGTACTTACTGTAATTCTGCGTACCATTCAACGCACTACTCCCCCACTACTCTTTGAGCAGAGGCAGACTCAGTGGCTTCAGGGAGCCCTGCCCATCTACTGGAGGACACCCTTCAGTCTGAGCAGTCTGGTGGACACAGCAGCTGTGATAGCGTCAGCAGCAGAGGCAGCAGCAGAGACAGCTCCAGCTCCAGAAGCAGCAGCACCAGAGGCACCAGAGGCAGCACCAGAGGCAGCAACAACAGAGGCAGGAGCAGAGGCAGGAGCAGCACCAGAAGCAGCAGCACCAGAGGCAGGAGCAGAGGCAGGAGCAGCACCAGAGGCAGCACCAGAGGCAGGAGCAGAGGCAGCAACAACAGAGGCAGCTCCAGCAGCAGAGGAAGCTCCAGCAGCAGCAGCAGCAGCAGAGGCAGCAACACCAGAGGCAGGAGCAGCACCAGAGGCAGCAGCAGAGGCAGCAGCAGGGGCAGCAGCAGAGGCAGCAACAGCAGAGGCAGCAACAGCAGAGGCAGCAGCAGAGGCAGCACCAGAGGCAGCACCAGAGGCAGCACCAGAGGCAGCAGCAGGGGCAGCAGCAGAGGCAGCAACACCAGAGGCAGGAGCAGCACCAGAGGCAGCAGCAGGGGCAGCAGCAGAGGCAGCAACAGCAGAGGCAGCAGCAGAGGCAGCAGCAGAGGCAGCTCCAGCAGCTCCAGCAGCTCCAGCTCCAGCACCAGAGGCAGCAGCAGAGGCAGTCACGGCCCCAGCAAGGTAAACCTATAGGGTCATCAGTCAGTTCACTTAACTTCAGCTCTCATGCCAAAATGAATCTTCCACATTTAAGAAATAGATATGCTGGGTGTGAACTGTTGACTGTTTGACTGTTGACGCAAACTACGGAGCAAGTAAAAGTCCACACCCTAACACCACAAAAAAAAAAAAATGATATACCTGTCATCAGTAGTATTTTTGAGCTGTTAGAATTATTCAGTGACCTGTGTGTATCTGTGAGTCTTAACAAAGGCTGATTAATACTGATACATTTGTCCTCTAACAGGTTTAGAGCCTGAGGAATTAGTGCCTATTCTTTACACAGTAGTTAGGAGACAGATATCATGTAACACACATTCCTCATGCCTGAAGAATTCAATTTCATCTTAACCTGTCATGGGTTCTGATGAAAGCATAGTAATGAAAAATGTGTAAACAAGTTCTTTGCTTATTTTTCAGGCAAATGCCTCAGGAGGAAAAGATAATCACCGAAGGAGAAAGATGTTTGCTTTCCTCCGGAAGCGTAGAGTAAGTAAATATTCCATATTTAAATTTGATGTTAACACCATTCATAATTAAGTCTGTGTCTGTGTTGCTGCATTAATGTAATACCATCTTGTTTCCATTCTCTTAATGCACAGAACTCTGTATCCCCTGCATCAGGTATGACCTACAATATTCCCTTCTCTTCAATTACAGTATTATTCAGCATAAAGGTTGATGAGGGTTATAGTAGAAGTAAAAATATGTGACAATACTGTGCTTTGTTTTGCAGTAAAAGAGGAGCCTGATGCCTCTTCCACCGAGAAGACCAGGAGGCCATCGCTGTCAATGCGGATTGCATCTGCCCTGTCCAGACTCTGCTGCTGTTTCAGTGGTCAGGAGTGACCTCTTGTGGCAAGAAGAGGCACTACATCTTCCTCCACTTCAATGTTTCCTTAGGCCTCCTAATGAATGGCTCATGATACCACCTGCACTCGGCTGAAGACCGTGTGACATAATATTAGGGTGTCCATCCACAGTACCCCGTCTGGAGTTGAGGCATACATGTCTGTATAAGACAGTGGTTTGCAAACTTTTTTATTGTTCCCCACTCTTGAGGGTGCAAAAGTTTCACGCCTCCTCTTCTGTCTCGTACTTCCCTTCAAAAATAATATTGATATTAAACCGATTTCTTGGCACTGAATCCATGTTATATTTTCTTTGCACTCACTTGGACCTGATCTCAAGAGTTTTACCTTTTATGTAAGCCAGTGAATGACTTTGTGTCAGATTTGCCCCAAAGGTTATCACCAAAATGTGACCATGTTATATGACCTGAAAACTGCATCATTGTCTGGTATGGTAACACCTCTGCAAAGACTCATAAAGACTGCGGAGAGGATCACAAGGACAAAACTTCCTTCCATCGACTTAATGCACGCATCACTGTCAAAAAAGAGCAGAGGAAATCATCAAAGACGCCACACAGCACACTCTCTGCTCAGACACAAACACACAAACACTGTTCGTACAGTCTGGGACACAGCAGAGCGGACAACAGCATCATCACTCATACAACATGTTTTTCAACAAGTTCTTCACCAGTCAGGTTGATGGCAAAATAAAACTACTGAACATGTGCAATAATAACTCCACACTACCTCATTTGTCATGTATAATATGGTATATTACTATTCATGAAACAGGTTTATGCGTCATATACCCCTCAGATAAATATGAAATACTTCTAAATGTGCAATATTGTAACTGTAACACTTGTTCTTTACCTTTACTTGTATTTAAAATTGTGTACATATTTCACCTTTCTGTAGTACTTTAATATTTTATATCTTTTTGTACACTTTTTGTTATATTGTTCTTTACCTCTCCTAAACTGCACAAGAATTCCAGTGTGCCTGGACTGTTCCTTTTCCTAACTCATTTTGAAATTGTACAATATTGTTTTAATAGTGGTCAATTTTTTCACTGGTTTTATGACATTTTATGACATTCGTTATTTTTAACACTGTGGCCTGAAAACAAGATTGTCAGATACAATAAATTATATTGCCACCAAATGATGAGATGTGTTATGTAGCCTAAAATGAAACTCAGTCCAGTCAAACTGAATATATAATTTGTACCCTGTATGACATGGGCCCACTTGCCTTCCAAATCAGTTCATGATATGCCATAATTTCCATTCATTCATTCCTTCATTCACTCATTAAGGGCATTGACCTTATATTACAGACCAAATTTACAGACTTCATTAAAAAGTCCTAAACTGAGAGGTCCCTGATTTTCGTCATGTTTATCCATGCTTCTCTAGTCTCTACTGCTGACTGTACGGGTCACATCCACATGCCTTGTCAATAGACGTGCAGTGTTTTACGTGATGACATCATCTCATGATGTATCACGTGGGAATTGAGCAAAGCGCGCGCGTCGTGCGGAACTACAACGAGGGTTGCAAGTTCTCAGTGCGTTTTAGGTATGTTATTGCTGTAGGATTCGTTTTTATTCACACATCAGCAGTATGTCAGATTCAGAGGAATACAGCGACTCGCCGGAGATGCATCGAAACCCCTCGCCACCTCCCGAAAGCGAGGAAGCAGAGCCTGCAGATGAGGAGGCGGTGGATGCTATCGGAGCTACGGTGTACAGTAAACACTGGCTCTTCAGCACATTGACCCGACTCATACAGGTACCCTGTAACCAGCTTTACTTATAATAGTGTACCAAATCACATATGAAATAAAAGCTATTTCTTTACCTACATTAGCCCACGCGAATGGTATGTGCTTAGATGGTTTCCTGGTAAACCCTGAACCTTAACCAGTCAATGTTTATCATACGAAACTTATCAAACGAACGGTTGTCGTCTGATAAGTTACTTTAGCTGTTACTTGGGTAGTTCATAGTTGTCAACCTAACTTCAGGTTCAAATCGTCGGTGAACAGCGATCCTTCTAGACATAGTTATTCCATGCGGATGAAATGGTTTACATTATGATTCAGGTGTTTTCTTGTATTGGAATTATCCACTGCAGGCAATAACGGGGCAGAATTCGGGTGATGCTGAAGGCCCAACTGAATTGTCAGAGGAGCAGGAAGAGGAACTATGTAAAGTCTGGGACATGGCCATGGACCAGGTGAAGTACACTAACCCGACAAATATTCACTCGCCTGTTAGCGTTTGCATACATTCCCCTGTAGGTAGGCTATAAAAACTGCTCTGTTTGCTCTCTGCAGGATGTTTCCAGATTCCTGCAGGAGTTTAAAGCCCCTGACATCCTCTTGGGCGTGATTGCCAAATCACAATGTCCACGACTAACTGTAAGTTTTACTCTGTCCAGTGTGGTCTTTGTCAAGCACAATTTGATATGAATTATAACCTTTGTAGACCACTCCAAAACTGTCACCTGCCAAAATCATATTGTGTAAATAGAATATTTTATATTATATATATATATATATAAACAACAATTGTTCAGTCACACCTCAGTATCCATGACACAAAGCATTTCATATGAGATACTGTCATTTATTGTTTATGCTGTCTTGCAGGAGATATGTGTAGGCATCCTGGGTAATATGGCCTGTTTCCATGACACTTGTTTGGATCTCAGTCAGAATGAAGATCTGGGGTGGGTAAATTCACATCGCCTTGCTCTGTTTGTGTCCATGACCAGTGTCTACTGGTCTACTGTTGGTGAACTGAGGTCCTTCCTGTCTTTAATGTGTTTCTCTTAACGTATACATCTGCCTCTGTCCTCTCAGAGCAGTACTGCTGTTGCTCCTTGGAGATGCAGATCCTCCCACTCTTCTGGAGACATGCAGGTGAGATATGCACAGTCTGTTTATTTGCGGCACTAACAAGTACTGTCTGACCCTGCCTTGATATAAGTAATATGATAATAATAGTTGTATTTATATAGCATTTTTCAAAACAAAGTTACAAATAACTCAAATTTTTCAAAATGAAATAAAAACAGTTGGAGGTATACAGTGATACGTACACAATCATCACAGGTTTAAGTAAAACAGTTTACATCAGAACAAATACTAATATAATAATAATACAAGTATGTAATTGTGTCATGAAATAAAACATATTAACTGAAAACAAATGTAGGTTAGGCTTGCCTGTATAAATGGTTTTCAGGAATTACTTAAAAATGTGAGCTGACGGAGCAGACCTTATTTTTTCGGGCAGCTGTGGTCTAGTGGTTAGGGAGTTGTTCTTGGGGTCAGAGAGTCACAGGTTCGAATTCCACCCTACCCATGGCTGAAATGCCCTTGAGCAAGGCATCTAACCCCACACAGCTCCAGGGACTGTAACTGAAAACCTGTAAATAACTGTGAGTCACTCTGGATAAGAGCATCAGCTAAGTGTAATGTAATAATAATGGTAAAATTAGTCTAACTGTAAATATTGTTATGTATCTGTGTGGTGGCAAATGTCCCCAGGCTTCTGCTGACCTGCATGTCCCAGGCTGATGTCGCCCCCCTGTGGCTGGAGAGGTTCCGCCAGCAGCCCTCCCTCTGCCCCAGCCTCTGTTTCATCATGAGCAGTTCCACCAATGGTACAAATACATGCACACGTATATACACACACACACACGAACACACACACACACACACACACACTAATGCACCAGCTCAGTGGGGACTTGTTCATGAATGATCTGTTCTCTCTGTAGTGTCTAAGGGCTTTGGCATGGTTCTGCGTCATGTTGGATAAGCATATTTTGTTTTCAGCTGGGGTGATGTGTATTGAGGTCCTTACCATCGGGAGTGTTGGTGAGAGGTTTGTTGTTCTCGGCTTGTGGAAGCTCCAGTCAAAGCGTAGCACATAGCTGCAAATTGGGAACAGCCACAGTGTACAGGTTGATTCCAGAGATTTGTCAGGCCTCATGGAAAAGATTTTAACTGAAGTTTGTTGCGGTAACATTCCAGAAACAGTGAAAGAATGTTGCAGAGAATTTTGGGCGAATTTGGAACTCAATTCCAAGGAGTTCAATTTTGCGCATGTGCGTGCGCATACACGCTTTAACACTAGACACTGGACGTGCGTACCAACACACGCTTTAACACTAGACACAAAATTCGACCTTATTAAATTATAGCAGCAGTGAAAAAAATAATACTAGTTACTATCTTTTAACCGGGGATATGAATATACAGGTTTCTCCCAAGTTCGTGTAAACACTTATCCCGCATATGATCAAAACCGAGAAAAGCCTCAACTTCGGAATGCTGTAGTGCACGTAAAACTCAATGAGATGGTGGATGGGTAGAGACTGGGAAAAGTGGAGGTGAGGATGGGGAAGCATTTTGCATCTCGCGTCGTCCTCGTTGGAGGTGAGTGTCCCTCTTAAACTTGAAGTGGTCGCCAGGAGAGCTCACTGCCAGGGAAATAAGTAGATGGATTGGACGGTGGATCTATTTTGTAATCCCAGGAACGCAGACCACCTTGGTTTATTTTGGACCTAGTGTCAAGTTGATGTATATTCTCAGTTAGGTGACTCTGTCTATAAACATAGTATGTCAGTGTAATTGGCATCCCCTCTAGTGATTTTGCTTCTGGTCTCTGTGCATATCTGGTGTTGCATGTTTTATTATGATTATTACCTCCGCCAAGGAGGTTATGTTTTTGCCGGCGTTGGTTTGTTTGTTTGTCTGTCTGTCTGTCTCTGTTTGTTTGTTTGTTTGTTTGTTTGTTAATAGCATAACTCAGAAAGTTCTGGACGGATTTCGACGAAATTTTCAGAATAGATCAGAAGTTGGCTAACTTAGAACTGATTAGTTTTTGGTAGTGATTCGGATCACCATCTGGATCCAGGAATTTCTTCACTATTGCGAGATAGGGCCAACTTGAACATTTTTGCTCATAACTCTACAAAAAATGCTCAGAATGCTCGTTTACCCATCAAACAAAAAGTTTTCAGGTGGGGATGGTATAAGGTGGAAATTTCAGCTGCCTTGGCGGAGGTCTGCGCTCTCTGAGTGCTTTTCTAGTTTTCTCTGTCACCATTTTTTAACCTTCCAGCCCTCTCTCAGTCGGTGTCTCTCTCGCCTTTCTCCCCTTCTTTCTCTGTCCTCTCGCTGTGTCTGTTCCCATGTCTTCACCTTCTTTTAATGTGACCTGATCTGGCTAAGTCAATCAAATAAAGTCGCAAGTTCTAATTTTATGGTACAGACTGATTCTGATAGAAAACATTAAACATATCAAATTGTATTTGGTTATTCTTTTATGAAACAAAAGGTGTTCAAAAGCACCACCTCGGTTTTCATTGTCAAGATAACAATGTACAAGTTAGAAATCGACTATCTGAAGTTCAATTGCACCATTGAAATATTACCAAAATGTCCAAAATAAAGGTGATTTTCTCAGGTTTGGAATATTAAAATGGTCATATTTGAAATGACTCTCTCTGTCTTGAGCAAGTAATCATTTGAAAGTGTATCGTCTTGTATTTTCACTGGTACCAAAATCTTGATTTCGAATTTTGGGTCACTGTGACTCATTTTGCCAGGTCTGGTCATTTATTTATAGACTTATGACTCAAGGCTGTTTTTTTATACACACTAACTGCACGTCTCTCCCTTTGTCCCTCCAGTGGATCTCCTGGTGAAGGTGGGGGAGCTGGTGGATAAGCTGTTCGACGAGGATGAGGAGTTGATGAAGAGCTGGCTGTCTGGCAGTCGCCGTGGCAGCAGCGGTGGCGTTAATGAGAACGAGGACGACCGCAACGGGGATGAGCCCCAGCCAGACGTGCCGACCTCTCTGCTAGAGGCTGCCAAGCA
Source organism: Coilia nasus (assembly GCA_027475355.1). Classification (NCBI taxonomy): domain Eukaryota; kingdom Metazoa; phylum Chordata; class Actinopteri; order Clupeiformes; family Engraulidae; genus Coilia; species Coilia nasus. The sequence goes on from CM050208.1 coordinate 10,792,681, forward strand.
GCTTAGGTCTGCCCACTGCGTGTGTGTGTGTGTGTGTGTACGCCTCTATCTAATACCCTTTGAGAGCTGAGCGAGAGTGTATGTGAATGAGATCGGTTATGTAAGTCTGTAAAAATAGAGGGCAAAGGAGACAGGGTGTTAGTCGAAGGTCAGTACCTGTGTTGTTGAGTAAAATGGGGGGGCAAGGCAGACATTTGTTTTGAGACGTGAGTAATACAAGCCGTGTAGTCAGTGTTTGTCCTAGGTCAGTGTGTGGCAAGTGCTGTGGACACTGTGTGTGTATGCAGTTTAGTATGGGGTGATTTTGTGTCAAATCAGGACACTTTCAGACCTCATTGTCACAGATTTTAATGACTCTTGTCATGCCAATTTAGTCATATGAGAATCTGACTAATATATTTCAAAATGAGTAATGTTTTTCCTAAAGCGAGCCTGTAATGTCATTAACATCTCCAGAAAATGTGGTGGTTTTTGAGTCATTGCAGAGATACTGTGACCTATAAGGTGACATCGCATAGTTTCAGGTCACTAATGGGCCATTCTGACATGAAACTGTATTGCAAGCATAGATGTAACTAATTCAGTTAATTAAGGTTCCAGTTATTCTGAACTTCAGTTCTTACTGTGCAAGTGCAGGTGTAATTCAGTTATTTTCAGAGGGTATACATAAGCAGATAGGTCAGGTGTATTCAGCTAAAGCAGACTGTAGTTAAAGACTTATTGTATAATATATGATGGCAGTGTATACGCATGGTGTAGTAGCCTAAAAAAAAAGCCTTGATGATGTGTTTTGATCTATGAATTAGGATCTACGTTTTTCACACCCACCCACACGTGAAAGATTAGTGTATGGCACAGACAGACAAACTGGATTGAGAAAGTAAAAGTCCTGCCATGTATTCCTTCTGCCTGTGCTCCTAACACAGGTGATCTCACTAACTACCTTATCCACCTAGGATCAGCTGCATCAGTGAATTGGCTGGAACAAATATGTGGCAGGACTTAACATTTCTGAACCCGGGATGTCTGCCTCTGGTGTATGGTGGCATTGATTATTGTGATGTGTGTGTCTTCTTCCTGCAGGTCTGAAAGCTCTGAGGGCCTAGAGGTCTACCTGCACGCCATTCAGCTCCTGACCACAGTTGACGAGGGCATACAGGCCTTGGGTTAGTACATCCCAGTACATAAGTAGGTTTTTAGTAGAAAGCAAAAGGTGCCCGAGTGGCCTTCTACCTCCAACTGGATTTTGCGATCTGCCCGCAAGTGGCGCAGTTGGTCAAGGTAGCCATACTTTAAACCCGGGGACCCAGGTTTGATTTTGGCCTCAGGTAATTCCCCAATCCCTTTCCCATCTGTCTCTCCCACTCTTTCAAACTGCTGTATCTGATAAAATGCAATAGACAAAATGAAGTAAAACTCTCCAAACCATCCCATGGAGGTCCCAGAATGCAAGAGCCCAGTCCCAGGTGGCAGCAGGGCTAGCAGAGGGTTATATATCCCCCCGCCCAGCACACTCACATGTGTCTGCAACACCCTCCAGGGTTCCCACGGTCAGGGAAATCCTGGAAAAGTCATGGAAATTGAAAATTAAATTTTACAGGCCTGGAAAAGTCATAGAATTTTGTAAATTCACTGTAAGTTTTGAAAAAGCCATGGAATTTTAGTTTCTCCCCAACGCAACTGCAGCGTTCTGTTGTCATTAGGCCTTTAAAGTCGACAGTAAATGCTTTGACAGTATTTTGAATGTTAAACATTTCATATCTAGCCTTAAAAATATACAAAAATCTACACACTTAAGGTGCCGTGAAGTCATGGAAAATTCACTTTATGTCATGAAAAAGTAATGGAAAAGTTTTTAAATTTTGTCAGTGAAAAAGAGTGTGAACTCTGACCCTCCCTGTCAGCCCCCTAATAGTAATCATAATGCGGTGGTGTGGTGAGACGCTTTTGCAGATCCTTTGTGAGCAGACACAAGGGCAGAGCATAGTTTGGCAGTGCATCTCTTGGTGTGTCTGAGGATGATTGACTGAATTAACAATCATCAATATCTGTGTGTGTCTGTGTATGTCGGTGTGTGTGTCTATGTGTGTAGTGTGTGAGGAGGGTGCGGGCGCTGCCGTGTGGGCCTTCATGTGTGCGGTGGTGTGTGAGGACCTGTGCCAGCCGGACGACCCGGCCCTCAGCCTGCAGGAGCAGAAGTCTCTGTTAGGCCCCGCCCTCGCCGTGCTCGCAGCCCTGCATGCCTGCCAGGGCCCGGACTTCACCGTAAACACAGGTACGAGGATGACACATGTCTCAGATATGTGTGTGTGTGTGTGTGTGTGTGTGTGTGTGTGTGTGTGCATGCCTGCCAGGGCCCGCACTTCACCGTAAACACAGGTATGAGGATGACGCATGTCTCAGATGTATGTGTGTGTGTGTGTGTGTGTGTGTGTGTGTGTGTGTGTGTGTGTGTGTGTGTGTGCGCATGTGCATGCCTGCCAGGGCCCGCACTTTACCGTAAACACAGGTATGAGGATGACACATGTCTGAGATATATGGCTGTGTTTGTGTGTGTGTGTGTGTGTGTGTGTATTAGGGCTGCCTGTGAAACTACATAAAAAAAGAGTTCATTTTCATTTTGACCTACAAAGTATCTGCAGACGTTTTGAGTATTACTGCTAGTGTTGCATGTTTCCAGTACGAAGTGGTGATTTGATCGTGAAACTGTCTTTCACACTTTAGAAACCATGTTGTAATTATTTCAACGAGTGCAATCACAGATGACAACCTGGTCCCCCATGTGGACGGACAAGGTCATTGCGGGCAGACAAACACACACACACACACACACACACACACACACACACACATAAACACACACACACGGACAGGGTCATTTGCAATACCTGGTCAATCCCCTCCGGGTGACCAGGTAATAATGTGTTCGTGATGTTTTGTCCACACAGACCTAACCTTGGTGGGCAGTGCCCTGCGTGTTCTGCAGTACCACCGAGAGAACCAGCTGAGCCGCCAGCAGGGGGCAGACTCGCACCGCGGCGCCCAGCGACAGGGTCAGGAGGGAGAGAGAGAAGAGGGAGAGCAGCAGGGAGGACAGGATGAGCAGCTGACCGCCCTGCTGGAGTGCACCTGTGAACTTCTGGCCAGCATCCTTGTTGCAATTTCCAGGGTAAGGAACACTTTCTTTTGTGCTAGTGCGTGTGTGTTTGTGTGTGAATGTGATGACCTTGTTTTTCCAGTTATTTTCCAGGAAAATTATGGGGCGGCTGATTGTGTGTGTGTGTGTGTGTGTGTGTGTGTGTGTGTGTGTGTGTGTGTGTGTGTGTGTGTGTGTGTGTGTGTGTGTTTTATGTCTCATGTCGCCCCACTGCTGATGACCAAAGGCATTATGTGTTTTGGTTGTTTGTCTGTCCATATGTTAAAACAACTGTTCAGCTGGATTAACAAAGGTGACCTGACTGGATTGTTGAGACCAGGGGCTCAAATTTAGGGTGACTGTGATTATAAAAGTCGCGTTTTACTGCTCGCTATATATCTGTTCAATGCATTTATGCCTTTATTTCGGCAAAGGTTCACTTCCACTCAGACAGGCCCCATCGCAAAAAATAATGTAAGAAAATTGTGGCTTCACAGAGCCATTAGCCTGGTAAACCCGCCCCTCGTACTTAATTTCAGTTTGTACAGAGGGTCTGGAGCGGAGGCCATTGGAGGTCATGTAAGAGGACCGAGCAACTCCTAGCCAATCAGCGAACAGAGGGTGTGTTTGTGAGCCATGACCTTGACTTTGTGTGCTACATTTGAATTGTAGTGCATAGGTAGGCTAATTGCATACGCGATGACCAGACGTTAGCAACTGGGTAAAGGCAGAGCCACTTGTTTTAAACTTCAGCAGAGTCCACATCTCCAGGAACAAAACGTTTCTCACAGCCTCAGCTCCAGATCCTCTGTACAAAATGAAATGAAGTACGAGGGGCTGGTTTACCAGGCTACAGAGCCATACCAAGCCAACAATACAGTACTGGTTTCCTATAAAGTGTTTGTGTGTGTGTGTGTGTGTGTGCGTGCGCAATTATTCTTTCTGCAGGATGAAGTGTGTGAGTTGCTGAAGAGCGGGTTGCTGACTGAGAAGACCTGCTCCTCCGCAGCCAGAGCTCTGCTCCCACAATACGCCGCTGCGGTGAGATCCACCCCCTCGCTGACACTTCCGAAAGTTTTCTCGCTCATTTACACACGTGTAGCACACGTGTACACATCTGAAAACACTAGAAGTAACTTGTAGGGAACACACACATGGTCTCACTCATACTCTAACACCCCCTCAGGGACTTCAATTCAGACTCTTTAACTTGGTTTAAATTTGTGTCTCGGTCATACTAAATATGAGATTGATGATGTATATGATATTTTTTTCCCACACCCCTCCTCCCCTGCCCTATCTCACCCATGTTTACCACATCAGGTGCAGCATCTTGTCAGTGTCCTGTCTGACGTGGAGCCTAAACTGGCAGATTCTCTGAAGGAGTTTCCCTTTTTGCAAGCTCAGTCTTGAGGTCTTAACCGCCACAACAGGCCCATTCAAGATGACACACACACACACACACGCACACACACACATACATAGAAGCATATTTTGGTACTTGGAGAAATTATGAATTCTGGCCGATTAGGCATGGACCTTGTGAGGCACTGGAAGCAGAGATTTTTTCAGAAATTCACAACAGTGGACTGTACAGGACTCACCAGAAGGTGGCCTCTATGGATTACATTTCACATGTATCTCTGACTGACTTGGACTGACTGACTTTTGTATCTTTTGTAGGGGATAAAAATATTGCTTTAAATACATTTTATTTTTGTCTGTTTTTATATTTGTATGAATTTCTCATTCATACAAATTGTAGACAAACTTCCAAACCAAAATCCATTTTGTGTTGAGGGAGCAGCTGTGAGTTGGCCATTTCCTCATCTCTTAGCTTGCACGTGCTATATTGAGTCCTTTCTATTCATCTTTAGTGATATTAAGTTATTTGGTGAATTATAAAACACCAGATTCTAAACAAAACATACTTGGCTAAAAAATAGAAAAAATAAAACATATATTATGTGAAAGTTTAATCAAATCATAATCACAACCTCTTGTAACATTACTGTAGGAACTTTGGACAAGGGAATGTATCGAACTTGTAAATGGATTTTTGCTCCAGCAAATGAGTTCGAGCACATTTTTGATTTTGTTTGCATTTGGAAACAAACTCCAGCTTCACAGGTCTGTGAATCTTAAATGTGACTAAATAAGCCTTCTGATTGTTCATATGGGGGCAGTAGAGATCTGATTGCTATTTAGTATTACTTAGTCTACCAGGACTTCTTTAGTGGCTGGCACACAGTTATGTGATAAGTTCACTCACTATGAGCAATCAAGAGTAAATACAGTCAATATGGTTACTCAGAATTAATGTCATTTGTAATAGAGTTTACACTGTAGTCCAGATAGATTTCAACTGGACTTCTCCGTGTTTCCTAAGTTGGCTATTGTGTCACAATCTTGGTAGGCGTGTTATATGGGTTTCGATTGCGAAGTAACTAAATGAGTTAGGTTAAGGTAATTGAAATATGCAATCTAGCAGCTCATGAATTCAGTTCCAACTTAAATGAGATCTCATACACTTGTATCTAATGCTGTGCTGTAAAAATTACTGTTTAGTTATACATTAACTTCTGACCATAATTATTAGGCCTATTTAGAATTTCTAAGCAAATTCATGTTGCTCGACTCGTTAACACTAGTGTTATTTCAATTTTTTGTCTTAAAATGTTTCAAAACGTTGTCAGATTATACATACAATATAAACAATTTATGTAAATGACTAAACACAATAGATCTTTTTTATAATCTGACAACTTTTCCCATTAACACCTTTCTAGTAGCCCTACATTGAATTAAAAGCATTCAAATCTCATAATATATATATAACATATTAAAACCCAGAATGCCAAAAGTATTGTGGTTGATATAGCTAAAATGTCTCTAATGGCTATCTCAACCAGACTGTCTAGTAGCCCTACATTGAATTAAAAGCATTCAAATGTCATAATATATATATAACATATTAAAACCCAGAATGGCAAAAGTATTGTGGTTGATATAGCTAAAATGTCTCTAATGGCTATCTCAACCAGACTGTCTAGTAGCCCTACATTGAATTAAAAGCATTCAAATGTCATAATATATATATAACATATTAAAACCCAGAATGGCAAAAGTATTGTGGTTGATATAGCTAAAATGTCTCTAATGGCTATCTCAACCAGACTGTCTAGTAGCCCTACATTGAATTAAAAGCATTCAAATGTCATAATATATATATAACATATTAAAACCCAGAATGGCAAAAGTATTGTGGTTGATATAGCTAAAATGTCTCTAATGGCTATCTCAACCAGACTGTCTAGTTGCCCTACATTGAATTAAAAGCATTCAAATGTCATAATATATATAACATATTAAAACCCAGAATGCCAAAAGTATTGTGGTTGATATAGCTAAAATGTCTCTAATGGCTATCTCAACCAGACTGTCTAGTAGCCCTACATTGAATTAAAAGCATTCAAATGTCATAATATATATATAACATATTAAAACCCAGAATGGCAAAAGTATTGTGGTTGATATAGCTAAAATGTCTCTAATGGCTATCTCAACCAGGCTTGCATGTGCTGTACATTATCAGCCACTGCCAGTTCGGTGTACCATACTGTACCTTGGCTTCTTGCTTTTAAAGGCCTTTGCTGCAGCTTCTTTAGCCGTCACATATGTGTGTAGGCATTCCCATCAGATGTTGCTTTGTGAACATGCTGTAACACTTTGAACACTGACTTGACTGTATTTTGGGACAGCAGCTCAGTGTTCTATGCTCTGTTTATGCATATCTTCTCAGAGAAAAATATTACTTCTTACAAGAATATGTATTTACCTTTATTTCTCAGAAAAGACTTCTGTTTCTCCTAAAACCCTCTTAGGAAAACAATAGAATATAACAGCATTTTGAAAGGGACGTGAAGAACAAGATGTACAGTGATGGCTTCACTGTACACTATTTCTTAGGAGTTTGTTTTTATTTTATTATATCTTTTTTTAAGTATGAGACTACAGCTAGATCTAACTGAATTCTTTATTGTTTCTCTTAAATCCCCTTTGGAGAAAACAACAAATCAGCCTAATATATAAGATCTTATTTGTTTCTGAAAGGCAAAGTAAAGCTCTTCTTTACACAAAAATGGTTTTGATTCCATTCATGTAGTCAAATGCAGCCAGTGCAGATGCATTGATCAGCCCACCTACGTACATATGCACTCACACTGTACACCTGTTCATTTGCCTACTAACACAAATAGCCTATGTACCAATCTACCAATCACAGGTAGGCATTTAGGCATATACAGTAGAGGTGGTTAAGGCAATTTGCTGAAGTTCAACCCGAAGATCAGAATGGGGACTTTGAACGTGGTATGGTTGTTGGTGCCAGACGGGCTGCTCTGAGTATTTCAGAAACTCCTGATCTTCTGGGATTTCCAGCCACAACAGTCTCTACGGTTTTAAGAAGAAGACAAAATAGCAGCAGTTGTGTTGACGAAAATGCCTTGTGGATGCGAGACGCCAGAAGAGAATGGGCAGAGTGGTTTAAGATGATAGAAAGGCAATAGTGATTCAAAAAACCATTTGTTACAACCAAGGAATGCAGGATACCATGTGCATCTGAACACACAACATGAACCTTGAACCTTGAAGTTCTAAAGGCAAAGGGAGTCCAACCTTTTACCAGCAAGGAGTACCTACTAAAGTGGCCAGTGAGTGGTTTATTACACCTGGTGTAGGCTAAATGCAGATGCCAAAAGCTTATATAAGGACACAGGATTTTCTCAGATCATTTCCAAGTGTCAACATGACGTCAGAAAACAACTTCAATGGCGCAAGGATCGTGTCAGTGTGACACTTGCTGATTTATTTTGCCCGTGAGAGAGGGAGATGAATCATCATCATGCAAACACGCACACAGGTCTGCACGCACCTCACGCGGCGTGTCCTTTTGAAGTGCTTGTGGCCCTCAGCCCCCACGTAAGGAAGACCACTCACACATGAAAAGAGAAAGCCGTGTGTGGTGAACAAGCAACTGATTTGCTTTCCAAATGTCCAGCGAACGCAAAGAAGGCAGGCACAGCAACCTACACTGCCCGCACTCTCTCTCTCTTTCTCTCTCTCTCTGTCACACACACACACACACTCAAACACACCCAACCACCTTCTCAGCCTGGATGATGACGCCAATTGGAATATAGCAGGCTGTTAATTAAAAACCTGATTGATATGGAGAGCAGGCAAGGACCATTCTAATGCTAATCCAGCCAAGAGTAGGGCCTATGAGAGGGAGGGATAGCATGAACAAGGGAAAAATGCTAGTACTACACAGACGTAAATGTTTGCTACATGTCTTGGGGGTGTCTAAGTAATGAAAAGTATAATTTTAGGCTGCTGTGCTTTCTTTTAGGTGCCTGTGGTCCTCTTTCTGTGACCGTAAAGGAGATAAAGTGCTTCTGAAAAGGCCAAAGTTGAACACAAGAATGCCTCTGGCAGAGACGTACAGTACGATGTGTAAATGCTACTGCGTCACGACTACATGAGTCAGTGTGTGCACTTTGTTCTCATGTGATTGAATATAGGAGAAAACTTGGCAGGTCCAAGTCATATTTAGCCAAATTAGAAGCCACAGACATCAGCTTTGTATAACACTTATGCTATACAACCTTCTATGTTCTTATGTACATAAAGCTTTTGAGTTGTGGTCAATGGGCAGCCTCATTAGAGTTACCTCTGCCGTATTGACCAAGACACCTCTAACAAATGTCAGAGCTTTTTATGCAGAGCTCCATGTTATTTGAAGAGCCCATACTCAAACCCATTCAGGGGTTTCGTGCATACCCACTCACGCTGTTTGTGCGTAATGGTGGTGCGTAAGTGTGACACTGCTGTCTACTGCCCAGTCTCCTCACCATCAGTGCAATGACGTGAGGCACAGGATGGGACAACTATTTTTATGTGTGGTTAATGTGTGGTGTTTTCTATATGCTGCATGTCCACTGGGGTGACGCATGGGCCTGCTTTCACAGATGAACAAGCATGCGCCGCACTCATATAGGCACACGCGGAACTCAGAACAGGTCCTGCGGTTCCTTCCCCATCAGCGCCCATTATCATCTAGCCTTCAAAACACTGTCACACTCGATATCATCAGTCACAGCATAAAGGGTAGGCAGGGCCCCACACACACACACACACACACACACACACACACACACACACACACACGGTTAATGTTGCCCTAATGTGCTTCTGTTTGAACCCTGATGTTGTGTCCCTTTCTGCTGTCAAGCTGTGCTTTGTCAGTTTGAAGAGGGCTTGTTTTAGACAGGTGCTGAATCTGGAATAAATCACACCCAAGAACAGAGGCAAAGATTCATATATCTGGCACAAAACTACTTAACCTTATTGATTACATTTTCTTAAGAAAGTAGAACATTATTATAGTGTGTATGGATGCTAAATGATGGGGAAAAGTCGTTGTGGAAATGGGTGTCTGCAAGAAGAGGAAATGGCCCTTGTAAACTGGGAGGGAAGTCACACACCCCCTAGCCCACATTATCTTGGCTGTGGTGTGGCCATCATTACAACAGCTGAAGAGGTGAAAAGGCAGTGTGTGTGTGTCTGTGTGTGTGTGTGTGTGTGTCTGTGTTTGTGGGACAGTGGGATTAAGTAACAAAATGGTGTGTGCATGTGTCTCTCCAGTGTGTGTACCAGCATTGTGAAATCTGTGTGTGTGTGTCTGTGTGTGTAAATTTGAAGCATGTAGTCTGGCACGTATACTGTAGGGGTGTGTGGGTGGAAGTGTGAATGGGCCGAGTGGTGTGTGTGTGTGTGTGTGTGTGTGTGTGTGTGTGTGTGTGTGTGTGTGTGTGTGTGTGTATTCGTTTGCTTCCTGCCTGCCCCTAATCAGGGATGTCTTCAGGAGCTCTGCTCATCTGCAGAGGCCTGTCGACAGCAGCACAAAGGGAACTTTCCCCTCTGCTCTCCGCACCTCCCCTCAGACCAGGATCCCCAACGCCCGAGACAAACACCTGACCAAAATACCCCAGGGTTGCCACAACACCTCTCACGAGCACCTTAAACCGTGTGTTCCCCCTCCGGCTGGCCTGTGACCCATTTTTCCGACTGGACGTTTGTCTCATTCACAAAATGCCTTTATTTGTACCTGGACCTTTCTGACTGTAAAATGTGAGGTAGATTTGTATATTTGATTTCTATTTGATAGTTTTATACTTTGTTGTACATTTTAGAATCTATATTCTATTTAACTGCCTTTATGTGTTGTTTTCTACTCTGTGCATCTGTTGGTTTGCTCCAAACAACTTCTCGCTGTGCTTGCAATTGGAAGGTTGCCGGTTCGAATCCTGCCCTAACCATGGTTGAGATGCCCTTGAGCAAGGCATCTAACCCCACACTGCTCCAGGGACTGTAACTGAAACCCTGTAAATGTCTGTAAGTCGCTCTGGATAAGAGCGTCAGCTAAGTGTAATGTAATAATAATAATAATAATAATACTTCCACTACTTCTACACAGAAAGAATTAGGAATTTCCTTCCTTCATATAACTTTGGAAGCATATTCTTTGAGTTGTTAAGCAGATTGTGAGGGTGTTTATGCTTACAGCCATAGTGACTCAGAATGAACTAGAAAAGCACATATTGACTGTATTACAGCTGTCCATGACGCTTTGAATGGGACATTATCAGTTGTTGGTCAGCTTCATTAGTTTCATTCAGGTTAGACTGCCGTGACGTGTGGGTGTGTGTGCGTGCATGTGTGTGTGTGTATGTATGTATGTGGGTACACATCTGTGTGTGTGTGTGTGTGTGTGTGTGTGTGTGTGTGTGTGTGTGTCTGTGTGTCTGTGTGTGTGTGTGTGTGTGTCTGTGTGTGTGTCTGTGTGTGTGTGTGTGTGTGTCTGTGTGTGTGTGTGTGTCTGTGTGTGTGTGTCTGTGTGTGTGTGTTTGTGTGTGTCTGTACGCATGCACACATGCACATGCTGTCAGCATGTGGTGTTGTTTGCTCTGCAAGGGCAGTGACTGAGCTCAATAAAAGATGTATAGCTCTTCGTATTGTGTGAGCCCATTCATAACGCACGTACACACATACACTAGCTGTCGCTGTTTATACAAGCAGAGCTCTCACATAACTAAGGCCATTTTTCAGTTTAGTTCCTTGCATCTTAAGTATACAAACAAGACTCAACAAGCATCTTTCCAAAGAAAACTCTACAGACGTGGGGGCCGAGCACTGCTTTAGTCCCCAGCTATTGCATTGTTTTAGTAAAGGAATTATTAGCTATTTATTAAAAACTTGCATTGTTTATGTGTGTGTCTGTCCATGTGGGTATTTGTGTAAGTGTGTGTGTGCGTGTGTATGTGAGGGAGAGAGGTGCTGTGTTGTTTTGTGTGTGTAAGAGAGAGAGAGGTGCGGTGTTGTTTTGTGTGTGTGTGTGAGTGAGAGAGAGAGAGAGAGGTGCTGTATTGTTTTGTGTGTGTGTGTGAGAGAGAGAGAGAGAGAGAGAGAGAGAGAGAGAGAGAGAGTAGTTTAGTTCCTCTGCAGAGTTTCAGTGCCCAGTCATTGCTTCCATTGCTGCGCATGTGTGTCATACTGTAGCCTGCTACAGCTAGGTCTGCCTCAAAGAAAAACATATATAAAAACAGACGTTGATTCCATGGTTACTTTAGCAACCAGTGCCGTGTGGTTCTGTTTGCTGAATCGTGTCCACTTGTCCACACAAGTCAATTAAGACAAGACAGTTAAGGGCAGTCAGTCATATGTAATCTATATAATAGTCTGTCTGAAGGGAAAAATCAACACCATTGCTGCTGTTATATTTACACTAGTTGTTGAGTTTGCTCTGGTTGTACCTGTGTTAAAGTTGTGTTTAATGACTATCTAGTGTTGTGTCATTGGTTTCACTGTGTAAGAAAGCTGGTTAGGTAATGCTCAGTATATAATCTGTACTTTGCTGCAACATGGCTGTGGTGTGCAGGGTCCTGTTGGGTAGCGAGCTTTAATTTGCACATCAGGTCGCTGTTGCAATAGAAATATATGCTTGAGTAGAGGTATCAGTGTGTGTTCCCCCAGCTCCACACACTGTAAAAAGTCAGACATTGAACAACCTTTTTAAAGAAAAGGCTGCATGACTTTTCTTACGTTGGTGTAATGTAACAATTCTATATATGTTATAAATATACAGTAAATGCCATTGTTACACTAAACCAATGTTAAAAGATCCAAGCAGCTGTTTGCCCTATTTTTTTTAACTTCAAGGTTCAAAGCAGCACTCTTCACAGTGCTCACACAGACAAGCCTTGTCCTTGGCCTGTTAAAATGCCGTTTCCTTTATGTCCTGCTTGTATAGCAAAGTGTCCATGCTTGGGTGTATAGTGTGTTCCGTCTAATAAGCTATACGTTATAATAACACAAGCCATGATCTGCAGCTCGGTGACACACACATATGAATGGTGTCGGAGATAAGGAAGACATTAACAACTATAATGATGTATCTATTCTCATTATATGACATTATATTTTGGTTGAAATTCAAGGGGAGAAATAAATTAGTCGTAATATGGCTGAGTTACAACGGAGCATAGCTCATTATGGAAGTAGGTTATTGTTAGGTTATAACTCACCCTAATGAGATGAGTACCTATGTGTCCCCCACACTCTTGTCTTGTTTTTCTTTCTCTGCTTGGCTCTGAAGCTGAGGGCCCTCCAAGAACCCTTACAGCACAAAGGCCAGTGAAGCAGCCTAATACAATGACCAGGCACACAGCTGGAGTAATGAGCAGGTTCATAAACATCTCACATCCCCCATCCTACCACCACCACCAGCAAATTCAATACAGCTTACATCCTTTCCCATCCTATTACAGGGTGTCCTGGTGTACCCACTTTCCAGGAACAGTGTCTGTAAAACACTCGAAAAACAACTTTGTCTGGTTTTAGCGAAGACATTACTTATTTTAATGATATTGACTGCACAGCTGGGGATGGCTGTAGTTTTTCAGGATCATGTCCCCAATTTTCATCTCATCTTCATCTTTCATCTTTCATTTCATTCATAAACATTTTCTAGCAACACAAAGTCCCCAAGGCATGCATAACACATAACAAGTTGTCAGCCATGGCAGTGATTTGGGGGCCCATTGGTATTTTCAGCATGTTTCAGGCATAATTACAAACACAAAATCCCTGAAAGACACTCTCCCTTCTTGAAGTGTTACTGCAAGTGTGATTAGTTTCCACGAATGCAGACTGATAAGTGACCTCGTCTTCATATGAACAAGAAACGGAGGGGAGGTCACTGGGTTAATCTCCTCAGCCACTGACTGATGTTCCATCCACACACCCAATCTTCCAAGATATAAGACACAGCCGCACACACACGCATGCACGCACGCACACATGCACGCACACACCCTCTCTCTCTCCCTCTCTCCCTATCTCTCTCATTAGAGCTGGTATGGCATGAAAGATTAATTGTTTATAATGTGACCTAGTAACATAAACAACACTTAGAGTACATAAATATGCATTTGCAAGTCATAATATGCAATACATAATATGCATTGAAAGAGACAGTACACTTCCACAAATATGTTAAAAAGAAAAAGGTAGGATATATCTTGTCTTAAGCCACTGCTTTATAAATCTTTTATCTTATCTTTTAAATCTAGAAGATTCATTACATAATTTGCCATACCATCTAGTGTAAAAAAGTAAAAAAGTGTAAAAAGATTAATGTTTTTTTCCCTGCTGTTAAAGGGGAACTTCGGTGTAAAATGAAAATTGGCATGTTAAAACATCATACCGAGTTGGTATGTGTACTGAGGAGCAAAATTGATTTAGCCTGTTGCATTCAGAGTTTAACTATTTTTTATCATTTGTCCCAGAAGGCTAACAATGGAAGTGGTAGGTGCCCCTAGACGAAGCATGACGACTACGCTATTTTTAAACCATTAAAACAGCTCGAAGAAACTCCACACACACAAAGTTCTCCTTTAAGACACAGTGCAAATAAATAAATAAGTTGTTATTGCACTGCTAGCAAACGTAAAGTGAACAATGACTTTACAGGGTAGCTATTCGTGTGCTTCCAAATAAACAAAACTGCTCCTTATGTCCCTATTTGATAAACTACATAATCTTGAAATTTCCCGCTAATTTTAAACAAAAGTCCTAAATTTCCTATCTGTTGTCGGCACGTGTGTTTGAATGTGTGTGTGTGTGTGTGCGTGTGTGTGTGAATGTGTGTCCTAATGATTGTACATTAATGAGACTGCTTGTGGTACTGAGAAGAGGAAGTTTACATCTGAATGGAAAGCAGACAAAAGAGCATAGTCAGAGTATCCTGGGCGATGTCTTGTATCACAGTGGGATGTGTACTGTATGTTGCCAGCAAACAAAGCACATATTTTGTAAAAGTGTCAAGAAGGTCTCAGCATGTATGCCTGCTCCTATTTGTGTCATCTTTATTTGCTGTGTTTTTTTGTTCTTGGCTGTGTTTTTCCCCTGCTGCTGATGTGGGGGAGTCTTTGTGGCGCTGACTGATGTGGTGGACACAACGGAATTCCCTCTGACGTGGAAAAATCAGGTTTCAACACACATCACACACCAGACATATCAGTTTTCTTCCTCTTTCAAACGCCTGTCTCATCTGACTCGGACACACACACCCAAACAATCACCACCGTGGCACCGCCCCCCACACATACAATCACACACACACCCACGCACAAACATACACGCACACACCCATACACAAACACACACACAGACTCACACACATACACACAATCACATACCCTCCACCATTACCATTATCACACGCACACACACACACACACACACACACACACACAAACAGTGACAGCAATGCTAAACTGATTAATGACTTTTCAGAGTATTTCTTTGTGTGTTTCCAAAGAAACAAAACTGCTGATCAATAATTTATGTCCCTATTTGATACACTGGTATACGTATTTCTTAAATTTTCTGCTAATTTTTAAAAAAGGACCTATGTGTGTGTGTGTGCGCACGTGTGTGCCTGTAAGTGTCACTTACAAACACACCTGGTGGAAGACAAACAGACACCCACGTCTTCTACCTCTGTGCTGGGAGGGGGGAGGGAGGGAGGAGAGAGGGGTGGCGTATGGATGAGGAGATGACAAGTGGGGAGGGAGAGTGGGAGAGTGGGAGAGGTAGGGAAGGAGATGAGCAGATGGGTGGAATAGGTACAGAAAAAAGTGGGGGGGAGAGAGAGACGGAGGGGGGGTGGGGGAGAAAGAGGGATCAAAGAAGCCTCTGAAGAGCGGAGTGACGGAGTCTGAAAGATGGGACTGGCAAAAGGCCGTCTGCAAAAGTACAAAAACAAAACAAAAACAAACAAACAAAAAACAAAAAAAGGGGTCTGCACTTTAGCTTAAGTTTGATGTACATTCAGCATATACTGAGTCTGATGAAGAGAGGTATATGGTCAAAACATTATTCCACACTTTGGGTCAGAACCTAAATAAAAGACACGCTGTTAAAGCATCAAGTGTGCAGACATTTTTGTTCTGTTTTTTATTTTTGGATACTTTTGGTCTGTCGGTCCAGCACCTCCTTAAGATATGCATGTGTGGAAGCCCTTGTTAAGTGCAAAAGCACCGCAGGTCAATCAGCCAAAACGTCACAGGAGACAGCTGTTGATCATGATAAATGGAAGGGTTACACAGAAAAGTTTGGTGCTTATTTACTATTGTCACAGGAGACAGCTGTCGATCATGGTAAATGGGAGGGTTACACAGAAAAGTTTGGTGCTTTTTTATTATTATGGCTAAACCCAGATGAATGAGCAACAGGTGCGCATCGGAGCTTCCTGGTCATGTGACCACATGCAGACACACAAAATGCAATTCACAGACTGCCATTTCAACCTGCTCTAAAGAAGGCCATGCTGGCCGAAACATGTTAGCATGCTTTTAATCCATGGCCCAGTATGAATAAAAGCTTTTTACATTTACTATCCTCTTGAGTGCCTCAGGACTGTCTGTTCTTTGAAAACCCAGATAAATACTCATAGTTGAAATGTGTTGGTCAGTCCTTACTGTTTTGCATTAATATAAACATAAATGTTAATATTAATAACATCATTTAATAACATTATCATCAATCAACATCAATGAATAACATCATAAATTCTAATGATGAAATGCCTTATGTTTTTCCTTTAATCATAATTGTTATCAATCTGGTAGTGTTTCAAAATGATTAATAGATGGTTACTGTACATCATTAAGTTGTATTGTTGTCACACACACAGACACCGACACAGACACAGACACACACACACACACACACACACACACACACACATACACACACACAGTCACACACAGTCACATAGTCACATTGTTCACTTATTCTCTGTCACAGGAAGTGCCCTTCACCAGTCTTTCCTGCTCTGCCTCTCTCTCCCCTCTTTCTTTTCCTGTCTCATTCTTCCTTTCTCTCTCTTCCTCCTCTGCTCTCCTCTCCCTCGTCTTCATCGTTTCAGGCTGATGCCCCTCTTTAGTGTGAGTATATGGTGATTTGTGATCTCTGTTTCACCATATAACTCACACTAAAGAGGGCATCAGCCTGAAACGTATGTGAGGCAATGAAAAAGGTAAAAAATAGCTGTTGAGTGCTTGCTTTATTCTCTCATGTTACAGTTACAAACATAAAAGATCAGTGGTTGCTAACTTACCTGATGTTTACCTGATCTGCAGATCAGAGAGTTCTGTGTGCCTTTGATGAAAGAGCTTCTTTAGTCAAGTGCAATTACAGTTTATAGCCACCACTCACAGCCTCTTGCTCACACACACACACACACACACACACACACACACACACACACACACACACACACACACACACACATACATACACACACTCGCCCACAGACACATGTATATAAGTATGCTTGTGTGTAGGTGAACTTGAAAGAGTGGACATGTCACATGTCTAAACTCCATCAGTGGTAATGGTAATGAAAGTCTATCAGCATCAGCATCTTAAACTCCATCAGTCGAGCCTTAAGATGATCACACTGAGCCCCTCAGGTATTAAACAGGCCCAATCCTGGCCCAGACTGACACATGCACTGGTCAACAAGAGTGGCAGAGCAGTCGTGGTAATTTGTTAAAGCACCTTCCCACCTGACCTTCACTTTAAGACATAGCGGCCACAGCCCTTGCACTTGATGGAGCCTTCACTTCAAGACTGACAGGTCGAAGTAAACAAAATAGAGTGGGTGGGATTAAGGGTTTGGGGGGGTGGATGAGTGTAAAAATCCTCTTAAAGCTCACCCGCAGAGCCCCACAGGGGTAAGCTCGGAAAATCACTGACCTCACCGTGGGGAGGGGGTCAGCAAGGTCAACAGCAGGAGGGGGAAGAGAGAAGAGGAAGACAGAGGGACAGAGTAGCTGTTACAGGAACTGCACAGCACCCCTGCGCATGCATCCTAGTAGGGTTATCACTACTGTGGCTCATTTTGCACAGCAATGTCACTCAGCTGAATTCATACATATACGTACATCCAGCACCTGTGCAGAAAATAAAGAAAACTCAAAGGAACTTTTTTTTTTCTGTTGTACATTTTCTAAACCACTGCACCACTGAATACTAAGTGAGAGTATGTGGATAATGATGATGCATTTTCACAGAACTCAGCATAAAGAAGTAGAAGGCAGGAGGCTATATGCCTCCTCATATTATACTTGCAATTTGCTTCTAACTGAATGTTCCAATTTTAAAACCATTATTTATAACATTTTACACATGGCTTTCTACTGACACAAATGATTAACAGGCTTTGTGTAAAATCTTAAAGGCATTTCAGGTACAGCCAGAGTGCTTTTTTAAAATGTCTAAAATATATCCTTAATAGGCTACTTAATGGATAATGTCTTCAAAACAGTATTTAACAAGTCAGTCATAATCAATTAAAGTCAATTAATGATATATAGTTTCATCACTAACTGCAATCGTTTTAAGAACACTAACATTATGTGGCAAGAGGATCCGTTTCTCCCTCTTATATCTATTTTCACTCGCTTTCAGCAGAAATTACGACCTGCCTGCCAAAACCTTCAGATTAATTAAGCAAGGTATACGAAAAGATCACTGCAATTCATTTGGAGAAGCATCCATACATTTATTTTATGTAGGTACAGAATTACACTGCAAGTAGTTTTTAGGCTTGTGGATGCAACAGTGCTTTGAAAATGGCTAAACCGTATCAATGTCGCATGTTGCATGTGGGAAAACACAATTCCCAAAATAGTCCACTCCAAAATACTCCAACACCGACGTGTTTGTTTGATGTCAGTTTACGGGATGGTCTAGAACTCTTTTGTATGCAGATTGTCAGGAAACAAAATGAAAAGGGATGGTGCATATGTGTTTGCCCATGACGTGAGCGATGGTGCTTATTTTCCATTTGCTGTCTTAGGGCAGATTATCGGGCTTCCGCCCCCCTTCTCCCACCCGAATCCCTCCTCCCTCCTCCTTCACGTTGATAAATACCTAGGAGCGCTGGGCTCTACATTACTTCACCGGCGCAAAGTTAAACTCGAGAGAAAAAAGCTTGACAGCATCCCCTATAAATAAATAGACTCAGCATGTACTCGAACAAAAGTGAGCTGCCACGCAGAGGGCGGTCTTTTGACTCCATGAATATTGGCTTGTCTTTCGAAGAGAAACAACTGAACAATGAGGTAAGAACCATTTCTCTACATTAGCCCTATACTTTATAGCCTTTGTAGGTTTTATATCAAAAAGTGCAATATCAATTAATTGTTTTCATGCATTTGTGTCAGCACCATCAGTCAGAGAGTCTACAGCCAGAAGTAACCACATTACAGGCCTAATCAGCCGGCAACATTGATCGCATGAGTGCAGGTTTTTTCATGCAATTTTAGTTGCCAAATTATTTGGCATATGCACACCATCCTACTCAGTGATAAAGCGCTTTAGCAATGTCGCACTTCTCTAAGTCGTGCATGATCATTTCATGTTAAGCGATAAGAAGGTCGGGGCTGCCATGAAGTGCTGCCATGTTTTGCACGTCAAGAAATTCTGTAAACTCGGCGGTTTTCAGAGTACCCATAAGTATACGGGTTAGTAAGGATGGCGTGTCCACTCCCAGTTCATCCCAGAAGTTAATAACTTGGCGAAGATTTCAGACAAATAAGAAGATGCAAAAGACACGGCATGGGATGTTGAAAGTGTGTATCTTGAAACTCTTTTCTGGGGGCTATCTGCTTCTTTGGCGAACAGATAAAACATGATATTGAGTAACGAATCTTGTCAATCAATCCGTCATTACCATCTTGTCACAACATGTCACCTGGTCATTGGCTGATTACTACCTGCAACCTAATCCCACGTGTGATTAAACCAGGAGGACACTAATAATAGGCGTGCACACACCTTAAACGAGATTGCTCCTTGAGGCAGAGAACGAGCTTGTCTTTGTTAACCACCGAAGATCTGACCCCTGTTGCTGGCCTTGGCCACCTCGCGCGCTTATTCATGCTGTCAGGAATCCTGCTGGCTGGGAGACAGGGACAACGGCAACTGGTTTCTCGCGCCGTGTCTCCCTCGCGAAGAAATATGGTCAGCTGACAGATCACTTTCAGACGAATATATTTCAATTATGTAGCAATCTTAGGACAACGTGTGTATTTCTGAGGAAACCGCACACCTTAAGTTGCTGCACTGTACTTTGTGGTTTCTTTGCTATGCGTTTATTTTATGCGGCTTTCAGTAGCTTAGGTAATTCTCCGCGAAGTAGCTGTATGGGGGAACTGTCCAGTGCTGAATTGCACGGTAGCGCGCCTCGCCACTGAATTGACGCACGTTGCAAATGATTAACGGTTTTATTCTTCCTTAAGCAAATGCCACCAGCACGATACTTTGTGCTATAATCGGATGCTCAGGCTTGCATTTAGTTCCTGACGTATGTACTGCGTCTTTATAGCCAGGGGGAGTAAACAAAGTCAGAAAGCCAGCGGGAAATTTCACATAAACTAATTAAAGAATGAAGCATTATAAGATAGTCAACCCTTTTAATTCACAGTGGCACCTTTCACAAAAGTATGTCAAATGTAAGATACACGTTTTATGACTAAATCTGTTTCTTCAGCTGAATTATTTATGCATATGTATTATTTTCAGTAATCTTCGTCGGTCGTGCGGAGGCAATTTTCTATTGTGTAGCCTACATCATTCTTCTATCGTTTTTTTTTTGTAGATGAACAAGGTAGCTTTCCCCAAGATCGAGGAGAACAAAGACAACAAAACCGACAATAAGACTGCATCAACAGAGAAAGGACGCGCAGCGATAGTTTTCTCTCTGAAGAATGAGGTTGGGGGACTAGTGAAGGCATTAAAACTTTTTCAGGTAACTACCTCTTCCACCATTATCTTTCGAACAAAATACTAGGTCTACATTATTTGTTTGGTTGTTAGTGCTCGACATAGGGCTCGCCCATGGCTTTCGGGGAGGACTTTCTGCCTAAATGAATGTAATTGTTTACTTCTCTTGACAGGAAAACCACGTGAACCTCGTGCATATAGAATCCCGAAAGTCAAAAAGGCGAAACTCTGAGTTCGACATCTTCGTGGACTGCGATAGCAACCACGAACAGCTAAATGAGATCATTCAGCTACTCAGAAAGCACGTGAACGTCGTGGACATGGATAACTCCACCTTGTGTGAAGAAGGTAAACTATATAAAGCCACACTTATGATACGTATTCTTCTGCGGTCAAATTCAAGTGTGTGACACATAAAGGCAGTTTTAAATGTGCCGCCAGGAGCATTTAAAAAAAAAATTATACTTTTTTAGTACTTTACTGCTGGACAACACAACCACATGTGGAAAGACGAGACTTTATGCCTGACAAATTAATTCTGTGTAATTCTGAAATAACATTGGAATTATTTCAAAGCAATCATTGGAATAATTAAATTGCATTATGCCAGTTTCAATAAACGTTTTTTGTGGTTGCACAGATGTGGATATGGAAAATGTGCCGTGGTTTCCAAAGAAGATCTCTGACTTGGACAGGTGTGCCAACCGTGTGCTGATGTACGGGTCTGACTTAGACGCAGACCATCCGGTAAGGAGTAGGCCTGTACCTTCCTTTCAGCGCAAGGGAGCTAGTTTAAACTAAACAATCGGTAGTTTTATTTTGTTGACAGTATGAAATATTATCAGTAACATCCACTTTCTTTTTTTGCAAAGGGCTTCAAAGACAATGTTTACAGGAAGAGAAGAAAGTATTTTGCAGATCTAGCCATGAGCTATAAACAGTAAGTGAACTGGAACACTACAAAACATTCTAAGTTTAGTGAGACGACGCATTAATTTAATACAACAAGTGAAGTAATGGTGCTTGCTGACCATAAAAATGATATAAGCTATTATTTCCTCTCTTCCATTATTAGCGGAGACCCTATCCCTCGGATCGAGTTCACGGAGGAAGAGGTGCGGACGTGGAGTGTTGTATTTCGGGAGCTGAATAAACTGTACCCTACCCATGCCTGCCGCGAATACCTGAAGAACCTGCCTCTGCTCACCAAGCACTGTCAGTACAGAGAGGACAATATCCCGCAGCTGGAGGACGTGTCGCGCTTCCTCAGAGGTAAGACAGGGGGCGCTGAAAGACTTTCATTTAAAACTGGATAATGCTATAGCAGAAAAGTTGAACATCATAACTTGTAGGATTAAAAGAATTTGCACAATCGAAATACATATTACAATCTCTGAGGAAGATGTGATCTAACAAAAAATAGAAAAAATAAAATTAATCTTTGATGCATATAACAAGTGGATCTGTCAGACGGTAATGTTTGGTTGACTGTCTAATAATAGACAACTTGTTGTTTGACTAAAAGCCCATTGGTGATACCTCTCTCTTTCTCATTAGAACGTACAGGCTTCACCATCAGGCCTGTGGCGGGCTATCTGTCCCCCAGAGACTTCCTGGCAGGGCTGGCCTTCCGGGTGTTCCACTGCACGCAGTACGTCAGGCACAGCTCTGACCCTCTATACACTCCTGAACCGTAAGTACACTCATGTCTCACAGTGTTTTACATACCTGCCTGTCAGTTTACGTCAGCCAGACAGACACAGGACACTATATTGTTCTGGATGTTCAGAGAAAAACAAAACCCACCTCTCTCTACCAACCTATTGCTCTCTACTGACCTATCCTGCTGCTTTAAACCTGTGAATCTGACACAATTTGCTATAAAGTGTGACGTACACTCTGCGGCGCGTTGCAAAATATAGACCTAAAATTATGTGAGCGTGTGAAGGCCGCCTTAGTCTGTCTGGCTCTTTAATCGCTCCCCACATGGGTCAAGTCCTGTTCAAAGACATTTCATGAATATTTTTTGCAATGTTGTGCAGAATGGGCTGAAATAGGACTTGATATAGATTTTATGAGGTAAAGAGCTTACCAATTTATTTGAAATTCCTTGTTTTACACATGCTGTTAAATCACTGAAACTTGACATATTTTTTCATTTCCTGACTCACCTGTATAACAAAAGGCTGTTGATAAATCTCTTATAGCGATAAAGTATTTTTCTATAAGAAAGTGTGTCAATGGAAAAGAATATCAGAAGAGCCTTTCATATGAATAAGAACTGCATGTCTTTTATGTGTGCAGGGACACTTGTCATGAACTGCATGTCTTTTATGTGTGCAGGGACACTTGTCATGAGCTGATGGGCCACGTGCCCCTCCTGGCTGAGCCCAGCTTTGCCCAGTTCTCCCAGGAGATTGGGCTGGCATCGCTAGGAGCCTCCGATGATTCTGTGCAGAAACTTGCCACGGTGAGTAAAACTTTACCCGTCAGTGACTGCATAGATAGATAGCTAGATAGATAGCTAGATAGCTAGATAGATAGATAGATAGCTAGATAGATAGATAGATAGATAGATAGATAGATAGATAGATAGATAGATAGATAGATAGATAGATAGATAGATAGATAGATAGATAGAGCAACATGCATGTAACAAATTATAAAGCAGATTGGTGGTGAGTTTAATGTATAATCTATAATGCTTTGTGTCATTTCTAAATAATGTGATGGCAAATGGCCTGTGTCTAATGTACTTTTTGTGTTTGTTGTTGCAGTGCTATTTCTTCACAGTGGAGTTTGGCCTCTGCAAACAGGAGGGAAAGCTGAGAGCCTATGGAGCCGGCTTACTGTCATCAATCAGTGAACTCAAGGTTAGAATAACTTACTATCAATATTTGAATCACATATATAGAGTTTCTAACCTACAACTCCATAAAGTGTATCAGAAAACACTCCGGGGTGCTATAAATTAGATGATATCAGGATGTCTGCAGTTTGTGAAGGATATGTCCTACCTGAAATTTGACTGTAGATACAAGACCTTGTTGTGTGTGCTTTCTATTTTCATCACAAATAAAAAACACATCCTACAGAAGAGCTCCCCCTTCTGCATTACAGTAAACCATGTAAATTCTGTAGCTGGTTTAATAAACCAACTTCCTGTGTGTGTGTTTCTCTATAGCATGCCCTCTCAGGGAACGCCCGGATTGTGCCCTTTGACCCCAATGTAACGTGCAAACAGGAGTGTTTGATCACCACCTTCCAGGAGGTCTACTTCGCGTCAGACAGCTTTGAGGAAGCCAAGGTGAAGATGAGGTAAGGTCATGCCAGGTTGAGCAGGTTTTTTAGGGTAAAGTCTAGTTAACTTCACTGTGGATTTTGCCCTGTATAAATGTAAATAAATACTGAACATGTCAACTCTTTAACCTCACCATGTTGTGCATACTGAATATTTGATGTAATTACTATGAAGCAACGCCACAGCTGGTAAATGGTGGCACTACCTGAAGTCTAAACAAACATGCGCTCTATCAGTGTATTCTGTCATCTAAAAAAAAAAATGTTGTCATTGCCACTGTGCAATGCATGACTTGTCAGTGTGTGTCATTGTTTTCATTGTTCAGTGTGTGGCTAACACTCCCGCCATTCTGTGGTCCCCTTAGGGAGTTTGCTAAGACCATCAAACGGCCTTTCACAGTGCGCTACAACCCCTACACGCAGAGCGTGGACGTGCTGAAGGACACCATGAGCATCAACAGCGTGGTGGAGGAGCTCCGGCACGAGCTGGACATCGTCGGCGATGCCCTCAGCCGACTCAACAAGAAGCTGGGAGTGTGATTGCAACCGCTGGCCTGGGTGGGGGGCTCTGTATTTCTAGCTCCAGCATCCTATGATACTACATTAAAATAAGGGGGAAGGGTCATCCTCTGAACAGGGGACGCAGAAACGGATGTTTCAGGCCTGATCTGTCAGTGATCCAGCCAGTCTTTTCTGTGCCACATCAGCGACAGATCCTGGATCAGCTGCTGCCATCTGGGCACCTGTTTGTCATCTCGCCTGTCACTTTCATCACACAGCAAACACACATATGTGGTATCATACTGTATTTACTGGTACACAACAAACCTATCAAACCTATCAAAACAAAACTGAAAAAAAAAAAAAAATCTTTTCAAGTAACAATAACGCTCTATACCACTATACTTTCACATGAAAGATAGATATGTTAAAGTTAACAACCATGTCTTTCTTGTAACACAGTCTATCAATGCTAACACAATGATTCTTTGTCAGATAACTTTGTAAGATTTTTTTTTTACATTTTGCTTATTTTAGGAATGATTTGCTATCTTGAATATTTATGCCCGGGTCGGGATGTGCAAACACTGTGTTATGTGCCCTTAAGCCTCCCAGGTCACAGTTTTAGTATTTCTCCTGTTCAGCTGTTCCAAATACATCAACAGTGATATTTAAAATAAAATAAAAGTGTAAAATGTTATATTAATGACATGTTGTGTTAAAGCTCTAGATTTGCTTCCTGTACTATCCCATATGTTACTATTTTTAAAGTATTTTGGGTGAATATTATTTTCCATTCTGCAACTGAAGTCTGTGTCTGTTGCACATATATGTAATGGGTGAATATCACTAACTCTTACTAATAAAGAGTAATTATTTTTGTACCCTTCACTGAATTTTTTTAGCAAAGAGAGACAGAGAGAGAGAGTATAAATCATGATAGAAAAATATAGCCCAGCTTAAACTAGAACTCGAACATGAGACAGCAAGGGGACGGTAAAAGATCCTTTGGAGACTGCCACTGATACGCTGACAAATACTGCCACATAAAAGATAGTGGCGACTTGAGCACATAGGCACAAGCTCAAGGCTTTCCTCCCGATGACGTCATCATATCGCGCTGGTTGAAGTGAGCACCCATAACAAACCCATCATGCAACTAGCCTTCAATCCATGGAAACCACGCTGTCAAAATGCAAATTATACACGTGGGTAAGTTTGTCTTAAGACATTCAGCTGTATTAAGCATGGCAGTTTATGACCTGCCTCCAAGATGCCCATCGATAGTTGACAAAGTAGACATAAGCAACCTCCAGACTAGGTTTGCTTTGTAAACAAAGAAAATTCTGGTTTCAGGGGGCAAACAGTTATGGGCAGTTGGGACAGGGGCACGCCGAAGATCTGGCCAGTCCACATTACGCTGAGTCATCTTATTTGGACCGGGGCGTGACTTGCATCACAGGTGGTGGTGGACACTCAGCGCTCATAACAGGTAAACTGATCAAACCTCAAATAAACAGGTTCTCTCTGAATAAACATACAGTGGTCAGACGGACAGAATTTTTGAACACTTCTCATGACGACGGTATCATAGCTTTCTTCCAGTTTAGTTGAACACTTCTAAAAT
Source organism: Coilia nasus (assembly GCA_027475355.1). Classification (NCBI taxonomy): domain Eukaryota; kingdom Metazoa; phylum Chordata; class Actinopteri; order Clupeiformes; family Engraulidae; genus Coilia; species Coilia nasus. The sequence continues at coordinate 10,818,663 of CM050208.1, forward strand.
AAATAATGAGGCTACATCCCCGCCCTGTGTGTGCCGTGAATAGTGGCCAACTTAGTTAAGTCCAACTCACTTTACAAGAACCTCCACTCTGGCCCTGCCTCCCCCCACCCTCAGGCAGCAGTACCCTGCTCTGGACCCTCAAAGAGGTTCACACTGTGTCTGGATACAGATGCTGTGCTACATACTGCATTTTTGTGTCATATATTGCATGGATTATAAAGGGTTGAATAATGTATATTTGTCTGTCTCATTTTATCTCTTTTGACATTCAGTGTGAACAGTCAAAGAAACCCCCTGGAAAACCTGTTGATGGCATATGACACTTACAGTACGACATGACTTGTCTGTTGTTCTGGTGTTTATAGGTGCTGGTTCAGTGCTGGTTTGTGGGCAGAACCACAAAGGTCAGCTTGGACTTGGTCACATCACAGATGTGTTGTCCTTTGTACCCCTCTCTCTTCCAAGCCCTGTTCAGCAGGTGTGCTGTGGATGGGATTTCACCATTTTCCTGACTGGTAAGAATAAAACTCTTCGTTACGCCATTCGTCAAATCCACACTGATAAAAAACACAGCTCAGTATTGAGGAATTACTGTAGAAGTAATCTACAGAATCAGGGAGTGATTGCCGGTGTAGGAGCTTTAGAACACAAAGAAACATACTATTTTAAGGTGGACAGATGTAGCAGAGGTTATCCCATGCAGTTCGGCCCCAGGCTCAAACCTGTGTTCTTACGGCAACTCCGGATTGGGAGATGAGCGCACCAGCCAGTGAAGTGAAAAGCCCAGGCTGCCATTCAGCTAGCTAGCACGTCTCTTAAAGCAGCGCTATACAATTTTTTTGAGTTCATTAATGATATTCACAAGTCGGAAGATGCTTAAATGAGTCATTACCAGGCGAATTAACACTTTCTCGACTGCCTCTGCTGTATGTGGACAGAATACCATGCTTGCAGTATCTGGGTGTCCGTCCCATCACCCTCAGACTCACAAAGTCTCGAATATCGCAAGAAGATAACGTTAAATTCTGAAAAAAGTCTGACTTTAATTATCTTTGTGATATGACTGCTTTTGTATTCACTGGGTACTCTGATCAGTTGAGTTGAAAACACAAGCACAGGGTGAGGGTAAGGGAAAACCAGTCAATTTTTACAAGACTGTACATTTACTTGGAGACAGTAGAGGAAACTCCAATAATAAAAAGCGCTCAAAGTTGCATAGTATCTCTGTCAGAAGGAATATTTACTAACATTCTACAAGCACAGTCACTCTAACTTGCATCTGTTACACATAGGCCTGTGCCCTCAAAAACTTCCCTAAGCAGAGGTTATTAAACAGCAGTGGCAGCATCGTGCTTTCTGTGTGGGTGTCTTTCTGTAAATGTGTCATCTCTAAAAAAGTTTCTTTTTCTAGTTACCTGTCCATTTTCTCTGTAAAAAGCCGCCCACATCAGTTGTGATGAACTCTGATGCCGGCAAGTTGTCTGTCTAACCCCCAGATGGTGGGCAGGTGTTTTCGTGCGGCTCCAATGCGTTCGGCCAGCTGGGAGTCCCTGCACAGGTGCCCTACTCTGCCCAACCTCTACCAGTCCAGGTGGGCACACAGCGGATGAATGAGTCTGCACATTTCTCTAACAGAATTGTTGTTTCTCCCCTCAACCAACTTGTCTGGCAATCTGCACTTTTTTCAGGTCTAACTTTCCCTTGAACATGCAAGTTTTTTTACTTGCATGGTAATGTGCGCATTAAATCAACCAGTCCGAGACCGCTAAGGGCGCTTTCAGACCTATAGTTCGATTGCTTTGGTCCGCATTAGTCAGAAAAATGTTACAATGTAGCAAACAGACGTGGGTAAGGTTTGCTTTCACATTATGCATAGTCCTTAACAAACCAAAATAGACTATGAAGACCATCGCCACCGGAACCAGACTAAAATGCGCCACTTTCGGTAATAATAATGCACTAAACTCTACTGTTACGTCCAGTTTGGTTTGGTTGCTTTCACACCAGAGGAACCGTACCAAAGTAGGGCAGATAAAGCGGTCCGAGACCACCCCTTTTTATTGGTCTCAGGGCGCTTTCAGACTTATAGTTCGATTGCTTTGGTCCGCACCAGTCAGAAAAATGTTACAATGTAGCAAACAGACGTGGGTACGGTTGGCTTTCACATATGCATAGCTCTAAACTAACCAAAATAGACAGCGAAGATCATCACCACCACAACCGGACTAAAACGCGCCACTTTCGATAATAATAATGCACTAAACTCTACTGTTCCGTCCAATTTGGTTTGGTTGCTTTCACACCAGAGGAACCATACCAAAATAGGGCAGATAAAGCGGTCCGAGACCACCCCTTTTTAGCGGTCTCGGACCGGTTGATTTGGTGCGCACCAAAGTACCGAGATTGGTTCGAATGGGACGTTTGGTGCGCACCAAATGCTGTCAGTGTGAAAGCACCCTCAGACCTGTTGATTTGGTGCGCACCAAAGTACCGAGATTGCATTCACACCAACGAAAACGAACCAAACTAAGAACTTTTGGTTCGAATGGGATGTTTAGGGTGCTTTCACACTGACAGCATTTGGTGCGCACCAAACGTCCCATTTGAACCAAAAGTTCTTAGTACAGTTCGTTTTTGTTGGTGTGAAAGCAATTTCGTTACTTTGGTGCGCACCAAATCAATCGGTCTGAGACCGATAAAAAGGGGTGGTCTCGGATCGCTTTATCTGCCCTACTTTGGTACGGTTCCTCTGGTGTGAAAGCAACCAAACCAAATTGGACGGAACCGTAGAGTTTAGTGCATTATTATTATCGAAAGTGGCGCGTTTTAGTCCTGTTGCGGTGGCGATGATCTTCGCGGTCTATTTTGGTTAGTTTAGAACTATGCATATGTGAAAGCAAACCGTACCCACGTCTGTTTGCTACATTGTAACATTTTTCTGACTAGTGCGGACCAAAGCAATCGAACTATAAGTCTAAAAGCGCCCTTAGTGCGCACCAAATGCTGTCAGTGTGAGGGTGCTTTCACACTGACAACATTTGGTGCGCACCAAACGTCCCATTCAAACAAAAAGTTCTTAGTACGGTTCGGTTTAGAACTATGCATATGTGAAAGCAAACCGTACCCACGTCTGTTTGCTACATTGTAACATTTTTCTGACTAGTGCGGACCAAAGCAATCGAACTATAAGTCTGAAAGCACCCTGAAAGCACCCTTATTTTGAGTTTTAGGATGTATGTAGTTACATTACTTTACATTTAGCTGACAGTCTTATCCACAGCGACTTACAGTTAGGTACAGGGGCAGCCCCTGAAGCAATTTGGGGGTTAGGTGCCATGCACTTCAGCCATGGGTTAGGGTGCAGGAGAGGGCTAGTGATTTAGTCCCCCACCCACATTCCTCCTACTGGTGTGGGATTTGAACCTGCGACTCTCCGATCCCAAGACCAACTCCTTTACCATTAGGCCCTAGTTATGTAGTTAACCTGTAAGACATGGTTTTGCTTTTTCACACAAGCTTTGTCCTTTCCGTAGTCTCTATGTGATCCAGGCGTTAGTATAGCAGCTGGACTGAGGCACGCGCTGGCTGTGACATGTAAGTCATTACCACAACATGGTTTCAGTTTTACACAATTCCCTTCACTTCTTAGTGTGTCTGGATACTTCATTTTTGAAGTCAACTGTTTGTATGTCAGTATAACTAATTGTCTTTGTGTGTGAATGCATGTGTATGTGTGTGTGTGTTTGTGTGTGTGTTTCTGCCTACCTGCTTGCCTGCCTGTGTGTGTGCGTGGGTGTGTATGTTCCGTCTAGGCAATGGTGTTGTATATCAGTGGGGT